>CM031601.1:28086532-28089032 GCA_018398815.1 Conus ventricosus
AGAGTAATAAGTTAACACTATTTTCATTTATTTCAATCATCGTTCCTTTTTTTTTCTCACAGACTTTTCATTGTAGATCGTGGCGACACTGAGAGAATCGCTCGGATACTCGGAGAATCCACAGTCTTCTACTATCGATCATGCACAACAAGGTAGAGGGACAGGACACAAGCCAGGCCTTTGGTATTGGGATTTCAAAAGAAATGTTCAGTTTACCAATGCGGCATTTACCTGCTGTGCTCGCTTCCGCGTTCCTGGCTCGCTGGCTTGCTTGGAGTTCTTAAGAGAATGCATCTAAATTTCATGTGGGGAAAAAATTGCGTGCGTGGATACGTGTGTGTGTGTGTGTGTGTGCGTGCGTGCGTGCGTGCGTGAGAGAGAGAGAGAGAGAGAGAGAGAGAGAGAGAGAGAGAGAGAGAGAGAGAGAGAGAGATTGAGTGCATGCGTGTGCATCTGTGTTCAATCCTCTGTGACTTCTAAAATAATAATTTCAAATATTTGTTATCGTCATACAATAGCGGGAAGGGCGGATGAACAGTAGTAATAATAGAAGCGGCAGCAGCAGCAGTATTGGTAGCAACAAGAGAAGTGATAGCTACAGCAGCAGCAGCAGCAACAGCTATAACAACAGTAGCAGCGGCAGCAGCAGCAGCAGCAAAAGCAGCAGCAGTAGCAGCAACAACAGCAGCAGCGGCAGCAGCAGCAAGAACTACAGCAACAGCAGCCTCAGTGGCAGCTGCAGCAACTACAACAACAACAGCAGCAGCAACAACAACAGCAACAGCAGCAGCAGCAACAAGGGCGGTGGTGAGAGGGAAATCTTCAAGTAGGTCGGGGAGACGGAGCGTAACTGTCGCTCATTTACTGAAGCATTTAGATACGAATAACTCCGGACTAATGCATTTTATATGTGTGTGTGTGTGCGTTGTGTGAATGGCAGCTGCCAGTGTCATCAGTTTGGAGCAATGTACATGCTTTCTTCCTTGTTGATTAATTAACAGCGGCAGCAGCAGCAGCAGCAGCAGCGGCAGCAGCGGCAGTAGAAGCAGTAGCAATGGTAGCAACAGCAACTGCAGCAGCAGTATTGTAGTAGTAGTAACAGTAGCACCAGCAGTAGTTGCGGTAGTAGATGTAGTAGCAGCTGCAGCGGTAGTAGATGTAGTAGCAGTTGCAGCAGCAGCAGCAGTAGTAGTAGTAGTAGTAGTAGTAGTAGTAGTAGTAGTAGTAGTAGTAGTAGTATAGCAGCAGTAGCAGCAGCAGCAGCAGTATCTCCATCATCATCATCAGTAGTAGTAGTAGTAGTGGTAGTAGTAGTAGTAGTAGTAGTAGTAGTGGTAGTAGTAGTCGTAGTAGTAGTAGTAGTAGTAGTAGTAGTAGTAGTAACAGCAGCAGCAGTGTCATCATTATCATCATCATTATCATCATCAGCAGCAGCAGCAGCAGCGGCGGCGGCAGCAGTAGTAGTAGTAGTAGGAGTAGTAGTAGTAGTATAGTAGTTGTAGTAGTAGTGGCAGTATCATCATCATCATCATCAGCAGCAGCAGCAGCAGCAGCAGCAGCAGCAGCAGCAGCAGCAGTAGTAGTAGTAGTAGTAGTAGTAGTAGTAGTGGTCGCAAAGAGAACTGAACTGCAAAAAGTCATTCAACAAGGCCAGAAATCCAGTCGTCGAAATTCGAAAAAAAAAAAAAAAAAAAAAAAAAACCACCCCCTCCCACCGTCCGCACACCCTCCTCACCGTCCGCTCCCACCCACACGTACACCCACCCCTAGAAGAAAAAAATTCGCACGATCACTACTTCACCAAACAACGGTCAGATCACGACTCAACAAACAACGGTCAGATCACGACTCAACAAACAACGGTCAGATCACGACTCAACAAACAACGGTCAGATCACTACTTCACCAAACAACGGTCAGATCACGAAACGGAAAGAGAAGAGGATAACAGCTGAAACACGACAGGAACACAGGACATTGGTAGCTGCCCACATCCTACATCTAGTATTCCTGAAGGCACACTATCGCCATCAACATCTGCAACAACGGCAGCGATGAAAGACTAAGTACTACAAGACTTATTACGGACGAAGAGAAATCAGCACGAAAATCAGCTTACACGGAGAGAGAGAGAGAGAGAAGAGAGAGAGAGAGAGAGAGAGAGAGAGAGAGAGAGAGAGAGAGAGAGAGAGAGAGAGAGAGAAAGAGAGAGAGAGAGAGAGCGAGAGAGAGAGCGAGAGAGAGCGAGAGCGAGAGAGCAGTGAGAGAGCAGTGAGAGAGAGAGAGAGAGAGAGAGAGAGAGAGAGAGAGAGAGAGAGAGAGACAGAGACAGAGACAGAGAGAGAGAGAGAGAGAGAGAGAGAGAGAGAGAGAGAGGATACGAAAAAAGAAAGAAAAGAATGGGGACACTCCGCTCGCCAGATGGCAAGACTGACAGAAACGTATAGACGTGCTAATTGTTTCGACCTTTAGGACTTCATCAGGCAAGGTAAACAAACAC
>CM031601.1:28096532-28101532 GCA_018398815.1 Conus ventricosus
AGAAGAAAACGAATTCATGGATGACTATCCATTATTATAGTGATGTGATGAGTGAATAATAATTTTTTTATAACACTGTATAAAACGAGTGAAAAGAAACGTATGGGTTCTGTAAAAGACGGCAGCCAAGAAATAACTTCTGAAAAAGAGGGATATTAAAAACTGATTACAAGATAGGTACACGAATGCTGCTTCTTAAGAACCAGTATCATATTACGTCTTGTGAAATCTACATCCTTCAAAAAGCCATTTCTTCAAGTTTCAGTCATGATCTACATTGTTACTAGCAGTCACATTTTGGATGATGTAAGTCTGATGCATAAGCCTTAAAAACAATGAATCAGACTCTCTCTCATTCTCTGTCTCAGTCTGTCTGTCTGTCTATGTCTCTCTCTCTCTCTCTCTCTCTCTCTTCTTTTCTCTCTCTCTCTCTCTTACACACACACACACACACACACACTCGCACACACACACACACACACACACACTCGCACACACACACACACACACTCGCACACACACACACACACACACACACACACACACACACACACACACACACACACACACACACACACTCGCACACACACACACACACACACACACACACCACACACCACACACACACACACACACACACACCGCACGCACGCACGCACACACACACACACACACACACACACACACACACACACACACACACACACACACACAACACACAAAACAAATACAAATGCGTGCGCATAATTTATCAGCTGCAGATCACACGCTCCTCAATTCAAAGCACAATAGGAGATAGACAAAGGCTCCCACAACAAAGAAAAGCGAACAAAATGAGGATGAAAAGGCGAGAAAAAAAACGAAGCAGAGTGACGATGATTGGATGAAAGAAACAACAAAGAAACAAGACAGAAAGGAAGAGACAGAAGCACAGAAAGAAAAAAAATAACCACAGTAAGAGGAAATTGATGAAATAAAAACGAACTAACTTTTAAAAGAAGAACGAAAATGGGAATAGAAGAAAATAACAATGGTGATGACAATAATGACAACGAAGAAGAAGAAGTGTTGGACTAGAAGCAGAAGAACGACTTCGCGCTGATGGGGGGGGGGGGGGGGGGGGGGGGGGGGGGGGTTCCGCACGGAGAACGAAAGAAAACGAAGTGATTGCTGCGAGAAGAAAGGAAACACACCACAAAACTCGATCAACGAAGAACGAGTGATCACGTTTTCTCAGTGAAGGTGAACTGCACGGAAGAGGATGAAAGCAGACAAAGAAAAACCATGAGCGAGATGAAAAAAAAAAAAAGACACCACTTGCTAAAGCTGTCGTCGCCTCTTCAGAGCCACAGAGACAGACAAGGGCGCCAGGATGGGAACCATCAACAGAACGAAAGCATCAAAGACACTGTTCTTTCTGAAGCCACCAGGAAGACAAAGAAGATGAGCTTGGCGAACACTGCAGGACAGGCATTGACAAGGGAGCAGGAAGCGGGTGGGTGGTGGGGGAGGGGGGGGGGGGGGGGGGGGAGGGGGGTGGCTGGGGGGTTACAAAAAAAAAAAAACAAAGGAAAAAAATAGCTTCTCTGTTCCCCTTCCCTGAAAAATAACAACTATGCATGAAGAAACGATGTTTTACGTCCGCAGTTTTTTGAAAGCAACCGTTCCCCCTCCCCCCCCCCCCTCTTTCTACTCCTCCGTCCACCTTCCCGCCACTCCCTTCCGTCTTCCCATCCTTTCTGCAAGTTCTCATGATTTCCATCTGGACAGCCAATGGTGGACGGGGTGGGAGAAGACGAAGGCTAGGGGGAGCGGCAGGAGGTGGGTGGTGAGTGGGGTTAGAGCGGTGGGTCTTTGGGGAGGAGGGGAAGGGGTGACAGACGGGGGTGGAGGAGGTGGGCGTTCCGGGTCAGGCGGCCTTAAAATGCCGAACGCCTCCTTTAAGAGTCCATCAAGGCAACCACATGGTGCAAGGACACTTTTTATTGTCTGTGAGGCTCACAGCTCGGAGAAGATTGCCAACGAGTTCATGTTGTTTATGGCCTCGTCGTGCGCAGGCCACTATTTCACTTCCTTTTTCTTCACCATTGAGATCGAGGAGATAAATGCACTCCATTGCCACCCTCTCAAATCAAACCTCTATACATTCAATTAAAAAAAAAGTTGAAACGTGAATGAAAACTGATTTTTTCAAGTTAGAATAAGTGCTCGTCTTAGTTCCATGAACCTAGGCACTACAAAACGAATGACAAAATACCATCTGAACCAGACTTGCCCTTACCTAACCCCAACCACCACTCTGTTCCCTCCCCTAGTTCCTTTGTACCCCCTCTGCACACACTTTCCAAACAGTCACTATCTGAACCAGACTCTGCCCTACCCTAACCCCAACCACCACTCTGTTCCCTCCCTAGTTCCTTTGTACCCCCTCTGCACACACTTTCCAAACAGTCACAGCTGGCTTACCAGCACATCACGACTTGGTCCTGTTTACATTATAGAGAGCTCGCGCACCATACTGAGAGTGCTTTCTGTATTTACATTACAGAGCCTTGGAAGGGAAGACAGTATGTCTCATATATCTAAGAAATGCCAAGTATTCAAAATGGCAATGCCCGCTTGTACGAGTTCATAAACACCAAGCTTAAAATTCTCATTGAGGTCCATTACCTACAGCGTGCACATGAAAGAAAACTTCTGCCTTCGAAGTCATCAACATATGGCGATTTTTCCCCCCACGACTTTGTTGATTACTCAATCAGCCAGAAATCGGCTGCCATCTGCGTACATATTCGTCTGGTGTGTTTCGGATGTGTGCATGTGTGTAGAAAGTTTGAGCGGCTGCGTGGAGAACTTTGACTATTGTAGTTCTTTCTCTGTCATGCACAGAGTTCCTGTAGATCTTTACCTGACTTCACAGCAAAACTATACGACTGTAGGGAACTTTGTCGGCGTTTCAGGACCATCAGTGTGTTTCATTGTGAAAGATATGACAAAACTCTTGTGAACGCTTTGCATTTGAATTTATATGATTGCAGCTGAATCAAGGCTAGTGATGTGGACAGACACTTTCACGGACTCGGGTTTCCATTCTGTACTGGTGCAACTGTTGGAAACACAAATCATGGTCACACTTCCAGCGTTCCACAAAGATGGTTTTTTTTTTTTTTTAATGGAGGTAGTCGGCGTTCTTTAAATAGCTTTTGTGTGGTAGATTACAAACTATTTTTCAGTTATCATTTTGTTGTGGGATGGCGCGAGGTTTCTCGTGGCAGAGTGCATTTCAGGGCCCTCACAGTGGTGCAGTGATGTACAGAGGACTCTCTTCTTCTTTCAAGTTTCAAAGCCATCACAAAATGACATCAGTGTGTGACCTGTACCTCACTACAGCCCATCCATCCAGACCTGGCCGATACATGATAAAACACAAATATGCTGGGTGGGCAAAAGAACTTCACCCCTAATGTTCGGGATGACTTCATCAAGTGTAAACATTATAGGCAGCCTTCTTTCCACAAACATTATAGGCAGCCTTCTTTCCACAAACATTATAGGCAGCTTCTTTCCAAAAACATTATAGGCAGCCTTGTTTCCACAAACGTTATAGGCAGCCTTCTTTCCAAAAACATTATAGGCAGCCTTCTTTCCAAAAACATTATAGGCAGCCTTCGTTCCACAAACATTATAGGCAGCCTTCTTTCCAAAAACATTATAGGCAGCCTTCTTTCCACAAACGTTATAGGCAGCCTTCTTTCCACAAACGTTTTTAGGCAGCCTTCTTTCCAAAAACGTTATAGGCAGCCTTCTTTCCAAAAACGTTATAGGCAGCCTTCTTTCCAAAACATTATAGGCAGCCTTCTTTCCAAAACGTTATAGGCAGCCTTCTTTCCAAAACATTACAGGCAGCCTTCTTTCCAAAACGTTATAGGCAGCCTTCTTTCCAAAACCATTATAGGCACCCTTCTTTCCACAAACATTTATAGGCAGCCTTCTTTCCACAAAATTATAGGCAACCTTCTTTACACAAACATTATAGGCAGCCTTGTTTCCACAAACATTATAGGCAGCCTTCTTTACAAAAACATTATAGGCAGCCTTCTTTCCACAAACATTATAGGCAGCCTTCTTTACAAAAAACATTATAGGCAGCCTTCTTTCAAAAAACATTTATAGGCAGCCTTCTTTACAAAAACGTTATAGGCGCCTTCTTTCCACAAACATTATAGGCAGCCTTCTTTACACAAATATTATAGGCAGCCTTCTTTCACAAACATTATAGGCAGCCTTCTTTACACAAATATTATAGGCAGCCTTCTTTCCACAAACATTATAGGCAGCCTTCTTTACACAAATTTTTATAGGCAGCCTTCTTTACACAAATATTATAGGCAGCCTTCTTTCCACAAACATTATAGGCAGCCTTCTTTCCAAAAACGTTATAGGCAGCCTTCTTTCCAAAAACATTACGGGCAGCCTTCTTTCCAAAAACGTTTTAGGCAGCCTTCTTTCCAAAACCATTATAGGCACCCTTCTTTCCACAAACATTATAGGCAGCCTTCTTTCCCCACAAACATTATAGGCAGCCTTCTTTACACAAACATTATAGGCAGCCTTTTTTCCCACAAACATTATAGGCAGCTTCTTTACAAAAACATTATAGGCAGCCTTCTTTCCACAAACATTATAGGCAGCCTTCTTTACAAAAAACATTATAGGCAGCCTTCTTTCAAAAAAACATTATAGGCAGCCTTCTTTACAAAAACGTTATAGGCAGCCTTCTTTCCACAAACATTATAGGCAGCCTTCTTTCCACAAACATTATAGGCAGCCTTCTTTACACAAACATTATAGTCAGCCTTCTTTACACAAATATTATGGGCAGCCTTCTTTACACAAACATTATAGGCAGCCTTCTTTACACAAATATTATAGGCAGCCTTCTTTACACAAATATTATAGGCAGCCTTCTTTACACAAATATTATAGCAGCCTTCTTTACA
>CM031601.1:28106532-28112016 GCA_018398815.1 Conus ventricosus
ATGTCCAACTGGACCACTAGACAACCAGTTCTGGACGGGTCATCCTCCAGTCCTGCTGGTCACTCTTCCCTCCCCAGTGTCCCAGAGGGTTCTCTGGATGTCCAACTGGACCACTAGACAACCAGTTCTGGACGGGTCAGGAGGACAGGAAGACTAAGAGGAGCAGACGCAGGGAGAAACAGCGGGAGGTAGGTGGTATGTGGGGTGGAGTGGTGGAGGTCTTTGGGGAGGGAGGGAAATGGCAATGGATGGGGATGGAGGAGGAGGAGAATATCCTGGATCACGGGGCCTTAAAATGCCGAGCGCCTCCTTTAAGAGTCCATCAAGGCAATCCACCGTGGTGCAAGGAAACTTTTTTTATAGTCTGTGAGGCCTCACAGCTCGGAAGAGATTGCCAACAGGTTCATGTTGTCTATGGCCACGTTGAGCGCCAGGGCCGCTGTTTTACTTCCTTTTTCTTCGCCATTGAGACTGAAGAGATAAATGCACTCCACTGGCACCCCCCCCCCTCAAAACAAACTGCTGTGAGTTCACACACACAAAAAGTGAAAATGTTAACGGGAGCTAACTTTTCAAGTTAAAAAATAAAGCGCTCGTTTTAGATAAGTGAATTTAGGCACTACCAATTGAAAGGGAACACAAAAATGCTATCTGAATCAGACTCTACCCTACCCCCACCCCAACCGCCAGTCCGTTCCCCTCCCCGATCCCTCAACACCCCCTATGCACACACTTTCCAAACAGTCCCAGGTGGCATACCAGCACATCACGACCTGATCCTGTTTACTTTACAGTGAGTTCTGAGAGCGCCATGAAAGTGCACCATACTGAGAGCGTTCTTCTGCGTTTACATTACAGGGCTTTAGAAGGGAAAATGATATGTCACATGCTCTCAAGAAATGTCAAGCGTTCAAAATAGCAACGCGCAGAGTGTAAGCGTTCGTGAATACCTCGTTTAACAGCTGATTAAATTACCTATCTAATGGTGCACAACAAAAGAAGACATTCTGCATTGCAAAGTCATCAAAACATGGCGATTTATTCTTCAGGCTTTTGTTGATTACCCAGACTGCCAAGAACTGACTGTCACCTATTTACACATTTGTCTGGTGTGTTCTGTGATCACAAACCGGTGGCAGCGAACCCTGCTTGGTAGCTGTCCAGACAGACAATGAGCAAGGATGTCCGCATGTGGAGAAACCTTTGAGTGGCTGTGTGGAAAACATGGACCATTGTCGTCCTTCACTGCAATGCACAGACTTCGTGCAGATCTTTACCTGCTTCAGGTGCAAGCTCCAGACTGTAGGAACCTGTTCCGTGTTTCAGACACCCAGCGTGTTTTGTTATGACATATAATCAACCCTCTTGTGGAACACTTTGCGTACAGTTCATATGATTTCCAACGGAGTCAAGGCTAAATAGATGATGTAACAGTGAGCTTTCACGACCCGCTTTCCGTTCTGCGCTTGCTCCACCGATGGGACGCACATCATGGCTACACCTCCACGATGGGACGCACATCATGGCTACACCTCCACCGAGGACGCACATCATGGCTACACCTCCACCGATGGGACGCACATCATGGCTACACCTCCACCGATAGGACGCACATCATGGCTACACCTCCACCGATGGGACGCACAATCATGGCTACACACCTCCACCGATGGGACGCACATCATGGCTACACCTCCACCGATGGACGCACATCATGCTACACCTCCACGTTACACAAATATGATTCTCAGAATGGAAACGGTCGCATTTTGATTCATGTTTTGTGTATGATTGAACTTGACATTCACGTGTATGAGTAATGGCGTGGCATATCCATGATGCCGTGCATATAAGACTCCCCTCCTCCCCCCCCCCCCCCCCCCCCCCTCCCCGCACTTTGTATCGGTGGTGAGCAGAAGACTCTGTTCCTCTTCCAAACTTGACAGCAGTCAGAAATGACATCAAGTGGCCCCTGTTCTCACTGGTTACACCACCTATCCCACACAGACCTGGGTGACACATCATGAGCAAGACCATGCACGATAAACAATGGAATTCAGTTATCGTCCGACCAAAGCATGGATGATAGTTGTCAGTCACCTACAGGAGGGACGATGCCGAGTCTTGCTGAAGACAACGGACATCAAGCTTTCCAATGCGCCATCCATTGCTCTTGCATGGTCTTCTTGCACAATACCTGTGAAATCAGTCTTCTACTACATTTTGTGGAACGCTGGATTGATAAAGTCTGGAAAGAAGAGCGACGCGCCTGTAGGTGAGAGCCCCCCCCCCCCCCCCCCCCCCCCTGGTCACAGAGCAGGATCATGAACACTCTGTGACATAGGAAAAGCCATCTGTTCATAACGAAGCCAGAAAATATTCATTTACCACAACCATGTTCTTTTTTAAAATGTAGAATACGTCTTCTAGGCCTGTGTGTGTGGTGTGTGTGTGTGTGTGTGTGTGTGTGTGTGTGTGTGTGTGTTGTGTGTGTGTGTGTGTGTGATGTCCTTGTGTGTGTGTGCGTGTGTGTGTGTGTGTGTGTATTGTGGGGGGGGGGGGTCTCCCTCCCTCCTTCCCTCCCTCTGTCTCACACCATGAACCATTTCAGAGCTCTGTCTCTCTCTCTTTCTCTCTCTCTCTCTCTCTCTCTCTCTCTCTGTCTTTCTCTCTCTCTCTCTCTTATTCACTTAAAGCAAAGTAGTACTACTGGCCTTGATGGCATTGACGGAAAGATTCTCAAACTGTCAGCCCCTGTAATTGCTGAAACACTTACGTATATATATAATCTCTGCATTTCTAAAAATCAGTTCCCCAAGGCTTTTTAAAATTGCTAGAGTAATGCCGATCTACAAAACAGGTGATCACACCGATCCGTCTAACTACAGGCCCATTTCTATTCTGTCTGTGCTGTCTAAACCATTGGAAAACCATCTGAATAAACATATTCTCGATCACTTCAATTTTTTCAATTTATTTCATCAAGACCAATCCGGTTTTAGGGCTAATCACTCGTGCCAAACAGCACTGACAAATCTAGTTGATCAATGGCTCACTAATATAAATAACGACAAAATTACAGGTGTTCTCATGGTAGATTTTATGAAAGCCTTTGACGTTATTGACCGCAATCTTCTTCTTAAAAAGCTAAGGTATACAACTTATCAGAGAATTCGTTAAAACTCCTATCTTCATATCTTTCCGGTAGAAAGCAAATGGTCTCAGTAAATGATTCTGTATCTCCTACATTATCCATTAGTCATGGTGTGCCTCAAGGGTCAGTACTCGGACCTATCTTATTTTCCATAATATAAACGATTTACCTCTATTCATTGATATCTCTGTGAAATGTTCGCTGATGACACCACAATACACTGTAGTCATAAAAGAATTGAAAATGTATATGCAAGTTTACAAGAAAGTATAAAACAAATTAATCATATGGTCTGAACTCAATCACATGTGTCTCCATCCTCAAAAACGAAGTACTTGATAATAACCACCAGACAAAAGCGTCAAATATTTCTTATGATTCCCTATCTCTTAGTATAAATAATGAAATAGTTGAAGAAGTTGATCATCATAAAGTCCTTGGTGTCATTGTAGACAATAATTTGTCATGGTCTTCTCATGTCACCAATGCTTTGGCAAACGTCTGTCTCAAAAGATTCACCAGCTTTCAAAACTAAAATATTTCTTAGACCAGCATTGTCGTAAGCTGTTTTTTACTTCGTACATTGAATCTCATTGAATTACTCTTCTACATTGTGGGATTCGGCCAGTTATAACGTATTAAAACCACTCTTCAGTCTTCATAGACGGGCTGTGAAACTCGTTCTTCTCAAATCTACAACTGTAACTCCCTCTGATTATAAACGTTTAGACATTTGCCTCTAAAATGGAAACTCACTTATAACAAAGCAATTTTCATGTTTAAGATAATGTCCAATCAAGCACCACCAACTTTGAAAAATAAATTTAAAAACGAACCTGATTCGCAATATCAGAAAGATTCAGATACCCCTACCGAGGATTGATCTTTTTAAATCTAGCCTCATTTACTCTGGTGGTTGTTTGTGGAATGACCTAGTGTCTTCATTTAATGTAATTTCTAGTCTAAACGTTTTCAAAAAACAATACTTCTCATATCTGATGCTAACGCTTTCCTAAACAGTGTGACTAATGAGAACATCATATAACCTTCTTTTATACGTATTTCAAAATTATTGTTTTGATTTAAGTACAAATGATGTTTAAATGTATTTGAATGTTCATTTGTATTCCTTCGTTACCCCTTCTCTATACCTTGTCATGACATACTGTTCACCTGTCCGCCCTTTCATTGACGTCCTTCATTTCTCTTCTCCTTTTTTTTTTTTTTTTTTTTTTTAAATGTATTTGCTGGAAGTTGTTTTCTCTTTGTGTGTGTGTGTGTGTGTGTGGTGTGTTGTGGTGTGTGTGTGTGTGTGTGTGTGTGTGTGTGGGTGTGTGTGTGAAAGGTTGACTGTCATATTTTTGGATTGCCTTTTGTATTTCAGGCTAATATTCTTTTCACTATTAAGATGGTTGGTTGATTTTGAAGTCACATATTGTTATTTTTTCTGCTTCATCGAGGGCAAGATGTAAAAAAAGCCTGTATTGTGCTTATCTTTATCCCTCATTAAAAAGATTCGTTTTTTTTCCTTCTTCGTTCGTTCGTTCTCTCTTCTCTCTCTCTCTCTCTCTCTCTCTCTCCTCTCTCTCTCTTCTCTCATCTCTCTCTCTCCTCCTCTCTTCCTCTCTCTCTCTCTCTCCCTCTCTCTCTCTCTCTCTCCTCTCTCTCTTCGTCTACGCGCGTTCGCGGGCGCGAGTGTGTGTTGTTGTGTGGTGTGTGTGTGTGGTGTGTGTGGTGTGTGTGTGTGTGTGGTGTGTGTGTGTGTGTGTGTGCGTGCGTGTATTTGCTACAACAAACAGAAGGAACCTTTAGAGAACGAACAAAAAGTCACAAGTAGTTGTTCATTTCCATTTCCATACTGAAGTCTCCAGTGGTTTATAAACAGCGTAACTCAGCTTCAATTATCTCTGGACAAGAATGAGCAGTAAAAAGGAAAAGAAACAAATCACCCACACGTGCAGGTTGGTTGTATGCTGCACAGAGGCAATCGATGCTCGAACAGGGCAAGAGTTTTTCCTCTTCCGTATAAAACAAAGCTGAGCAACAATAACCAAAGGCCGTTAACAAACATTGCAAACTCAAAACTCTTGCCGTCTACTATGGAGGAAATATTTTCTGAATGAATAACACATACGAAAAGAAAATCAGTACAAAAATGCAAACGGCTGAAGGAAAAGGAAAGTCGAAAAAAAAAAAAAAGGGGATATCAGTGAGAACTGACCACGGCGGGATCATCTAAGGAAGCAACATGCGAGTATATGACGGGTATAGTGACAATGCAAGTCAGACTCTCAACTAATCGGTGATAGCTGAATGCCAAAGTACAGGCT
>CM031601.1:28112116-28117116 GCA_018398815.1 Conus ventricosus
TCGGTCAAACACGATGTGTCCTTGCGTCTTCCATATGTTTTCCAATCGATGCGCACAAAATCTAAAGCGATCCAGCTATGGTTCTTTCGATGTGTGTGTCACCCCCTTTAGGGACCCCACTACCGCTTTCAACGAATAAAACGCGATTTGATATTTCGGCGGCGGGCGGGGGGGGTGGGGGGGGAGTGAAGGTGAAATGGACGTCACTGAACCAAACCAGCGCACTGGCTACGCTTTTAATCCCTTTCACACAAAACCGTTTGGGAGCTCACACATCCATCTCCAATAAGACTAATGACACGCGTCAACGATAACAACACACCCGGCAGTTTAAAACTGCCCCCAGGTCGGAACAAGTTGCACCGTGTGGACGCCATTCGCAAAATCAACGACACTGAAACTCCGTTTTTTTAACTGACTCATTTCTCTGATCCTGGTTCGACTCTCGACCGAAACGCCACACTTTCCCACTTTTCGCGCGCGCGCGCGCGGAGCCGCGCACGCACAGCGCCAACACACACCACACACACACACACACACCACGTCCACACTCACCACACACATAAACAATGATAATGATCGCATACAACAATGTTAGGTAGGTGTTACTCAAGGTCCTGTCCAGCGCGTTGGGCTAATGCGTTGGTCAGACATCTGTCAAGTCGTAGCCACCCCGAGGGGAACCCTATTATAAAAGTCTCTCAATTATAGTCATTTAATCATTTATCCATCAGCTTTAAATCATGCGCCGCAGTAGTGTCGTCCTCAAAGCTTAGCGGAATGTGGTGTCGCGTATATATGGATAGTCCGCACGTATAGTTGACACCCCCTTGGATGAAACTGAAACTGGCACACATTCTGTCCGCATACGGAGCACAAAATTCATCCTCACAAGGCAGTTCGAATTATTGTTTATCCTCCTTCAGGAAAAGTATGTTTTCATAATCCACGTGTGTTGGTTTCTCTATCCGTCTGTCATTAAATTAAATAAAATTAAATAAAAACACCTACTGGTTTTTTTATCCATCACAAAACTTAGGGGGGAGGAAAAAAATGGACGCGGTTTATCGACATGGGGCGAAGCGAGTGCGGTCATAGTGGCGCACAGACCAACCAAACCCAACGTGGGAACCACGAATCTTTTTTCTTTCTTAAATTTCATTTTTTCGAGTTGAGATAAGGCCTCCCCCCCCCACCCCCCCCCCCCCCCCCCCCCCCCCCCCCCCCCCCCCCCCATTTCGTAAATTTTTAAGAATAATGGATGACTTTCACGCACGCACGCACTGCACGCCACGCACGCATACGCACACACACACACACACACACACACACACACACACACACACACTCACTCACTCAATCACTCACTCACTCACTCACTCACACACTCTCTCTCTCTCTCTTCTCTCTCTCTCTCTCACTCACTCACTTACTCTACTCTCACTCTCTCTCTCTCTCTCTCTCACAACACACACACACACACACACATATATATATTATATATATAAAGTATATATAGAGAAGAGCGAGAGAGAGAGAGAGAGATTAATATATATATAGAGAGAGAGAGATGAGAGGAGAGATAATATATATATAAATCAGATTATCAGACCCGGCTCTGTCAGCTGCCAGCGTCCTCGCAAGGCCAACCCTGGATCCAGTGACGAACCAAGGACTGTTTGTCGTTGCACTGTGGACTGCGCTCCCCCGGTTACCCTCTCGAGTTTCATTCACGCGGGTCAAAGTGGGCCTTGGAAGCGATCAATCGAAAAGGAAGCTTTTAACCTGGTAGATGGTTCTGCTCTGGACTCGTTCGTTTCTCGTCTGCACGAAGTGGGCGACGTGGTCACGTTCAATCAAGCTGAGTTCACTGGCTCACGAGTCAGGTTTTCAACAAGCACAGTTATGTCAGTCTGGGCCAAGTCGTAGACGGAAACACGGCGCGAAAACATGCACAAGAATGACATTCAATAAAAGCACGTCCACCGAATATCTGAAAACACTGTACTGGACGCTTTTCTTTCTCTTCTTTTTCTTTCTTTCTGTCTTTCTTCTCATCTGTCACCTTCTGCCTCATCCTACTCCTCTTCTTCTTCTTCTTCCTCTTCATCTTTTTCTTTCCTCCTCTTCTTTCTTCTTCTTCACTTTCTTTTTCTTCTTCCTTTCTTTTCTTCCTCTCATCTCTTCTTCTACTTTTCGTCTGATTTTCTTTTTTTTTCGGTTGGACATATCATTTACACAGTGTCACTACGTTAACTCGCGTGTTTCTCTGGATAATATCTGCAAAAAAGACTGCTGTTTCTAATCAGGCAAAATCGTCGATAACCATGGGCAGACGAAAATAACAACATATATCATATAATTTTCATTATATTATCCTGTCTGAGACGGATGCAGTGGGGCTTATACGCTGGTCAGCTATGTTTTCGGTTTTTTAATACAAAGACTGAAAAAGCGGGAAAAGAGAACGAACGAAAGGATGTAAGAAAGGGTTAACAGAAATTAAAACAGGGGTGGGGGTGATCCTGATATGCCAGCATATTTACTTAGTTCTTGATTGAACACAACAGGAATTGATGTGATAAAAGTTCTCAGTTTAGAGTCCAGTGGGCAAGCTTGCACACGGCGACAGTTCCACATCATCTTCAATCTAAAATCAGTCACCCGACACACTACTCTCCTCTCCCCTCCCCTCCCTCCTTCACACCCACGTTGTCACAAACACAGAACCTTCCACTCCAATCCCCCCGTCTTTTCACAACACACACATACAACACGGTACACTCACACACTCACACACAAACACACACCAACACACACACGAACACACGAACCACACACACACACACACACACACACACACCACCACACACAACACACACACGGACGGACACACACACACACTCACACACACACCACAAACACACACACACACACGATCACACACACACACAACACACACAACCAAAACACACAAACACACGGACACACAAACACACACACACCACTACAACACACACAGGACACACCACGCACACGGACACCCACACACACGGGTAACGGACACACACACACACACTCACACACACACACACACACACACACCCACAGCTACACACACACACAGGACACACACACACACACACACACGGGGGACACACACACCCACGGGGACACACACACACACACACCACACACACCCACACACACACACACAACACACGGGCACGGACACCACACACGCACAAAGGACACACAGACACACACACACACACACACACACCCCACCACCCACACACAACACACACACACGATTCAAACACATACACGAACACACATACACATTACAACCCACACACACACACAACACACACACCACACACACCCCACACACACCACACACACACACCACACCACACCACCTCTCTTCTTCTTCTTTTCCGCCGGACCTCTCATCCATACCCAAAACCACTCCCACCCCCTTTTTCCCCACCCCCACTCCACCCCTCCCACATCGCTCCCGAAGAAAAACTACGTCGACAGGCACCAAAGAGCGTCAGGTGAGATCTTAATGGTTTCTGTCCTTCTCCTTCGCCCCCCCCCCCCCCCCCACCCCACCCCCCACCCCACCACCAGCCTCCCCCCCTTACCCCCACTCCCTAAAACTTCCTTACCCCCTTCCCACCCCCTACCTTCCTCCCCCCATCCCCCACCCTCCTTCCCACATCAACCCCCTAAAGTCTTCGGTGGCAGCGAAAGAGGTCAGGTGTGCAAGAGACTTTTACATATTTAACCCCTTCTGTCCTGCGCTTCGGTGACCAACAGGTCATAGTTTCGGTTGAATCGCAAAGTGGGCGTTGCCGGTAGATTGGCGCCAGCTCATGGGTGGACTCAGGAGAGCCCATTGCTTATGCACCCCCTTTCCCCTCCCCCTCTCCCCCACCCCCTCGCCTCCCCCACTTAAACTATGGAGGGTGTGTCGGTCACCGTGAGTCATCGAACCCTTTTCAATCATGATATAAAAAAAAAAAAATTACATGTTGCACCGCATGGCTGATTTTTATTTGAGACTCTGCAAAGCAAGTTGAAAGTGATTGTGGAGGACAAACACACACAACACACACACACAAACATTCACACACACGCATGCACAAACACGGCGCGCGCGGTGCGCGCGCGCGCGACAACACAACAAGTTCAAAGTGTCGATAGGTAAAATGTATGACAAGGACAACCTGATATAACATGATGTAGTTGGAAGCAACACCAAGCATGTATATTTGTATTTCGTAATGGTTTGTAATCCTTTCTCTATTTATTTGTGTTCATATAAAACCTGTGCTACGGTCTTCAAAGGCAATTAAACTATTGATCTTGAATCTTGAATCACATCACAAGTACACACAACTTCTCTCTCTCTCTCTCTCTCTCTCTCCTTCTCCTCTCTCTCTCTCTCTCTCCCTCTTCTCACCTTAACCCCCCTCCCACCCCTCCCACCCGCCGTCTCTCCTAACACCCCCCCCCCCTTCCTGTTTCTCACAGAGAGACGAGAGAGAAGAGAGAGAGGGAGATGTGAGGAGTGAGAGAGAGAGAGAAGAGAGTTGAGTGAGAGAGAGCGCGCCCTCCCCCCCGCCCCAATCAGAGGCAGGTCAAGATTGTACAGACTGCACTTCGCTGGCGCTTCTCGTCGCGACAGAATTTAACTGGCAGCCGTCGGGTACGTCTCATCGTTGATACAGCCGATATTTAGCTATTGAAAATGCAACACACACACACCGGCGCGCGTGCACGCGGAAACACAACACCACACACACACACACACACACAACACACACACAACACACCACCACACTACACACACGCGCGGCGCGCGCGCGGACTTTACGCACGCACGCACGCACGCACACACACACACACACACACACACACCACACACACACACACACACACTCCAAACACAACCACACACAACAGTGAGAGAAAGAGAGAGCTGTGCATGT
>CM031601.1:28137116-28139616 GCA_018398815.1 Conus ventricosus
AGCGCAGCGTGCCTGTGAGTGTATCGGCATGAGGCAGCTTCTGCCCGTGTTAAAAAACGGTTTCTGGTGTATCGGCATCGACTCCCGGTCCAAACCGGTCAATAATTCATCAGGCTCCACCGTCGTTCAGCTCTCTCTCTCTCTCTCTCTCTCTCTCTCTCTCTCTCTCTCTCTCTCTCAGTGGGACAGAGAAACCGGCAGACTTCGCTCGTACTAATCAGCAATCCTTTCGCTACAAAACAAAAAAACTCTACGTCTCTTGGGGGGGATTACTTTGCCCAGGCGGGAAAAAAAAAGGGGTGAGGATTTTTTTTTTTTTTTTTTTTTTTTTTGGTAACGTGTCTGCACCTCTACAGACGGGGAAGGAACTGTCAAAAAAATCAGAATTAACTGTGTTTTACATCACGAAGAAATAGGGGTGTGGCGTTCTTTGAAGCGGCTATTACACACGCAGAGAAAAATCACGAAAGCATGAGAACGCCTATTGTTTTCCACAGGTTTCGTTGATAATCAGCTGTAGGGTGTATTGCGGTTTGAACTAAATTTCCTCAACTCCATGAGACCCACAAGATTTGAATCAATACTTGGCCACACGCCACAAAACTATCAATAACTGAATGAAAACAAACAGCAACGCTCCATCGATTAATACAATTTGGCCTCGGCTCCTTTGCGCCGGATGGCCATGAGAGTACGCTCCCTTTGAAAATTTCAAGAGTGACAGTGTCCGAGATGGCGACGCAAGCGCCACGTCCCTGTTATGGGATGGAGCGGGGAGATCAAGATGTTGTCATCTGATCGAAGTGGCAACTCCCCTCCACCCCCCCCACCCCCCCCCCCACCCCCCCCACCCCCCCCCCACACACACACACACACCACCCTACACCTTCCCCACCCCCCTCCATTTTTTTTTTAAAATTATCATAAATATTTGGAAGGTGGGGAAAAAATCTCCATGCCCTCAACCCCTCCCTTCCCTCACCTGTGTATTCAGACATGAAATTTTTCAAGAGGCAATTTCAAGTCCTGGTCACTTCAGTCCACTGGCCATGCTGAACACACTCCGTTCAAAAATTGGAAATTGGCTCAAAGATTGTCCCCTACTGTACATTTTATACTATTTGCATAATGTCTTTAGTTTTTTCAGCAACTTTTTTCGTCCCCACACTTTCGTTTGGTTTCCTTTACTACCCTTCACTGGCTGCTCTGGGGTGCTATTGGATTCTTTTTTGCACCCTTGGTGGTGAGAACACCACGGTATTATGGACTGTGGTGTGTCTCTATTTGACGCCAGGAGCGCAGACACAACCAGCCGTGTCTCCCTGATGAGTTCCGATCCAGCGGACGAAAGGCCTCGGAGCAGGCAATACAAATATATCTGCCTTCAAAAGGGACTGCGATGGTTTCCTTATGCAGCTAGTGAAGAGTTTTCAATATGTAATATATTTTCTTAATTTCATGTTCCCAGTTTCTCCATCTTCAAACTCCCCTCCCACCCCCACCCCACCCCCCACCCCTCCTCCTTATGTCCGGATCTTTGCCGGGTCATTACTGTGGAGACAATTGGGTGTTGGCCTGCGCTTGTTTTTTTCCCCCAATTACTAGATTGTTCGTCTATAGATGTATTTGTCCGACTTTATTCAAGTTTAACAGGCTGTGCCAGTCCTGAATAAAAGTTACTTTGTGTTAGTTTTCTTACGGGAGCAAAAGTTACCCCCACTTGTTTACACTCCGTTCAGTTCAGTCTGTACCCCTGAAAATTTTGCCTGAAATATGATTAATTTACTCCATAGACTTTTACAAAAGGGTATGGTGAATACGCCTTGCTCTGAGAAGGATCTAAAGAAAAAATACCGAATGAGACTATAAACCGAGGTTCCGTGTGTGAACGCACGCATAACATCTTGCAAACATGTAAAATCCCATCACCAACTTTCGGAAGAGTAGGCCAGTTTGGCCGTTGGTATGGATGACACGTTGCACATAGCATGCACCCTGCGTGAGAAATGGAAGAATGAAGGAAGTAAGGAAAATGAGTGAACGATATTGAACGATACTGAATGGATGACACGGGAAACGACTGAATGAAGCGCCAGCTGGCAGCTCTTCAGTCGGCACTACCCAGGTAGGCAGCCCGTTGTGTAAACGAGTGTTGATTGTAAAGCGCTTAGAGCTTGGCCTCTAGCCGAGAATAGGCGCTATATAAGTATTCATTATTATTATTTATTTATTAGGTTGGAGGAAAGGAAGGGGGAGGGGGGGGGCTGCACTGCCAACTGCAGTTCTGGTGGTATGGAGAGGAAGTTCAATCCTGTACACGCCCTTCCCCGAACCGAATCTGCACCTGACATTTTGTTCCTCACTCATTGAAAGTGTACGTTTATGAATCATAGGAAATGCGAAACGTGTTCACAGAATTATGCTGAACTGTTCAGATGCGCTCTCTGCTACCATGCTGCTTTCTTTGAAGTGACAATGGATAGACACGTGTTATTTTTCC
>CM031601.1:28149616-28154616 GCA_018398815.1 Conus ventricosus
AAGCTTGTTGAAAGACTGGATGAAACACCAAGCTATGGCATTAAATATTAATCAGCTCGCAGAAGGGCAGCTTGATGGCCAGCCACAACACCACCATCAATACTGATACAAATGTCCGAAGAGCTTGAAACTGTTCAACAGTTAATTTACCCGGGATCCATCGTTAGCAATGAGGACTCCAAACCAGAAATTGTCCCATGGGCAGTGAAGACAACATTAGCACTGTCTAAACTAAAACCTGTATGGAACGACCATACCATTTCCGTGAAACCCAAGATCAGGCTCCTGTGCGTTCTGTTATATTCCACCTTCCTGCATGCTCTGTTATACTCCGTCTTCCTGTATGCACTGTTATATTCCGTCTTCCTGTGTGCTCTGTTATATTCCACCTTCCTGTACGCTCTGTTATATTCCGTCTTCCTGCATGCTCTGTTATATTCCACCTTCCTGTACGCTCTGTTATATTCCGTCTTCCTGTGCGCTCTGTTATATTCCGTCTTCCTGTGCGCTCTGTTATATTCCGTCTTCCTGTGCGCTCTGTTATATTTTCCACCTTCCTGTACGCTCTGTTATATTCCGTCTTCCTGTACGTTCTGTTATGTTCCGTCTTCCTGTACGTTCTGTTATATTCCGTCTTCCTGTACGTTCTGTTATGTTCTGTCTTCCTGTACGTTCTGTTATATTCCGTCTTCCTGTACGTTCTGTTATATTCCGTATTCCTGTGCGCTCTGTTATGTTTTCCACCTTCCTGTACGTTCTGTTATATTCCGTCTTCCTGTACGTTCTGTTATATTCCGTCTTCCTGTACGTTCTGTTATATTCCGTATTCCTGTACGCTCTGTTATGCTTTCCACCTTCCTGTACGTTCTGTTATATTCCGTCTTCCTGTACGTTCTGTTATATTCCGTGTTCCTGTAAAGCTCTGTTATATTCCGTGTTCCTGTACGCTCTGTTATATTCCGTGTTCCTGTACGCTCTTATATTCCACCTTCCTGTACGCTCTGTTATATTCCGTCTTCCTGTATGCTCTGTTATATTCCGTCTTCCTGTACGCTCTGTTAATATTCCGTCTTCCTGTACGTTCTGTTATATTCCGTCTCCTGTACTTCTGTTATATTCCGTCTTCCGTTTCTGTTATATTCCGTCTTCCTGTACGTTCTGTATATTCTGTCTCCTTACGTTTTTATATTCCGTCTTCCTGTACGTTCTGTTATATTCGTCTTCCTGTACGTTCTGTTATATTCCGTCTTCCTGTACGTTCTGTTATATTCCGTCTTCCTGTACGTTCTGTTATATTCCGTCTTCCTGTACGTTCTGTTATATTCCGTCTTCCTGTACGTTCTGTTATATTCCGTATTCCTCGTACTTCTGTTATATTCCCCTTCCTGTACGTTCTGTTATATTCCGTTTCCTGTACGTTCTGTTATGATTTTCCACCTTCCTGTACGTTCTGTTATTGTATTCTGTACCTTGTTATCTTCCACTCCTGTACGTTCTGTTATATTCCGTCTTCCTGTACGTTCTGTTATATTCCGTGTTCCTGTACGCTCTGTTATGCTTTCCACCTTCCTGTACGTTCTGTTATATTCCGTCTTCCTGTACGCTCTGTTATATTCCGTCTTCCTGTACGCTCTGTTATTATTCCGTCTTCCTGTACGTTCTGTTATATTCCGTGTTCCTGTACGCTCTGTTATATTCCGTCTTCCTGTACACTCTGTTATATTCCGTCTTCCTGTACGCTCTGTTATATTCCGTCTTCCTGTACGCTCTGTTATATTCCGTCTTCCTGTACGCTCTGTTATATTCCGTCTTCCTGTACGCTCTGTTATATTCCCCTTCCTGTACGCTCTGTTATATTCCGTGTTCCTGTACGCTCTGTTATATTCCGTCTTCCTGTACGCTCTGTTTATATTCCCCCTTCCTGTACGCTCTGTTATATTCCGTTTCCTGTACGCTCTGTTATATTCCGTCTTCCTGTACGCTCTGTTATATTCCGTCTTCCTGTACGCTCTGTTATATTCCGTCTTCCTGTACGCTCTGTTATATTCCACCTTCCTGTACGTTCTGTTATATTCCGTCATTCCTGTACGCTCTGTTATTTTTCCATCTTCCTGTACGTCTGTTATATTCCGCTTCCTGTACGTTCTGTTATATTCCGTCTTCCTGTGCGCTCTGTTATATTTTCCACCTTCCTGTACGTTCTGTTATACTCCGTCTTCCTGTACGTTCTGTTATTTCCGTCTTCCTGTACGCTTCTGTTATATTCCCCTTCCTGTACGTTCTGTTATAGTTCTGTCTTCCTGTACGTCTGTTATATTCCGTCTTCCTGTACGTTCTGTTATACTCCGTCTTCCTGTACGCTCTGTTATTTCCGTCTTCCTGTACGCTCTGTTAGTATTCCACCCTTCCTGTACGTTCTGTTATATTCCGTCTTCCTGTACGCTCTGTTATATTCCGTCTTCCTGTACGTTCTGTTATTATTTCCGATTCCTGTACGTCTGTTATTTCCCTTCCTGTACGTTCTGTTATATCCGTCTTCCTGTACGTTCTGTTATATTCCGTGTTCCTGTACGCTCTGTTATATTCCGCTTCCTGTACGCTTCTGTTATATTCCGTCTTCCTGTACGCTCTGTTATATTCCGTTCCTGTACGCTCTGTTATATTCCGTCTTCCTGTACGCTCTGTTATATTCCGTCTTCCTGTACGCTCTGTTATATTCCCGCTTCCTGTACGCTTCTGTTATATTCCGTCTTCCTGTACGTTCTGTTATATTCCGTCTTCCTGTACGTTCTGTTATATTCCGTCTTCCTGTACGCTCTGTTATATTCCGTCTTCCTGTACGTCTCTGTTATATTCCGTCTTCCTGTACGCTCTGTTATGTTTTCCTCCTTCCTGTACGTTCTGTTATATTCCGTCTTCCTGTACGTTCTGTTATATTCCGTCTTCCTGTACGTCTGTTATATTCGTTTCCCCCCGTACGCTCTGTTATATTCCACCCTTCCTGTACGTTCTGTTATATTCCGTCTTCCTGTACGTTCTGTTATATTCCGTTTCCTGTACGCTCTGTTATATTCCGTCTTCCTGTACGCTTTTGTTATATTCCGTGTTCCTGTTGCTTCTGTTATATTACCGTTCCTGTACGCTCTGTTATATTCCGTTTCCTGTACGCTCTGTTATATTCCGTCTTCCTGTACGTTCTGTTATATTCCCTTCCTGTACGTCTGTTATATTCCGTCTTCCTGTACGTTCTGTTATATTCCGTTTCCTGTACGCTCTGTTATATTCCGTCTTCCTGTACGCTTCTGTTATATTCCGTCTTCCTGTGTGTCTGTTATATTCCGTCTTCCTGTGGGTTCTGTATAACATCTTCCTGTATCGCGCGAATCACGCTCACTAGCAGATCTAGCTGAAATATCCGCTCCAATGGTGTACCGCAAGATATAAACAAACGATACACTGACCTATCACACATTAATAAGGATACTAATAAAGTACACTGACCATATCACACATTAATAAAGGTACTAAACAAAGATACACTGACCATATCACCATCATAAAGATACTAAACAAAAGATACACTGACCATATCACACATTAATAAAGGATACTAAACAAAAGATACACTGACCATATCACACATCAATAAAGGATACTAAACAAAAGATACACTGACCATATCACACATCAATAAAGGATACTAAACAAAAGATACACTGACCATGTCACGCATTAATAAAGGATACTAAACAAAAATACACTGACCATATCACACATTAATAAAGGATACTAAACAAAAATACACTGACCATATCACATTAATAAAGGATACAACAAAATACACTGACCATTATCACACATTAATAAAGAATACTAAACAAAATACACTGACCATATCACACATTAATAAAGGATACTAAACAAAACATACACTGACCATATCACACATTAATAAAGGATACTAAACAAAAGATACACTGACCATATCACACATCAATAAAGGATACTAGACAAAAGATACACTGACCATATCACACATCAATAAGTTCGTCAAACCATCAAGCAACTCATCGGACCATGTGAAAATCTACTGACATCGGCTGGAAAGAAAAAAAAGAAGAAGAAAAGAACACTACATTGGTATAGCCGAGTAACAAGATCCAATGGCCTTGCAAAAAAAAAAAAAAAAAAAAAAAAAAAAAGAAGAACAAAAATCTTCTATGGCACTGTAAAGGAGAAAGAACGAGGAAAGCACAGGGGAGGGGGGGGGGGGTGAAGAAGTGACAGCATCGCAGCATGGACAGGAAAAACATTTGCAGACTTAAGCCTTCACACACAACCAACAGAACTGGAGGGGTCTGGTGAACTGTTGTCCATGTGGTGCCCCGGTGACTCCCCCCATGGCGTTAAAGAAGGAGGAGAAGAAGAAGAAGACGAAGAAGAAGAAGAAGAAGAAGAGAAGAAGAAGAAGAAGAAGAAGAAGAAGAAGAAGAAAAGGAAGAAGAAGAAGAAGAAGAAGAAGAAGAAGAAGAAGAAGAAGAAGAAGAAGAAAAGAGAAGAAGAAGAAGAAGAAGAAGAAGAAGAAGAAGAAGAAGAAGAAGAAGAAGAAGAAGAAGAAGAAGAGAAAAGGAGACAACAACAACAACAACAAGACTTTCAAAGTTTTCCCTCACTTTTTAATGTATATACTGTTTTCTTTCTTTCTTTCTTCGTTTCTATCTTTTTTCTTTCTTTTTTTTTTTCCTTTCTTTCTTTCTTTCTTTTGTTTGTTTGTTGTGGGTTATTCTGGCTCACTCACCCATGAAAAACTCTCGACACTTTTTTATTTTCTTTCTTTCCCACATGGTCTGTCAGGAGTGTGCTGGTATTTGTCTTTTCTTTTTCCCCACTCTGTTTGACTCTTGTTAATCTTTGATTACTTTCGTCCAGAGTATATCTGTATTTGTAGCCGATTCACTTGCATCTTTTTTTTTTTAAGTCTTCACGATTTCGTTTGTTCG
>CM031601.1:28159616-28163152 GCA_018398815.1 Conus ventricosus
TTGGTTGGTTGGTTGGTTGGTTAGTTAGTTAGTTAGTTAGTTAGTTAGTTAGTTGGTTGGTTGGCTGGCGGGCTGGCTGGCTGGCTGACCGGTCGGTCGGTCGGTCGGCTGGCTGGCTGGCTGGCTGGCTGGTTGGTTGGTTGGTTGGTTGGTTGGTTGGTTGGTTGGTTGGTTGGTTGGTTAGATGGCTGGCTGGCTCGTTGGTTGGTTGGTTGGTTGGTGTGTTTGCTTCTTTGTTGCCTTTTTGTTTCATTTCGTTTTGTTTGTTTTGTTTTGTTTGTGTGTGTGTTGGCAGTCAAGTTCCCCTGCAATGAACAGCTTGGTGTGTGTGGTAGAGGCCTCCTCGTTGTGTGCGTCATTCATGCCGAAGATCAGGTCATGGACATCGTTCATGACTCTATGGTCTCCATGAGTATTTGGTGCGTTCGGTTAGAGGAAGATACGCATGACCAGCATCACCTAATGAACGTTACATTCCAGACTTTTTTTTTTTCTTTAAACCCACGAGAATTACATTGATTAACGATAAGATGTAAACGACAACGATTGGATGAAGAATAGAAAAGCGACCAAAAACATCACACATATACACGAGGACGTAATTCTCACCAACGACTGCTGGAGGAGGATAGCAACAAGCCGAGGCTCCTCAATCAATCCTTCAATCCATCGAAATCTTGTCAAAGACGAGCGGAAGAGGGACAAGGCGGAAGAGGGAAGAGGTGGGGGTGGGGATGGATGGGATGGGGTTTGAGAGAGAACGAAGGAAAGAGTTGAAGCAAGGTACACACACACACACACACACACACACACACACACACACACACACACACACACAGGCGCGCGCGCGCGCACGCACACACGCACGCACGCACGCACGCACTCAGACACACACACACACACACACACACACACACACACACACCACGCACGCACGCACGCACGCACGCACACACACACACAGACACACACGCACGCACGCACGCACGCACGCACGCGCGCACGCACGACACACACACACACACACACACACACACACACACACACACACACACACACACACACACATGGACCTCAAAATGTTTCTGGAGGGAGGATGGCTTTTGCCGGAAGGACCCAGTTTCTCCTGAGCTTGAATGGCTCTTTTCATAGAGCTCCATGCAGACAGCAGCGTGCCCCCTCCCTAGAAGACCCCGGGGGGGGGGGGAGGATGGGTGGAGGGGGGATGGAGTGGTGAAGGGAGGGGGGGGGCACGCTCAGGAGCCTGAGGGCTGTTTGCCAGGTCAATATCTACAACGGGTTGAATGGCCAGGTCCTTTCGTGCAACGGACTGACGTGACAAACGCCCAAAGGATGATGATGATGATGAAGAAGGGGGGGGGGAGGGCTGGTTGATTGGTTGGAATTCAGGGTTGACCTTTTCTCAGAAGCAGTCGTGGAAATAATCGTGCACAACAAGGCAGGGCTTTGATGCTGCATTTCTGCACCCACTCGACCCAGGGGGCTACTGCAATTTGATAACTATTTATTTATTGCAGGAGAAAGAGAAAAGACGTTCTGAGGTTCTGAATTGCAAGCATGTTGTTGCTTTGTTTTTGACACGAAGAAGGGAGAGAACTGCGTACGAAGTAATGAAGGTGATGAGCCTTTAAAGAGGGCGACTGCCAAATCCCACTGGAGATAGGATTCCACAACAACCGTAGCGTCAAAAGGGTTAATGTCCTGTCAAACACAGGTGGTTGTAGACCTTGACATCAAAGTCATTGAACCATAGAAATGGTATCATTGGCACGAAAACAGGGAAAGGGGACAACCAAGGGGACACACACACACACACACACACACACACACACACACACACACACACACACACGCACGCACGCACGCACACACACGCACGCACCGCACGCACGCACACGCACACACACACACACACACACACACACACACACACACACACACACACACACACACACACAGTAAATCAAGGGAGAAAGCTCGATACTTCGAGGCGTTTTCATTTTTGCTGAAAATCGTGAAATATTGTTGCTTTCAAAGAACCGAATGGCGAAGAAAAGTTGGCAGACTCGAAACCCATAAGCAAAATCGAGCATCATGACATAATGAAAAAAATCAGCATAACTTTGATGTGATTTTGTGAAGAACTGAACAGTTGAACCGAATAGGCCAGTCGGGTATTGCCCAGTTATTGCACACACACACACCCACACACACACACACACACACACACACACACACACACACACACACACACACCCCACACCCGCACGCGTGCGCGCGCGCTCGCATGCGCATACGTAAGCCTACACATGCACGCGCGTGTGTGCGCGCATGTGTGTGTGTGTGTGTGTGTGTGTGTGTGTGTGTGTGTGTGTGTGTGTGTGTGTGTGTGTGAGAGAGAGAGAGAGAGAGAGAGAGAGAGAGAGAGAGAGAGAGAGAGGAGAGAAGAAAAAGGAGAAGAAGCAGAAGAAGAAGAAGAAGAAGAAGAAGAGAGAGAGAGAGAGAGAGAGAGAACAGACAGACAGACAGACAGACAGACAGACAGAGACTGTCTCTGTGTATTGTCTGCCTGTCTGTCTGTGTGAGTGTAGGGAAAGTAGGGTAATTTGGAACACTTAATGAAAACTGCACATTATTCAAACACAACAAACCAAACGTAACAAAAACTTGGTTCTTTTTATTTGCAACTAAATCTGACACAACTTTAATGAACAAAACCCTTGAAAACTTTAACATTGAAATGGCTATATCCATTTGAAAAAAACATTTATTTGTTCCAACTTCCAACCCTGTCGGCAAAGTTGAAACAGGGTGGAGGATAAGTTGGAACGGTGTTCCAACTTACCCACTCCATGTGTTCCAAATTAACCTCTAATCATTTGAGATACAAATCTGAAGAAAACTTTCTTTAAATTTGTTCCTGTCTAATAAAGTGAAAAAATAACAAAGACATCAAGTCACGTTTAGCACATTTCGCATGTGTAGGTCTGTGCTCGTCCAACCACACCTGCACATGCCTCATGTACCCATCTTAACCACTTCATACATCGGACCATATAGCGGGGGTTCTATGTCGAAAAATCATGCACTTCATGCAACAAGCACCAATTTGGCAGAGATGGCCAGTTTTATGTCCTGAACAAAACTGATTTAAAGCCACCATGAAAAATTTGTAAAAACGTGTTTTTTTTGGCATTTTTCAAAATGGCCGACATAAAAATGGAATATATGTTTCAAAATTGTTTATTTAATGCTACAAACACCAAATCTGACTGAAAAGCACAATTTCATGCCTTGAACATAACCAGGTACAGGTCTATTTAAAAAAAAGAAGGAAAATTTGTGTATTTGAGCAATTTCCAAGATGGCGCCAGCAAAAAGGGGAGTCGTATGCTGTACATTCATTCATCTGCACCCATAACACAAAATAAGTTTAAAATAATATTAAATTAATAAAAATCATAATAATAAATAAATGAATGAGTAAATAAATGAAATAAGATAAAAGAAGTAAA
>CM031601.1:28163252-28193252 GCA_018398815.1 Conus ventricosus
AAGAAATCTAGAGTCTGGGTCTCGACTAACAAGATTTCTTTTCGTAATGACTTAACACCCGGTTGGGCAGACGAACTGCTTACAACAGTTTGACGCTGCCGCTGAAGAAGCTAAAATGAGAGCTCTGGTTGGTCAGAGGGGCGAGTCTTAGAGATTAGATTAAAACAGGCTAAGTATGCACCGATTGTAGGCAAGGCATTCCGCTACTCGAGAGTTGGTTTAAAGAGAGCAGTTTTAAACATAAAGAATTCAGACGACAAATGTTTCATGTGGTGTGTTCTTGCAAGGCTGCATCATGTCCGCGAACACGCAGAGAGAGTGACTAACTATCGGCAATACACCAAAGATCTTAACTTTAATGGAATATCCTTTCCTGTTAGTGTAGACCAAATTGATCAGTTTGAAGAACAAAACAAACCAATAACTGTTAATGTATACACATGGGATGAGGAAACAAATTTGGTGCCAATTAAAGTGTCCAAGAACAGTCCAACAATTGGCGAGCCAGACAAAATCATGTTGACTTACTACTAATGTTTTCGCCAGCAGGGCTGCCACATTACACATTAATACGAACAATGAGTAGACTAATGCAGCATACTTCAAAAGATCATGGCAAACAAGAATTCTGTAGAAAAATGTTTAACAAGAATGCCATCTGTTCAAGCTGCGAGCGAACATAAGAACATTGTAAAAGTTCTGTAGACTGTAATACAGAACTAATTACGCCCCCACCCGGATCTAAAGTTAGTTTTAAGAACTGGAAACGGCTGCAAACAAGTCCATACGTAGTTTACGCAGACTTCGAATCACTCATTGTTCCTTATGAAGGGCCAGCGCCACAAAACTTCGAAAAAACAGTCTTAATGAGTAATCATCAGATTTGTTCATTTGCCTTCATTGTTGTCAGGTCGGATGGCGCCCATTCAGCACCAGAATTGTATAGAGGCCCAGATGCTGCAGAATACTTCTTAGAACGCAGCAGAAAGTGCGTAATGATTGTTCTAATAATCTGAATTTATCTGAAATCATGATGACGCCTGAAGCCACAACATTATGACTCAGCCACTCACTGTTGGATTTGTGGTTTAGGCCTCTCATCAGACGCAGAGAATCCGACAGTAAGAGACCATGATCACATTAGCGGAAAGTTCAGAGGAGCGGCATAACAAATGCAATCTTCAACTAAAGTTTGATCCAAAGACATGGAAGCTGCCCATCTTCTTTCATAACTTGCGAGGTTACGACTCTCATCTTATATTGCAAGCAGTAACCAGTGCCTTCAGGGTAGCATGCATTGCACAGTCATCAGAAAAGTACATGTGCTTTAATCTAAATAACATGTCTTTTTATGACCTATGCAACACATGATGGGTTCATTAGAGTCACTGGCTATGTCCTTAAAGTCTGCCCAATAACGGAAGAATATTTTGACCCAACTCTCGTTAGAAAGGGCGTTTACCCTTATGAGTACATGAACAGTTGGGAAAGGTTTGATGAAGATACACTTCCTCCTAAAGGCGCGTTCTTTTCTAGTCTTAGAGGAAAGGACATCAGTGATTCTGATTACCAGCATGTCAAGAAGCATGGCAGAAGTTAGAGTGTTAAAACGGGGAGACTATCATGACTCCTACTTGATGGCTGATACATGTTTGTTGGCGGACGTCTTTGAAAATTATAGAAAGACCTGCATGAAACATTATAGCTTGGATCCCGCGCATTACATTTCTGCGCCCGGGATGAGTTGGGACGCTTTCTTAAAGTTTACTGGAGTACAGATTGATTTATTGTCTGACCTACCAATGATTCAGATGATTGAAAACGGATTGCGTGGAGGAATTAGTATGGCGTCGCATCATTACTGTAAAGCAAACAACAAATACTTGGACATTATGATTCCAGTAAAAGGTCTAACTATCTTATGTATTTAGATGCAAACAATCTGTATGGTTGGGCAATGGCGCAATCACTTCCATTACGAACTTTAAAATGTACACAGGCGGCGATCCGAATAATAATTCAAAAGGCATTAAAGTGGTTGGCAGTTTAACGCCTGATCAACAGCGTGGTTTCATTCTAGAAGTTGACTTAGAATATCCTCATGAACTCCATGACCTGCATAATGACTATCCATTAGCAGCAGAGAGTCTAAAGATGGATCCAAGAGAGCCACCTAAACTTGTGCCCAATCTTCGGGGCAAAAAAAATTATGTCTGTCATTACAGACTTCTACAATTTTATTTAAGACATGGTTTAAAGTTAACAGCTGTCCATCGCATAATTGCTTTTGATCAAGAACAGTTCATGAAACCATACATCATGAAGAACACTGACCTCAGAACTAAATCCACAGATGCTTCAGAAAAAGACTTTTTAGCTGATGAACAACAGCTGTTTTGGAAAGACTATGAGAATCCGCACAGCGTAAAGATGTCAGATTGGTCACCAAAGAGAACGAAGCAATTAAGCTAACTTCAAAACCTAATTATCAGGACTTCAGAAGATTTCATGATCACTTTTTGGCATAATGATAAAAAAAAGAAAGTCAAATTGGACAAACCTGTATTTATTGGGTTTACTGTTTTAGAATTATCAAAGCTTTTGATGTTAGAGTTTCTTTATGACTACTTTAAGCCCTCGTAATCCCGAGTCCAGAGTGCTTTACACAGATACAGATAGTTTTGTTATAGATATCCCTACTGAAGACATCTATAAAGACATGGAAACCGAAGTACTAAAGGGCATGCGGTGTGTACGACACATCTGATTACCCTAAAGATTCGCCTTGCATTCAATTACTAACAAGAAGGTTTTAGGAAAGATGAAGGATGAATTATCTGGAAAGGTGATCAAGGAGTTTGTTGTTTAAGGTCAAAAATGTACAGTATTTCGAGCCAGGAGAAAATCATTAAGAAAGCAAAGGGAATATCTCGCAGTGTTGTGCAGTCAAACATATCACATGACAACTACAAAGAAGCATTGTTTGCAATAAGACTTTTCATCATGACAACGTAAAACTGCGATCTAATCTACATGAGATCAACACAACTGTTGTAACAAAGAAGTCATTGATAGAACAAACACAAAACGGGTGTTTTGTTAATCCGGAGTTTTCATATGCAATCGGGCACTGGAGGACCGCATAAACAGGGGTTTTATATTTTTCATCAACTTTTATTATAAGATCAATCATAGCTTCATCCAATTCAGTTAAATCTTTTCTCATGTTTGCTTGACGAGTTCGAATTTTTTTTATTATTTCAAGATATTCTTTTCCCAATTTGGGGGTTTGAGTTGTAGTGATCTGGATGATTTAGCATGCATTGATTAATCCTCGAAAATGTTTCCTTAATAGCATTACACGACTGAAATGATTCCCGTATCATTTCAAGGTCTCTTCCTTTACCATTCTTGTTTCGTTCTGCGCTTCCTTCTGGCCTTCCATTTTAAACCAAAATATATTTACGTAAATTAATAAAGCGGAACTGTGTCTGGTGGGATTATCTGCAGTTCTTCTTTCACAAAAGATCTTTGAGGAGCTGTTGTTTTGTTGTGTCAGTTTCTCGTAAATAATACACGGCGGATTCATTTTACAATTCTTTTTTATTTCATATGGATCAACACTCCAAACTGATCAGTTGCCCTGATGCAGTGTCCCCTTCTCTTCTCCCGGTAAATAAAGGTACCTTACTTTCAATCCAAATGGTAATAGTTTGCCGGATGAAGACTCTCCTTCAACAACATTTATTGTTTTTCTTTTGATTGCTTGTACTGGTTTTAGCCCTTTAAATCTTCATTATTCATTGCGCGCAAAACTGAGGGCAGTCTTCTAACCCATTCTGTGTTGCGAGAATTGTCAATCAGCTCTCTGTGATACTGGTAGGAGAAAAGTCTTTCGGCTAACTGTTTGTTAAAGTTTTCGACTAAAGCCTGTGATCTATGAACCCTGGAATGCCTCTTTTAATGGTAACTCTATGTTTTAAACAATAATTGATTCACTTGCCCTTTAAATTCTTTTCCATCATCGACTTGAATCATGCGAGGATAAGTTAAAGGACCTCGTTGGTATATTAGTTGTATGCAACAGCAACAGCAGAAGCACTCTTTTGTGTTAATGGTTCAGCATCTTTGTATCTGAAGCAATGTCAATGACTGTGAGTGCGTACTTAAATCTTTTTCGTCTAATCCTATCAGAGGGTAAATATAGAAGATCCATTTGATGGGTGTCGTTTGGTATTGTATTGACAAAGTGTGGTCTCTGTATTCGTCTAGGTGCAGGTAAATAAATTTGCCAAATCGCTTGTTTAGATAACCATTCCTTTGCTGTTTGTTCACTAACTCCTGCCGCTTGGCTTAGCTTTTGTATTGCTGTGATTACCCTTCCAATATCCTTTGGGTGAATAATAGATTTTGTTCATTTTTTATTCAGCCAATATTATGCGCAACAAAATACACGACGGTCATACCAACGACAATAAACCCGATTTCTTGCATCTTTTGTTTTTCTGATGGTTGATAAAAGTCACTGAATTTTGGTGGGGGCAATGTCTCGATTGGTTTGCCTGTTACTAGATAATATTGTTTTATTGCTTGATCAACATTTTTAAATGTGTAAGCTGCATGCCCCTGTCTTTTCAGTGTGTCATTAATAAAATCTAAACTGCTCAAGTCTCTGCCTTTCATAGGCGTCTGTTGCAGCTGCTAGTTGCTCCATACTTTGTTATGTCTTTTTCTCTCGCCGTCATTCCCCAGTTTACTAAATGCGAATTACTTCCGCTAAAAGCAAGCGCATTCACCACAGCGCCGCCTATCATTATTGCGAGTGAAGCCATTTTTATAAATGTATTTTTTTCTTACATATTTATATTGTCTGGAATTATTCCTTGCTTAACTAGAAAATCTTTCGTGCAACCGAAGCTGCAATGGATAGCAATCAGCTTTGCTGAATCCTCAAAGTCTAGTTTGCCAAGATCTGCTGGTTTAATTCTTAACAGGCTTTACCAAGCATTGAGTATCCTACACTTAGACCTCCAATAACAGCAGAATGGTATACAAGGTTGGTAACAGTTTTTTTCGTGCTCATTTTTATAAAATAAAATAATTATAATTATTAAAAAACATGAACAGGATGATCTACTACAGCTACAAGGTGGCCTAAACCTTCCTGAACTTATGAATGACCAAGTTGATGGCCAAGCTGTTATGCCCCAAAAGGAGAGGTTGTATTCTTTGGCAGCGTGTGGAAAAACAAAACAGTTTCCTCGGAACTGAATTTAGCATTGAACAGATTCAACAGATGTCGCCACAAGACATTATAAAGTATCATAACAGGTATGAAGCGCAGTTGGGGTCTAGAATGGTGAAAATGTGTGGGCAAACGGTTCTTAGTTTGTACACTAAACTAGTCAGTAGATATTGCCCCCATTGATCTGAACAGGATTTTATGTATGATTTAACGCAGGATCCAGTTTTAACAAAGTCATTAGAGTCTCTAGGGTGTGATCTGTATTACAGATTTGGAACATTGTTATCGCCATTAATCATGGGATTAATAACTTTTAATCATATAGATTTTATTTCCCTTCAAAATGAACGAGCTGGAAAATCAGCAGAATCAGAAAACACTGAATCAGGTGGAGAAAGTAACCAAGCCAGAAAATCAGCAGAAACGCTGAATCAGGTGGAGGCCATTAAAAATCCTGGCGTGTTGAAGCAGGAAAAAAATTAGCAGAGTGAACAGACAAAAAAAATTAATGTTACAGAATATAACTCATCATGAAAACATAACACCGCCAACGCCAGAACAAGTTGATTCAATGCCGGCTATAAAAACTCCATGTGATACAAGGGCCCCAAAGTCTTCATGGAATATTGAACTTAAAACTGTTGCTATTTTTGGCGCCATTGCTGCTGTTGGGGGCGGTTATTACGGTTATAAAATATATAACCGATGGCAACAGAAACAAAAGCAATCAAAAAAATCTGAACCATTAAATACAGAAAGAGACAACTGCACGCCAAAACCGCCAATAACAAAGCATCATTTTGATCCATTTCAAATGGAATAATATTTTAAGAACTTAATTTTAAATTTTTTATATAAAATAGATCATGGCGTATTATAAAATGATAAAGTCAATAAATAAAGACATGGAGTCTATAAAAGACATTTCCATAGACCAGAATTGTAATCAATGCGTTGCTTCGGATGTAAGACCTTCCTTAAGATCTATGCAGAGAACGCTGAGCAAGACATCCTCAACGATGACCGTTTTTTGAGGCGTGTGTGTACTATATTAAACATCTACTATTTAAGATAAAAACATAGCTTGTATTTTTTTTGATAATTATAAGATAACTTAATAAGAACTTGGTTGTACTTAAAGGATGACTTAATCAAGAACTTATCAAGAACTTGATCAAAAACTTATTAAGAACTTAATTAAGAACTTGATCAAGAACTTATTAAAAACTTGGGGCAACTTAATTAAAAACTAGAAGTAACTTAAGTAAGAACTTGGGGATAACTTGAGAATGACTTAAGGACAACTTAGAAGTAACTTAAGTAAGAACTTGAGAATAACTTGTTAAAAACTTAGAAGGAACTTGAGTGTGTGCATGCGTGGGTGGGGGGGGGCAGGTGGGGGGGGGGGGTGTGCATGCGTGGGGCAGGACAAAACAAACAACAAACACAAACACACAATAGACAGTCCGGGGTGGGGTGGGGGACGTGCGTGCGTGGGTAGGCCAAAACACACAACAAACAAAAAGTGGAACTACTAGGGCCACTTCTTGCTTTGTGACTAAACAGGTTGTGTCTCGCGCGCAACCTCAATCAACCCCAAGTGATCACATAGGTCGTTTGGCCTAGTTTGCCGCTGAGCTTTGCAGGTGCTGCCGCGCTTTGCAGTCAAGCGATCACATAGGGTCGTTTGACCTAGTTTGCCACCGAGCTTGCAGGTGCTAACGTCATTGGCGCAAGCGATCACATAGGGTTGTTTGGCCTAGTTTGCTGTGCTCCTCTTTTCTCAAACAGGCTTGCAACTTGCTTTAGCAGAGTTACAGCAATTACTGCTGTAGCCAGCTTTTATGCGACTCTAATCGCCAGTAGTAGTACAATCCGTCATTGTATATTGGAGCATTTATATGAAGATAGTGCTGGCCACACACTACTCTCTCTCCATACTGGTAGATGTACTAAGGTCTGCCTAGCCCTATCTAGTTTTGCCAGAACCCCCGAAAATCGCCATCCATTGCATAAGTTTAATAATGGTTGGCGTTTGCTACACAGTTCATTTAATACTGATTCCTAGCTTGTGGAATTTAGGATAGTTATAAAAACACACAGAAAGTTGAATGAGTTTCCTAGCATACGAATCAGACATGTTCACCTGCGTCTTAAGAAATAAACGCCATGTTTGATGCGTTTTTTTTGTTTTTTAAACATGACTTGGGCTGTCTCAAGCCAACGCCCAACAATCAACGCGTGATGGATTGTTTTGCTTTGGCCGCTTTCAACAATGCAGCGCATTTATTAAATAAGGAACCATCTCATCGATAGTCAAAACACATATTGAAACTGGCTATATATTGTTCAAGCAATATTGCCTTCAACGTTTTCATTTCCTTGAACCAACAAACCTTTAAGATAGTCGTCCATTTCCAAAGCAGTCGGTTCACTTTTTTCTTTTTCTGTTCCTTCTAGGAAAGCAATACTTCTTTTCGGTTTCGGCGGTAACGAACATGCTTCACCCCGTTCTTTTTTCAACAAATACTCTGACATGCAAGTATGGTAAAACTTGTGGTGTTCAATGGCGAGAGCCTGCTCTTCATGAAACGGGTAGCCATTTTTTAGAATAAACACACCAAGCCCAATACACAGCGCAATAAAAAACGTCCTACCAGTCCGGGTGTCAGTAGAAGAATGATGAAACCGGTGTTGGTTACTGGTCATGTGAGCGCTGTGAGAGCGCCCTCACGCGGCGAGAAGCTTCGAGAAATCTGATGTAATATATTGCAATGCGCAAGCCCGGCGTGAGGAGTGGGGTGAGGGGAGGAGGGGCGGCAGTATTGATTTTTTGGCCTCTCAGTTTGTCGGCAGGCGTGAGGCGCGCGCGCGCGCGTGTATGAGTGTCTGTCTGTGCCCATGTGTGGTGTGAGTGTGTGTGTGTGTGTGTGTGTGTGGTGTGTGTTGTGTGTGTGTGTGTGTGTGCGCGCAATTGACAACATGTATGTCCGTCTGTGTGTGCCTCTCTCTCTGTGAGTCTGTCTCTGTCTGTCTGTCTGTCTGTCTGTCTGTCTGTCTGTCTGTATATCTGTCTGTCTGTCTGTCTGTCTGTCTCTCTGCATGTGTGTGTGTTTGTATGTGTGTGCATACGTGCGTGCGTGTATTGCGTGTGTGTGTGTGTGTGTGTGTGTGTGTGTGTGTGCGCGACGTATTTGTGAAACGCAGTGTCTCAGCCAAGTTTTAGTTTGGTGACTGTCTCTGCAAAAATGATGGTATTGAAAATGACTGTCTGCGCGAAAATGATTAGGAAAACATAGTTTGAAGTCTTACTTGTCAGAGAACAGGAAAACCTTTATTCTGGGCCACTTTCGCCCGAAAACTGGTTTGAGGGCGAGTGGCCCAGAATGAAGGTTTTCCTGTTCTCTCACACACATGCATGCACGCACACACCCACGTGCGCGCGCGCACACACACACTCTCTCTTTCTTTCTCTCTCTCTCTCTCTCTCCTCTCTCTCTCTCTCTCTCTCTCTCTCTCTCTGCTGTCCTTCAGTCATCTACAGTTGTGGTTCTGGAGATCAAGATGTCCTGTAGACCTGTTCTGGAAGAGAGAGAGAGAGAGAGAGAGAGAGAGAGAGAGAGAGAGAGAGAGAGAGATTCAAAGACTCAAATGTTTTATTCATGAGGCTATAGCCCCCTTACAAAGGGGAGATACACGCATACAGATATTGGTCTTTTTTATTTTGTATAAACACTTGAGACAGACAGACAGAGAGACAGACATTCAGACAGAGAGACAGACAGACAGACAAAGAGACAGACAGACAGAGAGACAGACATTCAGACAAACAGACAGAGAGACAGACATTCAGACAGACAGACAGACAGAGCAAGCGCATGTGAGATCCGTAGCAAATGCATCGTGCACCAGTCTGCACGGTGACAAGAGAGAAACACGTCATGTCTCGAGGACCACCTCATCGGTAATGAACATTGTTTCAAGCCATCAGAAAGAAGGAGGGAGACGACTCCCCAGGCCCCCTGCCCAGGACTGGTTCTCCATGGCAAGCACTCAGACAGGCTGAAGACACCCCTGAGTACCTGGGCTGTGTGCTTCTTCACCACGTTCTCCTTTCCCTGTTTTACCCCATCTGTAGACATCTTGACCTGCTCCGCCTCCCCGCTGTCCTCTCTCGCTCAGTCCTTGTGGCTGCACACCGAACATGAACGCGCCAAGGCCTTGCTTTAAGAAGTCAGGTATTTATACACTGGCGCAATTAGATTGTTTTGAGAATTTGTGTGTGTGTGTGTGTGTGTGTGTGTGTGTCTGAAAGTTGATTCTCCTCATTTTCTTTCATAATTAGGGCCATCAAGGTACAAGCCAGGTGGTTCCAAGCGGACAGATTAAAATCAAAGTGATGGGACTACTTGGGGAGAAGGGGAAGGGGGGGGGGGGGCTTCCAGCTGGCGCCAAAGATAGGGTCACGGGTGAGAGTGCAAAGGCCTGGAACGTGACGTCAACTAACGGGGAAGGTCATGTATTTGAAGATTGTGATTTTGTCGGTGGAAATCCCCCCCCCCCCCCCCCCGAAAAAAAACAAACAAACAAACAAGCAAACAAACAAACAAACAAATAAAACCAAACAAACAAGGGAAAACAGTAGATGGGGAGTTGTTCTTTTGATCAGTTTAACATTGAAAAGCTGGCTCAGACTCATTGCAGGCCTCAAAACGCTTGCACGGATGACACAGTGTGTCAGTGCAAAATCCTAATTGTGGCGTGTGGCCCGTACATCTCTCACTCACGCGCTGTCTCCCTGGATTGTCTCCCTTCCCTGGTGGTTTAGGGGGGGCCTTTGTTCTAGCTAGCTCACCTGCTGCGTTTGTGCTCGTTCAACTTTTCGAAAAGACGAACCCCATTATTTTCAAATCCCCACCCTCCACCCCTCCACCCACCCACCCTTGCCTACCCCGTCGTCCCCCCCCCCCCCCCCCCTCCTACCCCCCCTCCCCGCCTCCCGGCTCCCTCCTACTACGGTTCCTTGAGCTCATCACGGGGTGGTTGTTGTTGTCCATTGGAGCAAACCTCTTTTCTTTTTTTTTTCTTCGAGTGAGGCGAAAATTTGTTTTCGGTTCACGTGCACGCTCCCTCTCCCAGCATCCCACGGCAGGTGGAGGTTTTGTCTGGCTTGCGACAGTCTGGGAACATTCAACCGACGCTTGATTGAGAGGAGCCGGGAAAGACGGAGGGAGTTTAGGGGAAGACAGGGGAGGGGGGGGGGGGAAGGGTAGTGGACAGGGAAGGGGAGGGGGAGGAGAGTGAGAAGGCTGAAGGGATGGATGCGTTTATCCAAGGGATCTCACTCTCCTTTTTTCCCCATCGTTTTTTGTTTGGTTGGTTGGTTGGGGGGGGGGGGGGGGGGGGGGGGGGGGGGGGGGGATCTTTTTTTTTTTAAGCCCAGCTGCTGCACAAGGTCAGGTCTCAGGGTGGTCATCAACGATTATCTCGCCGTGTTAAACTGTCTGGGTGACAGCTCGCTTTGTCTTTTGTGTGTTTTTGTCGAGAGATGGTCGGGATGGAGCGTGAGTGGGGTAGGGGGTGGGGTGGGACTGGGGGGGGTGGGGGGGGGGCTTAGGAGAATTGCGGGGATGGGAGGGGGGAGGGGAGAGTTTGCTAAGGGGTCGGGGATGTAGATGGATAGGATGGGTGGGCGGGGTGGGTCAGTGGTCACCGGTGTGACGAGTGCTTCGTGTCCCCCCCCCCCACCCCCCACCCCTCCTGGTGTGAAGCGTCCGTGCTTGATGTGCTGGACATCGCTAAGCAACCGTGAAGTGTGAGAACAGGGCTTGTCTGTCTGTGTGTCTGTCTGTCGCTGCCTTGCCTGTTATTGTCTCTGTGTCTTGTTCTCTTCCCAGTGAGTCTTGTCACTGTTTGTTTCTCTCCGGTCTCTTTGTCTTTCTTTCTTCTTTTTTTTTTTTCGTGCTGCTTTCGTACGTGCGATTCTTGTGTGTGTGTGTGTGTGTGTGTGTGTGTGTGTGTGTGTGTGTGTGTGTGTGTGTGTGTGTACAAACTCTCTCTCTCTCTCTCTCTCTCTCTCTTCTCTCTCTCTCTCAATCTCAATATATGTATAGATAGATAGAGATATACGTCGATATATGTATACATACACAAACACACACACTCAAGAGAAAGGAGGGAGACAAGGGGGGGGGGGGGGGAGGGGGGACAGAGGGAAAGGGTATTAGGACAACAAACAGGGGGACGGAAGACAGAGAGAGGGTAGGAGAACAGAGAGACAGAGACAGACAGAGAGAGAAGCAGGACAGAGACTGAAAGGAGAGCAGAAGTAAGGAAGGATGGGGGGGGGGGGGGGCTCTAGAGAGGAAAAGGACAGAGGAATTGGAAGGGGGGGGGGGGGGGGTAGACAATTCAGAAAGAGGACAAAGACCTGGAGCTTGGAGTGGGAGAGGAGGGGGATGGGGGGAGAGTGAATGAGGGAAGGGATGCCGTTGAGGTGGAACAATTCTGTTCTCACGACCTGCAAAACCTTGCTTGCAATAAGTAAGAGCAGAGGAGTCGAGGGTGGCAAAGGGGAGAGAGAGAGAGGATGGGGGGGGGGGGGGGGGGATGGGAGGGGGGGGGGGGGAATGACGGGGGTCAACAACTTTGCCAACAGATGGTCACAACGTGGAGGTCAGGGTCGCCGACGCCTGTGCATGTAGCATTCATTGTGGTTGCTTCAGAGAAGACTGCTCCAAGCCTGTGGTTTGTCTGTTACACACAGTGGCGTTTTCATCTTTATTGTTGGTGGTAGTGGTTGGTGGTGGTGGTTGGTGGTGGTGGTAGTGGAAGTGGTGCTGCTGCTGCCTCCTCTTTAGTGTGTTACCCCCCCCCCCCCCCCCACCCACCCACCCCACCCCGGGTTGTTTTTTTGTTTGTTTGTTTCTTCTTGTTGTTGTGTTGGGTTTTTTTTTTTACCTCACTGTTTAACAGCTACCACCTGCTACACTATGACTTTATACTCTTACTTCATGACTCGACTCGTCTCCCTCCATCCTTCTGTGTCTCCTCTACTTGTGTGTGTGTGCGTGTGTGTGTGTGTGTGTGTGTGTGTGTGTGTGTGCGTGTGTGTGTGTGTGTGTGTGTGTGTGTGTGTTCGTGCGTGCGTGTGTGTGTGTGTGTTCGTGCGTGCGTGTGTGTGTGTGTGTGCGTGTGTGTGTGTGTGTGTGTGTGTGTGTGTGTGTGTGTGTGTGTGTGTGTATGCGTGCGTGCACGCGCGCATGTTTTTGTGGAGACAGACAGACAGGCAGACAGGGGGATGGGGGGGGGGGGGGTGGAAAGGGAAGGGGAGAGAGAGAGGAAAGACAAAGGCATGGTGACAGAGAGACACAGAGAGAGAGGAAAGGGGGCGGTGGGGTGGGGGCGGGAGGGCGGGGCGGGGGGGGGGGGGGTGGGGGGGGGGGGGGTTCAGGCTGAGAGGCTAATAGAAAGGCAGACAACGGAGACGTGTAGCGTCATAGACGTAACAAGCATAGTCATTCTGCGGCGACCCACTGGATTCCAGACTGAAACAAACACAGGCTGAGACTAAAAGGAAATAAGAAAAAAATAAAATAAAAATAAGCGAAGACAGTAAAGGAGGAAGGAAAAAGAAAGAAAGAAAAAAAAAAAGGATACGAGCAAGAAAAAAAAAAGAAAGAAAGAATGAAAGACGTATAGACAGACAGAAAGAAAGAAAAGAAGGAAGGAAAAAAAAAATAAATAGAAGTAAAAAAAAAAAAAAATTTAAAGGAAAAAGAAGGAAGAAAGAAAACTAACCAAACAAGGAAGGAAAGACAGAGGAAAAGAAGGAAGAAAGAAAGATAGAAGGAAAACAACGAAGAAACGAGAGAGAGAGAGAGAGAGAGAGAGAGAAGAGAGAGAGAGAGAGAGAGAGAGGAAGAAGAAGAGAAAAGCAAGAAGAAAGGAAGAGGGAAAGGAAGGAAGGAAGGAAAGAAAGAAAGAGAGAGGAAAAAAACCCCAAACAAACGAAGAAAACCAAAGGATATGAAATGCGTCGTGAACCAGCGACATTTTGTTCCTATCCGGGTCCAATAATCTGGCCCCGTGGCGTCGTTTGCGTAGGCGGCTGGACTCATGGGATTTGGACTAAATCCTTTCAGGTTCCTAATCTGTGGTGAGGTTTGGTGATTACGCCGCGGTGTGCCATTCTTATCGATCTCAACTCCGGAAGCGAGCGAGGTATGTGGGTTTTCAGCGAGGCTCGGGAGTGTTACGTGTGTTATGATTATTCGTGCTCTGTTTTGCGTGTGTGTGTGTGTGTGTGTGTGTGTGTGTGTGTGTGTGTGTGTGTGTGTGTGTGTGTGCGCGCGCGTGCGTGTGTGAGTGTGTGTCTGTGTGTGAAAGAGAGAGAGAGGAAAGAGAGAGACCGTGTGTTTTGTGTGTGTGTGTGTGTGTGTATGTGCGCGCGCGCACGCGTGTGTGTGTGCGTGTGTGTGTGTGTGTGTGTGTGTGTGTGTGTGTGTGTGTGTGTTTGTCCGTGTATGTGTGTGTATGTGACAGAGAGAGAGAGAGAGAGGGAGAGAGAAGAGAGAGAGAGAGAGCGTGGATGAATAATAAAGTGTAAGAGAAAGAGGGGAGTGAAAAGGAGAATAGCATGTAATTGTGTGTCTTTATTTCGTTCTTTAATTAATGATTAAAGATGAGACAGTGAAGTGTGTGTGTGTGTGTGTGTGTGTGTGTGTGTGTGTGTGTGTGTTGTGTGTGTGTGTGAGAGAGAGAGGGGGGGGCCGGGGAAGTGGAGGAGGAATTATTTGTTACATTCATTCGTTCTTCACTTGACTTTAACGACTGTTTACTCAAATAATTTCAGACGAGAAAGGGAGTAGTAGTGTGTGTGTGTGTGTGTGTGTGTGTGTGTGTGTGTGTGTGCTCTTGTGCGTACCTGAGAAAAAGAAAGCATGCGCGCACGCGCACGTCTATGTGTATGCGTGCGCGCGCGCACGCGGGCATACATGCAAACTCATACTTAGAGAGAGAGAGAGTGTGTGTGTATTAAGTGTGTGTGTGCGTGCGTGCGACTGTGCGCGCGCCCGCACTGCTCTGCTCGCACGGGCGGGCGCGTGTTTGATTCCGAAAGCGGCAGACTTAACGACACGTAACCGTTTGTCTTTCTTGGCCCCGTAATCCCTGCGCTCAACATGGAGAGCCGCGAGTTCCGGGCACGGCGGCAAAAACCAACACCCTAATGGAGGGGACAAAGCCACGGGCCATCAGCCCAGGCAAACAAGTCATACAACACACACACACCAGGGATGGCAACCACCAGCCAGCCAGCCACCAGGGGGTGATGGGGGGGTGGGTGTGGGGGGGGGGGGGGGGGGAGAAGGGGGGAGGGACAGGAAGAGGGGGGGGGGGGAAGGAGAAGAGAGACAGGAAGACAGGGAGAAGAGACAGGAGGAAGATCGGTAGAAGAGAGTGGAAGATTGGGGGGGAGGGGGGGGGGGGAATTGAAAGACAGATGGGGGGAGGGGTGGCAGCGGGGGGGGGGGGGGGGGGGGGGTGGATAGAGAGGAAGATGGGCGAGAATGGACCCATTGACAGGAGGATGGGGAGAATAGACAGGAGGATGGGGAGAATAGGCAGGAAGACGGGGAGAACAGGCAGGAAGACGGGGAGAACAGGCAGGAAGACGGGGAGAATAGGCAGGAAGACGGGGAGAACAGGCAGGAAGACGGGGAGAACAGGCAGGAAGACGGGGAGAATAGGTAGGAAGACGGGGAGAATAGGCAGGAAGACGGGGAGAATAGACAGGAAGGACGGGGGAGAACAGGTAGGAAGACGGGAGAACAGGCAGGAAGACGGGGAGAACAGGCAGGAAGACGGGGAGAACAGGCAGGAAGACGGGGAGAACAGGCAGGAAGACGGGGGAGAACAGGCAGGAAGACGGGGAGAAACAGGTAGGAAGACGGGGAGAACAGGCAGGAAGACGGGGAGAACAGGCAGGAAGACGGGGAGAACAGGCAGGAAGACGGGGAGAATAGGCAGGAAGACGGGGAGAATAGGTAGGAAGACGGGGAGAATAGGCAGGAAGACGGGGAGAATAGGCAGGAAGACGGGGAGCATAGGCAGGAAGATATGGAAAGTAGTCTTGAAGATGGGGAGAATAGGTAGGAAGATGAGGAGAATAGGCAGGAGGATGGGGGGAATAGGCTTGAAGACGGGGAGAATAGGTAGGAAGATGGGGAGAATACGCAGGAAGATGGGGAGAATAGGCAGGAAGATGTGGAGAATAGGCAGGAAAATGGGGAGAGTAGGCTTGAAGATGGGGAGAATAGGTCGGAAGATGGGGAGAATAGGCAGGAAGATGGGGAGAATAGGTAGGAAGATGGGGAGAATAGGCAGGAAGATGTGGAGAATACACAGGAAGATGGGGAGAATGGGCAGGAAGATGGAGAGAATAGGCAGGAAGATGGGGAGAATAGGCAGGAAGATGGGGAGAATGGGCAGGAAGATGGGGAGAATGGGCAGGAAGACAGGGAGAATAGACAAGAGGAAGGTGTGGAGAATAGGTAGGAAGATGGGGAGAATAGGCAGGAAGATGGGGAGAATAGGCAGGAAGATGGAGAGAATAGGCAGGAAGATGGGGAGAATGGGCAGGAAGATGGGGAGAATGGGCAGGAAGACGGGGAGAAGAGACAAGAGGAAGGTGTGGAGAATAGACAGGAAGATGGGGAGAATAGACAAGAGGAAGGTGGGGAGAATAGACAGGAAGATGGGGAGAATAGACAAGAGGAAGGTGGGGAGAATGGGCAGGAAGACGGGGAGAATAGACAAGAGGAAGGTGTGGAGAATAGACAGGAAGATGGGGAGAATGGGCAGGAAGATGGGGAGAATAGACAAGAGGAAGGTGGGGAGAATAGACAGGAAGATGGGGAGAATAGACAAGAGGAAGGTGGGGAGAATAGACAGGAAGATGGGGAGAATAGACAGGAAGATGGGGAGAATAGACAAGAGGAAGATGGGGAGAATAGACAAGAGGAAGGTGGGGAGAATAGACAGGAAGACGGGGAGAATAGACAAGAGGAAGGTGGGGAGAATAGACAAGAGGAAGGTGTGGAGAATAGACAGGAAAATGGGGGAGAATAGACAAGAGAAAGGTGTGGAGAATAGACAGGAAAATGGGGGAGAATAGACAAGAGGAAGGTGTGGAGAATAGACAGGAAGATGGGGAGAATAGACAAGAGGAAGGTGGGGAGAATGGGCAGGAAGACGGGGAGAATAGACAAGAGGAAGGTGTGGAGAATAGACAGGAAGATGGGGAGAATAGACAAGAGGAAGGTGGGGAGAATGGGCAGGAAGACGGGGAGAATAGACAAGAGGAAGGTGGGGAGAATAGACAGGAAGATGGGGAGAATGGGCAGGAAGATGGGGAGAATAGACAAGAGGAAGGTGGGGAGAATAGACAGGAAGATGGGGAGAATAGACAAGAGGAAGGTGGGGAGAATAGACGAGAGGAAGATGGGGAGAATAGACAAGAGGAAGATGGGGTGAATAGACAGGAAGATTCGGAGGAAGATGGGGGAGAATAGCCAAGAGGAAGATATGGAGAATAGACAGGGAGATGGGGAGAATGGGCAGCAAGATGGAGAGAATAGAGAGGAAGCTAGGAGGAAGGGGGGGGGGCAGAAATGGGCAGGCGGGGGAGGTGGAGGGAGGTGGGAGCAGACAGGAAGTAGAAGGGGAGATCAGAAAGAAAAAGGAAGAAGGGGAGAATAGTTAGAAGGCATGGAATAACAGATCAGTGAAGGGGCGAATAGTTAGAAGGCATGGAATAACAGATCAGTGCAAGGGAGAATAGTTAGAAGGCATGGAATAACAGATCAGTGCAGGGGAGAATAGTTAGAAGGCATGGAATAACAGATCAGTGAAGGGGAGAATAGTTCGAAGGCATGGAATAACAGATCAGTGCAGGGGAGAATAGTTAGAAGGCATGGAATAACAGATCAGTGAAGGGACAGACTCGAGGAATAATTATGGGAACAAGGGCAGAGTAATGGAATATAAACAGGAATGTTGTGGGTGGTTGTTGTTGTTGTCGTACCCTGGCTAAAAGACTCCAGGGATCATCCAAACAGCCGAAGTACCCGAACACTATGGTACAAATGCATCAGCTGGGGATGGGAACGTGACGTGTGTGACGGTATTGTAGTTACCCCGCCACATGGGCAGCCACACTGGAGGATTGACAAGACTGTGTGGAGAATACATAGAAAGATAAAGGACTGCACAGAAAGGAAGAGACAACGCATAGACAGGAAAAAGAAGAAAGTGGAGAATAAGAAGCACAACTAGAAGAGGAGAATAAACAACAACAACAACAACAACAACAACAACAACAAGGCACAGAAAAGCAGTGAGGAAGAGGGGAAAACCTATTCAAAGATAGACAAGAATAGACAAGGAAATGGGGAACATAGACAGGAAGACAGGAAGAACAGGTAGGAAGGAAGGAAGGAAGAATAGGCAGGAAGAAAATCAACAAGACGATGGGGAGCGTAGAAAGGAAGATGGAGAAAAATTAATAGACAAGAAGACAGGGAGGGTGGACAGGAAAATGAAAATATTAGACACAGCAAATGGGGAGATAGACAGGGGAAAAAAATAAGGGGGGGGGGGGGGAATAGAGAGAAAGACGAGGGGGGGGGGTGGAGTGAACAGGAAGATGTGGAGAATAGACATGCAGACGGAGAGAAGAGACAAGATGATGGTGGGGGGGTGGGGGGTGGGGTGTTAGAAAACTGGGAGAAGAACAAAGGAGTACAGACAGGCGTTTTGCTATTTGGAATCATGACAGTGAGGCGGCCGACCACACAGAATCTTTTCAGGACTGTCAAACCCACACAAGAATAAATTTAAAAAAACAAACGTCACATGACAAAACAAGTCAAACTATCGAGAGAAAAAAAAACAACAACTTCATATCCTGACATTTAAAAACACCCACTTCGATTATGACATGGGGGCTGAACCATTGGCGTCTGAAGACACATACAATTCGGCAATGAGAGCGCTAGGCGTTTTCCCTTTCATTTTATAATTGTACGTGTGTTGTGTGTGTGTGTGTGTGTGTGTGTGTGTGTGTGTGTGTGTGTGTGAATGTGTGTGCGTACGTGTTGTTTCTATTTGTGGGTATACGCATACGCGTAGGCATATATGAATACTCGTTTGAACGCGAGCGCGCCTGTGAACATATATTGGTACGGGCGTGTCTGTTTGCGCACGCTCTCTCTCTCTCTCTCTCTCTTTATCAGCTGCGAAGCACTACTCGAACAAACGGCCCGCCAGTCGCCATAGTGAGAACACCTGGACGACGAATGGAATATCACACCCGTCGCCCAGTGCCTATGAGATAAAAAAAAAGTAGAAAAGAAATAAACTCTCTGCAAACAAGACTGCGCTAGGGGAACGTCCCACTAGTCCGAGGGTTCACTAGTCCGACGGTTAGGGTTAGGGTAGTCCGAGGGTTCACTAGTCCGACGGTTAGGGTTAGGGTTAGAACCCTACCCTCGGACTAGTGAACAATCGTACTAGTGAACCCTCGGACTAGTGAATCCCTAGCTGTCAGCAAATACTACACTAACTCTCGTTAACCACACTACTCCATGCAAACACTTCTTACATTTAGAAAGAAAGTTCTGAAAAAAAAAGTTTTATGGATTAAAAACCGCTTTGGTTGATTCGCCGCATTCGCCTGTATCCCTAGTATAGATGCAGCGAGTGGTGACAGATGGTGACAGATGGGTGGAATTGAATGGAGGTGATCTTTGATTATTCACATAGGGTGCTTTTTCTCTGTGTGTGTGTGTGTCATTCATTTAACGTCTTTCCACTAAACGTGATATTAGACGGGTTTTCTTCGTATGCATGATGTATGCAGGCATGTAGGATTATGTTTGTATGTATGTAGTATCAGTGTTGATTCTAGAGCGCGCCCTTGCGGGATTCCCGCAATATTTTTCTGAAGGCCGCAAAAAATCGCGAAAGACGCGGCCCAAAAGCCGCAAAAAAAAGAGAACGAACGCGTTTTTGCACAACCAGCGCGGCTTCGCCGCTGCCGTGTGTATAGCCTCCTGAGCAATTCCTTTAGCCGAACGCGCGTTCTACCAAATTTTTTCATTGGCCGAGAAGCAGCAGTTGAGCCAATCAGCGGTACTGGCAGTTCAACAGTCCTCATGTCGGCTTCAACGATGAAGCGCGCGAAGCCAAACACTCTGTTTTCTTTCGCCTTCACGAAGAAAAAACGCACTGATATATCTAAAGATCATCAGCTGGAAGCCGATAATGAGTCTACAGCCACCGTTACGGCTACTCAGTCAAGCGATAGCGTGTCTCAGCCGATCGACGCCGGAGGCGAAACGATTGAAAGTGCCAGTGAACCCGAAGATCAGCAAGATAATGAAGATGGTGAAAACGAAGCCGATCCCTCCAGTTCGAAAACGGAGGAGCAGAAGAAACTCTACAAGGCGTTTCAAGAATCATGGTTGAAAGACAGCCCCTGGTTAAAGAAGGAAGAAGATGGAAGCATGATGTGCTCCTTGTGCCTGAAACACAAAAAAAAAGAACACGTTCACGAAGCCGGGGTGCAAGAACTATCGAACATCGACTCGGACACGGCATGTTCCGACTGTGAGCGTGGTTTCAGTGCCCAAAATGCCATCAAGACAGCCAGGAGAAACAGGCTGAAAGAAGACAGCCTCAATGTGCTGATGACCATCAAATGTGAAGGTCCTCCCATCAATGACCATGACTTCACAGCTGCTGCAGCAGAGTGGAAGCAACAGAAGGATAGGAGGATCTACAAGAAATGAATGGAGTTCTGTGGGCTGTACATATGTATTTTCAGTTGTGTATGGTGAAGGTGTACACAGTGACTTTTCACAGTTAAAGGGTTTTCTTAAGGTGATGGTATATAAATCTTGACAATAGTGATGGTCACTTCATATAAAGAGACTGAATTAATTGTGGGGTAGGCTTAGAGTTGCTGGATTCTATGATGAGGTGACAACAAGACTTGCTCACTTGCTGTATGACTGCCAAGAAGGGAGCTCAGCTGAGTACATGCACCACCAGAAAAAGACAAGTCTTCTAAGGTATGTCAGAATGTGTGTGTACTCTGTGTGTGTGTGTGTGTGTGTGTGTGTGTGTGTGTGTGTGTGTGTTTCTGTAATAAAATGTAACTCGTTTCTTGTTTCTTTTTGTTGTTTTAGTTTACTTTGGCCATAATGTAATCATTGTGATTAAGCTTTAAAATCTGAATTTTCACGCGTTTTGAGGGCCTCCCATTTTCACCCTATGGGCCCCCTTTTTTTATGTGAGGGGGCCCTTGGGCCCCTTTTTTGAAATCCTAGAATCAACACTGTAGTATGTAGGCATGTTGCTATCTAAGTATAATGTATGTGTTGTGTGTGTGTGTGTGTGTGTGTGCGCGCGCGCGTGTGTGTATGCGTGTGTGTGAACGCTCGCGTGTAGGTAGGTATGCACGAGTGTTTGTTACACTTGAGATGTTCGGAGCTCCAGGAAGCCAACACCCGCACGCATGTGGTGTGTGTGTGTGTGTTTCTCTCGCCTTTTTCATAAACCATTGGAAGATACATTTCCGTGAGCACGAAACGAACACTGTGTGGGTACATTGTTCTGACTGTCCCACGCATTAAGTTTCCTAAGTTAGCATGAGGAAGAAACCAAGCTTACAAACAAACAGAAACCGCCCACCACACTTTATCGGACTTCTACTTTTTACCGCCGAGCAGAAGGAACACGAAACTTCCGTGGGAATTCGACAGGATGACAAGAGGGCTCGGGGAAGTAGGAGGTGGAGGAAGGAAATGTGTCTGCGTGGGAGAGAGGGGGGGGGGAGGGAGTTAGAGGAGAGGGGGGGAGGGGGAGGTTTAGGGGTGGATTGATCCAGTACCATCCTCACTTGTCAAGGGATTGACACACCCACCATCTTTCGCCCCGTTCTATGTGTTCGTGCGACATGTGTGCGGGTGTTGGCTCCCTGGAGCTCTGAACATCTCAAGTGTAACAAACACTCGTGCATACCTACCTACACGCGAGCGTTCACACACACGCGCGCGCACACACACACACACATACACACACACACACACACACACACACACACACACACACACACACACACACACACATACATTATACTTAGATAGCAACATGGCTACATACTACATACATACAAACATACATATATAAAACCCCTACATGCCTGAACATCATGCAACGAAGAAAGCACACCATCCAACATTCTCAAAAAAAGGGACGGAAAAATGTAAGAAAGAGAAAAGCTTGTCTAGGTAACTCCAAGGGGGAGGGATGAAGGGGTGGAAAAAGGGGGAGAGAGAGAGAGAGAGAGAGAGAGAGAGAAGAGAGAGAGAGAGCGAGAACAGAAACAGAGGGAGAAAATGGGGGGAAGACAGAGAGAGAGGGAAGAGAGAGCAAAAGAGTATTTTTTTTAAAAAGGGAAAAAAAGAGCGATTATAACTTTTTTGTTTTTCCGTTTTTTTAAAAAAGAAATTACTTTTCTTTATCTTCAAGTGTCATAAAAATATCCCCGACATTTTAAAAATAAATCCTGAAACCGTTTCCCGGACCCACACTGACGTAAACACGAAAACCGTGGCGGGAACTTTCACTGTACGGGGGAAGCACTCTCCCTTTTTCCGGTTATGAGTGCATGGGGAGAGGGTGTCGGGGTGTGGTTGAGGGGTAGATTCCTGTTCTGATTTGTGGGCGCGCACGCCACCGGGAACGCCGACGCACACACACCCCACACACCCCAAACGCACCCCCGCACGCACTCACGCACGCACTCCACACTCATGCACACACAATACACGCCGCCACCCACACTTGCAGACCCCCCACACCGCCCCCCGCACACAAAACCACACACACACACACACACACAACACCACCAAAAAAAACACCAGAGAGAGAGAGGGAGAGCTCAAGAAAAAATTTTTTATTAAAAAGGGGCCTGGCCCCTTTTAACTAAAGGGGGGGTGTACTGAACTGAACCAAACAAGGCAAAGAATCCAACCAAACATAAACATCAAAATCGAAAACCCAAATTTAACATTTTTTTTCTTGAAATTTTTTGAAAAATCCATTCTATGAGTCACATTTTTCAGGTTGGGTTTGGGTAAATATACCTATTAAATCTTTTAATTGTTTTCTTTTCCAGTTACTAGCAAAGTTAATCTAAAAAATTCATGGAAACCTTATTTTGGTGGTAAATTTTCCCAAAGTCCTTCGGGGAGGGCAGCAAAATAAAAAGTGACCATCTTCTTTACCAATGTTATAGACGGCAGGAAAGCTTTTTTTCTTTTTGTTTAATTTCTAAAACAATGAAAAGCAATACCAACCCCCAAAATAAAAATTTGGCATTCACTTTAATGTCTTTCATTTTAAAATTTAATAAAGGTTTTTCGGGTGGGGGTTTTAAACAACCTCCAAGAAAATTATCGCTATTATATGTGTTTATCCCAGTCCGCCCCCACAACAATGATTCTTGCTTAAAAAATGTTAGAAAACCTGTATTTTTTAAAACCCCCCGGGGATTACCCAACAAATGAAATCCTAAAAATTTTAAAACAGGGGCGGAATTGTAACCCCTTTTTTTTTTCCTTTGGCATCTAACAAAAAACATTTTGTACGTTTTAAAAGGGAAAATTGTTTTTTTTTTCATTTGTCAGTTTCCCCAGTTTTGATACTTAAACATAAAATTGAGGAAATAGGATTACCTAGTTCGCCATAAACAAGACATTTGGCGTTCGAATATGAATTAAGAAAGCGTTTCAATGCAAAAAAAATTTTATTTTTTTTCTATTTCCGTATTTTTCCCAAAAACCCCATTTTCCCCCGCCCGACGGAAACTTGGGTTGGTCTGAGAGTAAAAATGTTACTAAACAAACTGAAAGATTGCAATCTAGCTTAAAAAATATATGAAATAAGGAAAAGTGCTTTCTTTCCTTTTTTGGCTTTTTTTGGAACATCAAAAACAAAAACTAAGTCTGTTGAGAAATATATTCAAATCTTGTTACTTTTACTACCGCTTTTCTTTTCCATATTTTCCATTTCTCACTCGTGACAAAAAACCACCCTTACGAAAAACAAATAAAAAAATTTACTTTTGTCCTGTTTACTTTTATTCAATTTTTACTTGCCATGTATAAGATTCAACGCCTTTGTAAACCGACTACGTTATAGCAATAAAAAAATGTATCGAAAAAAGAAAGAATAAACGTTCTATGAGATCGACTAACTCCGTGAAGACCATTTTCCAATTATTTCCAAACCCATTTTTTTAAAAAGGTGAAAACAAAAGGGGACACAAACATCCCCTTGTTTAAAACCCCACGTGTACATTTTAAGCATCAACAATGACCCCCGATTTATCTTGCCTTTTTCCTTTTTCATACATACTTTAACCAGCGAATAATTCCCCTTGTTTCCCGTTTTTGATCAAAACTGGCCCAAAATTTTAAAATAGAGTAAAAATCCCTTTTCAAATTACAAAGGAAAACATACAATTTTTTTTTATACGCAAATTGTTTTTGGATGGGAAAATAAAGTAAAAAAAGGTCAATCGATAAAATTTTTCCTTCTTAAATCCGGCCGGGGGGGTGTCACCTGTAATACTTCGGGCAAACCCTTTCTTGTAATCTGTTATTAAAAAAAGACTATAAACTTGCTACTTAGTCACAAAAAGGATCCTCATGTTGTTCACGCTTTAACATTACCTTTCTTAAAAAAAGGAAAAATTATGGTTCGTCCAGTTTTTTGGAAAAAATTCCATTTTCAAATAAATGGTTAAATATTTTTACGAAAAAATTAAACACCAAAAACTCCCGGGAATTTTTTAAAAAAAAAAAAAACTCACTTTAAAAGCCCCATCCGGACCAGAAACTTACATTCTTGAGTTTCTAATGGCATTAAAATTCTTCTTTAGTTATTGGCCTATAAAATTTACGTTCCATCACTGTTTCAACGGAGATCCCTTCAGTTATCTCTGTTTCGTCTTTTTTTAGGACGTTTTAAAATGATCAAACCACCCTTTATAGATTTCATTTGAAGGCGGGATTTTCTTTTCGAAATCTTTGTACTTGTCCCAGAAACCTTTTGATTTTTACAGAATTACCAGTTCTTTTACAACAAATCGTTACGATTTTTTCTGTTTTCTTTTATTTAGTTTTTTTTAATTCACGTCTCGAAAAGCAAAATTCTTTTTCTAATCTTTACATCAAACGTTTTTATAAACCTTCCATAAGTTTTCGTACTTCACGTTGCGCTCGTCTACTCATGATAAACCAACCCTTTCCTTTGTTTTTTCTTTCCCTTATCTTTTTCCTCCATGTGCGGGCTTGTTTTTAACAATCGATTAAACATGTTCGGGTTCATTTACATTCTATATACAAGACTTCTGCTTTTTCAATTTTGATGAACTGATGTGAGTTCAGGCAAGAGTGAAACGTTCATTTTAAAGGTTTTTTTTTCCCACGTACTTAACATAATTGGGCATTTTTATTTGGCCTGCGACAAATAATTCTTTTTTGTTTGCATTCGAATAACAGTAAAGAGGTAAAGTCAATTCAATTCTTTCAACAACCCTTAATGTCAAGGGTATCATAAAATCAAACAATTTTTCCGATAATAAAAGAAATTTCATTGCCCAAGCTTCCCGTGTCTGAAATTACTAAACGGCCTTCAAGGCCCCAAAACCTACCCATTAAAAATACTAGGCCAAAACAGTGCACATGCTAAGTATTTTTTTCCCAAATTTGTTGAATCAGTGTCTTGGGAATATCCGTGTTGATTTCACACCTTTATATGGTTGACATGGAGTTGAAATAAGTAAAGTTTCGGGGAAAGATTTAGAAGTCCTCGCTTTCATGTCACCACACATTAATACATCAACATCATCAAAAAGTAATTTCTCTACAACCCCAACCCCCAAACAAAATTATTCCGTTAAAAAACCGTACAATGAAAAATAGGACTTTTTCTGAGGTACAAAGCACGAAAACAGGCATTTTTTTTTTAGTCCAAAAAAATTTTTTTCCAACATAAAAAACAGAAAATATTTGTTGTACAATAATTGTTAATGCAAGGGGAGAAAATTTACAATCAAAACCATAATGCCCCGGAAAACATCTCCCTTGCGTTCCCAATTTTTACAGCTGGTTTAAAAAAATATTTTATGATCAAAAAAAATGCATTACAAAATTTTCTACAAACTTTTCTACAAACGATACAAAATCAAAGGAAAAAAACAAAGTTAACAAAACTCATCATTCAATTTTTGAAACAGACCACACACACCAAATGCAAAAACGTACGGAAAATTTACAGGAGTGTCTACTTTCCGGGTTTTCCTCAAAAAACTTTCCCCACCCGGGCCCCATTGCAAAACTTTCACCCCAATTCGCTCAAGGCAGGAGATTGTCATCCGTTTCTTTTGATTCCTTATTCTTTTTTTACAAAACCCCATCCTTTTGGGTTTGCTTTTTACTTACTTACTTTTTCCAAAAACAAAGCCTACCATTTTCCAACCCATCACAAAGTATTTTTTTTTACCGGTTAAAGATGGGCATTTTTATTATGTTTTTGATGAAAATTGCAGTAAACTGCCGCACGCTTTCGTTTTTCCAAAAATTTCCCAATCTTTTATCCCCTTAAAACCCTTTTTCACTTCAGCAAATTTTCACCTTTCGAAAAGAAATTTTGTCTGTTCTACTACAGTCACATAGTCCCCAGTTCAGTCTCACTTTCACCTCATTGACGGATCATTCCTGTCGCAGTCACACCAATTTCAGCTTTTCAAAAATCCCAACAACACAAAATTTAATTTACAGTATTAGCATATGAGGGGTTTTTCTTTTAATTTTTCCGTCTCATTATTATCAAGGCTTCCATACAAGAAACACAATCTTTTTGCATATAATGTTTTATTCTTCGACCCCTGACACGACGAGTCATTCACATGATGCGAAAATTGTTTAACGTTCGAGCGCGCGTCCTCTCAGACACATCGCACGCCGGTTTTAAAAAATCGGCACAGTTCACGACCCCAAAAACTCTTCGCGCTCCTGTATTTTTTCCCCTGACATACGGGTAACTTATATTTTTGATACCTGTTAAAAACCTTTTAGGCGGGAAAAATTTTAAATTACAAGGCCCCGGGCCCTTTCATTTCAGCCGAAAAAAGATTATCGTGCGTCTAGACCCTACTTTAGTTCCTTCAAAAGTAAAAATGGGGGTAGACATGAACGCCTTTTTTTTTTGGTTCTGGCTAACTTCGGTGTGGTGATAGCTTTCTCTAATCTCCCCACTCTGAAAGAAAAGTCTTCACCAACAAAAATCTGTGTATCCTTTTAAATTCTTTTTTTTTCTCTCAAAATCACCTTTTCTTTATAAAAGGTACATCGCGCAAGGGGGGGTTGATAAGTTCAAAAGTGTAAACGATCAAATTCAATGCTTTTTACAATTTTAACTTGCCTTACCAGTCATACAAGAGCTTCACATCCTGCCAGGGCCCTTTTTTTTGCTGGAAATGCCTTCAAAATAATATTTCGTTTGGAACACCCTCCAGATCATCCCCGTCCAAACCAATTTTTAAAAAAGTTACAATTTTTTTTGGGTTTTTTTAAAAGAATTTTAGTTTTTGGGGAAATGTTTTTTTGAAAGGAAATTTTATTTTTATTTATTGTTAAATTTAAATTTAAAATGTATATTGTAAAAAATTAGGGTATTTGGTAGGGTAAAAATGGGGTATAGTTAATTTTGTAATGTTCGGCCGCACCCTCCCGACTTCCGCGGCTTCGCTTGTTTTCATGGGGTTTTTGGGGCCCGGGCCAGGGGTTAGCTCCCGTCCCCCACCGGGAATTTAAAACCCCAAGTAGATAGGAAGAGGACATCCTACCATGACCCGCGGTACGGGATTGGGGGTTCAAATGGCTCTCGCATTGAGGGAAGAAATCTTGAACGTTTTGCCTAAATGGGTGCAAACCCGGTGCAAACTGCACACACGGTCTAAAATCGGGGAACGGATGGCATGTCCGCACGAAGTCACCATCAATGACCACACGGCTCTTCACAGAATCAGAGAAACTGTTAATTGTGCGAGCGCGTAAAAAAGTGACTTGTGACCGTCCTTGAGAAACACACCCCCGAGAGAGAGAGAGAGGAGAGAGAGAGAGAGAGAAACAATGACAAAGAATACATTTTTAAAGACACAGCAAAACCGCTATTTACAGGGGAACACTGCTTGAACAAAATTAAAAAAAAAAAAAAAACAAAATTATTGCTTTGATTTTTGGAAGAGAGAGAGAGAAGAGGGGGGGGGGGGGGGGGGGGGGAGGGAAAGGTCAGGGACGGGTGAATAAAGAACTCCGTTGGACGTATTTCACCCTTTTTAAACTTTCTGTGGTGATCCCTTTTTAGTTTTTTGGGTTCAGTTGACCCAAATTTTTTGTTTCCCTTTCATTTTCTTCTTAAAGGAACTTTGTTCTTCAGGCAGTCCTGCCTCTTGGCTCCCCCCAAAAAAAAAAAAAAAAAAAAAAAAAAAAAAAAAAACCAAACCCCCAAATAAAAAAAAAAAAATCAAAAAATTTTAACCAAAAAGATGACCCCAAATAATTACCAAAAAAAAAAGGAAAAAAAAAACCAAACAAAAACAACCAAAAACAACAAAACCAAAAAACTTTTAAACCGACCGGTTCCTCGCCCTTTCTTCAAGATGACTTATCATTACTCAAGAAAGAAAAGAGGGAAAAAGTAAAGTAAGACAACTTTTTTCCCCCCAGCTTTTTTCCCTCCTATCTTCAAATGCAAATAAAATTTTTTTTTTGGTTTTGTTCGACAAAAAAAGTGGCACCTTTTTTCTTTTTTCTTCCCCCCCACGAAAAAAAAAGGGTGGGTTTTTTCGCAGTCTTCCAAACAATTTTTGGGGGGGGGGGGGGGGAAGAACTCTCAACGTCACGTTTGTACAAAGACATTCGGCCGGAAAAGCGATTCGTACTCAGTGCGTGGGTTCCACATCCGTTCCCCGGGCTTTTTGTGTGTGTGGTGTGTGTGTGTTTTTTGTGGTGTAAAGTTTTGGTGTATGGGGTGGGGGGATGAGAGTTATGGGAAAGGGGGCGGGGAGGAAAGAAATGATAGAGAGAAGGGGGGGGGGGGTTTACATCTTTTTGCTCGATTTTGGCAGAAAAAGAGTCAGGCTTTTAGAAGTATGTGTGTGTGCGGCGTGTGTTCGGGGTGCGTGCGTGCGTGCGTGTGCGTGCGTGGGCCCCTGCGTGCGTGTGTGTTGTGTGTGTTATGGTGGTGAATCGAAAAAAATCGTTTACGACTCGCCTGAAGGGAGAGGTGACAGAAAGAAATACAGCGTAAGCCGCTCACAACACACACCCCCACACCCACACACACACACCACACACACACACAACACACACACAACACAAAGGTCATTGCGTGCTGACTAGTCATACGGTAACCCCACAGCTAATTTTGAGACCTACACACACAACCCAAACCCCACACACACCACACCCACAACACAACACACACCACGCCCACGCACGCACGCACGCAAGCCCAAACACACACACGCAGCAGCACACACATGGAAGAGAGAAAGAGAGGAAGAGAGAGAGAGAGAGAGAGGAGAGAGAGAGAGATGAGAAAATGAAAATAGAAAACAGGAAGACAAAAAGGATGAACGAAAGAAAAACGAAGACAACAACAGGGCAGAAACAACAACAGCAATCTGAAAGGGGAAAGAGATTAATTTATGAGTGATAATCTTTATTCCCGAATTCACCACGAGCAAGATTGTTTTCCATCTGGTCTGTCCCCACTTTTGGGGCTTTAGAAAAACAAAAGAGAGAGGAGAAAAGGGGGAGAGGTGTGTTGTGTGTGAGAGTTCCGAAATTTTAAATATCATGCGCTATAGGGGGCCGGACTTAAAAGACATTGAAAAGAAAAGAGGGGATTTTAAATGGGATTAATTTTTTTAAGAAGCAAATCAGAAAAAGGGGACATCTCAAAAGATCCCCCTTCTAGATCCCCATCTCGATAGACCCCCAGTACATCAGAGAATTTCTGCTTGAAAAGTCCCCGCCGGGAACCCCACTCGGTAATCCCCCCTCCCGATAGATACCCCCCACATGCGGACGAATTTTTCCGTCCAAAATCCCCGTCTCGGTAGATCCCACTCGGTAGAGCCCCATCCCAATTTTCCCTGTCCGGTCGACCGAAAAAAGTAATGGGGATCCATCGAGATGGGGGGCCATCGAACGGGATCATCGAACGGGATCCTCGACACAGGGGTCTCTGAACGGGGATCAAACGAGTGCCCCCCCCTTTGAACTAAAACGTTTCATCAGTCTCTCATTCTTCCAAAAAATCTTAACATATTGGGGGGGGCCGTGTGCTTTTCAGGTTTTTGCAACTTTGAACTCTTACCGACGAATTCACGCTTGGCGAACTACGCTGTCCAAGTGAAAAAGTGCAACGAGGCGTGATTGACAGTTGCGGCTTGCGACTTTTTTCGCAGCGTGTTGTGAAATCGACAACCCCTGGATCCCGCGCGGTGTGTTGGGCGGGGTGGGGTGACAACGCCGTTTAGAAATTTTGCGTTCTTCAGTTCGCACTGGGGGGTTTGCTTTTGGCCTTAGCTGTCGCCCACAAATCCACAT
>CM031601.1:28198252-28205752 GCA_018398815.1 Conus ventricosus
TCATGAAACCCAAATCCAAGGACCAAGTCTACTATTTTCACATCAAGAGAAATATCTTCTTTTTTTTTTTTACAGAACAGGGCAGTGCGGTGTCCATCCATTCACTAAGTTTACACTGCGTTGCTACTACATACCCTGTACTATAACCCCAAGCTCTGATCAAAATTGTAGCCTTCTTGCTGGCTCTGCTTTTGCTTCGTGTCGTCATTTCTGCTAGGCGATGTAGTGTCGTAAAAAAAACAAAAAACATTCGTTTGGAGTTATGGGCCTGTAATTATTTGTCATCGTGGGAGGGAGCAAGAGTTACCCTACTTGTTTGTTACTGAAAATGGCGACAGCTGCGGCAGGGGCAGTGCCAGCCTCGCGGATCCAGAGCAGGGTTGTTGTTTTTTCTTTTCTGCATTCTGTTGTAAACTTTCCAGATGATAGGACAGACTGCGCTGGAACTCTGCCGTTCGTTTGATAGCCTCGACTGGCACCGTGGTTTACGCTCTGAATGGATGAACAGCAGCCAATGGACGAGCCGGGAGTGCCAAGAAGAGGACCGTCACTTCAAAAAGAAAGAAAGACAGACAGACAGAAACACAAAAAAGAAAGAAAGACAGACAGACAGAAAAACCAAAAAAAGAAAGAAAGAAGAAAGAAAGAACAGAAAGTGAACTCACTGAAAGAAAAGAAAGCCCCCCCCCCCCCCCCCCGCTTCCCCCCCCCCCCCCAAAAAAAAAAGAAAAAAGGAAAAAAAGTAATAGGACAGCGAGAAAGAAAAGAGAGAAATAAGAAGAAAAAAACGAGAGAAAGGAACTAAAAAAACTAGAGGAAAGAAAGAAAAAAGGGGAGAGAATGGAGGAAGGAACGAGAGACAAAAACGAAAGAAGAGAGGGAAAGAAAGAAATCAATTGGTAGAAACAAGGAGTGAAAAAAGAAAAGAAAAAATAAAGGGGGGGGGGGGGGAGAAAAATTAAAGAAAGAGAAAGGAAGAGAGAAAAGACTGAATGGGAAAACTACGAGAGAGAAAAGAAGGAAACAACAGAAATGAATAAAAAGAAGAAAGAAAAGAATTGGGGGAGGAGGGGCGAACAAAAGAGGCAAAGACAGAAAGAAAAACGCGAAAGCAAAGAAAGGAGAAAAAAAAAGAATCGATAGACTGATAACATGAAAGACAGAAAGAACGAAAGAAAAAAAAATGAACAGAAAGAACGAAATTAAAACAAAACGGGAATTAGAATTCCAGTCGATCTCCAAAGCAGCACACCGTCACATTGTCTGCCCCTTGTTTCTCGTGTCCCGATCATGATGAATGGTGAAATTTACGTCCCGTTCTCCTAGGATCTCTCCCAGACTTAAAACTGTCTGGGGCCACTGATTCTCCCCTCTCCTCTCTCTCTCTCTCTCTCTCTCTCTCTCCTCTCTCTCTCTCTCTCTCTCCTCTCTCTCTCTCTCCCTCTCCCTCTACTCTGCTGTGTGTGTGTGTGTGTGTGTTGTTGTTGTGTTGTTGTTGTTATCCCCCCCCCTCCCCGTCCCCGCACTGTCGTTCCCCCATCTCTCCATTCCCTATCGCCTTTACATCAACGCTTTGACATTTAAAACCAGGGCTTTAAGAGTGACGTTCCCATAGATATAAAGGCCAAAGCCCCTCACGTTGGGAGGAGTGAGCATCTTCAAGTCGCACGTGGCTATGCTGGCCTTAATTAACTTGTCCCCCCCCCCCCCCCCCCCCCCCCCCAAAAAAAAAAAAAAAAAAAAAAAACCTCTTCGTACAGATGGGCGGACGCGGCTCTTAACAGGATTTTCCCTGTGATGATGACACGAGCAAGATCCGTTTGAACAGGCGAGAAGGCTTAGTGATGCTTCGCTGGAATAAAGTGCTCTCGGAGCCTAATGCGTTGGGGTCGGAAGGAGGAGGGAGGGAAGAGCGAAGAGAGAGAGAGAGAGAGAGAGAGAGAGAGAGAGAGAGAGAGAGAGAGAGAGAGAGAAAGGTGGAAAAGAGAGAGAGAGAGTACGTGTGTGTGTGTGTGCGCGCGCGCGCGCGCGAGAAAGTGAGACAGAGACAGAGAGATGAGGGGGGTTACAGTGGGAACTAAAGGAAATGAGAGCAGAGAGCCAAAGAATATGTGTGTGTGTAGGGGGGGGGGGGGGGTGTCTGTGTGAGAGACAGAGGGTGTGTGTGTGTGTGTGTGTGTGTGTGTGTGTGTGTGTGTGTGTTCGCGCGCGCGCGTGCGTGTGTGTGTGTGTGTGTGTGTGTGTGTGTGTGTGTGTGTGTGTGTGTGTGTGTGACAGACTCTCACTCTGCCCTTCAAAGGCTGCTGTCATTGTGTCAGCAGAGATTAGCCTTTCTAATTCAGTCGTGCCGCACCTCGAGTTAAAAAAAATCTCACCATTCTTATGGAGGAAAACTATGGAGGGGAAGTCCTGTGATTCATGGACAGTGAAAGGAGGCGGAACTTCCAAAGAATACGACCTCCGGAGGATAAGGCTTCAAGGGCAATAGAGCTTCCTGGAAGTATGATTTCCAAGGAGTAGGACGACCAGTTGAATAAGGCCTGTGGGAAGTAGAACGTCCGGTGGAATAGGACCTCTTGGGAGCAGGATTCCGAGGTAACAGGACCTCGAGAGCATAGGAATTTCAGTGAAGTTGACGTTCCTGGAAGAAGAATTTCTAGGGAGTAGAACCTTCCATGGAATGGGACCTTCAGGGAGAAGTAAGACCTTCAGAGGGAAGGGCCTTCACGGAAGTAGAACCCCTTTGGAATAGGAATTTCACAGAGTAAGACTCCCAAAGACAAGGGGCTTCAGCGGAGTAGAACCCTCTTGAAGAAGGATTTTCAGGGAATACGTCAATCTGTGGGGGACCTATCAAAGAGAAATAGGATCTTCAGAGAGAAGAACCTTCAAAGAATAGAACCTTCTGGAAGTAGGATTTCTAGGAGATATGTCCTTCTATGGAGGACCTATCAAGGAGAAGTAGGATCTCCAGAGAGAAGAACCTTCAAAGAGTAGAACCTTCTGGAAGCAGGATTTCTTGGGGATATGTCCTTCTATGTAGGATCTCCAAAAAGAAGTAGGATCTCTAGAGAGAAGAACCTTCAAGAGTAGAACCTTCTGGAAGCAGGATTTCTTGGGGGATATGTCCTTCTATGTAGGATCTCCAAAAAGAAGTAGGATCTCCAGAGAGAAGAACCCTCAAAGAGTAGAACGTTCTGGAAGCAGAATTTCTAGGGATATGTCCTTCTATGTAGGATCTCCAAAAAGAAGTAGGATCCCTAGAGAGAAGGACCTTCAGAGAGTAGGGCTTTCAGGAGCAGAACCTTCTGGAAGATGCATTTCCAGACACGGGGCCTTCTGTGGACTAGGACCTCCAAAGAGAAGTAGAACCTCCAGGGAAGTAGGTCCAGCAGAGAGAAGGGAGGACCTACAGGGAACAGAAGCTTCCGGGAGTAGTATGTTTGTAGAGTAGGACCCCAGGGGAGCAGGACCTGTAGGATTTGCAGGGAAACAGAAGAATCTCCCTTGAAGAAGGATTTACAAGCAGTAGTACCTTTCAGGGAAATAGAACCTCTATTGGAGAAGGATGTTCAGGGAGTAGTACCTTCAGGGGAATAGAATCTCCTTCGGAGAAGGATAATCAAGGTGTAGTACCTTCATGGAAGAGGATCTCCTTTGGAGGATTTTCAAATAGTAGTACCTTCAGGCGAGTAGGTCCTTCAGGGGAGCAAGGCTCCTTGAGGAATAGAAGACCTGCAGAAGAACAGCACCTCCAGGGAAATAGAAGCTTCAGGTGGAATAGGACCTCCAGGGAGTAGGGCTGAAAGAGAGTTGAACCTTAGGGGGGAGCACTCCTCCTTTCATCAGTCACCCCTCCTCACCCATGTTGTTCTATTATCTTACCTGTTCGTGTGTCGGGGGGGCAGGGAATTGATTTTTTTTCTTTTGCGCGCTGTGTGTGTGTGTGTGTGTGTGTGTGTGTGTGTGTGTGTGTGTGTGTGTGTCTGTGTGTGTGTCTGAGAGAGGTAATGTTGCTTATAGCCCAGGGTGCGTGCGTGCGTGCGCGTGCGCGCGCGTGCGTGTGTGTGTGTGTGTGTGTGGTAAAGCAAAGAATATATATATATATATATATATATATATATATATATATATATATATATATATGTATTTATATTTATATATATATAATATATAATATATATATATATATATACACACAAAAGGAAATCGTAAGACCCAGGCCACTGCTGTTCCAACATTTATTTACTGGTTCGTGAATTTTCGCCCGACTCGGGCTATATATATATAAAGGCGTGTGTGTGTGTGTGCGTGTGCGTGTGTGTGTGTGTATACATGGGTGTGTATGTGTGCATGTGTGTGTGTGTATGTATGTGTGCGCGCGCGCTCGCGAGCGTGCGTGCGTGCGTGCATGCGTACCTGAGTGTGTCCATACCTGTGTGCGGTGCCACTGTCTGTTCATCATGACATTGTGGGATCTCTGAACGCAACACTGACAACTTACCCTGGGGAAAACACCGTTCGCAAAGGCGTTAACACTGTGTTCGGAGGAAGGAAGAGTGGGGGAGGGGCGGGAGGAAGAATATGGGGCGGGAATGCAATTTTCTTTGTGTATGGATCGGCGACAGCGCGCAAGGTTTGCTTCCCCTATTCGGTGTGTGTTTTCATTGCGCCGTTGAAGGTGAACGTCCTCAGTGGGTATTTGAAGGTGAGGTGGCGAGCACGCACTTTACCATCTTTAGATTCTGGGTTTGACAGCAAATTAAAAAAAGGGGGTACAGAAGAGAGGAGGGAGGGGGAGGGGAGGGATCGAGGGAGTGGATGGAGAAGGAGAGGTGGGATAGGGGGATGGAGAGAAGATGGCCTATACGAGGTCAAGTGTTTTACACCTGAACGCCTCCACTGTCCTTTGAATTCACCTGCGACGGTGTGCCTTTCTGTTGCAGTCTGCATGAGCACGCGCGACACGATGGGACCCAGGGCAAGTCACTGCTGAGGACACCACAGAAGATACCGTGAGTGACGTCACACCATTGCCAGGAGCTTCACACCCAACAAACACACACACACACACACACACACACTCCACCCCAGAGGAAATCACCATCATGGGAAGGCCAATGGTTGTTGCTGACACCTGCCAAAGTCCTAGCTGTGTGGTCGCTGCACGAGGAAGGAGTAGCTAGGTGCTTCGTCTCCACTGATGAATGACAACTGGGCAGCGTGGACTTTCATAAAGCACGTATGCGAATTCGGAACAGAGGTGAAAAGGACCGATAAATGTGCACGTGAGAGACCTATAAGTGGATACAAACTGACTCCGTTTCAAAACCAGCCGCCGCTGCAAATTAAGTAATTGATCAGCAGAAACAAGTTCACGGGCGAATCCATCAGTGCATCATACATGTGAGAAAGTCAAGTTTGTCAAAACAGTGAGTGTGATACCACCTGTGTAGATTGTACCGGTTTCCTAGTAATGCCCATTCGCTTGTTCCGTCTGAAAGGCACGCGATTGTGATTGACAACATCAGCATACTTCCCAACTTCTTTCAACAGTGAACAACAGCTGCAAACGGTTGTGAATGACAACCATTAGACATATTCAAACTTCTTTCACCAGTAAACAAAAGCTACACAAAGCACCACGCACAAGCACGCAAACACATACAAAAAGGGAGAGAGAGAAAAAAAAAAACCAAGAACGATAACTCTCAGCCTTCCAATTAAACACGAAAGGCGTCGGCGCGGAGTCCAGACAGATTAGCCCTGAAACGCCACGTCAAAGGACGGACCGTCGTCTGCGTCTGTCTTTGTTGTGTCAGCCCCCATCCGGCCCTCAGTCTGCCCGCCGGACTACCACTGTCCACCGCTGTAGACCTCGCCGACCACGGATCCTGCCACTGTCAGGATATTGGAACTTGGGGATCCGGGATCCTCCGGATATTGGAGGTTGTCGGCGCTGAGATCAGAGGCCATCTTCACATCGAGCGACAGCAGCTGGTGTGTTGGGGGTGCGGAACGGCAGACAGGTGGGCGGGGAGAAGAGGAGGAGGGAGCCACGTGATCGTCAGGGGGATTTTGTTGTTGTTGTGGACAGCTGTGCGCAGCGAGATCTTCAACAGGTCGATATACTCCTCAGCCCATCCTTCAATGAGTTGAATGAGTGAGCAGGTGCATAGTTCTCTGAGCCACATCCCAGCTACTGATTGGATACGGTGACAATTCCCGTGTTTAGTTTCCGTAGCGAAAGGCAGGTGTCTAATGGTGTACATACATACATTTCGTTTTCCGTTCAAAGCGATGCGTGTGGATGAAACGTTCATTCCTTTCTGTTGGGTCTGCATGTAAGTCAGGCGGGCTGTTGAATGTGGGAGGTGTTTGTGGTTCATCACCGCTGTGCTCCTGCTGAACCCAACCGCCTGGAGCGATGTGAATCACGAGAATCGATGAGGAAAACTTCACCTGAAAAAGGAGGGATTGTTTTGGCAGCTGCTGTGTCGTCGATTACACCGTACAATACACTGCAGATGCAGTAGAAAAGGAAGAGAGGACACACGTGTTGGCAGTGAATCGAAACCTGACTCATGTCGCACAGAGCTGGACGTCTGTTGTGCAAAGTGGGGAAAAAAAGTGGTAAAAGAACAGTGAAATTTTAAAAAGGACGTCAGTGAGCTCCGTGTGTGTTGCACAGTGTGTGTTGAGGATAAACCTTCATCTCCCCCCCCCCCCCCTCCCTCCCCCAGGTGAGGACAGAACTGCGAGCGTCCGTATTGTATTTTGTTTTTAGCCTGGGGGTCTGTCTGGCAACTCATGCTGTATTCATTGTCTGTTGTGTTTGACAGCTCTCAGCCCAGACTGCACTGCAAAGAAGGTTCTGTGGGGTGGACTCCAAACGTCCATTTCAGTCAGTGCTCTAACCATTTCAAAGTATTGACGGCAAAGGAGGGTTTGTTTGTCTTGTACATGACATCTGCTTCTGGGTCAAAGCCAACAATCCTCACAGCAAAGGCAGGCCATTTTTGGCCTGACATATAACTTCGTTGTGCTCAGTGTTCTCCCAGCAAAGAAAAAAGTCTGTTTCGCCTGACATAAAACTTCGTTGTGCTCAGTGTTCTCACAGTAAAAACAGTTTCCGTGACATGTAATATCTTTGCGCTCAGCGTTCTACAAGAACCGGCACAATTAATGGACTGTGTTTTAGGTGAACTGTTCTTTGTGGCCACTGTTGAGGAGGATCCCTCGAGGCTTCAATGTTGAGTAAACTAAGTGATGTGCAGCAGAACCTCCACAGTCTTCATTTCTTTCTCCAGTTTGTTGTGGTGTGCAGCGCGTGTTGGAAACTGAACGGTTTTCCCCCAAGTAAGGGCCGAAGAGAGTAGGATACTCTGAAAACAGACTCCAAGGCTGCATGTCTCAGCAAATGGAGTGTTGCGATGACATCTCAAAAGGACATGAGTAAACAGTTTCTATTGCTGTGGGAGTCTTAGCAAAATAATTATT
>CM031601.1:28208252-28210752 GCA_018398815.1 Conus ventricosus
TGCCGGGTCACGGAGCCAGTGGGTGAGTGAGTGAGCTGGCGACCAACCCCGCAGTCGGGAGTGTGTCACTACGTCCGCCCAGTGTCAGAACCCAGGAACTTGCCTGTGGTGACGACCTCCACACGCGAATTCACCAGAGACACAGAGGTGGAGAGGACTTCGAAAAGGTCACCTCGAGAGCACGGGCTTGAAGGGCAGCAGAATTTGAAACCTTTTTTTCCTTTTCTTTTCTTTTCTTTTTTTGTTGTTAAATACTGATCAGGGACTCTGTGAAATTTTTCATTGTTATCAGAGGACTACATAACCAGGACTGCACTCTATGATTCCTTTTCATAATGTAACTCGGCGTCAACCAGGCCCGAGAGATGCATGCAGACACCTGCAGTGTTGGTGAGAGCATTTAAAGTGACAATCTGCACCCATTAAGCAGATGAAACCCGACTGTGTGCATCCAGTCTCCCCATTGCAGCCTGCAGCCGGTGTCAATTCTGGGTCCGTGCCGATCTGGGCCGCGACATCCCGCAAATAGAAGGGCTCCGATGGGAATCGACCCCCAGAGCCCCCTTTGGATTCTAAAATAAATATTGTACGAGTGGATGACAAGCGCGATGGTTTATTGCCCTCTTTTGTATCAGGCAGTCTGTCTATAAACGGCGTGGATTGTATGGCGGGGTGTTGGCAGTGGTGGCTGTGTGTGTATATATATATGTGTGTGTGTGTGTGTGTGTGTGTGTGTGTGTGTGTGTGTGTGTGTGTGTTGTGTTATGTGTGTGTTGTGTGTGTGTGTGTGTGTGTGTGAGAGAGTGTGTGTGTGTGTGTGTGTCTGTGTGTGTGCGCGTGCGCGTGCGTGTGCGTCCGTCTGTCTGTCTGTGTCTTGGTGTGTGTGTGTGTGTGTGTGTGTGTGTGTGTGTGTGTGTGTGTGTGTGTGTGAGCATAAGTGAGATGTCAGTGTGTTTGTCTGTGCGCGCTCGCGTGCGTTTACGTGCAAATGTGTGTCTGTCTGTCTGTCTGTGTATACATGTGTGTGTGCGTGTGTGTATGCGTATGTGCATGTGTGTGTACGTACGTGATTGCGTGCGAATGTGTGTGTGTGTGTGTGTGTGTGTGTGTGTGTGTGTGTGTGTGTGTGTGTGTGTATGTCCCTGTATATCTGTATCCCAATGTGTCTTAAGTGTGTGGGTCTGTTTGCCTGGAACAAATAAGCAGTGGAGGGGGGGGGGGGGGGGTAAGAAAGTGTAGGCAAACAGTTCCTTCTGAACATGATGTAGCATAGATTGGCTGAAGAAGACACGAAGGAGCAGACTGAATACCAGCACGCGGAAATGTCAACATGAACTCCCTCACCGGCGAACTAGAGGACGGGGGGGGGGGGGGGGGGGGGGCGCTGTCCTGCAAATAGAACGATTTGTTGTGACAGTCCGCACTCCACTTTCGTCACCAGTTTAAATTTAAAAAACAAAAACAAATGACAAGTGGGAATTCCGCCAACCTACAGGGACAAACTAATGACAAGACAAAGCACGACGCGTTTCGACCGTTTAAGTCTTCTCCAGGCAAGAGAAGCAACCTTCAGGCCCAGTGACAACGAAGAGCGAGCAATCACACTTGAAATCGATGACGAGAGGCGAAGGACTTAAACAAAACACGAACCAACGAAGGGTAGCTCGTCAGTACGAATCCAAGTTAGTTTCAAAAGTGACATGACTGCAGGCTGGAAATCGAAACAAAGTTTAGACAGAGTTATTACCAAGTCCGTCAAACAAGAGGGACATCAAACTTACAAGGCAAAACACGACGCGTTTCAACCTCTTAGGTCTTCCTCAGGCAAGAGAAACAACATCCAGGACAACGGAAAACGAAGAACTAGCAAATCACCAGCGCTACTTTCGTCTCCAGCCTGAGACTGGTCAGCTGCCTGAGGCTGGTCAGTGGGTCCGGCCAAAGACTGTACGCCCTACGGAAAGACGGTTCACTCGCTGAGCGGTTACTCTGTCCGCAGTATTAGCTACAGTGAAGCCGGCTGAGCGCCGCGCCGCGAGCAGGCTCTGCCTGCCACTCCCACTTTACCGGTGCATAACACAGCCGACTGGCAGATCAGGAAGTGATGGAACATAATGTTTTACAAGTTTCGTGTTCTCTCTGTCTCATCTGTCTATTGTGTGGTGTATGTGTGTGTGTGTTGTGTGTGTGTGTGTGTGTGTGTGTGTGTGTGTGTGTGTATGTTGTTTTGTGTGTGTGTGTGTGTGTGTGCGTGTGCGTGCGTGCGTGCGTGCGTGCGTGCGTGCGTGCGTGCGCGTGTGTGTGTGTGTGGACTTTATCGTCATCTTATTTCTTCTTTTTTTTGTTTACATCACTCTGTGTCGTCATCTTATTTCTTCTTTTTTTGTTTTGTTTACATCACTCTGTCTTGTATTTCAGAGAGAAAGAGAGTGCAGGGGGTGGGAGAGGGGGGGGGGTCTTCTCCTATCTTTGTTTGGTATTGTTTTGCATTCTTTACATG
>CM031601.1:28213252-28216246 GCA_018398815.1 Conus ventricosus
TGTGTGTGTGTGTGTGCGTGTGTGTGTATGTGTGTGTGTATGTGTGTGTGCGTGTGCGGGGGGGGGGGGGGCGGGGAGGGGGGGGGGGGGAGGAGGGGGGGGGGGGAGGAGGGAGGGGGGGGGGGGGGGGGGAGGGGGAGGGGGGGTGGAGGAGGGGAGGGGGGGGGGGAGGTATTCGTACTGTCTGACTGGTCTGCCGTGCTGTTTTCATAATCGACTCAGACTTCGATATTTGTTTGGAAATCACGTGTGTCCTAGTGTGTGTGTGTGTGTGTGTGTGTGTGTGTGTGTGTGTGTGTGTGTGTGTGTGTGTGTGTGTGTGTCTGAGTGTGTGTCTGAGTGTGAGTGTGTGTCTGAGTGTGAGTGTAAGGATGTGTGTGTTTGTATGTGTGAGTGTGTACGTGAATGTGTGTGCGTGTGTGCATTCATGTGTGCGCGTGTGTGTGTGTGTGTGTGTGTGTGTGTGTGTGTGTGTGTGTGTGTGTGTATGTGTGTGCGTGTGTATGTGCATTGTGTGTGTGTGTGTGTGTGTGTGTTATAGGGACAGAGCGGAGGAGGAGACAGTAGGTCGGATCATCCGTTGGGTGAAAGTTTAAATGTTCAAACACTGCGTTACCTACACACGGTTGGTCTTCCTGGCATGCTGGGGCCAGAGCAAACCACATTGATCCACGCTGTTGTGATGGTTCAAACTCCACACCACACACACACACACACACACACAGACACACACACACACACCACACACACACACACACACACCACACACACACCACACACACACACACAGGAGAGAGAGAGAGATTGAGCTTGGATTAGACTGAATGTGCGATGAAGAAAAGCGCTGTTGCCCCGAGGGAAAGATTGACAAGAGGTCATTGAGAGAGAGAGAGAGGGAGAGAGAGAGTATGTACAACCATTATCGTATTGAGACACAGAGAGAGAGAGACGCATTCAACTCGCTTTTGTAGTGCATATCTCCGATTCCTCCCCCCCCCCCCTCCCACCTCTCCCGTCTCCCCCCCACCTTCCTTCCGCACTATCTCCTCTTCCCTCCTCCTCACCCCCCCCCCCCCACCCCCCATCCCCTCCGCCAGCTCAGACGCACACTCGAGCAATGGTGTGCCTGCATGTGTACACACACAGTGGAACAGACAGCGTGTCACGCGAAAAAGAAGCTGGAAACAGACAGACAGACCCTGACAAGACAGGCCCTAGGCCACGAGATGACCTCCTTCCCATCACCCCCCACACAACACACACACACACAAAACCACACACACACACACACACACACACACACACACACCGCCGCCGTCCTCCTCCTCACTCATCTCATTCATTTCTTACATCGCCACGTTAGTACATATACATGAACTTTACACACACGCGCGCGCGCGCATATACACACACACGCACGCACACACACGCATGCACGCATGCAGGCGCGCGCACGCACGCACGCACAGACACACATGCACACAACACACACACACACACACAACACACACACACGCGCGCGCGCGCGCGCGCGCACGCGCACGCACGCACGCACATATACACACACACATATGCGAAACACACACAACACACACACCACACACGCACACACACACACACACACACACGCGCGCGCGCGCGCGCACAGCCAAACGCAAGCACACACACACACTCTCTCTCTCTCTCTCTCTCTCTCTCTCTCTTCTTTTATTTTATATATATATATATATATAATATATATATTATATATTTTTATATACTCCCATCCTTTGTATAGATCAGCAATGTGCTGTATTATTTTTAAACGAAAGGTTGCAGAAAAGGGTAAAGGGGAGGCAGAGGGGAAGGGGAGGGGAGGGGTATTCTTTGAGAATAAATATCCCTTAACGTATGGCTCTGTTACATTCAATTTTCTTGTCAACTCTTAAGCCGAGTTGTAATCGTATACTTTGCTCAGCTGTCAGCATCACGAGTAGTGGAGAGCGCTTTTTTTTTAAACGTCTGGGCAGTATCGAATCGCGTTTTACTGGGGAATCTCTCTCTCTCTCTCTCTCTCTTTTCTCTCTCTCTCTCTCTCTCTCTCTTCTCTCTCTCTCTCTCTCTCTCTCTCTCTTCTTCTCTGTGTGTGTGTGTGTGTGTGTGTGTGTGCGTACGTGCGTGTGTATGTCTGTGTGTGTGTGTGTGTGTGTTTGTATGTGTGTTTCAATAGTTATATCGTGGCCACACACACACACGCGCGTGCGCGCGGCGCGCGGGCGTGTAATGGCAACGAGTGTTTCATATCGCGGTTATTAGCCATGTGACCGCAAAAGGCCGTATCAGGGCTGTCACCGTGTTGAAGTCAGCTCTCACAATAGATTAAACACGCATATTGACTCACTCACACACACCACACACACACACACACACACACACACACACCGTAATTTTGTTTAAAAAAATCTTTCTTCCATAATATCTTAAATGTTGTTTATCTCGCGCAATTAGCATCATCAGCTTTAGCTCTGACGGCAATCGTTCCAACGGGTCATGGAATGCATGCAGCTAGTCTACTCCTCTGTGGATGTGCTCCACAGAATATCTTTGTTCAATCACCAGTACGTTGTGAAGGAGATCCTGCCACTTTAATGGACCATTAGCATCCGGGATAGGTACGAGGAAAAAGGCACCGAGCCAAATTAGGTCTGAAATTGTTGGAATAACGGCGCTTGCTTTTTTTTTTTTTTTTTAATGCGAGGTGGTGAAATTTGTTATTAAAAGGGATGCTTTCGGGAATATAGACATACATACATTACATGCATACATACATACATATCAGTTACTTTAATGCATTAACTTGTCAAATCAACAACTATGCACAGTAGTCCAGATTGCAGGCGCATCGATAAAAGCTATCTTTCACAGTCATACCCCCCTCTCTCTCTCTCTCTCTCTCTTCTCTCTCTCTCTCTCTCTCTCTCTCCCCCCTCTCTTTTCTCTTCTCAGTTCTTTGTC
>CM031601.1:28216346-28228846 GCA_018398815.1 Conus ventricosus
AGGTGATCACAATAAAAGAGCATCTCTTTTTGGAGGGAAATCAGTTCGTGCTTTTTGTCACGATCCGGAACCGGTGTAGCAAAATAGATCAGTGAGGAGCCACGATTTGGAGAATGCCAAGGCCACACAAGACCAGTTATCACAATATTAATTCCAACCACACACACACACACACACGCACGCACGCACGCACACGCACTCACACACACACACACACACACACACACACACACACACACACACCACACACACACACACAAGATCTGACCAAGATATCTACATTCTATTTCGTCAAACAGCAGACCATTCCAGAACGCTTGCATGAATTGCAAAAGGTACGACGAGCATGTTTCTCGGTTCTCAGCCGTCACAGAGCATGACTCGCTCAAAAGAGTAGCGAAGGTGTAACAACAGGTGTCCTGCCCAGAGTCTTGATCTGCACGGACAATGAACCCCACGGCTGGCTTGCTTACAGACATGTTTGTGACCTCAGGGTGGAGGCGGGGGTTGGGTGAATCACATGACCGAATTTAGCCAATCAGCGACAAATGACTTTAGAAATGCGGATCATGGGATGGTTGTGTGTTATGTGTGTTACAAGTGTTAATCGGTGACTGTGGCAAAGAATGTAACGGAATGCAAAGGAGTTATGGGTATTGACGAGTTTAGTACGTATGCGGGATAATGTCAGGGGGGTTGGTGTATGAATGAAATGTAATATTTGGAGGAGGGGGAGAGTGTTAGAGTGACATCAAGGTGTCCTCCTCTCTGCTTTACTTGCTCCAACGCTATCCTGACCTTCGGTTGACCCCTTCCCCCCACCCACCCCGCCCCTCCCTGCCGTAATCTAACACGAGGTAATCCATGAATCTTTTGCATACGAGGTAATGAATGACTGTTTGAAACGGACTTGTACGTAGTGGTATACAGATGACAACATCACAATTAAGTAGTGGGGGGAAGCAAGCCCAGGTTAACAATTCTTCCACCATATATATATATATATATATATTATATATATATATATATATATATATATATTATATATATATATATATATATATATATATATTATGTTACTAGACAAGTGTACACCTCTGTGAGCATGTGTTTGTTTTTCACATGTGCACATCAGTCACATGTGCACATGTATTTATATTGCGTTTTTTTCCCCCTTTTTATACGTTTCAAAGTTAGTGATGTGTGTGTGCTAGTGTAAGATAAGCATGCTGTGGAATAGAGACACAAAAAACAAAAAAGAAAAATAACAACAAACAACAACAACAACAACAACGAGCAAACAAACCAACAGAGAAATGTTCATTCTATCTCAACTGCCCTCAACCAGTTTCGGGCAGTTGAGATAAAATAAAAATTTCTCTGTTCTCTGACAAGTAAGTCTTTAACAATGAATTAAAAATGATAATCCATCACACATTCTCTTTCAATAACCAAAAAAATAACTACCCTACAAACAAACATACTGTGTAGGATTATCCGTTTTCAATACTAATTTACTAAACTTTTCAGATTTTAGTTTTTGCTTAATTCTGTGTTTTTCCTGGTCATTTTCAATAACATCATTTTCACGCATACATTCATCAATGCGTCTCTGTCTTTCATGTGAAATAAAACTACAGTCTTTAACTGTTCTCTAAAGTCTTTTAAAACCGAGTTATATTTCTGACATAAAATCCACACACTTATTCCAGCATGTCTTCCACTGAAAGCCAGTTTTGACAAAGCGTTTCTTTTTTTAACTATGTCTTTTTCTGCCGAGCAGTCATCTATAATAAATAGTGTTTGCGTTCCCTTAAAAAATTTATAAAGTATTCTAAACACTCACTTAGCTTATTGCTAGGATCAACTAAATATATGCCATCATCTGCCCTTATGAACCTTCTATCATATTAGGCTTTGTTTAATTTCAAGCGTTTGGACAGAAAATTACACTAATTATGAGCAAAATTATAACGATTAAACTGTTTGTAATGGTTGAGGTACCAATATTGTTTTCCCTCAACCAGTTTTGCCCACAAATTATTGAAAAATGGAGTGGTTTTTGTCATAAAGTTTAACTGTCATAGTTTTATAACTAGAATCTTAATCTAATCCAGTTATTGTTTTTATCATGCCTCTCTGGTCAAAAACTGGTGCAGTATATAAAATCCGTTTAAGGTCTAAATGTGTAAGATCAAACCAATTCGGTTCTGTAAGATTGTTTCGATTTTGACTAATATTAATTTTGTTGGTTGTTGGTTTTGCGACCTTAATATCCTCCGCCATTGTGATGAATGACGAGGTAACTTTAAGTTTGTTCAACGTCTAGTTTTGCCAGCTAATTGAATTCCTTTTAGAAGGACGTCACTTAACGCCCACTTCCTCATCCCTCCCCGTTTCTTTTAAGACGAAATTTCCAAATATTCATATGTGAACGCATCTCTAATTTCCATTGCGGAATGAACTGTAAATTTTTGATTAGATGCATCCTTTAAACGTTTCTTTCTGTTGGAGGTGTACTGTTTATTCTCTACGGCATTTCTTTCAATCTCTTTCCGTTATTGTGTCGGCATAAGACTTACATGTAAAGGGCCAGAGTTAAATGCTCTTTCTTAATTTTTTGCCGGCTAAAAAATGTAAAGGGCTTTTGAATTCAAATTTTTATTTCCCATTTCTAAATATGGTTCTAAGTGCCATTGCTGACAGGTTTGCGAAAACTATTTTATAATCATATGACCAACATTATTTGGTTCTAGATTGCGCAGCTGTTCTAGTTAGGAAACTTTTTGCTGTCGCCCAACCTCTTTGCGTTTATATATCACATCTTTCAGTATACTCATAAACCATACAAAGCGCCTCTCTCACCGTCTGTTCAAGTCTTCAACGTCTGCAAGGTCTTTTTATTCTTAAGGTTATACACTCACAGGTGCTTATGTAACTCCGGATTCATCTGGCCACGCGCTGGGACATTTGTTAGTACAACTTATTATTTATTTCCAAAACAATGTGCTGGTTATCACAGGTTCGACTTTCCTGTTTTGTCTTTGTTTTTTAGATTAAAATGATTCCGACCCTCCCACCAAACATAATCTTGTAACTGTAATTAGGAATTGTATAATGTTCATAAATGCATTATGCGCTTTCCCTGATGGAAGAGCTCTTAAACGTGAGGGCCCTCCATCATATAAGTTTTCATCAGGACTCAAACTCATCCAAATGAAACTTAGAGTTATGAAAGCAAGCAGATTCGAGCGGACTTTCTCCCTCATAAGTAGTTTTGTTTGGTGTTTTTTGTAACACTAAAAAATTTGAAAGGGCTTTGATTGTTAGTTGCCAAAAGGCATAACATTTTGCTAGTTCTTTACTAAAAGAGTAACTTACTTTTCTTTTTCGGGTTTTGAATGCTAACATTGTTGTCAATTTGCATTGTTAAGATTGAGCAGTATTGTTAAAGTTACTTCATTTCTCTTTTCGTGAGCAATAAATCCGTTTCTAAACCGTCAGGTTATGGTTAACTGGCTAAGTAAGTTTCCTCATGATGCAATTTTTGAATCTATTATTCTTTCTTGGATTTGAGTGTAATATTAAACCATTTCTACTTTGTAAAAAAATTTCATGAAGCGCTAACCATTCTACTTTTCCGCAATTGTTATTAATTGCTGTTCTAAAGACGAAGGGACTGTCTTGGGGTTGTTATGTTTCAACATTATTTTAACAATATCAAAATTGATGTGCGTGTAAATATACTGATGCAAAATATTCTGTTGGTACGCACTACCATCTTAAATTATTAACAACTGATACTTTGTCATTGCTGTGACCAGACTGTCACTTTTCATTAAAAAGGTGGTGAGTACTCATTAAGCAGATATGCTTATCCCTACTATTAAAAAAGGACTACAATCCGCAAAAGTGTGGTTAGTCATCCGATGCAGTTTTATCAGATCAGTTAAATTCTGCTGTGTTTTGTGCATCAACTGGGTGGTGTGGAGTGTCGTATGCTGATCATTTAAATCACCCCTATCCTTTGTTGAGGTCTTTGTGTATTCAGATTCATTTTTATTTCACCTTCGACGTATTTTGTCTGAACTGCAAGCGCCATGGCCATATGACCAAATACGTTTAATCCATTTAGCAACAGAGATAGGACATTGAAGGCTTTTGAAAAGGATCTGTCAAACGAATTAATATTAATGTTAAGACAGACTTTAGACAAAAGTCGGAGCTTAATCATGGGCCTAGGGCACCCTTTTTTTGGGGCGTTGCACAGAAAGTATAACTATGACTGGAATCCTCCTTACACATTCTTTCTCTTTCAGGCACAGGCGTTCTCCTTGGGTCCATTGTGCTGTGGGACAACATTTATTTTAGACACCTTCTAAGGGCCTTAACTTGAAGCGGGATAGAAGAATAAACGACTCTATTGTACTTACGTTTGGTGTTTTGCTATGGTTTCGCAAGCACAGACAAGAACGAGCATATCTAATCTTCTACTGGCTTTGATTGCCACAAAAACAATAGTAGCAACACAGCTTGATTTGCCTTCAAAGTATTAAAAGGTACACATGTTTTACAATACGCAAGATCGAAAGTAGATAGACTTTGTGTTGGCACTGGTTTATTTATGATACCTTCTGAACTCTGACTCCAGGGTAGGAAACCAATAATATACTACAATAATGTTATCCTTGTGGCGGGCAAATGAACAGGATACGGTCGGAAAAAAAAAAAACGGACATAAAATTCTGAGCCCAGTATTATTGGCAAACAATAAAAAACCACGCCCCAAAGATTAAGTCAACCAATCCCCGAGGTCCAAAGCCCAAAGACTGTTGAAGGCACGCAAAAAGTAATGACCCATGAATTTGAAATGACTGCACTGGTTATTGGTTTAACTGCCCTAGGAATACTCGGCTTTATCATTACCTAAATATTAACCATCTATTAAGAGAATATTGCCCATAAGTGCTCGGTGCCATTAAAGCCAACTACTTTGCTTTCAGGTAGACAAAAGCCAGCTAATAACACTCCCTAATATAACAGTAAAAGTCTATAGCTTTACCGGCTAATTTTTTTTTATAAACTCGCATGATGATAAAGTGTTTTTTATACCTAGGATTTATCAGGTGGAAGGTCGATGGCGGTGAGGCACTGAACTTTGCCCCCGCACGCCCTTCATTGCCAATCGCCAGTGTACTTATTGCAAAATCTAAGGCCGTATATAACGCTTGCTAATCGTGGACTCCTGGCTCTCTAAACTCAGTGTTGTATTCGTTTGCTAGTGTTGTGTCTGTTTATAAAAGTCTTTGATTGTTTTCTCTTATTCTGCTCACTTGAGTTCGTAATTGTTCTCGGTTAGTTAGACCAACGCTTCTAGTCTGCTGGTCTTTCTTCTTTAGTTCATGTAGTCTTTGTTCTATTCTTTCTTTAAACATCACTCCTTAAGTTTGTTGGCGTTAGCCTCAGCGAGTTTTTTTTTCTCTTTTTCTATAGGTTATCGGTTCTAGTCAGTTTTGCTGAATTTGTTTAATAATTCCCCTCTGATGGTTCTTAAAGCACGATCAGGGCTTTTAATTCTTTTATTAGGCGCCTGTATTTACTGCGTGGGCAGCGGTGGAATCGTGTATAGTTTTTATTGTGTTTCTTCTTCTCAGTTGAGTTCTGCTTCTATTGTATTTATTATTCTGTTGCTGTTGGACTTAAATCTTTAAGTTCTATGTTTTTCATTTGGTTTATCTGTTGGGAGTTCGTGTTAGCGTGTTTAGACGTTTAGCATTTCTTCGGATTTAATTTGGGTTTGGAAAGCCAAGGCGATTTCGCTCGCTTGCATGTGAGCCTTTGATTAAAATGACCCATACACTACAAACTTTGATGAGTTCTCGTTTATCTGTAAGGCGGAACACGACGTCTCCTTTGTCGTTTTAATATACAAATTGTTATTTTTAGTTCAAAATATAGGGCTGGTATAATAGTTTCGGAAGGTGGTTTTTTGTTTTAAACTTTGGTATAATGATCTGACCTTATTATTTGTTACATTCACGCCTTTGCTGCCTTCTTCTAATTCATCCCGCAAGAGGGGTTTCCTAATTGCTGCCGCTCCCAAGGAGAATACTCATGTCGGTTCCAGATCAGAATATCATATCTCCTTCACCTTCTAATGCTGCATGTTTTTAACTAATTAACTTTTTATTTTGTTATTATAAAAATGTCAGAAGTATATGGCTCGATTCTTGACCCGCATAGAAAAACTGAAAAATCCCCCATTGCCGCCGCAGGGAAATAAACGGATTATTACTGTTCCAAATAAATCCATCCTACTATTGATGCGGATCAACTTCTACTGTCAGATTTCCAGATGCCTAGGAGCGGATGCAGTGATTGTGCCAGGCTCTGCGCGTCTATTTCAAAATAGAACTCGATATCAGAAACAGACCCAAAAAAGGACAGTTGTCAGAATTTGGGACGGGCCAATCGTTTTAAGATAATTTTGTTAAAACGTGAGGGGCAAGAGCATTTCTGTAAACTATGCCAGTATTTTTTTAACCTATTTGGTCTATGGCTAACGGGAATGAAAAGGTCCGATCTTGCGTTTCAAGGAGAATTGAAAATCTGAAGAGCACTAAATCTCAAGAATAAAACGCCGAACTTGACCCAGATGCTAAAAGCAGCAAAAAAGGCTTTAGCTGTAAGTTTTGGTTATGGTAATCGCTTTTCATTCCTTCGATTTTGAGTTGTTAAAATCTCATGCGCTCATACTTTCAAAGAGCATTAAAAGACAGATTGCATATGAACTAAATTTTAATGTATACAAAGCGTGTCAGTCATCAGAACGAAGCAAAGAGTACAGCATTTCTGACATCTCGTTAGAGATTTGAGTCTGTTAGCAACTCTAACTTAGCGGGGCTGATTGAGCAACAATATGAGTCAAAATTACATTCTATATTTTGATCGGTGCATCAATCATTCAACTTTTCCTAAAAGCAGGGCAGTCACTATATGGAATTTTAGTTTTGTGGACCTGCAGAATCGCTTAAAGGTATTTTTATTGCTGTGTGAAGATGAAGACTCAATTAAAAAGGCAAACTGAAAAGTTTTTTTTTAATTCCTTAATAACGAAAGTACAATGTTCGTTTGTTGGTAATAGTCCTAACCAAATTTTACCTAGCGGGCTTAACATTTATATTATTTTGGACGAATAAGAAAATTGTTTGGGGGTGGGAGGTGTAGAAATCCAAAAGTTGAACCATGAGTCTAAAGATCTACACTTCACATGTTAGGACCTCGATGATTCATTTAACAACGAATACGTTTATGGATTGACCTTATGGTCAACAGGAGGATAATGAGTTACATGGAAGCGGAGAAGAAGAGAAAGGTTTTAAAAACGTAATAACATCAAATTGAGAAAGAATAAACATGAGAGTGAATAAACCACTTTATTGCGGGCATGTGTTTTTTAATATATGATGCGCAGCTGAATATTCGAGAAAGCTAGAGTACAAGGTATAGTATACTAAATTATTTTTTTCATTTTTTAAAAAAGCAATTGCCTATTGATAGTTATCCAAAAGTACCTAGAGAAGAGATTAGTAGGCCAATTCTGCCTGCTATAGAAACCCCCTGAAGTAAAAAACCTTCAGTTTAACAAACATTACACAAATGCAACCAAAAACTAGAGCACGACCCCTTTCAAATACAGCAAAGCAAACGAAGGTATTCTGCTGTTTTATGCTGTTACTTATGTTATACTGGAGCATCGATATAAGCGCCGATCAGCGGGAACGAGTGTTGGGCTACTTAGCAACGGGCATAGGCACACCGCAGGGCTTTACCATCTAGGTGGGTTTGTCTTTAGCTCTCGGCCTGTGCTTCATTAGCTGTAGGTGCAGCTAGCAAAAAAATAAAAACTTAAACTCCAAAGCACACGGCCATGGTTTTCAACTAATCAACCGCTAACTTAGCTCCTTTAATCTGATAATAAATAAAGCATAGATGACTCAAACATCACGGATTGAAGATTTAGTGTTTACAGGCTGATTTTAATGACTACAAAAGCGCCAAACGTTGGATCTTCAAAGAAAAGGCAAGGACATAGTTTTTTATCAACAGCCAGACTCGAACAGAATAAAAAAGGATGTTTAAAAAAAGTAAACGAAACATTAAACTCTGCTCTAAACAGCTCACATTAACAAACGCCCAAAGGTGTGTTTATACTTTAGTTTATGAGTCTAAACACAAAAAGGCCTAAATTATTGATTAATTATTTTTTTGATTTAAAATAAATAACTTGTGTTAGAAAGAAACTCCAGCATGGAAAGATATATGAAGGACCGAACGAATTGTTTGATGGAATGCTTAAGGATATAGAGCGTTTTGTCAAGAGCACTAAATGATATTTGATTTAGAAGTCATTAATCCAGCAAACGCTACAGGCAAGTGTTGCTCATGCTATTTCTCAAAGTTTCAGGTAAATACTAACAATAGACCCGCCAGTTAAAGTAATGTTAGCTGTTTTAATCGACTATATAAAACAATAAATGAAGAAAAATCTTGAAGCCTGGTGTCTTATTCGACTATAACAACAGACTTTTCTTTCTCATAATGACTTAACACCCGGGTTGGCTCAGACCACTGCTTCACAGTTTTATGGGGCTGCGGAAGAAGCCAAATGAGAGGTTGGTTGGTCAGTGGGCGAATATCTTAGAGAATAGACTTAATACAGGCCTAAGTTATGCACCCGATTTAGGCAGGTCTTACATTCCGCTGCCTCCAGCATTAGTTGCAAAACAAGAGCAGTTCCTAAACATAAGGAAACAGAAAACAAATGTTTTATGTGGTGTGTTCTCGCAAAGGCTTGCATTACGCCCGCAAAACGAGAGAGAGTGTCTAACTATTGTCCCTCACTAATGATCTTAAATTTAGGGGTAATGTCTCCTTTCCGTTAGCGCGGATTCCATTGGATCAGTTTGAAGAACAAAACAACCAATAAAACTGTTATGTTCTACCACATGGGATGAGGGAAACCAAATTTGGTGCCGATTAAAGTGTCCAAGAACAGCCCAACAATAGGCCGATCCAGGCCAAAAATCATGTTGCTTACTGCTGATGCTTTCACCAGCGAGGGCTACCCATTACACAATGCTACGAACTATGAGTTAAGACTAATGCGGAACTACTTCAAAAAAGCATCGGCAAACTAAGATTCTGCAGAAAAGGTTTAACAAAGTTCCATCCGATAAAGCTGCGCTCTTTGAAAACTTAAGGAACATTGTATCGGCCCAGGTTGACTGTAATACAGAACTAAATTACGCACCAGAAGGCAAGTAAAGTTAGTTTTGAAGAACTGTGAAAAAAAAACTGCAAACGAGCCCATATGTGGTTTTCGCAGACTTCGAATCACTTCATTGTTTCTTATGAAGGACCAACCCCACAGAAACGCCAAAAAACAAGACTTTGTGCGTAATCCCAGATGTGTTCTTTCGCTTTATATTCGTCAGTCGGATGGCGCTCATTTCAACGCCAGAATTTTACAGAGGGCCAAATGCGGCCAAAAAGATTTTTTACAAGCGCTTGCGCAAGTGCGTAACGCCTGTTCTAATAATCTGAATCTTTTCCAGACTTTATTATGGCCCTGAAGTAAGAAACGTATGACTCAGCACACATTGTGGATTTGTGGTTTTAGGCCTATCATCAGAGTAGCGAATCGAGGTTAAAGAAGACCATGATCACATTAGTGGGAAGTTCGAGTGAGCAGCACACAGTAAATGCAATCTTCAACTAAAAGTCCTTGAACCCAAAGACATGGAAGCAGCTGCCATCATTTTTAGTAACTTGCGATGTTATGGACTTCTCCCTTATCATGCAAGCAGTAAACCAGCGCCTTTCAGGGAGCTGCATTGCACAGTCATCAGAAAAGTACAAGTGTCTTCACTTTAAATAACATGTCTTTTTATGACTCCTATGCCAACACATGATGGGTTCATTAGAGTTCACTGGCTATGTCCTTAAAGTCCTGCCCAATTACCGGAAGAATTTTGACCCAACACTTGTTAGAAAGGGGTTTTTACACTTATGAGTACATGAACAGTTGGGAAAAGGTTTTGACGAAGATACATTCCACCTAAAAGAAGCGTTCTTTTCTTGTGCTTAGGGATAGGGCATTAGTGATTCTGATTACCAGCATGATCAAGATGCGTTGGCCGAAGTTGAGTGTAATTTAAAAACAACGATGGGAGACTATTGATTCATACTTGATGGCCGATGTATTGGTTTGTTGGCGGACCGACGTTCTTGAAAATTATAGAAAGACCTTGCATATGAAACATTACAGTTTGGATCCCAGGCATTATAATTTCTGCGCCTGGGATTGAGTTGGGATGCTTTCTTAAAGTTTACTGGAGTACAGTTTGATTTATTGTCAGATTTACCTAATGATTCAGATGATTGGAAAAAACGGGATTGCGCGGAGGATTTGTATGGTGTCGCTCATTACTGTTAAAGCAAACAAACAATTACTTGGAACGGACTCTGATCGAGTTGTAAAAGGTCTAACTATTCATGGATTTAGAATGCAAACAATCTGTATGGTTGGGCTATGGCGCAATCGCTTCCATTACGCAACTTTAAAATGTACACCGAAGACAATCCAAAAAATATTCAAAAGGCATTAATGTGTTGGGCAGTTTGACGCGGGCCAACAGGTGGTACATTCTAGAAGTTGATTAGGAATATCCTAATGAACTCCATGACCTGCATAAAGACTATCGTTAGCGGCAGAAGAAAGTCTTAAGAGGGCGAAGTACAGAAGCCGCCTCTAAACTGGTGCCTATCTTCGGGGTCAAAAAAAATTATGTCTGTCATTTACGACTTTCTGCCAATTTTTTTATTAAGACTGTTTTGAAAGTTGAAAGCAGTTCATCGTATAATTGCTTTGATCAAAGAACAGTTCATGAAACCATACATCATGAAGAACACTGATCTCAGAACTAAATCCACAGATGCTTCAGAAAAAGACTTTTTCAAGCTGTTGAACAACAGTGTTTTGGGAAGACTATTGTCACGGTCGCTAAGCCGACGGCCTACCACCCCTTACCCACACCTATTACACACTAGAGCAGACATCCACAGGCTCAATAACACAACTTTCCAATCACGCGCACCTCTTTCTTTCATCACCAAAACATACCATGGCGCCACCAATCACGTCCATCGACAACCCCAAACCGGTATCCACTTTTCACGACCCACCCTAACCCTACTACGACCCTGAGAACCCCTAACTATACTAAAACACCAGTTTGCGGTATATCACTGCGAACCCAGGGACGCAGAGAGAGAAAGGCCCGTACACGTGGTGGCTAACTAATAGGGACAAGAATAAGAACCCAAGAGGACTCTAAACTTAAACTGCTACCACCCACACCTCTCCACAGGACCCACCCTTCTCTTTTGAAACCGGGACCACTATCGCACTCTGGTCACTGCGTCACCTAAGGGGGCAACGTACAAGTACCCTACACTGTGCTGGCCACTAGTCCAAAAGGAGGCAGAGTAGCTATCACCCCTATCCCATACCTAACGCTAACACCCCTTCTACAACACCCTGGGACAACCTATGCCGGCCCGCGAAAGCTCAGTCCTTGGCACTGTCCGGGAGACCCTCACAGGACTGACTCCTCAACGGATGTCTCCGCTCCTCAGCGCTGTCCGGGACCCTCGCTGGGCTGATCCTCCACGGATGACTCCGCCTCCTAAGCGCTGTCCGTGGTCTAACAGGCTGACTCCTCCACGGATGACTCCCTCTCAGCGCTGTACGTGGCCTCCACCAGGGCTGACACCCGAAGACTCTACACCCGGCCGCCGACCGTGACTCCTCACGGTCTGACTCCTCCCTGGCTGCGGCACGACACCCGCGCACCCACACACCAGCACGACCCTCTCGTCGAGTCCGGCCTCGAAGGACCCTCCTCCTCTGAAGGGCCCGCCGGACCACTGAGGGTGAGGGAAAGGTTGGTGCAGCGCCCCTTCCACAGGACGCCAAACGGGTAGAGCAAAACAGGTGGTGGGGGAATCCAGTAGACTCATGTGTGTTTTTCGACAATACTGCGCGACACGTGATTGCATTTTGTTTTTTTAGAAAAATAATTATTAAAAAAGGAAGAAAATGTATATATTATCTTGCAGGATGGATACAAGTGAGTTGTCGTTATTGGCCATGACGCGCAGACTGTGTGATATGGATCGGTCACCAACAGGTGTCGCCATCCAGTGAACTTTGATGCCAGTTGGGAACCCCGTTTTTTTCCTTCCCATCTGACATTCGCTCGCCATTTCCCGAGCTCCCCACCCCACCCCCACCCCTCCCTCTCCCTCCTCTCCCTCCCTCCCATCCCCAGTCTTCTTCCTCCTGCCGCTGCTATGCCACACACTTACTCCCACCCCACCCCCACCCCCACCCCGAAACTTGGTCTTCACCCCAACACCTATATTCCCCACTTTCT
>CM031601.1:28230744-28238244 GCA_018398815.1 Conus ventricosus
CCTGATTTTTTGGGCCCCCATTTTTTAAATTTTTAATTCTCAGAGAGGAGGCGGGTGGATTCAGTGTTGAAATCCTAGACAAGGGTTGTCTTACTGTATGTTCCCAAGATAGTTAAATACTAGGCTTGGCATTGCTTCCAAGATAGTTAATACTGGGCTTGGCATTTCAGCCCCAGAGTACTCATTTCGCACAGATTGCCTATATTCGCTCTCAGTTGGGTCAGCGTGGGCGTCTTATAAAACTAACTACGTTGTCCCAAGCTAATTATCATTCATAGGATTGTGCTATTACGTCACTCGTGTCGGAAACCACCAGTTTGGCTGTCGTAGTAATAAAATCTTGTTCAAAAAAAAGAAAAAGAAAGAGATACAATGGCGGAAGAAAAGAACACCCCTATTGAACAACAATTAGAGTTGAGTGGTACGAAGGAGTTCGCTGAATTGAAAGAGCTGGTTATGAAGGAACAGTTTTTTGTCAGGTTGCGGCCCTGAGTTAACTATACATTTGAAAGAGAGACAGCCAGAGACAGCAGGGGAGTTGTTGAAGTTCGCAGAGGTGTATAGAGAGGCACGTTTGGGCACTAAGGTGCAGGAGAAAACAGGTGCTAGGCACAGGTGAGAAGAGTGCAAGGAGACTAGGGGAGTTTTCTGCACAGTCTGCAACCCAGTGGTGGGGCAGAAAGGAGGACAAAGGGACAATAGGTGTTTCATTTGTCACAAGAAGGGACATGTGGCGAGGGATTGTCGCATGAGGTTCCAGAAGGCAGCAGCCTTGCAAGAGGTGGATAAGGGTCGTCAAGGGAAACGACCTGCAGTGGAACCAAAAGGGATTCAGTCTGAAGAGGGTGGAGTGCAGCCTATGGCTAGCACTGGACAGCATTTCAGTGTCAGGATGGAGGGCACTAGGCTGAGTGGTTCGTTACAGTGGAAGAAGGGTGGATTGGCCAGCAGAGGGTGAAAGTGTTACGAGACACTGGTTGTTCATGCGGTGTGGTGAGAACAACGCTGGACGAGAAAGGGGATTTGACAGGGCAAATCCAGACCTGTACTCTAATCGATGGCACTGTGAGGTAGTTTTCCAGTTGCGAAGATAGAAGTACGTACCCCTTACTTCTCAGGCGATTGTCTGCGTTGGTGTGGAGAATACCCCTTCATGATGATCATCGTAAACATACCAAGGTCAAAGGGATCCAGGGGAGTCCTGAGTTGTTGACGTGCTACAGGGGCAGCAGTTCAAACACGGAGGCAAGAAGGAGGAAAAGGTTGATAAACCGTTAGTCTTTCCCGGCAAGGAAGTCATCATAGAGTGTCGTCCTGATGAGTTTAGGGCAGCGCAGAACAAAGACCCTACGCACGGAAGTCTTGGGAGTTTGGCAAGAGGTGAGAGAAACAGGTGGAAAGAGGAGGTGAGACAGAATTACATGTGAAAGGCGGCTGTTGTCCCGAGAGTTCACCACGGCAAATACAGTAAGGTGTACCACTCATTATAGGTAACCAGCAGGTTATCGTGACACCTGTCATGTCAGTGTGGTCCACGAGTCGCTCATTTCGGTTCATCTCGGCACCAGCAAAACAGCGGACCGAATCTTCGACCGATGAATTTCATTGGCCATGGCAATGGCAGACCTCAGCTTTCTGCATGTATGGACGGTAGTGTCAAAGGCCAGCCACAAGAGAGGGTGAAGAGGGGAAGGCACCTCTTAAACAGCCTCCTTTAATTGACACATATCCGTTCAGGAGGGTGCTGTTGATCTGATTAGGCCCAATCGCGCCCTGTTCCAAAGGTGGGCACAGTTATGTGTTTGACGCTCGTGGACTACGCGACCAGATACCCAGAAGCATTTCATTGAAAGGCGTAGATACGGCAACAGGGTCGACTGAAGGGCTGGTAGACATCATTTCTCGCATGGGTGTGCCAGTACAAATTTCTCAGTGACAGGTCACAGTTCACCTCAGGCGTGATGAGGGATGTCAACAAGGCTGCTAGGGATCACACAGCATCTCACTACCCATGACCCACCCACAATGCAATGGCTTGGTGAGAGATTCAATGGTGGTTGCTGAAGGGCAACAATAAAGAACTCTGTGAGGAAAGGCCAGCAGATTGGGAACCGTGTACTTTCCAGCGGCACATGTTCGCCTACAGGAAGCCCCTCAGAGAGCACAGGCTTTTCGCCATTTGAGCTGCAGAATGTGCTGACAGTTCGGGGACCAGTTGCATGACTCACAGAGGCTGTGGTCCGGAGAACAGGAGACAGAAGAAGTCAAAACCACTTATCAGTAAAGTGTAGGACTTTGCAATAGGCTAGAGTGAGACATGTAAGGTCGCCAAGGAGAGTTTGCAGGAGGCTAGGTCGTACAGAAGAAGCAATATGACAGGAAGTGAGGAAGCAAATTCCAAGGTGGAGATCAAGTCTGTTACTGCATCCCACGGAACATCAACAAGCTGCTGATGCATAGGAAGGGACCATTCACCATCATTGACAGGTAGATCAGGACTACCGAATCGATGTTGAATGGAACACAAAACTTTTCCATGCAAATTTGCTCGCGCAAATATATCAGCGAGAGACTCAGCACATAGCGCAGCATCAATCAATGATGGAGGTGAAGGAGACCAAGCAGAAGAAGGGAGATTTTGTGGCCTAGTTTCCAGGAGAAGAGTATACATGGAGTGTCACTGTTTGAAGGGCAGACAGTAAGGAGACAGAGGAAGTTAGGGGTGCTCCTAAAGAACAGTATAGGGCGTCCCTGACTGATAAACCATGCAGGACAACTCTAGAGACATGTACGGTGGAGTTAACATCGATGAAAAAACCCGTACATTGAAAGCCTACCCCTATCCCATAAGCCACCACGCAAGTGATCGATGGAGGAGGAAGAAAAGATGTTGGAGCCTAGGGTGATTGAACCGTCCAAATCATCGTATAGAGGCATCCGATCCGTCGTCTTAGTGAGGAAAAAGTCAGTGAGCATCGATTCTGTGTATGACTATAGACTCTGAACAGTGTCACCCAGGTCGATGCAGAGGTCATACCGAACATGGAAGAGACCTGTTTCGCTCAGATCGCCACAAGCAAGAGCCAGTATTTCATCAGGATAGATCCTGAGCAAGGGTTACTGGCAAATACCTTGAGTGAGGACTCAAAGGAAGTCACAGCATTTCTCCACTCCATGGGGGCTATACCCGTGGCGATACTTACCTTTTGGGATGGTCAACGTCACCAGCAGTCTTCTCTCGGATGATGAGAAGTTTATTGACGGAATGGAAGGCGTTGTGAATTTCATGGAGTGACTTCTGAAGCACCGAGACATGGGATACATATGAGGCAGCTAGGGAGCATTTTAGGAGAGGTTGAGACAAGCCAATCTCACAGCCAGACAACAAAAGTCCAGATTGGTTTTTCAAGCCTGGAGATCCTAGGTTTTGTTGTGAGGCGACACAAATGCAAGCCAGAAAAAGTGGAAAGAGGAGAAGATATGAATTTCAGAGAGACCAAAGGACCAAAACAGAAAGTCAGGAGTCTGCTAGTTTTTGTTGGTTTCTATTAGGGAGTTTTTGTCCCAAATTTCGAGCAATCACGAGTCCTCTCAGTGATTAGGGTCAAGGCAAGGTACAACCGGCAGTGTGTCGAACTGGTCAGAACTCGCAGATCAAGCATTGCAGATGGTGTTGGAAGACTAGGTTCCCGTTCCCATCTTGAAGCTACCAATATTCCAAACCATTTGTTACGGACAGATGGCAACAGTGGAGGGAAATGTGCTGTATTGTTGCAGGAGGCATGAAGGGGTTCGAATTTCCTGTGAGGTATCTATCATGAAGTTGTACAAAGTGTGAAGAATGGTACGCAACGTGAGAATGGAAGTGTTTATGGCCTTTGTGGTGGTGCCGTGCAGAAATTTCCACAAATACTTTTATGGGAAAGAGTTCGTGATAGAAAGACTGATCATCAACCACTCAAATTCCTGCAGTAGGCGCAGCTGAAAAACAGCAGAGTGCTGCGTTGGGAATGGCCATGCAGCCCACAGGTACCGAGTGCAGTACATACCAGGCAACAAAATTCGGAGCTGACTATTTAATTCCGGAAGTCTAGCAAGCTGCAACACAGAGGAGTCAGTCATATCCGGGGTGCATTGATTATAATAAGTGTTGAATACAGTAGGTTGATTGGATATGGTTTCATTTCCAGTTGGCAATGGTCCATATTTTCTGTGTTATGACTTGTTTTCATGATTTTCTTTGTGAGACTTGTTCAAGCGAATGTAGTTGTGCATGGAGCACACAGACGCTTGAGTAGTAATGCAGTATTTGCAATAAGTGAGATGGAGATTCCTCAGTTAGTGACCCTGGATCGAGATCATATTATACTGAGCTTATTCAAAAGAATAGTGAAGAGGAGAGATAGGCAAATCCGCAGGTAATGGGAATTGTAACATAAGTGCGTCACAAAGATGTTGTTAGAAATGAGTTAAAATAACACAAGAGCGCAACGTCATGATAACTCATTGGGGTGGTATTCACTAAATGATATATTTTATAATTTATAAACCGTTGGTTGTAAAGAATTTTTCAACCTATGCACGTGAGCTGTGTGTCAGCAAATTCGGTTGTTGTCTTTTGTACCGTTGTTTTGAGACAATGCGTGCAAATAGTCTATTTTTTTTTTTTTTGCAAGGGGAAATTGTAATCGACAAAAAAATAAACAACCAAAGTTCGTGGTCCAGGCTGTTTGGGACATATAGCTCAAACTCAATATTCTGAGCAGCCAAGCAGACGTCCCATGTGTCGGTCACCAATTAAGCAAAGCGGAGAGGCCGTCCACATTAGACCGTTCCTTCCAGCCAGACGGACTAAGTACTGAGCCGACGCCTCGATGTCTGGTCAAAAACGAGACTCGACGCCCGGAATCCGAACTCATCCAGCCAATATGAGCACAGCGAGGAGACTAATCCTAATCCTCTATGGAGACGGTACTGTCCAGCCATACAACTAAGTAAGCTGACCCGACGCCTCGGTGTCTGTCTGACGTGTCACACAAGGTCTGGGCCAGACTGATCTGCCATCTATTACGACTACGTCTCCGAAAGGGAGAGGGTGAAGGTAGTGTGTGGTGGGGGTGAAATCATGCTAATCAATAAATGACCCACCACAGAGAGTAAGGCGAGTAGCGGGACTGACATGGATTGAATATCCAATGGAAATAGAGGGAGATAACTTCGGTACGAGCGGTAAAAATACTGACCAATGGTCCTCACCCTTGGCACGTAGGTAGGGGATAAGTGAATGCTTGAGAGATAAGAGAATGGAACTAACAGAGACAGATGAGAGGAAGAGGTTTTGTGTAAGCCTCTGACGAGAGAAGAGCAAGGAAGATGATAGGGGAGAAGAGAACCGAGCTGTAAGCATTAGCAGAGATATAGTCTGGCAGAGGAAGGACGTATCGATTAGGCGTAATATGATGAGAGTGAGAGTTGCTAACTAATGAAAGAAAAACAAAGCAAAAAGGAAAAAATAGTGAAACGGGAAAAGCAAAACCATGTCCATTTGAAAGAGAAAACAGACTAGAAGAGGAGATAGAGAGTGCAAATGCGTAATGCCAGGAAGAAGGAAAGGAGAACAGATCGACGATGTTGATAGTCACTGTGTTCCAACTGAAACCGGGGTTCGACCTCACACCTGGCATCTTCCACTTCGTCCAGCAGAACACAGACCACGCCAGTGCCATCTATCGTAACCTGACCAGTGCCGGCAGTCCAATCGCCAGTGACCACCAGCAGTCTACCTGAACTAGTGCCAACAGTTGAGTCCGGTGCTTGGTGGAAAGTGACAGTGAAACGAAAAAGGAAGGAAAAGAAAAATGACAGTGATTCGTGAATATTTAAGATCAACCTGGGCGCAGTATAGTAGAAATCCTGTTTATACCCGTTTTAGTTTAAATGAATTTTAGTAAAAGATTTTGTGAAGTTCAGAAATAGAGATGTTTTATTTGTTTGAATATCCATATTCATTGATGAATCGTTCATATGGATCATGTGTATTAAAGTTCTAGACTTACTATGTGGTTTGATGTGACGAATGCATTATTATGTGAATGAGATCGTAAGGCAAGCTGTGAGTGTGTTTGGTTGGCTGTGGGCGCTAGTCCATCCGTCCAACGAACATCGCCCAGGTTTGACACAAATATATTCTACCCTTCTACGCCCCAGTATGCCAACAGTTCATGCTCCAATCAAACGAGAAAGAAATCTCATTTGACATCGCAAGTATATCCCAAAGCGCCTCGCGCACTTCGAACACAAGACAACGGCCCATGGCGAGTAGTTTGCGCCCCGCTCGTTTGCAAGCTGCAGAAGGGCAGGGTGGATGTAACCCGCTGAACCCACTCGCACTGGCTGCACACCCAAAATGAATACGCCCAGGCTTTGCACTGAAGGAGTCGAGTATTATATAGCGAGCGCAAAGCAAATGTTTTGAGAAGTTTGTTATTGAATCTGAAAAGTGGGATTCTCCTCAATTTCTTTCACATGGCCAATGCAAATAAGGCACAGCCAGGTGGTTCCAAGGCAGACAGTATTAAAATCAAAGGAATGGTGATAATATTTGGGTGCAATCTAGCTGGCGCAAAAGACAGGGTCACGTGTGAGAGTGCAAAGGCCTGAAATGTGTCGTCAACTAAAGGAAAGGTCATGTATTGAAGATTGTTTTGTGATTCCATCGGTGAAAATGTCCCCCCCCCCCCCCCCCCCCCCCAAAATAAAAAAAAAAAAACATGGGAAATAATTGGTGTGGAGTTGTTCTTTGATCAAGTGTCAGTTCAACATTAAATGTTGGCTCAAATGTATGCTAGGCCTCAAAACGTGTACATGGATTATATCATGTTTTAGCGCCAAACCCTAACTGTGGCCACAATGTGCTGGTGAAATCTCACCCACACGTGTGTTGTTCGCCACAACGCTCGGTTGCCAGATGCTGAAGGGCAAAGGGGGTAGTAATAAGCCGCGCTCGCTCCCTCCTCGCACTCGACACGAAGTGCTGGGCTATATAGCCAGCCAGCCCACTGGCCTTGGAGCCATTGGAAGGCAGCTAGCGAGCTCCGTGTAATGGCCGTGTATCATTCAGCGGCAGTCAAACGTTTTAACGCGCAGAGAGGAAGAAGAGAAGCTGACTGCCCCCCCGGGCCAGGTTGACGCGATTTCTAAGCAAACCCTTTTTAGCTGGCTCGCTTGCCAGTGTTTGCCTGAAGTGAACTACAGCTTTTTTTCTTTTTCTGTGTGTCTGTTAGCGTATACGACACAAGTTGACTTGAATACGAATGAGGAGAAGGGGGAGCGGCGGGGTGGGGGTGGGGGGGGGGAGGGGAGGGAGGAGAAAGCGAGGAAGGTGTAGGGGAATACACAGACACACACAGAGACACATGTACGCACACACACACGCGCGCGCGCACACACACACGCACACGCACACACACACACATGCGCGCACGCACACGCATGCATGCA
>CM031601.1:28245744-28250744 GCA_018398815.1 Conus ventricosus
GGCGGGGGGGGCACGTTGAATTGAAGTGGGTCTCACGTTGAACTGAAGTGAACAAATCACGCACTTGTTTCTTCAAGGTTGTTGTTGTTTTTTTCAATAATATTAGCTATTCAACAACAACAACAAAAAGAAACGTACCCAATGAATGTGAATGACTGGAACTCGATTGCATAATTATGTGACTTGTGTGTACCTGAGTTGTGTTGGTTGTGTGTGCGTGGTGGTGTGACCGAGAGCTGTCCACGGTAGAAGATGTAGACCTGTGTCCACGGTGTCGGTGCCTGTTTGATCCTGTGTGTTGCCTTTGTTCCGACAGGAGGTGGATTCTTGTTGTTACCCCTATATGGTAAGGAAGGCGTGCTGTGAACAGACCAGCAAGCAACACTCGTCTTTGTCCTCACACCGCCATTGTCCACTCTCATGTCCACTTGCACACACAAATACACACACACATACACATGCACGCGCATGCACACACACACGCGCGCGCGCGCGCGCACGCACGCACGCACGCACGCGCACACACACACACACACACACACACACACACACACACACACACACACACACACACACACACACACAAGCATGCTCTTACATGCAAGCACACACACGCATACACACACCCACACACACACACGCACGCACGCACGTACGCGTGCACGCGCGCGCGCGCACATACGCCACACGAGCACACACACACACGCACACACGCACGCACGCACGCACACATGCACGTAAACACGCACGCACGCACGCACACACACACACACACACACACACACACACACACACACACACACACACACACACACACACACTGACATTGACACACACACACGACTTGTGTTTTGGTGGAACTGTAACAACTATCAGTGAGTCAGTGATCATAAGCAAAAGTCTGTGGCTGTTGTTTCGTTTCTGTTTGTCATGTTTCCTTTTGGGGGATTGAAAAAAAAAACAACACAAAACACACACAAAAACAAAACGAGACGCACACGCAACACGAATCTTCCCCACTGCTGTCGCTTTTGGCTTGCCTCTATCGTTACCATCATGGCATTCCCTTAGTGGCTCACCACTCACAGCTTTGGGTTCCTCCTGCCTTCTGCTTCTCATAAAACTAAGGAGGAAGAAAAAAAAAGGCTTTGGTCTTGACAACAAGACTGCTCTGTGTGGGGGCAATCGGAGTAGGTGGCTGTGTAGAGTCTTGCCTACAGAACCAGGGGCTTTTTGTGTTGGGTACACAACCCGTTTGAACTTTCTGTTGTGCTCCGAGGTTTAGGATAAAGGAGACGAGGGCATTTATTTTCTCTTTAAAGGTGTGCAGAGTATTATTAGTATCATTATTCAACGACATGTAACTTTTTTTTTTTTTTTTTTTTTTTGGGGGGGGGGGGGGTTGTTAACATTTTTGTAGCTCATCGTAGTATTCTTGTTATTATGATGATGATTGTTATTGTAATGCCATGTGTAGGCCTTTCTTTGTGTAGGCGGACGCAGGGACTTATGGACTGAAAGGTTAATTTCGAAAATACGCGTCGACAGACATACACCTTCTGGATGTTCATTTAGGACTTAAAACATCGCTATCCGACCTAAATGTAGGCTGAGTTAGTTTCGGGAGGGGGGGGGGGGGGTACCTTTGGGGTGACTTGTCAGTAGCAATGATAATAATAACTGTTAGAGTAATGATAACAATGATGATGATGATGATAATGATAATAATAATTCGAATAATAATAATGACAACAATAATAATAATAATAATAATGATAAAAAATAATATTAATGATAATGATGATGATAACGCACATGTTCAACGAAAATGCAAGCAGTTATCAAACTGATCCCATGCCTTTAGTAGCTGAGCTTATCGCATTGTCTCATTGTGAGGTAATTGATGCTTGACGTCACTGTGTGCGTTCGTGTTGAAGTGTCGTGGGTATTTTTTCTCGTGGTGGAGGCGTGCGTATCGTGTGTCAAAACTTCTCTCACTTGAACGAATCATTATTTCGCGTACCTGGACATCAGATGGAGACAATCCCTGCTTTTCTTTCTCAGTGAAACGCGATGATGATGATCCCCGCGATCTTGTTTGAACAGCCCGTTGTTGTGTTACGACCAACGATCACATAGGGATTAATTTAACACCCACCCACCCCACCCCCCACCCCCTTCCCCTCCCTTTTCGTTTTGCTCTCCAAGGAACAGAATACTGCTCGCTGGTTCTCAGCTAAGATACGTCGCTTGAAATGGAGCACTGTGTGGGTTCGTTTCTTTCCCTGTTCCCCGTTGACGTCAGTTTCCACTTGGATTTCATGCGAAGCAGGGACAGACGCATTTTCAAGAGACTCTTGTTTACATTTGGCTGTGTGTGTGTGTGTGTGTGTGTGTGTGTGTGTGTGTGTGTGGTCTGGAAATGTGAGGTGGAACTGTAAATACTTGTAACAGCACCCAGTTGAAAGAACACAGGGTTACACATTACGTACAATTGGGGGTAGACCAGGAATACAGGGTTACACATTACGTACAATTGGGGGTAGACCAGGAATAGGATTTAGAAACCGTGCACGGGGAAAGTGTTCGAGAACATTAACGCGTTAAACAAAGTAAACAAAAATGTGACGAAATGGAAGGAAATAAGATTTTTTTTAAAATAAATAAATAAAATGAAATTAAAAAAAAGAACACTCCCGTCTGAATGATTCTACTGTTGGAGTAGGACCCAGATATAGTGTAATATCTGAATGATTCTACTGTTGGAGTAGGACCCAGATATAGTGTAATATCTGAATGATTCTACTGTTGGAGCAGGACCCAGAGGTAGTGTAACATCTGAATGATTCTACTGTTGGAATAGGACCCAGATATAGTGTAATATCTGAATGATTCTACTGTTGGAGTAGGACCCAGATATAGTGTAATAGTTGAATGATTCTACTGTTGGAGTAGGACCCAGTTATAGTGTAACATCTGAATGATTCTACTGTTGGAGTAGGACCCAGATATAGTGTAATATCTGAATGATTCTACTGTTGGAGTAGGACCCAGATATAGTGTAATATCTGAATGATGCTACTGTTGGAGTAGGACCCAGATATAGTGTAATATCTGAATGATGCTACTGTTGGAGTAGGACCAGATATAGTGTAATAGTTGAATGATTCTACTGTTGGAGTAGGACCCAGATATAGTGTAATATCTGAATGATTCTACTGTCGGAGTAGGACCCAGATATAGTGTAATATCTGAATGATTCTACTGTTGGAGTAGGACCCAGATATAGTGTAATATCTGAATGATTCTACTGTCGGAGTAGGACCTGAATTCAACTCTTTGTGCCTGAACTCCTGAGCAGTCTTATCAACATAGGACAATGATTTCCCCTACGATGTCATTTTTGGTGCTTCTGTTCGCTTCACGCCAAGACGCGGTTCAGGGGCGGATCTGAGGGGGTTCCAGGGGTTCCGGAACCCCCCCCCCCCCCCCCCCCCCTAAAAAAAAACAAAAAAAAAACTCTCAGCTTTATAATTTCTTTTTTGAAAAAAGAAAAATACCAAATTCATCTCTCAGAAAAAGAAAAGAAATAAATTTGAACATGTTAACACGTTAACACATCTTATTTTCTGCCCCTGCATCGTGCGGGATGCTGATTCTTTTGAAAGTATGTGGTGGAAAGACGTATCTTTCAACATCGGCAGACTTACTTCCCTTGCGCTCTCTTTGTTTACGAGCGCGAATCGCGAAGAGAAAGAAGTCGTGGAGAAGCTTGCGGGAGTTGAAGAGTTTTTCAACACAGTGTATACAAATCGCGGCCAGCGTATTTATCAGTTTGTTTAGCTGCAAAGAGGACCATTTCTGGGCTGAGGTCGTTGAAAACCTACACGCGCACATCAATGGGAGCAGGCCGTCTGAATGGTCTTGCGCTCATGAGGGTCCATCGTGACATACCCATTGATATTGAAGCAGCTGTGGACTCCTATGCTACAAAGTATAGGTCCTATATGCAGTTGCTGCCAAAGAATTTCCTGTAAACAGTGGAGCAACTATGGATGCCCCTCCTGTCCCTCTCAGTCAACCTATGTAAGTAAGTTTATGTATTTTCGTTGATCACAGTGCCTTTCTGCAAAAAAATGTCCAGACATATTTGTGTACAGATTCATAGTAAATAGACACCAGGAGAGGCCTCCAAAGCACCTCAGAAAGTGAAAATATCTTCAGCTTCTGGGGGGCAAAGCCCCCAGACCCCCCACCGGGTCTTTGCCCCTGGACCCCACCGGGGTCTGGGCGGCCCCTGGACCCCTGCCCCACTTTGGAATCCCCCCCTCTCTAAGTAACTGATCCGCCCCTGCGGTTTGTTTGGGATTTTGTGTTGAGAGACTTTTTTGTTTCTTTCCAAACATCTGGGGTTTTTTTCCCTTTAATAGACAGACAGACGCGCAGAACCAAACACAATGCCCAGCTATTGCTGGTTATACCGTTAAATACAGCCCATGAAACCAAAAAAGAAAAAAGAAAAAAAAAAAGAAAGACAGAACCAAAAGACAACTTGTATATATACACACTGTGTGGCTCGCTGCACGTGCAGACATGATTCAGTCCTGGTCTTGTTTCGCGGTATGACCTGTGCGACGTGGGCTCTCTCTCTCTCTCTCTCTCTCTCTCTCTCTCTCTCTCTCTCTCTCTCTCTCTCTCTCTCTGCAGTGGAGATGTTACATGTCGAGAACTGTTGAAAGCTGTTAGCCAGACACAAGTCTGTCCAGTGACACATTGGATTGCTTCTCGAAGAGAATCGCCCCACGATTTTTTTTCTGTACATCTGTTAAAATGGAATATTTTTCAGTGCTAGGAAGGAAAATAATGTAAAGATTGTTATTATTGTTATTGTTATTACTATTATTATTATTAGTGTTTTTATTATTGTTAAAGTGATAATGATAAAGATAATAATGAAATTGATAATAATAGAAAGATAACAACAATAGTAACAATGATGA
>CM031601.1:28255744-28258244 GCA_018398815.1 Conus ventricosus
AACCAAACACCACTGAGGCCAATGGAAACGAAGAACGAACGACCACCTATCTCTCATGTTCGGCGCAAAATGGCTGTTTGATGAAAACGAGGCCGTTGAGAAGGGGGATCATGGGAGTTGAAATACTAACGATGACAATCTATTGTCATCATTGTTGTTTCAACTCCCATGATCTTGTCATCATTATCATTCCAACTCCCATGATCCCCCGTCTCAATGGCCTCGTTTTCATTCAACACCCATTTTGCGCGCCGAATATGAGAAGATGGTTGCTCGTTCTTCGTTTTCGTTATCCAGAATGTTGTTTGGTCTTGTTCTTGCTTTTCTCATTTTGCTACTATGTTAGAAAAATAAGATCTCGTAAAGATTCTATACAAATCAAATGCATCGAATATATGGTAATTAGTCATGATATATATAATGTGTAATGACATGTAATGGAATATCTGACAGCTGGACGTCACATATGTGTCATGACGTTTTGTGTTGAAATGTACTTCTTAACCCAACGACTTGGGCACATCAACAGAAAGTGACATAAATCATGTAGCCTGTTATATGTAGCCTGTTACACTGTAGCCCGTTACATGTAGCCTGTATCTCCGCAACCCTGCTCACAAAACGGATCAACAGTCGGTTTTCCAAGGAGAGAAATGCAGCTCAGAGGTAAGTTAGTGTATCCCAATAAACAAAGAGCTTGGTGATGTTCGACAGATGATGAAAAGCCTGCATTATTTACTGTACAAATCTCTGGGTGCTTACTCGAATAATGTGGATGGGACACCGATGAATCATCCCAGTCTTGACAGAAAACATTAAAAATGCTAAGTCGACAGGAAATCTTGAATGAGGCGGGAAACAGTAAATAAGGAACAAGTACGGTAAATCTTGCAGCCATGATGAAATAAACAGACAGGGACCAGGCGCTGTCTTCCTGTTTGTTCTGTGTGCTCTGTGCTGTCATTTCTGCCAGACGACTCCGTGTCGTAAGCAGCATTCGTTTGGAGTTATGGGCCCTGTATTTATTTCATCGTGGGAGCACGAGTGACCCTAACTTGTTCGTTATTTACGAAGTCAAAGTTTCGACGAAAAGCGGAATGTTTGTGACAGTTTCTAGTTCTTAAAGTTACCATGGAAACGGGATCTTCGAGGTGTTACCCAGGTTCTCCTACCTGCTGAAACAGGTCGGAGCAAGTTTAGTGACGCAGTGAGGTCACCGCGGGCGGAAATGGCAACAACTGTTCACAGGAATTTGAAGCACCTCCGCTGGTTAACATGGACAAATTAATCACACAAGACAAAACACCACGCGTTTCGACGTCTTAGCTTTTCTGCAGGCAAGAGAAACAACATTCAGCACAGTGAACACGAAGAACGGGCAATCACTTATCATCTGGAATTCGGCGCAAGGTGGGCGTCGACTTCATTGTCCTGCTCGTTGTTTGTCTTGCTTGAAGAAGAAGACCTAAAAGGTCGAAACGCGTCGTGTTTTGTCTTGTCATATGTTTGTCCGTGTGAAGCGGCGGGGTTGCTTCCAATTCCTTTAAGAATTCATGTCAGAGCAGTGCATCTTGGCACTGCTTTTATTGTCTCATTGGACATGGCAAGAAGGTAAGGTAAGGTAATGTTGCTTATAGCCCAGCCGACCGCAAAGGGCCATATTAGGGCTGTCACCATGTTAAAATCAACTCACAAGTCATCAAAAAAAAAAATTCACACATCTCTTTAAAATGCATCCAAAAGCGTACCAGAAACTTCGTTTAAAATCTTCCTTCCGTTAAATCCTAGATCAGATTTTTTTTTTTAAATTATCTCTTTCAGAAACTCAAAGATTACGTCAGGTGGGACATCTCTGAACAGGGTTTTCATGGACTCTGCTGTAAAGTGTTTATGTCTCACATCGTGCAAGTCCCAACAATCTGAAAGAATATGGCAAGAAGGCAAACCCAATACATAATCCTAGAAACCAGAAGATTGTGTGTGAAGTGTATGTGTGTGTGAGGGAGGGGAGTTTGGAAGGCAGGGCAAGAGGGAGAGGGGGGGGGGGGGCTAGCTAACACTAATACCCACCAGAAAGATGACGCGTTGAGAGGGGCAGTAAAAATGATTTTTTTTAATTTTTTTTTTTTTTTTGATGTTCGACGCAAGCGGGATTTGAACTCGTAGCATGTAACTGTAAACTCTATGCTCTACCACTGTGCCAACGTGAACTCAGTGCAGTACGCTGTGTGGTTGTGGTTGTAGGCTGTTGAGCTCTCAACGTTGTCAGGTGTCTTCTAGTCTTACAGTCTGTCTGCCTTCTAGTCTCACAGTCTCTCTTGTCTTCTAGTCTTACAGTCTGTCTGTCTTCTAGTCTTACAGTCTGTCTGTCTTCTAGTCTTACAGTCTGTCTGTCTTCTAGTCTTACAGTCTCTCTGTCTTCTAGTCTTACAGTCTCTCTGTCTTCTAGTCTTACAGTCTCTCTTGTCTTTTTATGGACAGAAAAGACAGGAGGGTTTTA
>CM031601.1:28265744-28280744 GCA_018398815.1 Conus ventricosus
GAGGTGACTGACGATGCTTGCGTCATGAGGTGACTGACGATGCTTGCGTCATGGGGTGACTGACAATGCTTGCGTCATGGGATGACTGACAATGCTTGCGTCATGGGGTGACTGACAATGCTTGCGTCATGGGGTGACTGACAATGCTTGCGTCATGGGGTGACTGACAATGCTTGCGTCATGGGGTGACTGACAATGCTTGCGTCATGGGATGACTGACAATGCTTGCGTCATGGGTTGACTGACAATGCTTGCGTCATGGGGTGACTGACAATGCTTGCGTCATGGGGTGACTGACAATGCTTGCGTCATGGGGTGACTGACAATGCTTGCGTCATGGGGTGACTGACAATGCTTGCGTCATGGGGTGACTGACAATGCTTCCGTCATGGGGTGACTGACAATGCTTGCGTCATGGGGTGACTGACAATGCTTGCGTCATCAGGTGACTGACAATGCTTGCGTCATCAGGTGACTGACAATGCTTGCGTCATGGGGTGACTGACAATGCTTGCGTCATGGGGTGACTGACAATGCTTGCGTCATGGGGTGACTGACAATGCTTCCGTCATGGGGTGACTGACAATGCTTGCGTCATCAGGTGACTGACAATGCTTGCGTCATCAGGTGACTGACAATGCTTGCGTCATCAGGTGACTGACAATGCTTGCGTCATCAGGTGACTGACGATGCTTGCGTCACGAGGTGACTGACGATGCTTGCGTCATGAGGTGACTGACGATGCTTGCGTCATGAGGTGACTGACAATGCTTGCGTAATCAGCTGACTGACAATGCTTGCGTCATCAGGTGACTGACGATGGTTGCGTCATGAGGTGACTGACGATGCTTGCGTCATGAGGTGACTGACGATGCTTGCGTCATGGGGTGACTGACAATGCTTGCGTCATGGGGTGACTGACAATGCTTGCGTCATGGGGTGACTGACAATGCTTGCGTCATGGGTGTGACTGACAATGCTTGCGTCATGGGGTGACTGACAATGCTTGGGTCATCAGGTGACTGACAATGCTTGCGTCATGGGATGACTGACAATGCTTGCGTCATGGGGTGACTGACAATGCTTGCGTCATGGGGTGACTGACGATGCTTGCGTAATGAGGAAACTGACGATGCTTGCGTCATCAGGTGACTGACAATGCTTGCGTCATGGGGTGACTGACAATGCTTGCGTCATGGGGTGACTGACAATGCTTGCGTCATCTGGTGACTGACAATGCTTGCGTCATGAGGTGACTGACAATGCTTGCGTCATGCGGTGACTGACAATGCTTGCGTCATGGGGTGACTGGCAATGCTTGCGTCATGAGGTGACTGACGATGCTTGCGTCATGAGGTGACTGAAAATGCTTGCGTCATGAGGTGACTGACAATGCTTGCGTCATGGGGTGACTGACAATGCTTGCGGCATGGGGTGACTGACCATGCTTGCGTCATGGGGTGACTGACAATGCTTTCGTCATCAAGCAGCAGAGCAGAACACTCTGACTGCTGGCAGTTTGTCTATATCTCCCTTAGCATCCTCCATGGACACTCAAACATAGACTCAAAGACTTCCTCTAGTACTATTAGTTTTCATTTACTTATGTATTTCAGTGTGTGTATGTGTGTGCATGTGTGCGTGCGTGCGTGCGTGCATGTGTGTGTGTGTGTGTGTGTGTGTGTGTGTGTGTGTGTGTGTGTGTGTGATCAGCTTATTTCCTCACAGTCCTTGCTTCTCATTTCCTTTTTTTCCACTCTTCGTTGGCTGCTTCGGCTGGCCTTTGAACTCTGGGTTTGTCTCTTTGGTGGGGAGAGAAGAGCACAGAAGTATATGTGGTATAATCTCCCTTGATAATACTACGGAAGAGCCTGTACAAGCAGCCGGGCTTCACTGATGGTTATAGACAGGGGATGGAAAGCAATACAGGACAGACGACACGAATGGTTCTATCCGCGAAACAGTCATCACATGGTTTCCAAACAGATAACAAACAAGTCAGGGTAATAACTCTTGCTTCCCCCATGATGAAATGAATACACGCCCATAGAACTCTGAAACGAATGCTACTTACGACACCGAATCGCCCTAGCAGAAAGGACAGCACACAGAACACACAGAAGACGAAATGACTTCAGTCAATGTTCACTCCGAGCAATCCCAACAGTCTTAATTACCCTGTCGTCGACAGATTACATCAGACAAACCTGGCATGTTGTAAAAGCGTGACAAGCGGTTTGGGGGGGGGGGGGGGGGGTGGAGGGGGGGGGGCACAGAATTCCTAGAGTAAAGGGAGATAAATGGGTCGTAAAAGGCTGAAGAGCACTGGATTGCTATTAAATATTTGGATAGAAGAAGAAGAAGAAGAAAGAAAAAAAAAAAACCCAGGACCAAAGAGACTGACATTAAAAAAAAAAGGAAAAGAATACCAGACCCAGTTTTTCAGATTCTTCTTCCTCGTTCGCCTCCCGTTAGATGAGCAGCCCGGTGTCCTCGATGAAGGCTGCCGTCCACCGCGGCTCCTCCAGGGTGCCGTACAGCTTGGCTTCCACTGCTGTCGGTGTTGGCCAGTACTTACTCCTGGATGCTGCATGCGTCGTACAGTCTTGAAGGGTGTGGTCGGTTGTCATTGGTCCCTCACCACAAGGGCACTCTCCACTCTGTCCAATGCCAGATTTTGTGTGCATGTGGTGGAGCAGGCGATTGTATCCAGTCCTCAGGCGGAAGATCTTGACCTGTTCCCGTCGTCCCAGCAAATGGTATCTGTCTTCTGGGTTGTGTTTGGGGTGCTGGAGGCGCTACTTGTTTCCTTGCTGTGCCTTGATGATTGTCCTGATTTCATCGTATGACACCAGGTTGTTGGCCTGCTCCTTCTGTGCACCGTCTTTTGCCAGAATATCCGCTTTTCCGTTGCCTCTGATGCCACAGTGTGCTGGTACCCATTGTATCACCACTTTCTCCACTCTGGCACTCAGGGCAACAAGGGCTGAAGTGAGATGGTTGAATTTTCAGATGATTGGGATACAAGATATCCAGAAAGAACCCCGGGAATCTCCTCGGGGAGGAGGAATGGGAAGGGGGGAGGGCGAGGGTTGGGGTGTGTTTTGCAGACTGATGTCATGGGAAGTAACTATGTTGTTTTAGACGTGCAGTTGCTCTGCCTGAGTACACCTTAACTTATGCCTGTGTGACAGAGGAAAAGAGCCTATAACATGATCTGCCTGCCTCCCCCCCCCCCCCCCCCCCCCCCCACCACAACACACACATTCCATTTCCCCCTCCCCCACCCTGCACTCAATGCAGTGCAAGAATGGTACACGATCCTTCACTGATGATCATGGTTCTTCTATAGTAGCGTTGAAAGGGTCAGTGTTTGGCACATATCCTTTTCCCCTCCGTGTAATCCGTGATACCAGGGAATGTGAGGGTGTATTGTTCTTCTGAGAAAGCTTCCAAAGTTTGGGATTTGTTGTCTTCATTTCGCATTTCTTGCATCGCCTCTCTCTCCCCTCTCTCTCTCTCTCTCTCTCTCTCTCTCTCTCTCTCTCTCTCTCTCTCTCCCTCTCTCTCCCCCCCCCTCTCTCTCTCTCTCTCTCTCCCCCTCTCTCTCTCTCTCTCTCTCCCTCTCTCTCTCTCTCTCTCTCTCTCTCTCTCCCTCTCGCTATTTTCCTTATATTCTTAAACAAGCCAAAATTGTTCCTATCTATAAATCTGGAGATGAAACTAACCCATCAAATTACAGACCTATTTCAATATTATCGGTCCTGTCGAAACCTTTGGAGAAACATGTCTATAAACATCTAATGTCACATGTTTCGGAGAACAATTTGCTTCATCCCAATCAATCAGGATTTAGAGAAAACCATTCATGCCACACTGCTTTAACTAACCTCGTCGAGGATTGGCTCGTTAATATCAATGACAACAAATTCACGGGAGTATTGTTCGTTGACTTTGCAAAGGCTTTCGACGTCATTGACCATAATTTGCTGCTACGTAAGCTAGCCTTATATAGACTTTCCGACGAAACTCTTTCTCTTCTTACATCTTTTCTTTCTAACCGTCATCACAAGGTTTTCTTGGGTAACCAACAATCCAAATTCCAGACACAAACATCTGGTGTTCCCCAAGGATCCGTTCTTGGTCCACTACTTTTTTCTCTCTATATTAATGATCTTCCCTTATACGTTACGGGAGGCGTATGTGAACTGTTTGCAGATGATACGTCTATTCATTCGAGCCATTCTAATTTGAAGCAATTATCTACAACTCTGCAGAACAATGTTAGTAACTTAATTGATTGGACTGAGTGAACCACATGTCTTTGAACGACCAAAAAACTAAATACATGATAATAACTTCGCGACAAAACGGCAAAAAATAACCTTCAGTCTGCCTTCTATACACATAGGTAGTACAGTCATTCATGAAGTTGATACTCACAAAGTTCTAGGTGTTACTATCGACAATAATCTTTCCTGGTCACCCCATATCGATAGTTTATGCAAACGTATTTCCCAAAAGTTATTTCAACTTTCAAAAATTAAGAATTTCCTCGATGTTACAGCTCGAAAGAAATTCTTTCATGCATTTATTTCATCATCTATCGATTATGCGTCAACACTCTATGATCAATGCAGTGCAAACACATTAAGATATCTAAACAGGATTTAAAACGCTCTCTGAAGTTAGTACTTTTAAAAACTACCAGTTTGACGACTGAAGACTACTTAGCGCTGGAGATCTTTCCATTATCGTATAAACTACAGTTTAACAAAGCCGTTGTAATGTATCGAATAATGAACGGATTTGCTCCTTGTACACTAACCACACGATTTCCGCGAAATCAATTTAAGATACACGAACAATATTGTAATGAGAAAACCCAGAATTGATCTTTTTTAAAACAAGTCTCGCCTATTCAGGAGGGGCCCTTTGGAACTCCTTACCAAATTACGTGAAAGATAAAGAAAGCATTAGCTCGTTTAAATCAGCTTACAAAGCATTTCTCTTTCAGGCACTAAAAACTTTTAAAAGTACACTACATATTTTAAACATGATATTTCTCTTCATGCCATATAATGCGAAAGAAAGAATATAACAGACATTGTGACCATTGTTATGTTTAAACAGTACTGTACAGATTGCTGATGTTGTCATTAGATCAATTCCTTCATATGTGCGTGTGTGTGTGTGTGTGTGTGTGTGTGTGTGTGTGTGTGTGTGTGTGTGTGTGTGTGTGTGTGTGAGCGCGCGCACGCGCATATGGATGCTTGCATGATTTTGTCGTTTGCTTTGTAGTATTAGTCAGTTTATTTCTTACAGTTTGCAAGTTGACTGGTGTATTCACTTTTTCCTCTTTGTTGCCATATTGACTTGTGTGTTGTCCATGTGCTTTTTTTTTCCCCAGGGCTGGGTGAAAAAAAGCATACGCCATTTGCTTATCTCATTACCCTGGTAAAATAAAATTTCGTTCGTTCGTTCGTTCGTTCGTTCGTTCTCTCCCTCTCTCTCTCTCTCTCTCTCTCTCTCTCTCTCTCTCTCTCTCTCTCCCTCTCTTTCTCTCTCTCTCTCTCTCTCTCTCTCTCCCTTCTCTCTCTCTCTCTCTCTCTCTCTCTCTCTCTCTCTCTCTTAGTGCTTTATGTATCACTGCTTTATTCGTGATTTATGTGTTTACCCACCGATCCCCACCTCCACCTCTCTCTGCTGCTGTGTTGTTATGGCGAGCAATATTACTTGAGATGCTGCGTCATTAAATCTGAGTTATGTATTGTCATCTCAGGGAAACGAAGAAGTGGCCATCTTTCCGAGATAATTCACAGAGATGCTCTATGTGTGTGTGTGTGTGTGTGTGTGTGTGTTGTGTTGTGTTGTGTTGTGTTGTGTGTGGGTGTGCCTGTGTGTGTGTGTGTGTGGGTGGGTGTGTCTATGTGTGTGTGTGTATGTGTCTTTCTGTGTTTGTCTCTGTGTGTCTGTGTGCGTTTGTGTATGCCTGTTTCGTTTATGTGTTTGTTTTTATGCGTGCACGTGCGCGCGCGGGCGTGTGTGTATGTGTCTGTGTTTGTGTGTATGTTTGTGTGTTTTTGTGCATGTATGTATGTGTGTGTGTAAAATTCTGTGTAGTGTGTATGTGTGTGCGTGCGCGCGCGCGCGCGCGCACGAACGTTCCTGCCATCATGCGAGAGCGTGCAGTTTGCGTACGTGCGCGTGACTAAATGTTTGCATAACTGAAAGAAAACGCTTAAGTGATCATGAAACAACAACGTTTATTCATTACCACAGATACAGTTACCCTGCAAAAAAGTCACTGACTGTGTGTTTAAGTTTAAAAAAATAAAAAAATAAAAAAAGCTTACATACATTTTGAAGAAGTACATCTGTGCCTGAACACACACATACGTATGGATAAAACAAAATTATTGAATATGTGTTTGACTGAAAACAAAAGTTCACGTTTGTTGTTTTTGAATAAAATACGCCTGGGCCTTATCACAAGCCTACACCACCTACACAAACCACTGTGTGTGTGTGACTGGAAAAGGCTTACTTAAGCACGTCTGAACTATGTCCATGCCTGAGTGAAAACATGTATGCTCTAAACAAATCGCCTTGTATTTCACTAGAAAAGCTCACGAACATCTAAAAACACATACCTGAACACAAACGTGCAGTCCTGATAGTGTGTTTCACTGGGAAAATCTAAATACGTTTGAAAGAATTGCGTCTATGTCTGACCACAAAGGTATACGTCATTAACAAATGATTACGTCTGTAGCAGGAAAAGAGCTTGACGAACATCTTAATTACGTCTGGAAGAAGTGTTTCTGTGCCAGAAAACAAACACGTACACCACGAACACATGATGATGTATTTAATTGGGGGAAGAAAAAAAAGAACTTTCAAAGGTCTTAAAAATACGTTTGCGTCTTTGTCAGAACACAAACGTATACGTCATAAATGATTACGTGCGTTGCAGGAAAAGACCCAAGGACTATCTTAATCACGTCTGAAAGAAGTGCATCTATGCGTGCCTGTGTGACTGCTCCATGGCTGACTGACTGCTCCATGGCTGACTGACTGATCCCCGGCTGACTGGGTCGTTGTGCAGGTGCTGGGTGGGGGCTCGTGACGGCGGCAGCCCCCCGCTAACGGGGACGTTGACTGTGAGGGTGGTGGTGGCCGACGTCAACGACAACTACCCCGTCTTCGACAAGTACGCCTACAACGTCAACGTGTCCGAGACTACCCGCACCAACCACCCTCTGCTGCAGGTGAGGAAGACTGAGAGAGAGAGAAGGAGGGAGAGAGAGAGAGAGAGAGAGAGAGAGAGAGAGAGGAGAGAGAGAGAGGAGAGGGAGAGAGAGAGGAGGGAGAGAGAGAGAGAGGAGAGGGAGAGAGAAGGGGAAGAGAGAGGAGTGAAAGAGAGAAGGGGAAGAGAGAGAGAGAGAGAGCGCGAGGTGGCGAAGAGAGCGAGAGAGAGGAGGGGGGGAGAGAGAGAGGAAGAAGAGAGAGAAGGGAAAGGGGTGTGAGTGAGAGAAAGTGAAGAGTGAGAGAGAGAGAAGAGGAGGTAAGCGTGTGAGAAAGGGAGAGAAAAAAAGGGAGAGAAGGAGGGAGGGAGACAGATAGAAAAATGAGAGAGTGAGAGAGAAAGTGAGTAGGTGAGAAAAAGAGAAGGAAGAGGGTTGTGAGTGAGAGAAAGTGAAGAGAGAGAGAGAGAGAAGAGGAGGTGAGTCTGAGAAATGGAGAGAAAGAAAGGAAGAGGGAGGGAGAGAGCAAAGAGAGTGAGAAAAAGTGAGAGAGAGAGAGAGAGAGAGAGAGAGGAGGGGGGCTAGAGTGAGAGGAAATGAGGGCGGGGGGGGAGACAGAGACCAAACAAAAAAAAAGAAAAGAAAGGAAAGGGAGAGAGAAGGAGAATATAGTTGACTGACAATTGATTGGGTTGTGTGTTTTTTTAACTGAAGACACTGTCCGCAGCATGGACTTGTTGTGTAAACATGCTTTTCCCATCCCGTCTCTGTTTGAAACTCCACCAGCCACTCATTTTTTTTTTAAAAAAAAGGGAGAGAGAGACAGAGAAAGAGACAGAAGGAGAGAGAGAGAGAGAGAGAGAGAGAGGGGGAGAGAGAGAGAGAGAGAGAGAGAGAGAGAGAGAGAGAATTTGGTTTTGAACTGAACTGACAAAATTCCTCAAGAGCGTAAGATTGAAAGAAGAATTGAGGGGAAGGGGGAGGGGGTGGGGATTATGGGTTAGAATGAGAGAAATCCACGTATTAACGATATCAACAGCATCCACGCCCCTCCCCTCACCCCCCACGTTCCCTCCCCCCCCCCCCCCCCCCCTCCCCCCCTGCAACCTCATCCCTACCCATCACCAACCCCCACCCCACCCCCACCCCTTCGGGGATAGGTAGTTTCAGCTTCATCAAGGAGGTGTCACTGTGTGCGTACTATACGCTACACCACACCCCGCTAAGTTTTGACACCACATTGCGCCTGATTTAAAGCTAATGGATGGATGTATTAAATGACTGAGATGAGAGAAAGGGTCTCGTGGCTCCTCTTCTTCTTCTTCTTCTACGTACGCAGGCTGATACTCCTGCGGACACTCCCTATATGGATAGGCAAGTATTAACCCCATCTACCCAACAAAGATGCCATTAAGGCAGCCATACTCCATCATGTGTCACGTGTCATCCATACCAACGGCCAAACTGGCCTTCTCTTCCGAAAGCTGGTAATTGGGATTTGACGTGTGTGCAAGATGTTATGCGCGCGTTCACACACGGAACCTCGGTTTATAGTCTCAGTCGAAGGACTGTAAGGAAATGGAGTCAGAACTAATGTTGACTCCGAGGGAAAAATCCCCCTGTACCGAAACGGCCCTTGGATTACGAGTCCGGCACTCTACCAACTGAGCTATTCCGGCCCGTCTCGTGACTACAACTTTGCAGATGTCTGACCTACGCATTAGCCCACCGCACTGGTCAGACCTTGAGTGCCTATCTACCTAACATCGGTTGTGCCATTATAGTAAAAGGTAGGGAGCGTGAGATGAGAAAGAAGTGTAAGCTTTCGCATTGTTCTCATGGGACTAGGAAGCGGGGGGGAAAAAATAGGAGTAGAAAGACCCGGGGTGTGTGGTGTTGTGTGGGGTTTGGTGTGTGTTTCAGGGTGCGGGGGGGGGGGGGGGATGAGGTTGAAGTTTGTCTCTGCACACAGAGAAAGACAGAAAGAGCGTCCGCGACTACGCCCAACCCCCCTCGGACTCTCACCCCCCGGGTTACCCCCCATCCACCCTTCCCCTCTTCTCCTCAACCCCCCACCCCACCCCACTCCCCATTGTCCCCCCCCCAAATCAAACCCCTCTCTCCCCCCCACTCCCCACCTAGCAACAGTTGTTCTGTGAAGGTGATCTTTTAAAAAAGGGGGCGGTGGTCGAGGCGACATTCAATAGAGAGAGGGGAGAGAGAGGAGAGAGAGAGAGAGAGAGGGGAGAGAGAGAAGAAGAGAAGAAGAAGAAGAAAAAGAAGAAGAAAACCTTGTGGGGGGACCCATGTTTTGTGTTTGAGAGGGTCTGGTTGAAGTTGAAGTTGTTTGTACGAGAGTAAGTATGCAGCGCACACTCCCTACTTGACCAGAAGAAACTATGCTGCCGCCACTGTACTCTCTTGCTCACGAAGACAGTGACGCAGTGAGAAATGCACCTATCGCGAAGGGGGTTCTTTTTTCTTTCTTTTTTTTTTTTTTCTTTCTTTCTTTTTTCTCCCCTTTTTTCTTTGAGGGGATGGGGGGGGGGGGGGGAGGTATGGGTGGATGTCAACCTCGGTGTAATGTCAGTAGGGAAGGACTAGCGCACACCCAAACACATCACAGCTTGCTTACAATCTCATTCATATTCATGCATTCGTCACATCAAAAACCCCTAGTAAAGTCTTTAACTTTACTATACATGATCATAGAAAGAACATCAATGCATATAGAATCAAACAAAATAAACATTCTCTCTTTCCCTGAACTTTACAAATCATTTATCTAAAACATCATTGACTAACCCGGGTATAAACAGATTTCTACTTTACTGGCCCGGTGATCTTAACTATTCACGAATCACTGTCTTTTCTTTTCTTTTCTTTTTCTTTTCACTGTCACTTTCACAACACGACACAACTGCCGGCACTGGTGTTGGTCTGATGGCGCCTGGTCAGGTGAGACTGTTGGCGTTGGTCTGTGGTTCGCTTGGCGAAGTGACGCTGCCAGGTATGAGGTCGAACCCCGGTTAGGGTAGAAACAGTGACTATCAACATCGATCTGTTCTCCTTTCTTTCTTCCTGCATTAACGCATTGCACTCTCTCTCTCTCTCTCTCTTTAGTTTGCTCTTATCAAATGGACATGGTTGCTTTCTTTTCTTTTTTCTTTCTTTCTTTTCTTCTTTAAAATTAGCAACTCTCTTTCTCTCTCCACATCTCTCCTCAGTCCCTTCCCCTGCAGACTATCTCATGCAAAACTCTCAACTTGGTCTCTTCTCTCCTCCCCTCATCTTCTGTTTTTTCTCTAAAGCAGACCTAAAACCCTCCCCCTCTCTCTGTCTCTCCTTGTTCGTTTTTCCCCCTCGTTCCCCGTTTTCTCACTTCAAATCCTTCTTATGGTGTTCCGATTCCCCAAACAAGGCGGTACCTTTGGCCGTTTTTTTAAACCCGGGACCCCCCGAATTTGTCTCCCTCAAAATTCCATGGATATTCACATCACGCCCAGTCCCTTTCTCACGCCTTTATTTCTCTGGGGGGTTTTGGAAATTTGGAAATTTAATTGATTAGCTAGATTTCCCCCCCACCACACCCTACCCCCCCCCTTTCCTATTTAAACTGGTCCCGTGTGGACAGGGGCCCATTTCTAAAGTGGCTATGAGTCGGGGTGGGCGCCACGTGTTAAATAAAAAAAATGACGCGGGTTTCCCAAAAATTTGGCCCGGGAAAAGGGCGGGCCCAGGTACGGGAGGTCCTTTTGGGCAGCCATCGAGGGTGGGCAAACCGCTTATCGTCGGGGTTGGGGGGGACCTTCGGTGAAACCTCTCCACAAAGTTTAAATTTGGGCCCCGGGACCCGCCCTATGGGGTTTTTTGACGCCTGGAATTTTGAGTTTGGATTTAGGTCCGAACAAAATGGCGGGCGACCCCCCAAAGTTAGTTTTTTCCCCCCCCAAGTTAGGTTTTTTTTCTTTTTTTTGGGTCCGGGGAAAATTTTCCCCCCTTTGCAAAAACCAGGCTCCGCTTTTGCCCTCAAAACAAGGGTACAAAAAGGCCAACAACCAAATTTTGTTTGAACACAGCTACAGGGCGCAAATTTTTGGAAAAAATATTTTAAAAACCAACGGTTTATAAGTTAAAAAAAATATACAATTAGTAAATCCACTCCAATGATTTTTATCATTGACGGCGCTCTTGCTTAATTTCAAACCATTCTATAACGCCCTCTGGCGCACTTATGAAATTCCCCCAAACCTGCGGATTCGCCTTTCTCCCCTTTTTCCCACAATTCTTATAAAAAGCACAATTTAAATATGATCGCGATCCTGACACTTCACTGGGGGAATTTTTCCATCCTCATTTAAATTGCAAATAATGCATCACTACCCCAAGCGACTAAATGCCCCAAGCTAACTACACCCACATGAACAAGTCTCACAAATAAAATATGAACAAGTCTCGCACACAAAAAAAAAATTATAAAACCAACCCAAAACGGGGAAACTAAACCCCATATCCAATCAACTAACTGTATAAACACTATTATAAAACAAAGCACCCCGGAATGACTGATTCCTCTGAGTTGAGCTTCTAGACTACACGGTTTAAAGATGGTCGCCCGCCCATTCTGGGGCCCGGGGGGAATTTTAAACTGCACTCGGTACCTTTTAGGGTTGGGGGCTTTGGCCCAACGCAAAAACTCTGCTTTTTTTCCCAACTGCGCCTCCTGCAGGAATTTGAGGGGTTGATGATCCTTTCGATCACGAACTCTTTTCCCATACAAGTATTTGTTTGGGAAATTCTGCACGGCCCACACAACAGCCTTAAAAAACTCCTTTTCCACCGTTGCGTACCCCTTTTTACACTTTTTTCAACTTCCTGCTAGAAATCTCACAGGAAAAATCGAACCCCCCTTTATGCTCCTCAACAATACTGCACCTATCCCACCACCCCATGATCTGCCCCCAACAAAAATGGTTTGGACATATTTTGGTTTGCTTCCCAAAATGGGACGGGAAAACCCATCTTTCCCAAAAACCCCTCTGCATGCTTGTCTTCAGGGTTTACCCTTTTGACCCCTGCCGGGTTTTTTTCCCGCCCCGACCCAAATCACTTAGAGGACTCGTGATTCTGCGGGAAATTTGGGAAAAAAATCCCTATAGAACCCATAAAACCTAGCCAAAAATCCTTACTTCTGTTTTTGGGCCCTTTTGGTTTTTCTCTGAAATTTTCATCTTCTCCACCTTTTTCCCCCTTTTTGGCCCGCTTTGTGGGCGCCCCCGACAACAAAAAACCCAGGAATCCTACGTCTAGCCCCTTTATACCCGTGACCTCCCCGTAGGGCCCCCTTCTGGGGAATTAGGTAACAAAATCTCCCCTTCTTCTGGGTGGGTCTTTTCCCCTTTCCCCAAAGATTGCTGCTGGCCTATTTTGCCCGAGTCTTTACGCTTTAAAAAATATTTGCGGAGAAAATTCGCATGGGAAAGGTTTTGGTTTCCCATTCCCCATCAAATTTGGTAAACCCGACCCACCTTTTCAGTGAATTTTTGGGAAAGGTCCTTTTCCCAAAGCAACAGCACTTGTTTTTTGACCCCCCTGGGAAGCAGTACCAGGACTTGATTCCCCCTTGGGGGGTTGTTCCTCACCCTTCCCGTCATAATTGCTTCTTCTACCGACCCCAGCCCCCGGGAAACCTTTCCCTTTCCCAAACCCTTTCATTCCCCATACCCTTTCCCCCCTTTTGGGAAAAAAAGGGGGGATTGGGGGCCCCCCAAAAACAGATCAACAGCCCCTCTCCCGAATGGGGGTTTTCAATTAAAGGGGGATGTTTTTTAAAAGGGGCCCTTCCCCTTCACCCCCCTTGTGGCTGATCTTTGACCAATCACATGACTTTCAAAAATTTTTTTGTTTCCATTGCTCCTGGCCAATGAAAGTCATCAAAGACTCGGTAGCTGTTTTTGCGGGTGCCGAGATGACCCGCCATGAGCGACTCGTGACCCACTGACATGACAGTGTCACGATAACTGCTGGTACCTCTAACTGAGTGGTCACCTTACCTGTCTTCCCCTTGGTGAACACTCGGTACAACAGCCCGCCTTTCACAAGAAATTCTGTCTCACCTCCTCTAACCTCCTGTTTCTCTCCCCTCTTGCCAACTCCCAAGACTTCTCGAGCGAAGGGTCTTGTTCCTGCGCTGCCCTAAACTCATCAGGCGAAAACATCTATGCCCGACTTCCTTCCTGGAACAACTAACGGTTTAACAACCTTTTCCTCCTTCTTGCTCCGTTCTGAACTGCTGCCCTGTAGCAGTCAACAACTCAGGATCCCCTGGATCCCTTGCACCTGGAATATTTCCAATGATCAAATCGTGAAGGGGTTTTCTCCATCACCAACGCAGACAACTCGCCTGAGAAGTAAGGGGTACGTACTTCTATCTTAGCAACTGAAACTCCCTCGCAGTGCCATCGATTAGAGTACAGGTCTGGATTTGCCCTGTCAAATCCCCTTTATCGACCAGCGTTGTTCGTACTACCCCGCATGAACAACCAGTGTCTCGTAACACTTTCACCCTCTGCTGGCCCAATCCACCCTTCTTCCACTGGTAACGAACCACTCAGCCTAGTGCCCTCCATCCCTGACACTGACTGCTGTCCAGTCTAGCCATAGGCTGCACTCCACCCTCTTCAGACTGAATCCCTTTTGGTTCCACTGCAGGTCGTTTCCCTTGACGACCCTTATCCACCTCTTGCAAGGCTGCTGCCTTCTGGAACCTCATGCGACAATCCCTCGCCACATGTCCCTTCTTGTGACAAATGAAACACCTAATTTCCCTTTGCCCTTCCTTCTGCCCCACCACTGGGTTTGCAGACTTTGCAGAAAACTCCCCTGGTCTCCTTGCACTCTTCTCACCTGTGCCTAGCACCTGTTTCTCCTGCACCTTCGTGCCCAAACGTGCCTCTCTATACACCTCTGCGAACTTCAACAACTCTCCTGCTTCTCTGGCTGTCTCTCTTTCAAATGTATGGTTAACTCAGGCCACAACCTGACAAAATCTGTTCTTTCATAACTAGCTCTTTCAACTCGGCGAACTCCTTCTTCGTACCACTCAACTCTAACCATTTCTCAAAGTAGTGATCTAGACGTGCACCAAACTGAGTGTACGTTTCCCCCTGCTTGCAATCTAGCTGAACGAAATTTCTTTCTGAATCCTCCTCTGTGAGGTCAAATCCCTTCATTAAAGACTCCTTCACAGCACCAAAATCAGACTGTTGTTCTGCTGGTAACGCAGTGAAAATCTGCAATGCCTTACCCGTCAATAGCGCTGACAAAATGACTGCCCACTCTTCTGGAGGCCAACCCTGACTGGTTGCAAACGTTTCGAAACGACTGATTATGCATCAATCGAATCGTCCCTTCCGAGAATTTTGGCAACTTGGGTCGGGGGGCATAGCTGCGCACAGAGTCACTGGAAACTGAACTACCATCCTCGTGGTCTCCCTTTGTATTCTCACTTTCTCTAGCTCTAATTGAACCTTTAATCTTTCTGTTTCCTGCGTTTCCCTACTTTAATCCTTTCTGTTTCCTGCTTCATTCTTTCTGTTTCCTGCGCTTCCGCTTACTTTTTCTTTCCTGCTCTGCTATTTCTAAGCGACACGTCCGTCCCTTCTGCTACGGCTCATCCCTTCATCTTTTTTGCTGGTTTTCAACGAATGCACGCAACTCATCTCCTGAGTAACCTAGATCACGAGCGACGCTC
>CM031601.1:28285744-28288244 GCA_018398815.1 Conus ventricosus
TCTGCCCCGAGTTGCAGAGTTGAGTTTGCTGTGGACACAGTTGGGAAGACTGGGACCACACAGTCGAGTTTCATCCACTTCATGGATGCGTTTTCTGAGAGTGTTGCTCAAATTTCCTGACCAACACTGCAGGTGCCTGTATCTCTCGGGCCTGGTTGACGCCGGGTATATCATGAAAGGAAGCGTATACATCCCTGTCATGTAGTGTCAGACCGAAATGGAAATCCGTAGCATCATCTTAATCATCCTCATTCTCATCGATCAGCATAAAAAATGTCTCAATTCTGTGGCCCTTCATGCCCTGCTCTCATGGTGACCTCTCCACGTCTGTGGCCTTGGTTTGGCCTTGGTTTGGTTCCGTCGGGGTCACCGGTATAGGCGAGTCCATGGGGCTGTCGTTGGACGGACGTGGTGGCTCACTCACGCCGGCTCCGCAACTAAGCAATTATTGTCGTCAGTAGGGGGCTTAGTAGTGGTGTCCTGCGTATATTAGATCAGAACAGGCGCCACTGAACACCACCGAAGTGACTCAGCAGCAGTGCAGTGTCTCCTCCGGTGGGTTGCCTCTTGACGACTTGACATTGACTGCTCCTTGTGAATTGCCGGTGCCGGGGCTGACCGGCTGTGGCTGTGGACGGGGTGTCGGAATGAGCGGAATGCCTCTGAGGTGGCGCAGAGGGTTGGGACAGTGGGTGGAGGGGGATCATGAGGAATCATTGTCCTGCAGACTGAAGGTGTGTTCTGCTGTGTGGAGGTGAATGGCATTCCTAGGATGGGCGTTAGACGTGTTCGGTATGCATCTGTGAACTTCTGAATGAGATGCCGTTGTCTTGTCTGTATGCGCCCCTCACCATGCCCCGTCTGTCTCTTCCTCCCCTTCTCTCTCTCTCTCTCTCTCTCTCTCCTTTCACTCTGTCTCCCCTGTCCTCATCTTTTACTTTGTATTTCTGTTGAGAGTGTTTTGTGTGTCTATGTCGCTGCCTCCTCTCTCTCTCTCTCTGTTTCAGCCTCTCTTCTCATTTATTCTTTTTTTCTAATTAATACGTCTGTCTCTTCCTCCCCTTCTCTTTCTCTCCCTCTCTCTCTCTCTCTCTCTCTCTCTCTTCTCTCTTCTCTCCCTCTCCTCTCTCTCTTTCTTTCGAAAGCGCAACCGGGGGCATAATCTATACACTGTCTAATCTAATATAGTCTGTCTTCTGTCTGTCTGTCTCTCCTCTCTCCTCTCTCTCTCTCTCTCTCTCTCTCTCTCTCTCTCTCTCTCTGTCTGTCTTCTCTCTCTGTACTTTGTATTTCTGTTTAAGTGTGTTGTGTGTCTATGTCGCTGCCTCTTTCTCCTCTCTCCTCTCTCTCCTCTCTCTTCTCTCTACTCTCTGTTCTTCTCGCTCTCTTCTCTCTTCTCTCTCTCTCTCTCTCCTCCTCTGTGTGTGTGTTTCAGCCTCTCTTCTCATTTATTCCTTTTTCTAATTAATACTTTTATATTCTGTTTTTTAATTATTTATTGAGCCTCTCTCTCTCTCTCTCTCTCCTCTCTCTCTCTCTCTCCTCTCTCTCTCTCTCTCTCTCTCGTTGTATTTTCATCTTTTCTAATTCTCCAGCCTTTTTTTTTTTCCTTTTTTTTTTTAAACTTTTTTTTCCATCTCTTTCTCCTCATCTGGTGAAAAGCCAATTACAAGAACCTAGAGAAAGGGATTGTGCTCGCCATGTTGTCTGCTTGAATGCGCGCGTTTTTCTGCCTGGCAGATCTCTTTCCCTCTCCACCCCTCTTCCCCCCCCCCCCCCCCCATCCCCCGTTCTTTTCCATTTTCGCTCCCCCTCCCCTCTCCTTCCCGCCCTCATCCCCTCCCCCAACCCCCTTTCCTTTTTCCACAACGAAAACAAAACCCTGAGGAACTGATTCAGTGCGATGTAGCTGGATGGAATCCTCATTTTATTTCCTGCTGAACATGGTTCTTGAATTATTGTTGTTGACGTCTTTTTTTTATCAGCATTGAAGACTCTTTTTTTTTCTTTTTGTTCTTTTAATAAATTAATCCAAACACGTATTCAAGCATCTTGTTTTGCTTGTTGTAACCCTTCCAGGACGTATTATTAAGTTAGGGAGAACTAGACAGCACATAGTAGTAAGTAGAAGGGTAATTTCGCTCCCGTGTTGAAATATTCACATGTACAAAGCTCCGAATCAGTGCTTCTTTTTTGTGGCACCCGTTCACCCAGCGCGTATGCAGACAAGAGGCACACAACGGCAAACAAGGAAACTTCCCCCGGAAGGAAAAGGAAGAGATGTCTCTCGATGGAGATCAAGCAAAATTCCCTGTAAGGGAAGAAGAAAGTACCCAAAAGGAAGAGAAAAGTATTTCTTTCAAATGAGCAAAAGCCCTTGAAGTGAATCTCCATGAACGAAGACCATGTTCCCTTTCTCTTTATCCTCCTGCTCCTCCTCCTCCACCACCACCTCCTCTTCTTCTTCTTCTTCTTCTTCTTCTTCTTCTTCTTCTTCTTC
>CM031601.1:28295744-28310744 GCA_018398815.1 Conus ventricosus
AAACATCGGCCATCATCTGTGACCCATAATGAACATACCTACAAATTTTCAGAACGATCGGCCAAGTACTTTCTGAGATATTCCATAAAAAAAGAAAAACCGTTATGGAGGTGAGGCTGGCGCAAAAGGGAGAGGATGCGGGGTAGGGAGAGGGGAGGGTAGGGGGGAGCTGGTGAGTTTGCTTTTCTTCCACTGCTACCCTCAGAATCCACAGCATGTGAAGGTGGGTTGCCAAAATTACTTTCATATATGTCGGGCTTTTAACGGGATTCGAACCGTCAATATACGAATGTGAACTCGACGCTCCGCTACTTGGAGAGAGACAGACAGACAGACAGCGACGAGAGAAAGTTGAAAGAAAAACTCAACATTTCATGCAGATAAGATTTAGATTCCTTATTGAAACTGAATACACGCGTAAACTAAAGTAAACGAAAAGAGTTCAGTGATGCATACAAATCAAAATATCATCATCCGAAAGAGATTCTTCACTGTGTAAACTGAAATGCAACATTTCTACGAAGTCACAGTTCGCAATCTTTAAAGCTCCTGATACAAATGCATGGCTAGTTTCTTTGTAATGTATATAGTATCATGCCTTGTCAATCCGTGGAACCGGGTATTGTCTGGGCTGAATAAAGTGTAGTTTTCAGATCACTCAGGGCAGGGCAGCAAATTAAAAAAAATATTTACATGTATAATTCATCTTCTTTACCAATGATGCAAGACATAGACAGACAGACAGAAGAAGAAGAAGTAGAAGGAGAAGAAGAAGGAGGAGGAGGAGAAGAAAAGCAAGACGAGGGAAGAAGAACAAGAAGTAGAACAAGAAGAAGAAGAAGAAGAAGCAGACTGGTTTGAAGACGAAAGACACCCGGAGACAGACTCAACCTTTGTCCGTCTCTCCACCCTCACCAATGCGCATGCGTCTCGCTCTTGGGGGCAGACTGTTTGCGGGCTCTTTACCTGCTACACCCAAATCAGTTCGGTCGCGGTGGCAACGCCAGAAAGAGAAAGACCGTCCGCTTTCGAGCGCTTCGCATATATATGTTTAAACCACCGCAGAGTGTGTCCAGTATAGATTGCGGGGTGGTGTGTGTGTAAGAGAGAGAGAAAGAGAGAGAGAGAGAGAGAGCGTGTGTTTGTGTGTTGTGTGCGCATGCGCGCGCGCGCGTTGGTGTGTGTAGACACATGCATGTGTGTATGTTAAGAGAGAAAGATGGAGTTCGTTTGTATGAGAGAGAGAGAGAGAGAGAGAGAGAGAGAGTGTGTGTGTGTGTGTGTGTGTGTGTGTGTGTGTGTGTGTGTGTGTGTTTGTATTCATGTGTGTGTGTATGTGTACATGTGTTTGTATTCATTGTGTGTGTAAGTGTGTAAATGTGTGTATGTGTACATGTGTTTGTATTCATATGTGTGTGTGTATGTGTGCATGTGTTTGTATTCATGTGTGTGTGTGTGTACATGTGTTTGTATTCATATGTGTGTGTGTGTATGTGTACATGTGTTTGTATTCATGTGTGTGTGTGTACATGTGTTTTGTATTCATATGTGTGTGTGTGTGTGTACATGTGTTTGTATTCATATGTGTGTGTGTGTGTGTGTGTGTGTGTGTGTGTGTGTGTGTGTGTGTGTGTGTGTGGTCATGTGGTCCTGCCCTCAGTGTGGAGAACCAGACAGGGCGGATCTTTGAACTGGTGGTGGAGGCACGGACCACGGCTCGCCGCCCAAGGTGTCGCGTGCTCTGGTGCGCGTGCGCGTGCTGGACACGGTCAACAGTCGGCCGGACATCATGGTGGACATCCTCCGCTCCAGCGCCACTGGACAGTCCGAGGTAAAGACCGCACGCATACGCATGCAGGCACGCGCGCGCGCGCGCAAGCGCACGCATACACACACACACGCACACGCACACACACAGCGTCTCTCTCTCTCAAATTTCACACACATACACACACACACTCTCTCTCTCTCTCTCTCTCTTCTCTCTCTCTCTCTCTCTCTCTCTCTCTCTCTCTCTCTCTCTCTTCTCACACACCACACACACACACACACACACACACACACAACACACCACACACACACACACACACACACATACACACACACACACACATACACACACAGAAGGAGAGAGAGAGGGGGGAGTCTGTCTCTCACTTCTGTCTGTCTGTCTGTGTCTCTCTCCTTCTCTCTTTCTCTCTCCTTCTCTCTTTCTCTCTCTCTCTCTCCTTCTCTCTTTCGCTCTCTCTCTGTCTCTCTCTCTCTCTCTCTCTCTCTCTCTCTCTCTCTTCTCTCTCTCTCTCTCTCTCTCTCTCGTACCCACCCTCACCTCCAGATCTTTACCTTCCCCCATCCGTCCCTGGAATATAAGGGAAACACAATCACAGTACAGTAGTTTGATGTGCCAGGTAAAAATTGACATTTCTCAATACAAAAAGATACGGACACCGTTTGCACCCGACCCCCACCCCTCACCCCCACCTCCCGAAAAAAAAAAAGTCTTTTATAAAGTTGCTTTACACTGGCAGACAGTACGATCATCTAGTGATGAACACGCGCCTGTGAGACCACAACGACGCATCGCATAGCATAGGAAGTGGTTCATACCCGAATCTGATAGATATGGGGCGCCGGGGAGGGAAGAGAGTGGAGGACGGAAGGGTGGTGGGGGGTAGGGAACTCTGGGGCAAGGGAGATCGAAGGGGGCGGGGAGGTTGTCTGCATGAAACGACTACTTGCCGCGCAGGCTCATATGGGAAGCGTTCCGTGGAGCAGCGGGTTTACAGCTGTAATTACATGGATGGGGGGGGGGGGGGGCGGGGGGGGGGGGGGGGGGTCCTCACTGTCTTGAAGGTCTTGGAGTGAAGTAGCGCAGTGTCAAGTCTTGACAACGACCGACTACGGTCGGTGAACATTTTCGGTGAAATCGCCAGTTTCCCCGGGGAAAGTTTTGAAAGTTTTGTCGAAAATGATAATCGTTTGTCCGTCAAGAGGAGAGAGGAGAGGGGGGGGGGAAGGAGAGGAGGGGAGGGAGAGAATATCTGTTGGCAAACTGAATTTCTGAGAGCGGTCTTTGCTGAGCATGCGAATCCCCCCTTCAACCGCGACAGGAAACAAGGGACGCAAAGCCCGAGAGAGATTAGTCGTGATTTACTTCCTTGACACTCGGAGTTTCTCTCCGAGCCACCCCTCTCTTTTCTGGTGCGTAGTTTTCTCTGTGGAGATTATGATGCTGTGTGTGTGTGTGTGTGTGTTGTGCTCTTGGCAAGGAGTAGGTCTTCATCTTTAATGCATGAAGATCCTACAGAACATTTCAAAAACCACGAAACTAGTCTTTGAATGTGGCTTTGAATGCTTGTGGATGTTGACTGAACTTTGGAATTGGCTAACGAACCTGTAGATACACGAGTTGTACACTTTGAATTTAAAGTTGAGATTGTAGAAAATAATCGAAAATGGTGCTGATTAAAGTAGGGCAAGGCGCTGGTGTTTGAGGCTTTTGTTGAGGATCTTGTTGTTGATGTTCATGTCCCACATACATGAACACTAATCTCAAGTCCCCGTGCGTTTTTGTTTTCATAAAAAAAAAGTTTTGATCAGTATGAGGACGCATACTTCTTTCAAAATCACATGTGAATGACAGTCATTTTTATCCGGAAAGAATTCATGCTTATAAAGCCAGTAACAAGAAGAACAGAAAAGAAGACAAGGCAACACAGATTTTATCACTACCCCAGTTTGGACATGGAAAAAACGATTGGAGAAGAAAAAAACTCATATTCAAACGCCATAATGCGAGTCAGTCACATCTTTCAGAGGGGTAGGGTATGATGCAGGTCCAGTCATTATCAGCCTGTGTGTGTCTGTGAAACATTTCTCTTTCTTTGGGTCCATGCGCGCACTGGGTGTGTCGTGTTAATCTTCATCGGTATAATTATGTATGAAGACTTAAGGGGAAAAAAAAAGAAAAAAAAAAGATGAAGAGCAATAAGACGCATTGCTTTAACCCCTTAATGTACGCGCGCATGCGTTCACACATACGCGTTCGCGCGCGTGCACATACATGTACACACACGCTCACGTGCGCACACACACATCCACATACACGCTCGCGCGCACACTCACGCACGCACACACACACACACACCACACACACACACACACACACACACACACACATATGCTCGTGCGTGCGCAATATCACATACACACACAAACTCACACACACACGTACACACAAACTCACACGCACATGTACAACACACACACACACACCAACCACACACACATATATATATATGCGCGCGTGCATACACACACACAAACATACACACACACACACACACACCACACACACACACACACACACACACAACACACACAGTCACTCACATAGACGCGCTCACGCATACACACATACACATACACGCTTGCGCGTACACACACACACACACACATGCGCACGCGCGCACCTCTCTCTCTCTCTCTCTCTCTCTCTCTTCTCTCTCTCTCTCTCTCTCTCACACACACACACGCACACGCACACACACACACACCACACACGCGCGTGTGGTGTGTGTGTGTGTGTGTGTGTGTGTGTGTGTGTTATTTATAACTTCATCCTGTCACATTTGATCACTGTTCAAATCAGTCAGCAAGTGAAATGGCTGAATAGGCCCGTGATAGCCAACCATCAGCTGTAGGCAGACCTCGCTAACAGCGTCTGTGTGCTGGCTGAACACTTTAAAAAAAAAATTAAAAAAAAAAAAAAAAATATATATATTATATATATATATATATATATATTATATATGTGTGTGTGTGTGTGTGTGTGTGTGTGTGTGTGTGTGTGTCCGAAGGGGTTGAGCACTTGAAAAATTGTTTGGGGCATTTTAAATATACTGATATATATATATATTATATATATATATATATATATATATATATATATATTATATTAAAGGGGACCTTCTCGCAACTGATCAGAAGAAAACGTTGAAGAAGACAGGGACTTTTCTTTTCTCCTTCTTTCAATCTCTTTTTTTTTTTTAAATCAGATTCACCGCTGTCTAACTGCCGCTGTCAAGGCCCGCAATTCTCAATACACCGTTCTACAACCTCAACTCCTTGACAAAACAGCGAGCCTTGACCTTTTCCGGCACTGAAGGAAGAAAAAAAAAAGAAGAAAAGAATTTTTTTTTAAAAGAAAAGAAAAAAGACAACATTCAAGGCTTTTCTCGATTAACTGAAACAAAACAACAGCAACAACAAAAAGAGAGAGAAATCCACCTCTGAATAACGTCGAATGAGCGAAACCCCTCCCTCTTCCCCTCCCCGACCCCCCCACCCCCCCTCAACCCCTACCGGGAAGTCAAATGACATTACTATCAGGTAACATCGGAACGAACCTGTAGACGACCTACACGGATAATGGCACAGAGAGAGAGAGAGGGAGAGAGAGACAGACAGACAGACAGACAGAGAGACAGACACACAGACAGACAGCTAGACACACAGACAGACAGACAGGCAGACTGTAGCTCGCTTACGATATATCACCGTCTGAAAATTTATCGTTGACACACGGGGCTTTTACAACGGAACGAAATCCCAAAAAACAACCACATCAACAGAAACGCAAAAAAAAAAAAAAAAGAAAGAAAAAAAAGTCCCAAGATATAAAGCTCGCTAGACGGTCTCACGCTGTTTCAGTGACGGTAGGATCAAACGACTGCTGGCGTTCTTAATGTCCGCAGTTCAATTTGGTCAATTAAGCAGCGGGGGGGGGGGGGGGGGGGGGGGGGGGGGGCAGAGAGGGGACAGGGAGGTTGAGTGGGAGGTAAAGAGGCAGATAGAGACAGCCTGAAGGAGAGAGAGCGGGGGGGGGGGGGGGGAGAGAAAGGGAGGGGGGAGGGAGTATAGGGGGAAAACAGTGAAAACTGAAGGTCATGCGTCAGAGGAGAGGGAGAAAGAGACAAACAAACACGATTAAAAGGAAAGAAAGGCAGAAAGGAACGAAAAGCCGATAGCGACAAAGAGAGAGAGACAGACAGAATGAGGAAAACGAACGAACGAAATTTTATTTTTCCAGGGTAATGAGATAAGCAAATTAGAAATCCGGTTTCCAATAAGCCTTGGGGACAAAAAGAAAAAATTTTAAAAAAAATAAAAAAGAGAAAACATCAGAAAGCTCATGGAAAAAGCGCAAATCAATATAGCGGAAACAAGGAAAGAAAGCGAACACGCTTGTCGACTTGCAGACTTTCAAAAGGAACAGATAGATTACAACTACAAACTCCAGAAAAATGCACGCATGCACATATGTGTGTGGGCACGTGCACGCGCTGCGCGCGCGCGCGCGTGCACACACACACACACACACACACACACACACACACACACACACACACACACACACACACTCACTCACTCACTCACTCACTCACTCACTTACACACTCACACACACACACACACACACACACACACACACACACACACTCACTCACTCACTCACTTACACACTACAACACACACACACACACACACACACACACACACACACACACACACACACACACACAGCGAGAGAGAGAGAGAGAGAGAGAGAGAGAGAGAGAGAGAGAGAGAGGAGAGAGGGGAGAGAACCCGGGGGAGAGAGAGAGAGAGAGGGAGGGAGGAAGAAAGAGAGAACATTCGGACAGAGTAACAAAGAGAGCGAATGACGGGAAAAGAAAGAGAGAGGAGGCTTGGGGAGAGTGACAGAAGGAAGGGAGATTAAGAAATAGATCTGTGTGGAGAGACAGAAGGATGGAAAGAAAGTGAGAAAGAGAGAGACAATGGGGAGAGAGTAGTAAGAAAGAGAGAAATGACGAGGAGGAGAGTTAGGAAGAGAGAGAATGGTGGGGGTGGGGGTGGGGGGGGTGGGGAGAGAGAATAAGAAAGACAGAGAATAATCGAGCCAGCGATGAAGGTTGGGTGAAGAGAATAATGGAGAGAGAGAGAGAGAGAGAGAGAGAGAATATTGGATAGAGAGTGAAAAGGCGACTGATGTGGAGAGAGTGAGAAAAAAAAATGGCAGGGGAGAGAATAAGAAAGAAAGAGAACAGTGGAGAAACTGGCGGGGCGGGTGAGACAAAGAATCGTGGAGAGAGAGAGAGAAAGAAGAGAGTGAGAGAGAGAGAGAAAGAGTGAGAGAGAGAGAAAGAGAGTGAGAGAGAGAAAGAGAGTGAGAGAGAGAGAGAGTGAGAGAGAGAGAGAAAGAGAGTGAGAGAGAGAGAGAGAGAGAATGAGAGGAGGAGAACAATGCACAGAATGATTGGGAGGAAAGTGAGTATGAATGATGGAGAGACTGAGAGAGAGAGAGAGAGACAGAGGATGATGGGAAATAGGGGGAAAAAAGAGAGAAAGATACGGAAAGGGTGAAAATGAGATAAAATGACGGAGAAAATGAGAAAGAGGGACGGACTGTAGTGGCAAGAAAGAAAATGATCAGGAGATTAGACAGACAGGATAATCGGAATGTGAGAAAAAGAGAGGAGAGAGAGAGAATGAGTCCGGGAAAGAGAGAGAGAGAATGATGAAGAGGAGAAGAAGGACGGGAAGAGAGCAAGAGAAAGACAGAGAAGGCTGAGGGGGAGATTGAGGAAGAAAGACGGTAGTTCAGAGAAATTTAGAAGCACTGGTGACAAAATTATGACGAAAAAAGAGGGACTATTGAAGGGACAGTCAAAAGGAGAGAGTCAGAGGGGGTGGGGGGGGGGGGGAGGAATATAGGGGGAGAGGTTTACACAAAGAGAGTATGATGGAGGGAAAGTGAAAACAGAGAGAGAGACTGAACGATGGGGAAAGAGTGAGAACGAGAGAGAGAACGATGAAGAGAGAGTGAGAAAATAACATAATAGTCGGGAAATAGAGGAGCGGCTGATGGGGAAGGGGGTGATGATAAGAGAGGGACTAATAAAGAGAGGGTGAGAAAAGAGAAGCGGTGGAGAGAGCGACGAAGTCAGAGAATGATGGAGAGAGTGTGAGAAACGTGATAGAGAGAGAGAAGAGAGAGGGGGGGGGGGGGGGGGAGATGAGAGAGAGAGAATGAAGGAGGAAAAAGCGGGAAAAGAGAGGAGGATGGATGCGCTCGCGCCCTCCTTACCGCCCCCACCCCCCCCCCCCCTCACACACACACACACACACACGCACACATGCACCTTTAAAGGCATTCTCTCTCTCTCTCTCTCTCTCTTCTCTCTCTCTCTCGCAACGCACATGCAATGTTCACATGCCCTTATCGTCATATTCCCTACACCCCCTACCTGCCCCACCCCCAGCCCCCATCCACCCACCCATCCCCCTTCCAACAAACAGTCCCTCCCCCCCCCCCCCCCCCCCCCCCCCCCCCCCCCAACCCCTCTCAACCTCCCATCTCCACTTCCTTCCACATTCACGCACACACTGAAACCCACGCTAATCAGATAACCCCCCCCCCCCCTCTCTCTCTCTCTCTCTCTCTCTGTCTGGTCGCCATTTAACCAGTGTTCCGAAAAGCTGGTTGTCGCCCTTGAGCGAAGGTGTGCTTTAAAAAGCCATCCATAGCTGGAGTCGTCTCCTTGCTCTCCCAAAGAGATGTCCCCCTCCCTCCCCCCCCCCCCCACCCCCCCCCCCCCCCCCCCCCCCCCCCCCCCCCCCCCCCCACACACAACCCCCCACGACTTGCAAGACCGGGTCTGGCGGGACCCCTTCCCATTTGTCGTTGGTCCAACTTCCCCCCCCCCCCCCCCCCCCCCCTCCCCCCACGGTTCTGCCCTCGTCCGTTTTGGGTGCTTTTGCATCAGATGCGGAACGGTCGGGGGGGGAAAAAGAAAAGCCCCAAAAAGTGCCAGTGATCGAGAGGAGAGGGGAGAAAAGGAGGGAGGGGAGGGGAGAGGGGGACAGAGAAGGGGAGGGGGAGGAGAGGGGGGGGGAGAAAAGGGGCCCCTAGGGACGAAAAGGAAAAGGGAGGGGGAGGGGGGGGAGGGTAGAGAGAGACTGGGGATAGAGAAGGGGGGGGGGGAGGGGAGAGGAGGGGAAGACAGACAGGCCCAAAGGGACGGGAAAAGGATAGAGGGGGGGGGGAGAGAGATGTGGGATGAAAAAGGGGAGGGGGGGAGAGAGAGAGAGACCTGGGGAAGAGAGGGGGGGGGAGGGAGAGGGAGGAGAGTGGGACAGAAAAGGGGGAGGGAGAACAGACAGGACAGGATGCAGACAGACAGAGCGAGAGAGGAGAGAGGAGCCAAGAGAGACACAAAGGAGAGACAGATAGGCAAACAGAGAATGAGAGGGGAAAAAGAGAGAGAGAGAGAGAGAGAGAGAGAGAGAGGAGGAGAAGGGTGAAAACCAAAAAGGGGCACGAGAGAGAGAGGAGAGAGAGGAAAAAGGGTTGAGACAGAGAGGAGAGAAAAGAAGGGGCTAAGATAGACACAAAAAGAGAGAGAGAGGGGGAGAGAGAAGAGAGCCAACAAGGGGAGGAGAGAGAGAAGAGAGGGGGAAAAGGAGAGAAAAAGGATAACCCAAAGAATTGGTGTCTTTGTTTCTGAAACAAGAGGGGGGAGGGGGGGGGGGCGGGGGGGGGAGACAGAAGAAATGTGGTAGGGGAGGGTAGTAGGGTGGGGGGGGGGGGTGGAGGGGTGGACGGGGGGGGGGGGGGGGGGGGGGGCGGGGGTGGGGAGGAGGGAGAGATGAAAAGTGTTTTGGGGGCAAGGGGAACAAATTCTTCCGCTGCAAAACCGGGACGCAAAAAGGTGTGCTTTTTCGGGGAATCCATTCACGAGACCCCTTTGCCTTGCTGATTTTTTGGGGGGTTTTTTGTTTCTGTGTCTTTTTTGTCGCTCTCTTTTCCCTCTCTCTCTCTCTCTCTCTGGTCTCTTTTCTCTCTCTCTCTCTTTCTTCTTTTCCTCTTCTCTCTCTCTCTCTCTCCACCACACACACAACACCCCCAAACACACAACACAAAATCACTATTTTTTTAATTGAAAAGTGATGCTAGCTATAAGTCTGTTACTTCAGTTACCCCTCAAACTATCCCATATTGCTATATTATTTTGTCAAAAAACTCTAAAAAGTTATTACGCATAACTTTAAATGTAGTTTCAAAAAATTTTCCCCTTCCAAAATGAATTGGAGAGAGACCCCTTCGGGAAATCCATGCTTATAACTTGCCCAGAAAGGCATAATAATAAAAAAACGATTTATTTTAAAGTTTTTGTAGTTTTTGCAAAAGGTTTTTTGATTGCCGTCGACAACTTTTCTGTGCAAGTTATTTTGTACGTCCAACAAATGCCCTTTTTTGAATCAGGGGGGAACTTTTTTTCGATTTATTTTGATTCACCTGCCTACCCCTTGATCATGGATTTCCCCTTGGGGGGAAAAAAAAATTGTAAGAATGCCCCAACCCCTTTATTTTTTTCGGGGAATCATACCATGAATTTGTTGTAATGCAACGATATGAACAGTCAAAGTAAATCCAAAATTTTAGTATTACTCTTACCTTGATTTTGCCTTCCTCACTGAAAGGAACCACGCGCCCGGAGAGGAGAGAGAGGAGGGGAGAGAGGGAGAGAAGAGAGAGAAGAGAGAGAATGTGTGTGTGTGCGTGCGCGCGCGCGTGGCGCGCGCACGCGTGTGTGTGTGTTTTGGGTTTTGTGTGTGTGGTGTGTGTGTTGGGTGTGTTTTGGTTTGTGTGTACAAAAGTTTCAAATGGGGCGGTTGATTTTGTGTTGCACAAGTTGTTTCTTTGAAATCGATCTTTTTTGTCATTGTAAATTAGTTACTTGATGGTTCTTTGTTGTGATTTTTTTGTTTAAATTTTAGTTCGTTATTTTTTTATATTTTTGACACTGCCCAAAGGTCGTGAAGTTATCCCTTTTTCCTCATTTAAACTCACTCACCTCTCTCTCTCTCTCTACCTCACTCTCTCTCTCTTCTCCTTCCTCTTTCTGTCTCTCTGGCACAGAATTTTTAAACGTGAATCTATTGAACTGAAGAAATTTGTTGCAAAAAAAAATGTAGTATTTTCAAGAATATTGTATGTATATCTATTATGCACTGGGGAAAAAAAAAAGAAGAAAACCCATCCCACACATTTTGAATAATTTTTTACCCCCATAAAACAGCATTATCGCATCGAAAAAAAATAGTTTGTTGTCTTTATCCTTTTTCTTTTTGGTGACGCACCCACATTGTTGTAGGCCGGAGGCCCGAAACATTAAAATTATGTTCAATTGTGTTCAATTGTTTCTCCCTTTTCTCTCTTCCCTCTCTCTCTTTTTCTCTCTCCTCTCTCTCCCTCTCTCTCTTTTTCCTCCCCCTCCTCCTCCTCCCCTCCCTCTTCCCCCCCTCTCTCTCTCCCCCCTCTCTCTTCTCCCCCCCCTCCCTTCTCTCTCTCTCCTCCCTCTCTCTCTCTCCTCTCCTCTCCTCTTCTCTCTCTTCTCTTTTCTCTCCCCTCTTCTTCCTCTTTTCTCTTCTCTCTCTCTCTTCCCCTTCTCTTTTCTTTTGTGTGTCTTTTCTTCCCCCCCATATGCAGTGGTCGCTGTGGTGCAGGTTTCGGAATTTCGGAGGTGGGGAAAGGGGGTGGCCTATGGTCGGTGACGGACCCTGACTCCGGGGGGACGGGGTACGTTTTTGTCGCTCAACACCCGGACTTCGAGCTCCAACCCCTTTAGCAGCGGGGCCGTTAAGGTGAACGACCAGAGAGAGCGAGGAGAGAAAGAGAAAGGAGAGAGAGAGGGAGAAGGGACTTGCACTTTGACACTTTTTTCTTCTTTTTTGGGAGGAGAGAGGGAGGGAGGAGGAGAGGAGGAGAAGAGAGAGAGGGGAGAGGGGAAGAGGAGAATATGCCCAGCATCGCTTATTTTAGGCGGGAGACGGCAGAAGACAGAGATTGTTATGCCTCGCATCGAGATTTTTAGGGGAGAGGGGGGGGGATTGTCTTTGCCTCAACTCGAATATTTGAGCGGCGGAGCGAAGGGGGAGAGAGAGGGGTATCTGGGAGAAAAGGAGAAAAGGAAGGGGAGGGTTTGGGGGGGGTTTTTGTCACCTTAATGTCGAGTTTTTAAAAAGGAGAGAGAGGGGGGGGGGGGGGTTGTTTATCGCTTTGCATGAAGTTTTTGTGAGTTTTGGGTTGTTTTCGCCCAAAATGGATTATTTCCAGGTGAAGAGATAGGGGGGGGGGTGTTGGGGGGGGGGGGGGGGGTTTCGCTTAGCATCGAGTTTTTAAAAAAGATGGGGGGGGTTGGGTTTTCCTTCAAATGGAGTATTAGGAAGGGGGGTGGGGGGTTTATTTGCCCCAAATCAAGTGTTAGAGAGAGGGGAGAGGGGGGGGGGGGGGGGGGGTTGTTTTTGTTGTGTTTCCCTTTAAAATGGAGTATTAGGAAGGGGGGGGGGGGGGGTGTATATCCCTCAAATCAAGGTTTGAGAGAGAGAGAGGGGGGGGGGGGGAGTTGTATTTTGCTTGTGTATCCTTCAACATGGAGTATTAGAGAAGGGGGGTGGGGGGTGTATATCGCCTCAAATCAAGTGTTAGAGAGAGAGGGAGAGAGGGGGGGGGAGGGAGTTGTATTTTGCTTGTGTATCCTTCAACATGGAGTATTAGAGAAGGGGGGTGGGGGGTGTATATCGCCTCAAATCAAGTGTTAGAGAGAGAGGGGGAGGGGGAGGGAGTTGTATTTGCTTGTGTATCCTTCAACATGGAGTATTAGAGAAGGGGGATGGGGGGTGTATATCGCCTCAAATCAAGTGTTAGAGAGAGAGGGAGAGAGGGGGGGGGGGGAGGGGAGTTGTATTTTGCTTGTGTATCCTTCAACATGGAGTATTAGAGAAGGGGGATGGGGGGTGTATATCGCCTCAAATCAAGTGTTAGAGAGAGAGGAGAGAGAGGGGGGGGGGGAGGGAGTTGTATTTTGCTTCAACGTGGATTGTTAGAGAGAGAGAGTGTGTGTACGATGCATGTGTGTGTGAGAAAAGAGAGAGAGAGAGAGAGTATCGCCTCAGCATCGAGTATCTGTGAGAGAGAGAGAGAGAGAGAGAGAGTGAGAGGAGAGAGAGAGAGATTGCCTGAATATCGAGTATTTGAGAGAGAAGAGGAGGGGTGGGGGTGTCCATCTCATATTCACAGAACTGCATTTTTTCGGAGAGTTTTATAGTATATCAATTTTTCTCTTTCTTTTTTTTTCCCCTATCAGGTGATCCTTGTGACCAACTTGGACAGAGAGCGGATAGATCGCTATCAGATAGCGGTCACCTGCACCGACTTTGGCTTTCCGCCTCTGGAGACTTCCAAACGCTTCCAGGTAATATGCCGGGTGTGCTGGTGTAACTAGCTAGAACGTACGTGTGTGTGTGTGTGGGGGGGGGGGGGGTGAGTGTGTGGGTGAGAGAGAGTGAGTGTGAATTTGTTGTGTGTGTGAGTGTGTGTGTGTGTGTATGTGTGTGTATGTGTGTGTGTGTGCATGCGTGTGTGCACGTATACACTATGTGCATGTGTGAATATGTGGTGCACATGTCGATCTAGTTTACCATTGTAAGCTTATGTAGCATGCTCAGAATGGAACCCATTATTTTCAAGTCATTGTGTTAATCCTATCCACCTCTCTCTCTCTCTCTCTCTCTCTCTCTCTCTCTCTCTCTCTCTCTCTCTCTCTCTCTCTCTCTCTCTCCCCCCCCCCCTCTCTCTGTCTGTCTTTCTGACTGTCTCTCTCTCTCTCTCTTCCCCCTCTCTCTCTCAGTGTGTGTGCCTTGTCTATCACAAACGACAAATACTTCCTCTCCATGAGTTCGTATTTATGACTTCACTTAGTGAAAGAATGAAGGAAAAAACAGAGTGACTGATATTCGATTGAATGACACGGGAAACGACAGCATGTAGCGTCTTCAGTCGGCTCTACCCAGGTAGGCAGCCCGTTGTGTAAACGGAAACGTGGATTGTAAAGCGCTTGGAGCCTGGTCTCTAAACGAGGATAGGCGCTAAATAAGTACTGTTGATCATCATCATCATCATCATCATCATCATTGACATCATCTCACCATCATCATCATCGACGTCGTTCATCATCATCTCATCGTCATCGACGTTCATCATCATCATCACCATCATCATCATCGACGTCCTCTCCTCCTCACTCTCTCCTCCTCCTCCTCCTTCATCATCATCATCATCTCATCATCATTCATCGTCAGCGACTTCATCATCATCATCGACGTCATCATCATCATCATCGATGTCATCGTCATTATCATCATCATCAGTATCGACGTCATCATCATCATCATCATCATCATCATCGACGTCATCATCATCATCATCATAACCATCATTCATCATCATCAATATCATCATCATTATCATCATCATCAGTATCGACGTCATCATCCATCATCATCATCATCATCGACGTCATCATCTTTCATAATCATCATCATCATCGACGTCATCATCATCTCATCATCATCATCATCGACGTCATCATTATCATCATCATGTGCAGTCGTGCATGCCGCGGCTGGACATGACCTGACACAAAACTGACAAAAGATCGACTCGCCCACCTCACCCCCCCCCCCCCTCACACCATCGCCACCGTCCGCCCCTCCCCTCCCCCCCCCCCCCCCCCCCCCCCCCCCCCCCCCCCCCCCCCCAACACTGTTTGCATGCTGAGCTGATCACATGACTCTTTAATACTTCGTGTCGTCCTTGACCCCAATCAACGCTTAGGTTGAGACTTCGCCGCTTCTTCTTTCTTTTTCTTTTCTTTTATCCTTTTTTTTTCTTTTTTTTAAATCCCTTTTTTTTCTTTTCTTTTTTCAAAAATCGAACAAAGTCGTCGGTTGTAAGAAGCGAACGCGCAATAGTTTCAGTCATGTTTCCTGTCATGCGAAGAAGTCTAACGAACGGAAACGCGCTTTACTTCTCTCTCGGTGTCGATTTCGGTGCGTGTGTGTGTGTGTGTGTGTGTGGACCTTTTTGATGGAGAAT
>CM031601.1:28313244-28330744 GCA_018398815.1 Conus ventricosus
TTCATCCATCAGCTTCAAATCATGCGTAGTGTGGTCTCAAAACTTAGCGGATGTGGTGTAGCGTATATGGACTAGTCCGCACGCAGTGACGCCTCCTTGAAACTGAAACTGAACTTTGTGTGTGTGCGTGTGCGTGTGCGTGCTAGGAATCCGAGAGGCTGGTGGTGAAGGTGCTGGCTGTGGACAAAGGGTTCCCTCCCTGACGGGCTCCGCCACCGTCTTCATCACCCTGGAGGACGTCAACGACATGCCGCCCCGCTTCAACGACCACGGCTACTCCTTCAGCGTGCCCGAGGATGCCCGGGCGGGCACCTTCGTGGGCATCGTGGCCGCCAGGGACGATGACCAGGGCGTGAACGCCGAGGTCACCTTCGAGCACGCGCCGGTGTCGGGCATCGGCGGTCCCACTGCCTTCCTCATCACCAGAGAGGGCGTGGTGAGTTTTGCGGGGAGGGGGAGGGGGGGGAGAAGGACGGGAGGAGGTAGGGGGGGGGGCTGGGTGTGAGTGGGGAGGGGGAGAGTGAGGAGAAGCAAGAGGGTCGCATTGTAAGGGGGAGGAGGTGTGTGTGTGTGTGTGGAGAGTAGAGCTGTGTATTGCAGAGAGAGAGTGGGGGAGAAGGATGACGATGATGATGCTTATAGCCCAGCCGACCGCAAAGGGCCATATCGGGGCTGTTGCCACGTTGAAGTCAACCCTCAAGACACATTTAAAAAATTATTCAGCAACAACAACAATACGTCGACGCAACACATTAACAAACACCTTCTAAAGACACACCGGAAATTTCGTTGAAATTTTCCTCGTAAATTCTTAAATATTGATCTCTTTCAGAACTTCAAAGATCACATCAGGTGGGACATCTCTGAATAAGGCTTTCATGGAGTCTGCTGTAAAGTGTTTATGTGTGTATTGGAGAGAAGATGTAGTGTGAGTCAGGGGGGGGGGGGGCGGTATGTGTGTGTGTATGAAGGAGGGGAATGTGGGGATATTGTGTGTGTAGAAGGTGGAAGGTAGTACCTGCGTATTTTTAAGCATTTAGGATGTGGGTGTGGTTATAGCAAGTAAACGCTTGCACAGGTTCTCCGGACACGGGTGTAGTCTGACTTTGGTAAATAAACTGTTGTCTGGTACTGTATGTAAATTACCGTCTGTCTTGTCGCTGGATGATTGTTTTTGTATTGTTTTTTGGGTTTTTTTTTACTTTCATTTTGTCGTCATGTGTAAACATGTTTTTGTACTGTTTTCGTGTCTTATACATCCATGCATCGTTATTGGAGAAGAAGAAGGAAAAAAAAAAAAAGAAGGAAAAATCCGACCGTTTACATCGATAGTCAAGAGAAAGTGGCTTTCTGTTGTTTGTGTTAATCGTGCATAATACGCTTCATCGACAATAGTGGAGAAATAAAACTGAGACAACGACTTCCTTTAGTGATGAAACACAGGAAGTTACAAAGAAACTTAGAACGACAGAAATGAAAAGAGGAAAGAAAAGAAAAAAAAACGAAAAAAAAACAAAAACGTTTTACCGCGAGAGACAAGGCAAAGACAAAAGCCTACTTTCGTGGCAAAACTAGTTCAGAAGCCCGATTTAGATGATCTCGATCATGGAATTGACGCAAGCACGTGCCACGCGCCGTCGTATAGGAATCGACTGCCGTCTGTTATTGCCTGTATCATCCTCCCCCTCTACAACTCCCATCCCCCTTTCAAACAGGACGGCAAAGTGCGGGAACCACAAACAGTTTAATTTATTGTGGTGGATTGTGCTTGGCGCTTGGGAGTGGGGAAAAAAAAAGAGAGTGGGCGGGTGGAAAGACGGGAGGGGTAGGGAGGGGGGGGGGGGTGTTGTAGTCAGGTTAATGTGTTCAGTCCAATTGACTGTGAGGGCCACAAGAAGGCGATGTTGTAAATAATTTCACTTCTACATAATTCTGGATAGGGATTACATTTAGATTCGTCCAGACGTTACCCAAGTAAAGCGAACGGCTTGTTTTCTCCAAAAGTTAACAACATATGTAAATCTGTTTGATGATCGCACTTAGCCAGCCACCAGTGGAGTTGCGCAAGGGGCGAGCTCTCTGATGTAAGGGAAGTAACTTTAAGATATTTTTGTTCATGATGAGGGCATCTTTGCAAGGATTATCTACCTTCCCTCCTCCCCCCCCCCTCTCTCTCTCTCTCTCTCTCTCTCTCTCTCTCTCTGTCTGTCTCTCTCTCTCTCCTGTCAATAAATAAGTCAGTGAATCGACAGACTAATTACCGCATCCATCGACAATTCAAGGGGGGTGGGTGGGAGGGGGAAGGTGTCAAAGACGGGGGGTATCTCAAGGTATCAGTTACGGTATAGATGTATAAAGTTAATTCTGTTTTTGTTCCGACATCTTATTACAGTGGTATTCGAATGCTTTACATGCATGCGTGACCAGAAAACTGTACAAACTGCTGTTTCATTATTTAGCGCATATTTATAGACATGTCGACCGTTTTGGGTGGTTTAGAAAAGTGTTTGAAACAACAAAAATACTCTGTTTTGTGTGCTGTACGGCTTTTAAGAAAAATATGAGTCCTACGGTTTTGTATGGTGTTTTATTGCTTTTTGTCGTCGGTCAGTTTATTCTGTCATATTCCATTGTATTACATTTCATTGTGATGTACCGGTTTGTAAAGTTGCATTATGTTGTCTCGTTATGGATTTTGTGGTGGTATTCTTTATTTTGTTGTAGTTGTTGTGTTGTATGGTATCGTGTCGTCTTGTATTATGTTGCAGTGTACTGTGTCATGTTACAGTATGTTGTGTTGTTTGGCATTGTGCTGGATGTGTGTTACATGATATCATACCATCTTCCAGTGTATCATGTCGTATCATGTTTCATTGTGTCGTATTGCACTGTGTTGGACCGTGTATCATGTTGCATTGTTTCGTGTCGTATTGCGTTGTGTTGAATTGTTTTGAATTATATTCTACATTTGCAGTGTGCGTCATCATGTTACGTTGTGTTGTGCGGTGATGCATGCATTGTATTGTATCGTGTTCAATTGTACTGAATCGTGTTGCAGTGTGTTACATCATGTTACGTTGTGTTGTGCGGTGATGCATTGTGTTGTATCATGTTCAATTGTACTGAATCGTGTTGCAGTGTGCTACATCATGTTACATTGTGTTGTGCGGTGATGCATTGTATTGTATCGTGTTCAATTGTACTGGATCGTGTTTGCACTGTGTTACATCATGTTACCTTGTGTTGTACGGTGATGCATTGTGTTGTATCGTGTTCAACTGTTCTGAATCGTGTTGCAGTGTGTTACATCATGTTACCTTGTGTTGTGCGGTGATGCATTGTGTTGTATCGTGTTTTCGTGTTGCGGTGTGTTACATCATGTTACATTGTGTTGTGCGGTGATGCATTGTATTGTATCGTGTTCAATTGTACTGAATCGTGTTTGCAGTGTGTTGCATCATGTTACATTGTGTTGTGCGGTGATGCGTTGTGTTGTATCGTGTTCAGTTGTACTGAATCGTGTTTGCAGTGTGTTGCATCATGTTACCTTGTGTTGTGCGGTGATGCATTGTGTTGTATCGTGTTCAGTTGTACTGAATCGTGTTTGCAGTGTGTTACATCATGTTACATTGTGTTGTGCGGTGATGCCTGCATTGTGTCGTATCATGTTCAATTGTACTGAATCGTGTTTGCAGTGTGTTACGTCATGTTACATTGTGTTGTGCGGTGATGCGTTGTGTTGTATCGTGTTCAGTTGTACTGGATCGTGTTTGCAGTGTGTTACATCATGTTACCTTGTGTTGTGCGGTGATGCGTTGTGTTGTATCGTGTTCAGTTGTACTGAATCGTGTTTGCAGTGTGTTACATCATGTTACATTGTGTTGTGCGGTGATGCATTGTGTTGTATCGTGTTGAATTGTACTGAATCGTGTTTGCAGTGTGTTACATCATGTTACATTGTGTTGTGCGGTGATGCGTTGTGTTGTATCGTGTTCAGTTGTACTGGATCGCGTGTTTGCAGTGTGTTACATCATGTTACCTTGTGTTGTGCGATGATGCATTGTGTTGTATCGTGTTTGCAGTGTGCTGCATCAGGTTAGATTGTGTTGTATTGTGTCGTATCGTGTTAAATTGCATGTTATGGTTTTAAATTGTATTGAATCGTGTTAAATTGTAACTGAGTCGTGTTCAATTGTATTGAGTCGTGTTAAATTGTATTGAGTCGTGTTAAATTGTGTTGAGTCGTGTTAAATAATTGTATTGAATCGTGTTAAATTATATTGAATCGGGTTAAATTGTATTGCGATGTGCTGTGTCATGTGACTTTGTATTGCGTCATGTCGCATCGTGTCGCATCGTGTCGTGTCGTGTCGTGTCGTGTCGTGTCGTGTCGTGTCGTGTTGAAACTGTACGGTCGTGTCACCAGGTGAAGACGAAGAGGCCGTTGGACAGGGAGAAGAAGGAAATCCACTACTTCACCGTGGTGGCGCGTGACGGGGGCACCCCCTCCCTCACCGCCACCTCCACCCTCATCATCCACGTGGATGACGTCAACGACAACACCCCCTACTTCATCTACCCTTCAGAGGTCGGTCATCCTATCTGTATATACATGTTTGTGTGTGTGTGTGTGTGTGTGTGTGTGTGTGTGTGTGTGTGTGTGTGTGTGTGGTGTGTGTTGTTTGCATGTGTGTATGTATGTGTGTTTGTGCGCGTGAGCACGCGCGTTTATGTGTGCGTGCCTCTGTGTGTGTGTCTGTCTGTGTCTGTGAGAGAGACCGCGCGTGTGTGTGTGTGTGTGTGTGTGTGTGTGTGTGTGTGTGTGTGTGTGTGTGTGTGTGTGTGTGTGAGAGAGAGAGTGTGTGTGTGTGTGTGTGTGCGCGTGCGCGCGCGTGTGTGTGTGTGTGAGTGTGTGTGTGTGTGTGTGTGTGTGTGTTCTGTGTGTGTGTGTGTGTGTGTGTGTGTGTGTGTGTGTGTGTGTGGTTGAACATCTAGAATACGAGGGAAGAGACAGAATCCATGCACACTGGTCGCAGTTTATGGCAGCATACAGTGGGGCTCGTGGCCCAGTGGTTAGATCTGTCGACTATGGAGCTCACGGTCGTGAGTTCGAACCCTTCGTGTGTGTGTGTGTGTGTGTGTGTGTGTGTGTGTGTGTGTGTGTGTATCTGTATGCGTGTGTGTGTGCGCGCGCGCGCGCGCGCGCGTGTGTGTGTGTGTGTGTGTGTGTGTGTGTGTGTGTGTTTCGGTTGAAAACCATCTATGACCACCCAGCAATAAAAAGGCATATATGATTCATTACAGGGAAGGCTTAGGCGGCGGAAGGAGATGAATGAACTCTTGTCTTCCCATAATGCCATTCCGTAAGGCCATTATTGGGCCATGGAACGGAAACCTTTAATGGTTTTGATGGTCGCATCGACTGGCAAGACAACTCGATAAATGCAAATGATCATCCCCCCGCTCCCCCTCCCCCAGTTATGAAATGTTCTTGCACGAAGCCATGCAGTCGTCTTCTACATCATTATACATCTTGGAAATTTTTCTTGCCAGTCTTGAGTATTCCATCATGATCATTGGCTGGTACGTGATTATTGAGTAGCTGTCTTGTTGTTGATTATTATCGTTAAATCAGAGCTTTTCAACATCTTTTCTGGTATCTGTGCAGACCAACGACAGCCTGTCGATCCCCCACACCTACCCCATCCTCACCCCCATCACCCAGATCCGAGCCACCGACCGGGACGCCGGGCAGAACGCCGCGCTCATCTACTCGTGCGCTTCCGTCAACGACTCGGGTCTTTTCGGCATGGACCCGCAGTCTGGCGACCTTTACCTTCACCGCTACTTCAGCAGACGACAGGTCGGCCTGTACATTCTGCGCGTGGCGGCGCACGACGAAGGCACGCCCCAGCTCTCCAACCAGACGGTGCTCTTCTTGGATGTCTACTTTGACAACAGGTAAGGGGAGGGGTTGGGTGGTGGTGGTGGTGGATTTGGGGGAAATTGTTGTGGAAAGGATATTCATTTGCAGGTCTAGTATCCGTTGCGTCACTCGCAATGTTTGTGTATAGCGGTATTCAAAGAAAATGCAGAATGTATTGAAACTTCTGGAGTTTTGAGGGCGCCCTATACATGTATACATACATATACGTGTGTTTTTGTGGGGTTTTTTTTTCCTGTTTTTTTTTTTTTTTTTTTTGCCGATGGTTGTTGAGATAGACTTACCTTCAACCAAAAGTACACAGTTGCACGATATGTTCACCTATCAAGCAGTGCAGAGTAAAAACTTCATTTTGTGAACTCGTTTTCATTCAGTTTTCATGACTGTTGTCGATCGATCAGACAGTAGAGAAGACAGCACAGGACGATAGGTATTCCGACTGCAAGTAGAATGAATACTCTTGAGAGATGTCTAAGCTGTATAATCATGAAGGCCTCTGCCTCTGGGAATGAGAGGATAACACACACACACACACACACACACACACACACACACTCTCTCTCTCTCTCTCTCTCTCTCTCTCTCTCTCTCTCTCTACTTTGAACGCTTCAACGAACAGCCAGCTAAACATGATCGTTGTCTGATGTCCAGCACCTTGATGGACTCGGCCCGAAAAGCCACGCCCTCCACGGCGCTCATCACGGCCCTGGTGGTGGTGGGGGTGGTGTGTGTTGCGGGGGTGGTGGTCCTGGCCGCCGTCGTCTGCATCAAAAGGAGGGAAGCCCGCAAGAAGCAACAGGCCTCGTCTGGGGGACAGCAAGCGCCGCCTCCCAAGTCTAACAGTCAGTGCCCCCGACAGTCATGTCTCTGTGTACAGTCAGTGCCCCCAAAGTCATGTCTCTGCGTACAGTTAGTGCCCCTAAAGTCATGTCTCTGTGTACAGTTAGTGCCCGCCAAAGTCATGTCTCTGTGTACAGTTAGTGCCCGCAAAGTCATGTCTCTGTGTACAGTTAGTGTCCCCCAAAGTCATATCTCTGTGTACAGTTAGTGCCGCCAAAGTCATGTCTCTGTGTACAGTTAGTGCCCGCAAAGTCATGTCTCTGTGTACAGTTAGTGTCCCCCAAAGTCATGTCTCTGTGTACAGTTAGTGTCCCCAAAGTCATGTGTCTGTGTACAGTTAGTGCCCCCAAAGTCATGTGTCTGTGTACGGTTAGTGCCGCCAAAGTCATGTCTCTGTGTACAGTTAGTGCCGCCAAAGTCATGTCTCTGTGTACAGTTAGTGTTCCCCAAAGTCATGTCTCTATGTACAGTTAGTGTCCCCCAAAGTCATGTGTCTGTGTACATTTAGTGCCCATAAAGTCATGTCTCAGTGTACAGTTAGTGTCCCCCAAAGTCATATCTCTGTGTACAGTTAGTGCCGCCAAAGTCATGTCTCTGCGTACAGTTAGTGCCCCTAAAGTCATGTCTCTGTGTACAGATAGTGCCCGCCAAAGTCATGTCTCTGTGTACAGTTAGTGCCCGCAAAGTCATGTCTCTGTGTACAGTTAGTGTCCCCCAAAGTCATGTCTCTGTGTACATTTAGTGTCCCCAAAGTCATGTGTCTGTGTACAGTTAGTGCCCCCAAAGTCATGTGTCTGTGTACGGTTAGTGCCCCCAAAGTCATGTGTCTGTGTACGGTTAGTGCCGCCAAAGTCATGTCTCTGTGTACAGTTAGTGCCGCCAAAGTCATGTCTCTGTGTACAGTTAGTGTTCCCCAAAGTCATGTCTCTGTGTACAGTTAGTGTCCCCCAAAGTCATGTGTCTGTGTACATTTAGTGCCCATAAAGTCATGTCTCTGTGTACAGTTAGTGCCGCCAAAGTCATGTCTCTGTGTACAGTTAGTGCCCCCAAAGTCATATCTCTGTGTACAGTTAGTGTCCCCCAAAGTCATGTCTCTGTGTACAGTTAGTGTCCCCCAAAGTCATGTGTCTGTGTACAGTTAGTGCCCCCAAAGTCATATCTCTGTGTACAATTAGTGCCTCCAAATTCGTCATGTCTCTGTGTACAGTTAGGGCCTCCAAATTTGTCATGTCTCTGTGTATAGTTAGTGCCTCCAAATTTGTCATGTCTCGGTGTATGTAAATGCCTCCAAATTTATCATGTCTCTGTGTACAGTTAGTGCCTCCAAATTTGTCATGTCTCTGTGTACAGTTAGAGCCTCCAAAATTGTCGTGTCTGTGTATAGGTAATGCCTCCAGACAAATCTGTTGTATGTTTGTGTACAGTTAGTGCCTCCAGACAAATATGTTGTATCTCTGTGTACATTCAGTTCCTCCAGACAAATTTGTCGAGTCACTGTGTATAGTTACTGCCTCCAGACAAATTTGTCGAGTCACTGTGTATAGTTAGTGCCTCCAGACAAATTTGTCGTGTCTCTGTGTATAGTTAGTGCCTCCAGACAAATTGTCTTGTCTCTGTGTATAGTTAGTGCCTCCAGACAAGTTTGTCGTGTCTCTGTGTATAGTTACTGCACTCAGACCCATTTGTTATGTCTCTGTGTACAGTTATTGCCTCCACACATATTTGCCATGTCTCTGTGTACAGTTAGTGCCTCCACACAAATTTGCCATGTCTCTGTGTACAGTTAGTGCCTCCACACAAATTTGTTCAGTCTCTGTGTACAGTTAGTGCCTCCAGACAAATTTGTTCAGTCTCTGTGTACAGTTAGTGCCTCTTGAGAAATTTGTCTTGTCCTTGTGTACGATTAGTGCCTCAAGAGAAATTTGTCATGTCACTGTGTACAGATGGTGCCTTCAGACAAATTTGTCCTGTCTCTATACACAGTTAGCTCCTCCAGACAAATTTGTCATGTCTCCGTGTGCGGTTCGTGCCTCCAGCCACATCTGTCATGTCTGTGTAAGCAGTCAGTGCCTCCAGCCACATCTGTCATGTCTGTGTGAGCAGTCAGTGCCTCCAGCCACATCTGTCATGTCTGTGTAAGCAGTCAGTGCCTCCAGCCACATCTGTCATGTCTGTGTAAGCAGTCTGTGCCCCCAGTCAAATCTGTCATGTCTGTGTGAGCAGTCAGTGCCCCCAGCCAAATCTGTCATGTCTGTGTGAGCAGTCAGTGCCTCCAGCCAAATCTGTCATGTCTGTGTGAGCAGTCAGTGCCTCCAGCCAAATCTGTCATGTCTGTGTAAGCAGTCAGTGCCTCCAGCCAAATCTGTCATGTCTGTGTGAGCAGTCAGTGCCTCCAGCCACATCTGTCATGTCTGTGTAAGCAGTCAGTGCCTCCAGCCACATCTGTCATGTCTGTGTAAGCAGTCAGTGCCTCCAGCCACATCTGTCATGTCTGTGAGCAGTCGGTGCCTCCAGCCAAATCTGTCATGTCTGTGTGAGCGCGCAGTTAATGCCTCTAACAAAACCTCTTGTCATATCTGTGCTGTTATCGATTCAGTTCTCTGCGATTCAGAGCTAGCCCCTACCCAAGACAGCATGAATTGAAAAATTCAAAGTGGTAAAGCACCACGTTTCGCAGTCGGACATTGCGAATTCGAACCCCACTAGTGTCCAAACTAACAACTGGTCTTGTTCTGGTAGTGTCAGTGTCATGTGTGATAGCAGGGCTTCTTCACTCTTTACTCGGCTATGTTCAGGAGCAGCGTGGCGGCTGTGTGCAGGTGGGTACTACATCGCCCCGGGCGTGTGCGAGTCCCCAGCCTACGAGGAGGGAGGGTCCACACCCCGGTCCTCAACAAGCCGGTGCCGGAACAGTCGTTAGATGGGCCGGAGGTTCCGGCATGGACGCCAACCTGCGTTCCGTCAACCCCTACGTCATCATGCCGCCCCACAGCAACTACAGCGACGCTGACGGTCAGCCTGAGGTGAGGATACCCACATCCACCACCACCTCCTCTGCCCATAAAAGAAACTGTCATAGAACCGGTGTTAAGGGTGTGTGTGTGTGTGGGGGGGGGGGGGGGTAACACAGTGTCTTTATTGGAGATGTTTGTCGGGGGGCGTTGCACTGTAACGCAAAACACACACGCACGAGCACACACACACTAACACTAACGCTCACACACATACACACAACTATTCATTACTTGCATAAAACAAGGTATGGTGGGAACATAATTCGCGTGAACCTTTTTGGAAAAAAGAGATACTGAAGGAAGAATGGTATTACTTTTTTTTCCTTGGTTGTCACATCAGGCATAACACATCGCTAGAGCATACACGCATTTGTGTGATTTGGTTTTCTCTGAACATGGTTCTCTCCTTGTCATTGTGTGTGGGAGGGGATTGTTGTTTAGCTGGTCGGCTGGTGGTGGTGGTGGTTGCTTTTTTAATCATCTTCCATGCCTGGGTGAAGAAATTGAATTAAACGTTCAAGATAAATACATGGGTTTTGCTCGTGGATTTATGGTGTATCAAAGTGCTGTAACGAAAGTTTAAAACTGGCAGTGTAAAGAGTTGTGATTGAAGCTTCTTCAAAAATGACAGTCGTAAGACCGACAGTCGTAAGACCGTGGAGACAAGTGATTGTGCATTCTTATAAAAACGAGTCGTCCAGTTGACATTAGGGATTCTCATCCCAGATGTTAGTTCAGTTGCTGTTAGTTTTCGTATTGGGGTACTGTGTTGATATTGGTATAGACAGACAGACAGACAGACTGACTGACTGACTGACTGGAGCTTGCGTATTTCAGTTTTGATGATATGCGAAATGTTACGGAAATGGTCGTGGTGACGAAAGCCTAAATCTTCGCAGGTTTCCTCTGAGTAAACTGATACCGCAGAAAACGAATCACACCTGGCCAGCTGTCATGTTTATGTTGGTGCTTGGTTCCAGATCATCGAGATCTCGCGGAACGGGCTGTTCCAGCGTGCGGAGGACCCGTACCCCGGGGACGACCTGGATCGGGCAGACGACAGCCACTTCTCCACCTTCCGCTCCCAGGAGGGCGCCTTCGGCCCCAACTACCGACACACTCGCTGCAGAAACACGTAGGTGGACCCTACTAACGTCCGCTGACTTCTAAAGCTTTGTTTCAATTTCCCGCCTACTGTCACCACAGTTTGAAGCTGCACCTGTCTCGTTCATGTCGAAAAAGAAGTGGGCTGTAAGGAAGATGAGTCAGAGATTAGATCGTCTGCAGCGTAGAAATTCCGGTGGTTCTGCCTGCCAATCAGCGGACTTACTATTTTTAGTGTGTAGCGATGAGAATCAAGTCAAAAATGTTCTCTCTTTTTACCTCAAGCCCTTTAAGGCTGCATTTATCTCATATTTTTAAAATCATTCATAGTGAGCTGTCCAAAAGACAGGGACAAACAAATTACAAGACAAAATCCGATTTGTTTGTCCCAGTAGTTTGGCGGACTTACTAATAATTAGTTTTGAAATTTGTTTCAATTTCCCGCCTGCAGTCACCTCAGTTTGAAACTGCATTATCTCGTTCATGTCGAAACAAGAGTTGGACAGTAAAGAAGCTATATCAGAAATTAGACTGTTTGAACTTCGCCTTCGTTTTTCCATCTCTATCTGGTTTCCTTTAAGTATTGATTATAATGGGACAACGTGATTCATTCCATTGTGTACTCTTCCTAGCGATTGACAGGAAGCAGCTGCGGCATTGGCCTGTTGCGCCAGCAGAGGGAGTAGAACCCAAGAAGGTCACGTTGTATGCACAGGGGGTGAATGGTGACAACGCCATCATTTGTCGAGGGTTGGAAAGGAGAGTGATTGAGGGAGCAGGCAAAGTAAAAGAAGTGATATTTTCTGACCCGCATTTCAGGGGTGTGTGGTCGCGCGCCTCTGTGCGTGTGTGTGTGTGGTGTGTGTGTGTGTGTGTGTGTGTGTGTGTGTGTACACGAAGGCCCATAGGATGACTTTTGTTGTCGGGTTTGTTATAAACAGTACGCTTGTCTGTGATGTGGTCATGTGTGCGGGTATGTGCTTGTGAGCGTGTGTGCGTGCCAGCGAGTGTGTAAATGCGCAGACGTATCTCGGACATCACATTTGTCGATGTATGCTGCAGCGATTAACTTGTAACTGAACTTTGTTTTTCATTGCTTAATTTGTTTTCCCGTTAACATTAAAGAATATTTTCCATTCACGGTTACATGAATGTTCATACTTACTTCAAATGATATTCATGACGATTTGTTTTTTTCAAGAAGTTGAATGATTGCTCTCAAAGGTGATGTAAATCCATTCACGTTTTCCCCCATTCAGCCGCCGGACGACCTGGACGATGTGAAACGGTCAGACGACACCCTGAGTCTCAGCGAACTGTCCAACCAGAGCACCAGCGACAGTGGACGAGGCGGGTCCGAGTTTGACGTCAACAGTGCTGCCCACAGAGACAGAGGTCAGTGCAAGGTCAGCATGCACGACGTGTATGCGGGGCATGTTGGCTGAATAATCCCGTACATTGGGGAAAAAAACAACTGATATCCCGCAGAAAACAGTTAACATTCGTCGAGAAAAACAAAGATACTCGATGTTTACCCTGCAAATCACTTATCATCTGTTTCCTGGAAGGATGAAAAATGCTTTCTTTGGGATAACTGATTTCCTTACTGTTGCTGTTTTCTTGAGAAATGATAACTAATTCCGTCAGAAAAGCAGGGGAGATAGGTGTTATAGGCAATGGGGGAGTTTATCTTGATAAACCCATACTAATTGTTTGTTAACTGTTTAGCCAAGGAAAATTGTCATCATCCTTCAAGTAAACACTGATGACACCCGCTTTTCCTGGAAAACCACACACTGTCACTATTTTCTGGAAGGATAACAACCTTTCCATGGGGAAACAATGATACAACTGATTTCCCTGCCATTGTGTAAGGATATTAGCTCATATCTTCTTGAAAGCTGGGAAAACAGCTGTTAGGGCTTGTGAAGGATTAAATCTTTCTTTCGGAAAGACAGTTGTAAGCGCTAGGGCAGTATGCTAGATTCACGATCCCATTATAACTTGTTTTCTCGAGGAAAATGGATCAAACCCTTCAAGAAAAACTCGCTGGCATTCCTGTTTTCCCTGAAAACCACTTACTTCCCTTATTGTCTCGAATCATAACTGATTTTCCTACTGTTGCTGCATTTTTAGAGGGTAATTATTAATTTCCTCAGAAAAGCGGGGAAACAATTATAACGGATGTATGAAGGATGAAAGCTGTTTACTTCCGGAAAATTGGTATTGTGGGCCGTGAGATCGTGTTAGCTTCATAAACCCATCCCCGTCTTCTCGTATAAAAGTGGTTCTCAGCCTCAAAGAAAAACAGGGAAAATACTTGTTTACTAGTTTTCCTCAGAAAAAAAGACAACACTTATTATGATTTACTTGCTCTTATGGCTGTTTTCTGGAAGGTAGATAATTTTTCCACAGGAAAAGTTCTGATAACTGATTTCCCATTGGAAGATAGTGAAGATTTTCCTCGATCCTCGGAAAATAGGGAAACCAGTAATTATGGGCTTCTGAAGCATAGTTGCTTCATCACTCCTCAACGACAGTTTCCCATTTTTTCTCGGGAAAACACTTATCATCCTTTAAGGAACCGTTAATCATTGATCATGACATTGTTACATATAAGTATCATGCAGTAGTATGTTGATGTCCATGTGCTTGTCGTTTCAAACGAACAGTCTTTGAAGATGGTAAAAACACAGATGTCTGTGCGCAGTTTCAGAAGCTAACCAAGCTTGTTTGGTTGCCGCACTCACTGACTTAACGTTGTCAAACGTCTGCTGCAGGCGCCGCCTTGAAAACCTCATCGCCTCTCCCGTACAAGGGAAGCAGTGGTCTCAACGCGAACCCCAACAACTCCTTCCGGGCTCGCGACCCGGAAGTCAGCTTCACCACCTTCCGGGGAGACTCGCCATGCAGCTTCCGCTTCGATTCCGACAGCGACAACACCCTGACCCGATCTCATCGCCCCAACCAACATGGCGGCAGCAACCCCCGGACCAGCCCGCAGCCTGTGTCGACAGCAGCTCACCCGCTTCAGCCCCACGCCAGAAGTCTTCACTCCCTGGTCGGGACGTCCGGTCCCTCGGTCCTCGTCTCCTGCCCTCCAGCACCACAGACGCGGAGAGCTCCGACGAGTCGGGCAGTCTGGGCAGGAAGGGCACGGCGCCCCGAAGGGCCATCACTCCCGGCGCGGACTATTCACGCTACGGGAATCACGGCCCTTCCTTCTACCTCTCCTCGTCGGAATATTACGGAGGAGGGGCGAGGCAGGAAGGGGAGTTGGAGGCGGAGGGAGACTACGGGAGAGTGAGGAGGACTTCCGCCGACCTGCCTGTGTTCAGATCTCAGACGCCGTCGGACCGGGTGTACGGCGGCCGCAGCAACACGGTGCCGCCGGTGGAGTTCCGCGGGCGGCAGGGTCGTCCGACCCCAGGCTACGTCAACTCCTACGGCAGCCGGCAGGAGGCGGGCTACCGCGGGGCGGACTTTGAGCCACGGAGGACGAGTTCTTGTTGCCTCCCTACCCCGAGGTGCTAGAGGAGGGCGAAGAGGAGGACGTGAGGGACGGGAGGTGTCGGAGCGAAGTGCCTTGAACTTCGTGCCTGGTCTGAGCAACGTGAGCAGAACCAGCAGTAACTCGGACAGAGCTCGGCGATCTTCGGAAGTGTAGTTCGTGACCAACATGGCGTCCCGTTGGCTTCCTGTGCTCAGACTTCGTACATCAAAAACCTTTTCCTTCCCCGGAAGATGGGGAAAAAAAAAAGACCGAGTATGTATGAACATACGGACAAGTCCAATACATGTCATTATCGGACTGTTCCGTGTTGCCATGGACGGATCAGGCAGATCGGAATGCTGTTCGCTTTGTTCTGTTAAGAACCTTTTTTTTTTTTCTTCTAACTGGTCCCAATTTACGTGCACGGACCCATACCAGTCAACGGTGTCCTTCGGAGAGAACTCGCGCGTGACTGTTCACATCGGCTCATGTTTCGTATATTTGGAGTTTTGCGTTGCAGAAGCAAAAACGGGGAGGGAAAGGGCTGGGCTGGCCTCTTAACTATCAAGGAAGGGGTGGGGGGGGGGGGATCTTCAACTGGAGTGACTGCAGTTCGGTAGATTGTGTCCCTTGTGTCTTGTTGCGATGTCTGGCCACGCTCCACAAAGTCTTTCATTGCCTGCATGTGTGTGGCCCCATCAGTGGTGTATACTATGCTTATTAACAGCTCCCCTCTGTGTGTGTGTGTGTGTGTGTGTCTTTTTCATACTCCATTATTGTAGGTAAGAGCGACAAACACAACTCTCATGCCCACAGTGATGTCTTTTTGTTCTTTTCGTTTTTTTTTTTTTTTTTCAATTTCTTGTCGATCCCGATGCGTTCTAGTCGGGTATATCTACCCCAATCACCTGTGCAAAATGTCGAAGTCTGTGTCGAAACCATTCAACGGCGCGTTGTGAAATACTGTTGGGGGTTTGGGTTTTTTGTTTGTTCGTTCGTTTTCGTTTTGAAAACCGCCCAGTTCACGTCTCGGTGTGATTATTAGGGTGGTAAAAGTGTGTGTGTGTGTTGTGTGTGTGTGTCCGTGCTTAATCAGTGTGCTCTGGTGCAAATAAGAACACGTCTGCCGTTTGGGATTTCTGTTGATTGTTACGTCATCAAAAAGAAGAAACAAACGGCGAAAAGTGCGCGCGCGCGCGCGTTTGTTCGTTATATCTGCAAGCCCAGTTTACGTTTGTGCTGAGTGGTCTAAATGATGTTTACGCTCGCAGTAAGGTGTGCGCTCCGAATACACTATAATGTGGAGGGTATGGTAACAATTCTGCAACAGTTTCATTATAACAATGGTTTTTTTTCCCTTTTTTTTTTAATTCTTTGGTTTGTTTGTTTGTTTATTTGGGTCTAAATTTCAAGCACATTAAAACGGCAGGATACTGGCTGCGAAGCTCCCCAAGCACACTGAAGCTCAGGAACAGCTTGCGCGAATAAATGCATACCATTATCATGCTTTGGTCATTACTTACTAGGGGAGGCAGAAGTGAGTGCGTGTGTATGTGTGTGCGTGTGTATGTTGGGAGACAGACACAGAGAGAGCGAGAGCGAGTGTGTGTGTGTGTGTGTGTGTGTGTGTGTGTGTGTTGTAGTTCAAACCAAATAACAGTGGGCCTTAACTTTCCTATATGCTTTTTGTTGTTGTTGTTGTTGTCTTTGACTTCCGGTAAACTAGCCAGCTTCAGTATTTAACTGACACATAACTAAATGAGTTCAACTCCCAATATTTGTTTGCTGCTATTTGACCAGGACGTTGCAGGACAACACAATGCTGAGAGCCCGTGACACCCAATATACATCTTGACCTTGGCACCCTACCTACACCCATCCCACGCTCCCACACCCATTTTCCGTCCCAGCCCATCGGCCAACCCCCCACGGACCCCCCCCCCTCCCGCTCCTCCCCCCCCCCCCCCCCCCCCCCCCCCCCCCCCCCCCCCGAAAAAAAAAAAGAAAAGAAAAGAACACCGCCTTGGGGGTCGGTCTTGTTAACACTTGAAAGCTTTTCTTTTTCCTAACGGCAAATTCATTGTTCTTTTGTGATTTGTTCAAACATGCCGCATGGATAGATCAGTTTGTTTGCTGGTGCACACAGGAACTTGAGACAACACAGTTATTGGGAATATGAGAGCTACTACGTTTTTATTCAGGTAAACTGGGTTTTTTGTTTGTTGTTGGAGTTGTTTTGGTTTTTTTTTTAGATCAATGAAAGATGCAGTTGTCAGTTTTATGTCACAACTTGGTATTTTATATACGCTGTACAAAGAGATATATGTGACACTTTTTTTTCTTGTGAAATTCCTGAATTGAAATGATCGGACTTTAACTTTATTTTTTCAAATTTCTGAATTGAATTGGATTGACTTTTGTAACTGTTATTGTTTGGGTTTCGTTTAGTTTTTATGGGTGGATGACGGTGGTGTTTGTTTTTTGTATGTTTATTTTTCCCCTCAGTGACTGCAACGGACAATGACGATGACGCTCAGGGATCGGTCAATCAACAAACAGCTTATGACTTACACATGATTTTGAGGGAGAGAGAAAGAGAGGGGGGGGGGGGACACAGAAGTGCAAACACAGTGTGAAGATCATACCAAAGGGTATGCCGGATTTTCAGACTTCAGTGACTGTTGTCATACGACTTCAAAGTTAAACGACTGACCAGGTAGTGGTGTGGGAGAGACGTGCATTCCTTCAACGAACTCGCCTTTGTTGGCTGGTTTTTGTTCGGGGTTGGTTTTTGTTTTGTTTGTTTGTTCTTTGCATTTGTTTGAGAGCGGTGTTTTCTTTTCTTTTTGTTTTTGTTTTTCAGAAGATACAGCAGACCGAAATGAGTTTACAACTCCCATTTGTTAACAATGATTTGCTGGTTTGTTTGGGTTTTTTTTGTTCTGTAGACCAACACAATTTTCACTGGGTCCTGTGTCGTGGTCCGACTGTCATAACGCTAAATATTAACGCTGAGACGTATCGTGTGGAAAGACGGAGGAGGCTTTGATGCTGGGCGTGGTCTGACTGTGACATGTCGCGTCCTGGACACGGGACAGATTGGAG
>CM031601.1:28335744-28348244 GCA_018398815.1 Conus ventricosus
TTATATTTCTTCACCATTTACAATCCCACTGCTTTTCTGTCTCTGAGGAGGGCACCATTATAAGCAGCGCCGGAAAGTAAAACCGCCACGCTGTTTTCTCTCGTTACGGTTTCTGACTCTGCCAGCTTTTTCGTTGAAATGTTGGGACTGGGCGTTGATGATGCTGTTACCTGTGGCTGCCAGTTCTCCAGATTTTTTTCTTTCTTTCTTTTTTTTCTGGAATTTTCCTGTTTTCAATCTTATATCCGAAAACTCGATTCTTATTCCAAAAAAAAATGCAGAATTTCAGAATTTTGTTTTTGATTTTTTTTTTTTTGAATAAAAGTGTGAGGCTTGAAGTTCTTTTGTTTTCAGCAGGGCTAGTATCGCAGAATAAAACCCCAAATGTTTTGTGAATGTGGGGAATCATGTAGTGTGTGAAATTACATGTTCTGTTTAAACCCCACATTCGTCAGCTGAAGCAGTAGATGTTTTTGCACACGAGTTCAGTCCAGAGGCCAATTGCCCCCTTCAACCCCCCTCTCCCCCTTCAACCCCCCTCTCCCCCTTCAGCCCCCTGGCTCCCCAGTTGAAGACTTCGGAAAGCAGGCAGCTGTCTGGTAACCAACCCACTGCTCGGAGAGGACCACTGGCTGTCCGCTCTGCAGGGTCTGTTGGTCCGTGTGGCCTGTCCAACGTCTGTCTGTCTCTCTCTATCTGTCTGTCTCTCTCTCTCTCTCTCTCTCTCTCTCTCTCTCTCTCTCTCTCTCTCTCCGTCTGTCTGTCTCTCTCTCTCTCTCTCTGTCTGTCTGTCTCTCTCTCTCTCCGTCTGTCTGTCTGTCTCTCTCTCTCTGTCTGTCTGTCTCTGTCTGTCTTTGTCTCTCTCTCTCCTTGCTGACTCTCTCTCTCTCTCTTTCGTCTGGCTCTGTCTTTGCCTCTGCCTTTCTCTCTCTCTCTCTCTCTCTCTCTCTCTCTCTCTCTCTCTCTCTCCTCTCTCTCTCTCTCCACCCCCGCCCCAACTGTGGTGGATGAGTTACGCGGGATGGCTGCTAGACCTCTCGGAACGGCTCAGTGTTACCTGCTTTCATGTTGTCAGTTGATGGGGGGTGTCATATGAACATTTGGTTGAATTCACCAGTGTGTTTTGGACATGCTTTTATTATGTTTACTTTTGTCCTTTTTTTTTTTTTAAAGATGACAGAACCTTGTCCCGTCGTTATACGGTTACAGCCTCAAACGGGCCCTACGAGGTCGGCTGAGTTTATGATACAAACTAACACTGAAACCCACAACAGTGTTATCATGAAGACAAGTATAGAACCCGTTTCGTGTTTTAGCCAGTGCACCACGTGTGTTTTTGTTCCCAGGAGAGTAAGAAATTTAGGTGTTTCATTTGGGGATGTGTAAAGATAGAAGTTGATGATTTTTTGCGCTGAAAGCAAACGCAGCCATGAGTTGACTTTTCTCATTTGCCGTCCACGGCTCAGAGTTCTCTTTGCAGCTCATCTGATTTGACCATTCAAGGACGAGAGTTGCGTTTCCAGTTAGTATCGTAATATTAACTGAGCGATGGGCAACGACCGTGCGGTTTGCAGTCTCGCTAGCGTTGCAGGGTGACTGCCCTAAGGAATAAAAAAAGGCTTCCAGACTGCCTTCATTTTGTCCCAAATGGTGATGGAATTTTTTGTTCAAAGATTAATTGTCCCCAGACTTAAAGGGAAAATTACTATTCCGCCGAACGAAAGAGACCCAAACAAAAGTGTTTTGCCTTGAAATTTGTTTGTCTCTTGTTTTTTTTTTTTTTTTTTTTTTTTTCAATTAAATTTTGTTTTATTTTCAGCCAGCAGTCACCTCACTTTGAAACTCAGGCTGACATCAGCAAAGATTTTTGTTGCTTTTTAAAAAAATTTTTATTAATTACAGTGTCCCTGTATCCAAAAGAACACGAACATAGACATGCTATCCGGTCTGTGTGTATGTCCCCGTATCTATAAGAACACGAATGTAGACCAGCTATCCAGCCTGCATGTGTGTGTGTGTGTTGGTGTGTGTGTGTGTGTGGTGTGTGGTGTGTGTGTGTGTGCTGTGGTGTGTGTGGTGTGTGTGTGTGGTGTGGTGTGGTGTGTGTGGTGTGTGTGTGTGTGTGTGTGTGTGTGTGTGTGTGTGAAAGAAGGAGAAAATTGGGAGGGAAGTGGGTAGGATGGAGAAAAAGTGTTAGCATCCCAAGATCGGTTCGATCCCAGACAGTGAAAGCGTCTCCCAGGTGCTTCACACACACACACACACACGCGCGCACGCACACACACACACACACACACACACACACACACACACACACACACACACACACACCACTGTTGTAGGAAAACAAGGTGTAACGCTATCGGTTTGTTAAAAAAAAAAGAAAAAAAAAGTGTAATCCTCAGAGATGGCTTGAATGAGGAGAGCGTATTACAGCTAAAGCTAGGGTGAGGAAGTTTGTTCCATGCGGGGGGCGCTTGAAAAGAGATTTCAACCTTTGTTTCCGAGGGCCTTCGTATGGAAACGAGGGATATGAAGGAGATGCGTTATCAGCGAAGACAGCCAGGGTCGGGTAGTGACGGCTGAACAGCTGTTAGAGAAGATCAGAAAGGTGTAAAACGTTTTTAGCGTTCAGAGACTGAGACTGCAGCAAAGACGACGGCCTATGATGAAGACTTTTTGGACCAGGAAGCCAGAGAAAAGAATGAGGCGTTACGAATAGGAATTTCAAGATTTGCTGTTTACACCTCGAGTGTACCTCCCCCCCCCCCCCTCCCCCCCCCCCCCCCCCTTCCCTCTGCTCCAAACCGTTGCGATCTTTGCGTGTAGTTTCATACTGTTCTACTTTTTTCAAAGATTAATTGTCCTCAGACTTAAAGGGAAAATTACTATTCCGCCGAACGAAAGAGACCAAAACAAAAGTGTTTTGCCTTGTAATTTGTTTGTCTCTTGTTTTTTTTAATTTTTTTTTCAATTTGTTTTTTTTTCAGCCAGCAGTCACCTCACTTTGAAACTATTTGTCCTCAGATAAATAAAGGGAAAAGGTGGCAAAAGAGTACCTGGAGAGGGGATGTCCAACGTTTCGTGTCGTAGACACTTCAACAGGGAATGAAGCTTGATGATAGTTGACTTGGTCACTGAACACAGTTCATGGTTTGAAGGGGTGGAAAGGGCAGAGGTGGGAGTGTGGACAATATTGAGTGTAGGGGTGATCATAATTCACAATAGAAATGGGGAGTGTTAATGGACAGCAAAGGAAGGGTGAGGAGGGGGGAAGGGGGGAAGAAGAAGGGAGGGGGCAGGGGGAAAAAAAGGGGGGGAGAAGAAGAAAGGAGGGGGGGGGGGGAAAGGGAGAAAGAGGAGGGCTGATGGTTCATTCCCTGACATTGAGCCCATGTGGGCTCAAGGTGCCAAGGCGCTGTATTAACTGGCTTTCCATGTATTTTCGGTAGTTCCCTTCTTGACGACCATTTCTCCAAAGGGCTGCTACTCTGATGTGGGAAAGATGGTGATGGTCCGAATTGAAATGGTTTGCCACAGGCGTGTCTTTTCCTGTGAGGATGCTGTCTCTATGTAGACATAGAGACAGCATCCTCACAGGAAAAGACACGCCTGTGGCAAACCATTTCAATTCGACCATCACCATCTTTCCCACATCAGAGTAGCAGCCCTTTGGAGAAATGGTCGTCAAGAAGGGAACTACCGAAAATACATGGAAAGCCAGTTAATACAGCGCCTTGGCACCTTGAGCCCACATGGCTCAATGTCAGGGAATGAACCATCAGCCCTCCTCTTTCTCCCTTTCCCCCCCTCCCCCCCCCCCTCCTTTCTTCTTCTCCCCCCCCTTTTTTTCCCCCCTGCCCCCTCCCTTCTTCTTCCCCCCCTTCCCCCCCTCCCTCACCCTTCCTTTGCTGTCCATTAACACTCCCCATTTCTATTGTGAATTATGATCACCCCTACACTCAATATTGTCCACCACTCCCACCTCTGCCCTTTCCACCCCTTCAAACCATGAACTGTGTTCAGTGACCCAAGTCAACTATCATCAAGCTTCATTCCCTGTTGAAGTGTCTACGACACGAAACGTTGGACATCCCCTCTCCAGGTACTCCTTTTGCCACCTTTTCCCTTTATTTATTTGAATACGAGTACAGCAGTCACTACTTTACCTTTTATTTGTCCTCAGGCTGACATCAGCAAAGATTTTTGTTGCTTTTTAAATTTTTTTTATTAATTACTGTGTCCCTGTATCCAAAAGAACACGAACATAGACATGCTATCCGGTCTGTGTGTATGTCCCCATATCTATAAGAACACGAATGTAGACCAGCTATCCAGCCTGCATGTGTGTGTGTGTGTGTGGTGTGTGTGTGTGTGTGTGTGTGTGTGTGTGGTGTGGTGTGGTGTGTGTGTGTGTGTGTGTGTGTGTGTGTGTGTGTGAAAGAAGAAGAAAATTGGAAGGGAAGTGGGTAGGATGGAGGGAGAAAAAGTGTTAGCATCCCAAGATCGGTTCGATCCCACACAGTGAAAGCGTCTCTCAGGTGCTTCACACACACACACCACACGCACGCACGCACACACACACACACACAACACACACACACACACACACACACCACTGTTGTAGGAAAACAAGGTGTAACGCTATCGGTCTGTTAAAAAAAAAAAAAAGTGTAATCCTCAGAGATGGCTTGAATGAGGAGAGCGTATTACAGCTAAAGCTAGGTGAGGAAGTTTGTTCCATGCTGGGGGCGCTTGAAAAGAGATTTCAACCTTTGTTTCCGAGGGCCTTCGAATGGAAACGAGGGATATGAAGGAGATGCGTTATCAGCGAAGGACAGCCAGGGTCGGGTAGTGACGGCTGAACAGCTGTTAGAGAAGATCAGAAAGGTGTAAAACGTTTTTAGCGTTCAGAGACTGAGACTGCAGCAAAGATGACGGCCTATGATGAAGACTTTTTGGACCAGGAAGCCAGAGAAAAGAATGAGGCGTTACGAATAGGAATTTCAAGATTTGCTGTTTTCACCTGAGTGTACCTCCCCCCCCCCCCCCCCCCCCCCCCCCCCCCTTCTCTCTGCTCCAAACCGTTGCGATCTTTGCGTGTAGTTTCATACTGTTGTACTTTTTTGTGGAGGGGGGGGGGAGGGAAACGAACGGGTTACCACCCTGTTCCAGAAATACACGTGAATCCAGATCATGCCATTTTCTTCTTGTGGAAAGCTGTGAAGAATCGCAGGACCCCCCCCCCCCCCCCCCCTCCCCATTGATGTCCTCCAGGTCCATAACTCTTGCCGGGTGGAATGCAAGCAGTTAATGCTCCTGATTAGGAAGGTAACGGTAAGATTATAATTTTTTTTTAAATATATATATATATATATTCGAAGAGCTTTTTTCTTTTTTTTTCTCCCCCTTTTTTTCTGTTTGTGTTGTTATCCTTTTGGTTGCGATATAATATGAACTGCTTGAAATTTGACTAACGCACTTGCACGTCCAGCTTATCATCAATGAAGAACATGATTTCACAGAAAAATGGCCGACTGGAGATAGGCGTTTTTGTCCAGTTTTTTTTTTTCTTCTTTTTTTTTTCTTTTTTGTTTTTCTAGCAGCCTCCAAAGCAGTGGAGGATACGGGAATTATTAAAAAACGATTATATTGGGTTATGTTCTTTTCCATTCCTCGTGTGTGTGTGTGTGTGTGTGTGTGTGTGTGTGTGTGCGTGTGTGCGTGCGTGTGTGTGTGTGTTCTACATCATGTTATATTCGGAAACGAAGATGTCTGCTGTTACGGTTTACCATTGCAGAAAATATGGATGGACGAGTGTTTGTTTTATTTTATTTCTTTTTTTTTGTGCTGCTATATGAATAAACCCATACAGAAATAACCTGAACTTATATTGCATTGTTCCGTATTGTACAATTTCCTTATCAGGTCATAAACATTTACATTTATCTGTATATGAAATTGGGCGTTTCTGTCGCAAGAACGGAGATGGGTGCTGGGAGGAGGGGGGGGGGGGGGGGGGGGAAGGGTTGGGGGGGGGGGGATCGCCTGTGCCACGTTGTGGCTCTGTGTGTGTGTGTGTGTGTGTGTGTGTGTGTGTGTGTGTGTGTCTGTCTGTCTGTCTGTCTGCCTGTCTGTGTTTTAGGGGTCAAGGGCGTTTTGGGAGGTCCAAATCGTCCGTACCGTCGTTGTCATTATTGTTGTATTTTATTTTACACACAGACGTCAACCCATGAGACTGAAAAGTGAGAGACAAGTCCAGAAGCTGTGGTTTGTGTCACGGGTGTCCAGTGCCTCCTCCTGCACACGGTCTCTCGGTTTGTCTTCTGACCAGCACGGCTGGAAGCCAAGCCGCAGCTCCGGCTTCGGGGTGTAGTGGAGTGGGGTGGGGGTGGGGGACCCGGGGGGGGGGGGGGGTAGTGGGTGGGAGGGGGAGACGGTCGCGCGAGACTTGACCCCATGGTCTTAACTTCAGATTCTGTGTGTGTGTGTGGTGTGTGTGTGTTGTTGTTGTTGTTGTTGCCATTTGATGTTTTCTCCTTTCTCAGTTTCCCTTTTCCCTCCCCATCTTCAGTCAAATTGTGGCAAAACTGAACGTGTTTTGACAAATGATCGGCAATTCAGAGCATTGAAATCTGATAGTGGAAAACTGCATAGCATCTATGCGTGCGTGCGCGCATAGATGCTTTGTGTGTGTGTGTGTGTGTGTGTGTGTGTGTGTGTGTGTGTGTGTGTACATATACATATAATAACAAACTAGGAATCGCTGTGTTCATCCTTTACTGTCAAAGAGTTGATGTCTTTGTTTTTTGTTTTTTTGTTTTTACTCTTGTTTGCCTAAACGAAAGCAGACTTGTTATTCGACTGTTATGGCTGTGACAACAACCGACAGATAACGGCAAACAAGCCAGTCCACAAGTTGTGTGGGTAGGACTGAGACACAAACCGATGTACTTCCTCTATGTTGCCCTCCACGTGGCCACCCAGTGAACGAAATACTTCCGTGACAACTCCCTTCCTCCCCCCCCCCCCTCTACCCTCCTCCTCTCGCATATGAGGTGACAACCTATTAATCCATCCATTCCCCACCCCACCCCACCCCTCCATCCATTCCCACACGCTTTTTACGCCAAACGTCGTATGACCTTGTAAGTTTTCTGTCAACAGACTTGGCTCTGTGGACGAAAGCCTCGGAGCAGGCAATACAAATAGATCTGTCTTCGAAGGGATTACAATGGTTGCCTGATGCAGCTAGTGAAGAGTTTCATATCTATAATATATTTTCTTAATTTTTGTTCCCAGTTTCTCCCATTTTCAAACTTCCCTCCCCCCCCCCCCCCCCCCCCCCCACCCCCTTAAGTCCAAATCTTTGCCAAGTCATTACTATGAAAACAGTTGAGTTGTTGGCCTGCGCTTGTTTTTTTCCCCTACTATTGGATTGTTCGTCTTTGTATTTGTCTGAATTTATTCAAGTTTTAAAGGCTATGCCAGTCTTGAATAAGAGTTACTCTGTGTTAGGTTTCCTCAGGGGAGCAAGACGTAGTCTACTTGTTTACTGTTTCTGTGGGGAAAGAAAGAAAATCGATAGAACCGCCCACTCTCCGTGTGTGAGCGTCAAGGGAGTGTGATCAGACAACTTTTGACCTTGATTGATAAGACGGATGTGGGAATCAACTGCCAATAGGATCCCCTCGCGCCTGAAGTTGAATCTCATTGGTCATAGAGACGAAGCAGATGTAAATGAAATACGACCTGAGGCGTCTGATGATAACAAAGCAACTACGCACGAGATAAAACAACAAAACAAGAAGTCGTGGAGAAACGCTCTTTCATCAAAGAGGCAAAAGCGACAGTGGACTGGAGATCTTAGCAAGTAACTTTCATGAGAACTTTTACCGAATTTCGGTGAATCACTTAGCCCGTCGCGTATGAAGAAAAAAAACATAAGTAAAAGAGACAAAATTGAAGAGGGGCAAAGTTTAAGCAATCTAGCATCTGGTTCGGGTTCTTTTTATGGATTACAATTCAATTAAACTTTACTACAAACCGATGTTTTCTTTAAGAGCCACGGGTTCAAAAGGACATCTGTCATGCTCCATAAATAGTAACATTCTGTGATTGGTAGGCGTCATGATCTCAGTTCCTTTTCTCCGATAGCTGTAGACATATGGAAGCAAAACGAATCAATCTTGAAGTTTAAAGACCCTCTCTGATTGATTGGTAGGCGTCATGATCCAGGTTCTTGCTCTCCAATAGCCGTAGATGAACGAAATGAAACGAAGCAACCTGGAAGTTTAAATACCCTCGTTGATTGGTTGACCCCGGCGTCAGCTCAGTTTCTGTTTTAATAGCCGTAAAGAAACCAAAATGAAGCAAACTTGGAGTTTAAAGACTCTTGCTATCGGTAGCAATCATGATCTTATTCTCATTCTCTAATAGCCGTAGAGAAATTGAACGAAGTAGTCTTGAAGGTTAAAGACCCTCGCTGGTTGGTAGGAGTCATGATCTTATTCTCCAATAGCCGTAGTTTAACAGAACGAAGCAGTCTCTACGTTCTTTCTTTTCTTTCTGCGTACGCAGGCTGACACTCCTGCGGACACTCCCTGTATAGCCAGGCAGTGGAGTTTTGTGTGTATGACCCTTTTCTTTATCCCATTAAGGCAGCCATACTCCATCTTCGGGAAGGTGCATGCTATGTGTCACGTGTCATCCATACCAACGGCCAAACTGGCCTTCTCTTCCGAAAGTTGGTGATGGGATTTGACGTGTGTGCAAGATGTTATGCGTGCGTTCACACACGGAACCTCGGTTTATAGTCTCATTCGAAGACTATATGGGGAATGGAGTCAGAACCAATGTTAACTCCGAGGGAAAAATCCCCCTATACCGAAATTCGAACCCGCAACCCCAGGATCACGAGTCCGGCGCTCTACCAACTGAGCTATCCGGCCCCCAGTCTCTAAGTTTATAGACACTTGTTTCACGTACTAGATGACGTCCCCGTGAAAGACAGCTTTCTCCGTCTGACTGAGGTAAAAGAATTGAAGGTTATTGTGAGACCGAATTTAAGACACCTTTCTTTTTCCTTCTAATTTTGATCCGATTAGGATAGTTTCTTCCCTTGTAACAACATATCACATACACGCTTGAGACGGGTTCTGTCTGCCTTTCGTATGGCCGAAGTTCCTGTGACAGGCCCGCTTGCCTGTTTGTTGGGAATTTTGTAGAGCATTTGATAGCCTTTTTTTAACACTAATTTCACTGAAAGCTGGACCTAAAAGACGTGTTTGAAAACCAGAGAGCATCGAAAGTAAAGGGGCCTCTAATCTGCGATCTGGTCGCATGGTTTCCCTTTCACCGACTTGATCAGCAATGTTCTGATGTATGTTAGTGTTGAACGATTGTTTCCCCTGGGCATGACGAGGGTTTCGTCAGTTTACATTGCATCCGTGGGTTTCTGAAAGTTCCGTACCAGTCATTTTCAATTTTACGTCACTCTTCCTGACTCAGCCTTATCAAATTGTATCGTTCTTTAGCTGTCATTCGCCGTGCGAGTGTGTGTGTGTGTGTGTGTGTTTTGAGGGGGTCTCTTTTTTTTTTATCTTTAATTCCACGAGTGGTCCATTCACTGCCTATTCATGCACAACGAGAGGCTTCATACATTTATTCTTCTTGTTCCAATTTATTAGAAACCACCAGCTGTTCTGTAGAAAACCTGTTGAGTAGGCAGGAAGACGGTGAATAATGTTCAGAGTCAAACTTGCTGTTCATTTTGTTTTGGGCTCTGCTTGCCAGTGTGTGTGTGTGGTACCGTTATGTTGATCATTTATGCTTTACTATTTCATTTATGCTTCACTATTATCTTTCTCATTAACGGTACTAGTAAACCGCACGGAACGTGTTTGGGAGGTAGCCAGATTTGCTGTGTTTGTCGTTTGGTTGTATCGGGGCAGAAGGTGGATGTGCTGATAGACAGCCTTGAAAGAAGACTGTGTATTTGGCTGTCCTATGATGAAACCGAAACTGGAAAAAGGTTTAGCTTTTCGTCATTGTTGAACATTGAATAACCAAGATTTTATTTTAGTGATAATAGTGTAGAAAGAAGACTGTATTTGGCTGCCCGATGATGAAACCGAAACTGGAAAAAAAGTTTAGGTTTTGGTCGTTATTTGACATGGAGAAACCGAGGTTTTTTTTGTAGTGATATTGAAGTTGAGCAGCTGAATCTTGCAGATATCGGACACCATGAGTTTTGTCTTTGAAGGGTATACACCGCATAGAGTATATTACCCCCGCTTCTCCCCCCCCCCCCCCCCCCCCCCCCCCGCCCCCCCCCCCCCCCCCCCCCCCCCCCCCCCATACCACCACTATCCCACCCTGGGCGCTATTCTGAAGTCTTGCGACGAATTTCATCATTGTGTATGTGTGTGTGTGTGTGCGCGCGCGCGTGTGCGCGTATGAGAGAGGGGGGTATGTGTTGTGCCGGTTGTGTGTGTGTGGTAACTTCGTAACTTTCAGCGCTGGTACTTTTGTTGCACTTGACGCGAAACTCGAACTCGGATCAAACGTGTCAGAACGGTTGTTGATTCAGTCATGCCAATCTCTTGTTGTTCTTTGAACTTCAGCTGATCCATTTTGTTTTTAGGGATCCCTCCGAACACAGCTGACGCCGTGCATATTCAAAATAACTCGTGAGCAGTTCGTGATTTTTTTTCTTGCCCCTCTCTCTCCCTCTCTTTCACACACACACACACACACACACACAGACATGCTCATGAGCGTTCTCTCTCTCTCTCTCTCTCTCTCTCTCTCACATGCTCATGAGCGTACTCTCTCTCTCTCTCTCTCTCTCTCTCTCTCTCTCTCACACACACACACACACACACACACATGCTCATGAGCGTACTCTCTCTCTTTCTGTCTCACACACACACACACACACACACACATGCCATGAGCGCTCTCTCTCTCTCTCTCTCTCTCTCTCTCTCTCTTGCGCGCACTCTTAGGCGATTAAAACGTTGTTGAGGTACATGACGCATTGGGAATTGTTACGTAGGTCTAACAAGCATGCAAAGAGAGACAAACGAGCAAACCATTCTAGTTTTCTGTCGACACGCACTGTTAAAAGTTAGCGCCTAACGCAGCCCTGTGTGATGCAGAGAAAGCTCCATTATTTTAACTTTAAGGATCACGGGGACCAAGCCCACAAACGAAGCGCGAAAAACCTAACGATGTATTCTTCACCTTGGCAGCCGCCTCGCACGTCATATGCTGATATATTTGGATACTGCCGCAGAACATGCTCTCCATGGAAATAGATCTTTCCTTCACGCATTGGATTAGGAAGTTCAGACCTCGCTCTCGCTCCAATCTCTCGTTCTGTTGCCGCCTCGGTAAACGCCGCCATATTGTCCAAAAAGATATCCCGGCAGGCTAGGTTGCCGCTTCGAAATAGGTACGGGGAATCACCACCCGAGAGGCTTTTAGGCGACAGCGCGACGCGACTGGAGTTGTAGCCCTTTCGTGCCATGGCTTATCCGCCTGAATGTTACCGTTCGATCATTCCGATACCAGCATGAACAAGTCAGATTACCGTGATGCTATCGGGGATTCGGCATCCACGGACAAAGCGAGAATCATAAATGAAGTAGGGGACAGTAAACATCGGAGAAGAAATTCCTAAGGTAACTAACTGCTGCTCCCCAGATGAACTAGTCACACACGTCTGTCATTCCAAACGAACGCTGCTTGAGACACCAGACCACCAAACTGACATGGCCGACACAAAGAACACCAGAATAAACTCTTTTGCTTCGCGTCGGTATTTGTGCTAGGCCATTTGCTACTCGTTTGTTCACGGCTGTTTTAGGGTTTGTTTTCTTTGTTTGTTGGGGTTTTTTTTTATTTAACATTTTTGCCGCAGACAGACATCATAATCATATACGTGCATGTCGCGTCTTACTGAGCTAGTGTGCATCATTATAATACCCGGTTTCCGGTTTATTACACTCCAGTCCCACTGTACTTTGATTCAAAATTCGAGCATCTTTATTGCGTTCCGTGAGATGGTGATTTTTATCGTGATATTTTATCATCTTGCTTTCCCACTGTTGGCTTGAACGTGACAGTCTCCACTGAATATGTACATAGTGTTTCGTTTGGGATGAATCGCTTTGCTAATATGGGTAAAAGAGAAGAAATGGACTTTACACTCGCATACCAGGTATTATTGCTTTATCATTGTACGGACTAAAATAGAAGAAATGGGTTTCAGTCCCATACCAGATATTATTGCCTTATTATTGTACAGACTAACGGAGAAGAAATGGACTTTGTGCGTGTACGAGTAATTATTATTAATTTATTATTACGTGCCAATTCGTTTTGGTTTTGTAGCGCACTCTTATTTTTGTACAGAACACTATCGACTGGAGATGACAAACAAGGGCTTTGGAACAGCAAAAGTGTGCGTGTGTGTGTGTGCGTGTGTGTGTGTG
>CM031601.1:28355744-28363244 GCA_018398815.1 Conus ventricosus
GAGGTGCTATTAAATATTAAACTTATTGCTCAAGAAGCTACATTGGCATAAACATGCTGCTTAAGTCCACGTGAGCAAAAACGTGTAAAGTGTAAATCATCAATGGAGATTTCCACTTATTATATATATATATATATATCAGGGATGGAAATGCCCCACAATTTTCAGAGTGAAAATCAGAAAATCCTGTATAGGGTACATGAATACAATAAGCATTTCATAACAACGCAATTAAGAAAAAAGGTTCAACAATCTTTTCACATACACACACACTCATACATACTCTAAATGTGGTAACGGTACCACACATTGCAACGATGAAGTATTGTGAAAATAAAAATAAACATATATAAGTGGTGCATTAACGATAGCGACGCTGTATAATGATAGCAATGAGCCCCACACTTTAACATCTGCGTTACAGTTCTATAATGATTAGTAAGCTTACACTAAGCTTTACATTTTTGTGACTACTTTGGAGTAATACGGGTTTGTGTTTTTACTTTCTATTTTTTTCTTTCTTTCTTTCTTTCTTTCTCTTTTCTGTTACTGTCTTTTTTTTTTTTATTTTAATTTCTTTTTCTTATTTTTTACATCCCCTGAACGGTGCAGAAAATTTGTGAGTATGGATTGTGTCACGGTCGCCTAAGCCGGACGGCCTTACCACACTACCACGCCTATTACACACTAGAGCAGACAACACAGCCACACTAACACAGGCTTTACATATCATGCGCACTTCTTTATTTCACACTCACTATGGCGCCACCCCTCACGTCCATCCACACTCACACACCGGTAATCCCACTTATTCACTGACCACACTACCTGAAAGACCATGAAAACCTAACTCTATACTAAAGCACCAGTTGCGGTATTTCCCTGGACTAAGGAGCAGAGTTAGCCCGCCACACGTGGGTGGCTTCCTACTAGGGACAAGGACAACCAAGTGACACTAGTCTCTAAAACTTCTACCACCCACACCTTCCCCAGGACCAACCTTCTCTTTGCACCGGGAATCCCTACCGAAACTGGTTCGCTGGTCCCTAACGGAGGCAACGACAAGTGCCCTAACACCTGAGCTGGCCACTACGTCCAATAGGAGGCAGTAGTAACACCTTACCTCTACCACCTACTGCCTAACCCCACACACTTAACCCTACTGCCTAACACTACACCCTTCTACACAACCCATGGGACAACCTATCCCGGCCCGGAAAGCTCCAGGTCCTTGCACTGTCCGGGGACCCTCACCTGTCTGGACTCCTCCCTCGGAATGACTCCGCTCCTCCTCGCTGTCCGTGGACCCTCGAGGCGGAACCCTCCAGGATGACTCCGCTCATCAGCGCGTCCGTGGCCCGCACGCAGGCTGACCCCCGAAGACCTACACCCCGGCGCCGACCGTGACTCATCACGGTCCTGACTCCTCCCCTGCGCTGGGCACGACACTGGCGCACCCAAACACCAGACGCCTCTCGACGAGTCCGGAGGCTTCGAAGGACACCTCCTCCTCTGAAGGCCCCGCCGGACACTGGGGTGAGGGAAGGTCTGGTGCAGCGCCTCTCACAGGACGCCGAATCCGGGTAGGCAAAACAGGGTTGGCTGGTAGAACCCGGGAGAACCCGGTAGCCGAAAAAAATAGGAGGCGACGGCCTGGATGGTTTTCCCTTCCTGGGAAGAGCAGGCAACTGACGCCGCGACGCTACCTGCCGGCCGCGGCAGCAGGAATGCGGTGGGTTGGCCCACCCTCAGGACGGAACAGGATACCAATGCTGACCAACTGGACAGACAGACGTTCAACCACACCCAGTTCTGCAACTGGCTGACGTGGGCTGCCAAAAACAGAGACGACCCAGACCGGCACAGGCCAAGGCACACCAGAACCGCGACGAGGACCTGGCCACTGCCTATGACTCGGAAGTCACTCAAGCTCGACTAACGGCGCTGCCGCCGCAACTTACAAGGCGCGTCCATCGACGAACACAGGGACCGAAGTGATAGCTATCCCAACGCATTCCGACCTGGTCGGATCAAGCGAACTCTACTCACACACAAAACAGCGAGTGGTCAGAGCAAGCGGTATCCCTCCGCAGAGCTGACACGCCGGACAACGGACTAGTTGTTTGCTCGTGCTACAACACGACAATTTACCACAACAACTCACAGACTTGACAACCCCAACAACAGCCGATATCCTGCCCCGCCTCGATAGTGTAGAACCCAAGTAACAAAAGGGTAACAAGCGGGAATGAAACCATCTCCGCTTCATCCCTTCAACAAGTCAAGTTGGAACTCAAGAATATTGTGTATCTTATTACCCAGCACCTACCTAGCCTAACCTTCCACCTTATACCAAACCCCAATCTTACACCGCACACTCGCACACAAACATATACACAATGCACACGCGCACAGCTCTCTATTTGGAACTCATTACTCCAAACACTTGGACATGCTTGTTTGTTAGTACCGCCGATCGGTGACCACACCCCCAGCTAAGTTTTAACTACCGGTTAAAACAACAAAAACTTCTCCTCGATCGGCGTTTACTCACACCCATACCTACAACACTCCACCCTCCAACCACTCACATCTGCTCTGCTGTTACTTTTGATGCACCCTCCATCATTCCAACAACATCACTTTTCAATACATCATTACCGCAGTATTACATATTCACCTGGTCTATCTCTGCCTCACACGACCTACGCAGGCACTTACTGGCAAGCCGTTACATTACGGTCTACATACAAACTCATAACGGCAGAGGTGCTATCTGACATGCTCGACCGCTATGCAAACAGTGCTACACCCTTTCCACTCCCAGTAACACTTTGCTACGTCATTCTCTTCCATTGAAAAATAACATGCATATCTTCGACAATGTCAACTTCACATGACACAGGGAATGGAACTTACTCTCTCTCTCTCTCTCTCTCTCTCTCTCTCTCTCTCTCTCTCTTCTCTCTCTCTCTCTCTTCTCTCTCGGCAACGACTCAAGAAGTCTGCCGCCATCTCATTGTCCTCCCCAGACACTGCTCTGTCTACCCACCGTAAACTAGAATGGCTGCAGCTGCAGTGCCCACCTTGTGATCCCTCCCATAGTACTCTAAGACCCCACAGCTACTTCCTGGGTTTCGTCCTCAAATGAAAATGTCGCTTGTACCTGCAACCTGCTGTTGCCATTTCTTCTTTGTCAACTCACACGTTCGTGCTACCTTGTTCCTTAAGTTGACGACCGTACTCTGCCTGTTTGTGCGAGATCTTGCCTGCCGGTTGCAACCACCGACTCTCAGTGTCTGCATGGGCCCGCGCATCCGTGGCGTCCTCACGACGGGAACTCTTGAGACTCTCCCTTATCACCACTACGCTGGACACTGGACGCATGACTGGCAGTTCCGACGAAAGTCAGCATAAGCATGCCTGGCAATAAAATGGCGACCAACTCGCTCCTTAGTTCGGGTGAGTACCTAAAGTGTTCCAGACATGGGTACGTCGTGGGCTTGTTCATCACAGCCCCCCCCCCCCCCCCACCCCCCCCCCATGCCCGTAGTCAGCTGGGACGCAGTTTTGAATCGTAGTCCTTGGGACCCTCAAACGCTGGACTAGTACACCGATTTCGAGCGCGTACTCGACTCGTCCATAACTTGTGTGGAAGTGCGTCCTGCTTCACACGCCACTCGAGCCTTCCTCAAAGGTTTCTTCCTGGTCCTGTATCTGAATTATATGCTGGGTAGTGGTGTTCAGGGGGGGGGGGGGGGATGCATTCCTTCACGGGGCAGTTGGTACTGGTCCTGCTGCTCCCTGCTCGCTGCCGCGGTGTCTGCACTGCTCCCACCATCGCTGGGTCTGCGTATATTGGGCACACGTTGTGTCCAACCGGAATCTCCTATTTTCTTTGCCGAAATTCCCGATCAGGACTTCCTGCACTGGGCTATTCATGGACTAAAACTCAACTTTCCCTGCGATGAATGGCGACTTCAACTCGATTCCGCCACAGGTAACACATTCCTAATCCTGGATTCAGCCAAACACTGGTACTGTCTCTCCTGTGTACGAGTCTGCTATGTGGTACAACCACTCGGCCATACGGTGTATCCGGCACCAGTGTCTCGCAATCCATTGGCCGGAGCTCCGTTCAACTTCTACAATTGCACGCGGGTCGTACGCTGCTCAAGCGCAAAGGGCGACACAACGTCGGGATACTCGAGCTTGGGGTGTCGCAAACAATGAACAGCTCACCCCGGTTTGGGGCGCGCAGGGGCATTTTCCTAGCGATGTGGCCTGGTTCTTGCAGTTTAAAACAAAACTATGGTCGAGCTAGGCCCTTCTGATCTCCTGTTCGGTTGCTGTCTAGTGCACCATACTTTGTTGGGATCTCTCTGCAGACGGCTCTCTGTCGTTTCATGCCATTTCCAGGTTGGGTGTTAACCGTTCGTCTTGCTCGCCCTTCCTCCCCAATCTTTTGGGCCTTCGCTAAAACCGTAAGCTTCCGTTGCCATTTGATCAACAGTTTTCGGGCTTTTCTTCCCGGGACCTCGATCGTGACTCTGGTGACAGCAACTGGTAAAAACTGTTCTTGAAAAAAAGCAGATCTTACATCTCTGCCACACTCTATCCTTGCCCGCTGCCGCACACCTGAGGGAAATAACCACCGCTTATCCTTCCCAGACCTGCGGGCCGATGTCTCAGCAGCGTCCGTCTTGATGCTTCTGAACTTTTCCCGGTATGCCTCAGCATCTAGGCCTAAATGGCAGAACAGGCGTCTTTATCTGATCATAGTCGCCTAACTCCTCCACACTTAAACCGCATCACTGCTTCTTAGCCTTTCCTCTCAGCGAGACTTCAGGACGTTGTGGGCCATGAGGTCTCGCTCACTTGCACTTCTGGGCTACACGCTCAACTGGGCGATGATACGCGTCCACGTCATCGTTCGCTCCTAACGGCTCAAGGTGGGACACGCTTCGTGTTCCTTCACCTCGATCATCGTTTCCTGGTGCCGCTGCTTCGTCTGAGGCTGCCGCTCCTGTATATTTAGCTCTCGCTCTCTCGCCCTCTAACTCAGCTTTTGCCGTGCTTGAGCTTCTTTTTCTTTATCGCCCTTTCGTCCTCATCCTTCTTTCCTCTGCAGTACCCCAGTTCCCAATCTGTCTCGCTGCTTTCTCGTCTTCCATCTTCCTTGCCTACAGCCTTCGCTCTTCAATCTTCCTCTGCTTCATCTCTAACTCCCTCTGCCTAGCAGCTTTCTCTTCTCCAGCCGTCATCTTTCTGCCTCTCTAACTCCTCTGCCTAGCAGCTTTCTCATGTTCAATCTTCTCTGCTTCATCTCTAACTCCTCTAATCCTTCATCTTCTGCCTCACTTTCTCCTCCATCCGGAGCTCCAACTCTGCTTTCTCTCGCTATCTCTCATCCTCATTTCGGACCGAGTCTGTGACAAACTTCGGCGAGATCTCCCCCAGCGAAACCCATCGCCGTTCCACTTGACAAACTTTGCTAAGTCCCGTCCCCTGTCGTGATCCACCCCCGCATATGGTCACTAAACCTTAGTTTGTATCTGCACGTAGTGGCCCTGTGGATCCATGACACTATCGGGGCGTACTGCGGATGGGATCGGAGTGTGTTTAGACGTAGGGTACCCCTACCCTCCACAGGTGCTAGCACGGATGTATGTGATCCGTGCGCAACTAGTGGTTCCTGATACTTACTTGCCCCTGAAGCAACCCAGCACAAGTACACAATACTCCAAATGAGTCACGCAACCAGCACAACTCCACCCCATCACTTGTGTACCTATACCGCATGAGCTCCAACCCATGCCATTATTATCAATGCACTGTCTGGGACCACTGACTGAATCTCGTGACTCGGTGTGTTCAACGTCCACTGTGATGCGCACAGTTCGCATATGAACTACAGTCACGGCCCTCACGGTCTAGGTAGGCACACCCCCCCGATCACAGTGCACTTGCACCCACAAGTTCTAATGACACTCCTGCACACCTTAGTGTCACAAAACACTACGCACCCCTCAGCTTTCCACGCATCAGTCACTGGGCTTTCTCTGCCCTATTCCCCACAGGATATCCGAGCACACAGCGTTCAGTCACGGGCTGCTGGGTTTACTCTACCTACTCACTGGGGTTACCACATTAAGGGACACAACAGACGCCTGGTACCCTTCCGGCACCTCACCTACACTGCACTGCGTAGTCACTCCACACTTCCCAACACCCACGCTCCTATTTATTGATCACTCATACCTCACTCAAACTCGTAGCGCCAACCCCCATTCACACCAAACACAAGTGCCCTGCCCAATTGCCACTTGAAATGCCTGAATGTGGAACAGGGACACTAGTTACCACCTCCCAGGGTACTGGTAGCCTCCCACAAACCACCACTCACTCGTCGTAACACACGGACACACCGCCCCCCTACCTCCCTTCTAGCTACTATCACCTACCTGAACCACCTAAGCTGTACCCCGCTTCTCACAAATGTCACGGTTCGCTAAGCCGGACGCCTCCCTCCCCTACCACGCCTTATTACACACTAGATGCTGAAAACACAGCACACTAACCACAGCTTTACAATCATGCGACACGTCTTTATGTCACACACACTATGGGCGCCACCTCAGTTCCATCCACACTCACACACCGAGTATCCAATTATTCACTGACCCACACTACCTGAAACGGACATGTAAACCTAATCTAATAAAAAGCCCAGTTGCTGTATATCCCTGCGACTAAGGACGCAGAGATAGCCGCACACGTGGTTGGTACCTACTAGGGGACACGGACCAACCAAGGGACTCTAGTCTTAAAAATACTACCACCACACCTCTCCCCCAGGTCCCACACTTCTCTTTTGACCTGGATCCTACCAAACTGGTCGCTAGGTCCCTAACGGAGCAACGACAAGTGCCCTTACACTGTGCTGGCCACTACGTCCCAATAAGGACGGCAGTAGCTAACTCCCTTACCTTACTGATAACCACACACTTACCTACTGGCAACACTACACCCCTTCTACAAACACCATCGGGGACAACCTAATCCGGCCCGGAAAGCTCCAGTCCTTGCATGTATCGGGGGACCCTCACAGAGGACTCTCCACGGATGGATCCGTCCTCAGCGCTGTCGTGGGTCCCTCGCAGGCTGACTCCTCCACGGATGACCTCCGCTCCTCAGCGCTGTCCGTGGCCTACGCAGGCTGACACCCCGAAGACTCTACACCCCGGCGCGACCGTGACTTCCTCACGGTTGAACTCCTCCCCTGCGCTGGGTACGGACTCCTGCGACCCACACACCAGGACACCTTCGAACGAGTCCGGGGCTCGAAGGGACCCTCCTCCTCTGAAGGCCCCGCCGGTCCACTGAGGTGAGGGAAGGTCTAGGTGAGCGCCCTTCACAGGACGCCGAACCGTGGTAGAGCAAACAGGATGCTGGAGAAACCCCGGGAGTACCGGTAGCGAAAGACGGCCGAGGCCTGAT
>CM031601.1:28370744-28378244 GCA_018398815.1 Conus ventricosus
TTTTTTTTTTAATTCATGCTGAAGGAATATAGAGGGATCAGTTCGCATATACCAAACAATTTTGTTTATACGGGGTTGAATAGATTTCCAATGACAGTGTTCTCCAGTAACTATTGTATACGTTAAGGGTTTAAATTCACACGAAGGAAAGAGTGCAGGTTGTGTTTTCAAGTTTATAACATGCTGGCAATTCTTTCCGATAGAAAACAAGTTGCAACCTCCTTCCCCTTACCCCCCCCCCCCCCCCCCCCCCCAAGTAAGGGATATCACATGTATACATGTTCTCATGTATGTGTGGGAAAATCAGAATATAAATTGTGTACGTACTCATATTAAAGAGGTGAACCAAGTATCGGTTATTTGTGGGTGTCAGAACTGGCAAATTTCACATCAACACCAGTGACAAGTTTTCAAATGGCAGAACTGTCAAAAGACATTACAACATATGTTGTTAGAAACAGATATGCAGAATACTTTGTGACAAAATTTTGATTTGGCGTATTGGTACATAGTTCCAGGTACATAAAGAAAATACACACAAAACCAACGGAAATAACGATATGTTCATTTTAAGATTGAGCTGTTGAGGATGTAATACATGTTACCCAATGCTGTGCTGTTTTATACGTCATCAAATTTCTGTCAATATTTCCCCAAAGTTACAATTATGCCAGTGAGTTTAGGCTGTCGTTGTTAATGACTTGGAACGGGCGTGCAGTCAGAAACTTTTGGGTCAATTTGCACAGAGCATTGAACAGAAGAGAAATGTATTCCTTCTACTGAACACGGCCTTTAACCTGCCCCTTGTCATGACATTTCCTTCTCCGTTGACACACCAGTAACTGGTCTATCGTTGGAAATTGATTTTGTTGTATTCGTCGTCCAGAAAACTGATATCATGTTCATGTCCCATTCATATCAGACTACAATGTGTACAATTATTTGGGGTTTGTTTGTTTTTAATCATTCCCGTAGTGGAATTAAGTCCATGTGCTATTGTATTTTTTTCCATCCCTCCCCTACAATCCCCCACCCAATCCCACAAACCCTCTTTCGTTCTCTCTCTCTCTCTCTCTCTCTCTCTCTCTCTCTCTCTCTCTCTCTGTATATGTGTTCTTGTTTCTGCTGTTGGGGGTGCTCCTGTGCCCCTCTTCATAATGGGAAGTGGACTGTACATTTATGAATCTCTCCCTCTCTCTCTCTCTCCCCCCCTCTCTCTCTCTCCTCTCTCCCTCCCTCTCTCTCTCTCTCTCTCTCTCTCTCTCTCTCCAATCCCCACACCCCACCCACCTCACCCTGTGGATAGAGTAGGCTGATTGGTTTAAAGTTGGCTGGTCGTGTTAGCTTTTCTTTTTTTTTCTTTTTCTTTTTTTTTTTTTTTTTAAATTAACGAGACTGCTGTGGTGCTAGGAAGCAGACAGACAGAAAGACACGAAGACAGTGTTAACGTTGTTAATGACTAACATCATCACCAGAGGCCGATGGCTTCTTGTTGTCCAGGGGGAGAGGAAGCGGAGATGAGGTGAGGGAGGGTGTGGCGGGAAGAGGAGGGGGAGGGAGGGAGAGATTTTTGTCTTTTTTTTTTTTTTACAAATATGACTCCCTTCGTTGGGGGTAGAGGGGAGCGGAAGATAAGGAGGGGGGGGGGGGGGAAGGAGGAGGGGAGGGACCACTGTGTTCTCGTTTGTCAAATGATGACATTCCTCAAGCGATAAGGACGGAGGGAGGGAGGGAGGGGGAGGGGAGGGGGTGCAGTGTCTGAACTGCACCTTGTTGAAAATGGAGCCGGGGAGGGGGAAGCGGAAGCGGTTTGTGGACTACGCTTGAGTGATGCTTCCAGACTGTTTTGAATATTTCACGTTAAGATCGAGGAGAAGGCTTTGAGGGTGCGGGGGGGGGGGGGGGGGGGGTGACTAGGTTCAGGGTAGAGAAGGAGCGGGGGGGGGGGGAGGGCTGTCCCGGATTCATTGAAACCCCTCCCCTCGCCCTTTCTTCACTACTGATGATGATGATGATGATGACGATGACAATGACGATGGTGATGATGATGATGATAATTCATTTATTTATTATGATTATTATTGTAATCATCATCAACATCGCCATACTGTATACCTGTTCTAATTGTGTGTGTGTGTGTGTGTGTGTGTGTGTGTGTGTGTGTGCGTGCGTGCGTGCGTGCGTGCGTGCGTGTGTGTGTGTGTGTGTGCGTGCGTGCGTGCGTGCGTGCGTGCGTGCGTGCGTGCGCGTGCGTGCGTGCGTGCGTGTGTGTGTGTGTGTGTGCGTGCGTGTGTGTGTGTTACTTGTTTGTTTATTTTTTTTATTTCTTTTTGTAACAGTCTATTACTGCTACTTCTACTGCTACTTCTACAACAATATTACTACTACTACAACAACTACTACTACTGTTACTTCTTCTTCTACTACAACTACTGCAACTACGACTACTACTGCTTCTGCTTCTTCTGCTACTGCTACTACTACTTCTAGTTGTAGCAGTGGTAGTACCGCACACTATCATCTCTACTGTTGTTGTTATTGTTGTTGTTGTTGTTACTAGACAGACATGTGATCAAAACAACAGCTGTGTCACTTCAGCTGTGCTATTGTATTTCGTCGGCTATGCCATTCCATTTCGTCGGCTATGCCATTCCATTTCGTCGGCAATGCTATTCCATTTCTTCAGCTGTGCTATTCCATTTCGTCGGCTATGCTATTCCATTTCGTCGGCTATGCTATTCCATTTCTTCGGCTGTGCTATTCCATTTCGTCGGCAATGCTATTCCATTTCTTCAGCTGTGCTATTCCATTTCGTCGGCTAAGCTATTCCATTTCTTCAGCTGTGCTATTCCATTTCGTCGGCTATGCTATTCCATTTCGTCGGCTATGCTATTCCATTTCTCCAGCTGTGCTATTCCATTTCGTCGGCTATGCTATTCCATTTCGTCGGCTATGCTATTCTATTTCTCCAGCTGTGCTATTCCATTTCGTCGGCTATGCTATTCCATTTCTTCGGCTGTGCTATTCCAGTTCGTCGGCTATGCTATTCCATTTCTTCGGCTATGCTATTCCATTTCTTCGGCTACGCTATTCCATTTCTTCAGCTGTGCTATTCCATTTCTTCAACTGTGCTATTCCATTTCTTCAACTGTGCTATTCCATTTCTTCAGCTGTGCTGTTTCATTTCGTCGGCTGTTCTATTCCATTTCGTCAACTATGCCATTCCATTTCGTCGGCTACGCTATTCCATTTCGTCGGCTACGCTATTCCATTTGGTCGGCTACGCTGTTCCATTTCTTCGGCTATGCTATTCCATTTCATCGACTATGCTATTCCATTTCATCGACTATGCCATTCCATTTCTTCGTGATTCCATTTCGGTCGTCGTTTCTTTGTTCTTGTTCTTCTTCCTTTTTCTCTCTTTTTTTTCTTTTATTTTTAATTAATGTTTTTTTTTTTTTGAGTGGTCATCATTTTTGTGTGTGTTGTTTTGGGTTTTGGATTTTGTTGTTGTTGTTTTTCCCCTTGGTGGGAATACAGTGTGTATGTATGTATAGCCTTCTCTTTCTGCCATGTGAATTTTGTAAAAATTTTGTATTACAGTGACGCCTAACGATGAACGACTCTCCGAAATAAAGATTTCCTTCCTGTCAGGACCTTGTTTTGTTTCTTGATTTGGATGTGTGTGTGTGTGTGTGTGTGTGTGTGTGTGTGTGCGTGCGTGCGTGCGTGCGTGCGTGCGTGCGTGCATGCGTGCGTGAGCGCGTGCGTGCGCGCGTGCGTATGTATGTGTGTGTGTGTGTGTGTGTTTAATTGTGTATGTGTGTGTGTGTGTTTTTTTAATTGTGTGTGTGTGTGTGTGCGCGCGCGTGCACAAGATCCAAGATCTCCTAAAACAATTACTTCTCCTCCTACCTCCCCCCCCCCCCCACTCCTCCCCCTCCCTACTCTCCACGTCTCCCTTCCTGTACCTGTGCCCCCCCTCCCTCCCCTCCTCAGTCTCCGTCTCTTCTCCTCTCCTCTCTCTCTCTCTCTCTCTCTCTCTCTCCTTCCTCTCTCCTCCTCTCCCCCCTCCCCCCCCTCCCCCCCCCCCCCCCCCCCCCCCCCCCCCCCCCCCCCCCCCCCCCCCCCCCCCCCCCCCCCCCCCCCCTCTCTCTCTCTCTGTCTCTGTCTTTGTCTGTCTTTCTGTCTGCCTGCCTGCCTGTCTGTCTGTCTGTCTGTCTCTCTCTCTCTCTCTCTCTCTCTCTCTCTCTCTCTCTCTCTCTCTCTCTCTCTCTCTCTCTCCCCTCTCTCTGTCTCTGTCTTTGTCTGTCTGCCTGCCTGCATGTCTGTCTGTCTGTCTGTCTGTCTGTCTCTCTCTCTCTCTCTCTCTCTCTCTCTCTCTCTCTCTCTCTCTCTCTCTCTCTCTCTCTCTCTGAAGTCGTTGGCAAACAGTTCCAGTGAGCGTGCCAAAGCAGACTGATGTTCGTGGCTTTCAGTCAGCTATCAACATGGGGTGTATTGGAGGAGGAGCGTGGCGAGATTCTGACAGTCATCTTCACCCAATGTGTGCGCGTTCAGTTGAAAACAGTACTTGTCGCTAACACAACGGTGATCATCATTGATTTCAACAACAACAACAACAAAAATTTTAAAGGGGGGGGGGGGGGGGGGGGGAGGGGGAGGGTAACAAAGTGACGTGAAAATACTGATAATCAGTTCAAGAAAGCCGTCATTACGCTAAATATCATTGTTGTAAGAAAAGAGGCATTATGATGTGTGAACACTGATAATCATTGTTAAGAAAATGGTTGTTATGACCCAAACAATAAAACAATGATGATCATTGTAAGATAATTGTCATCACGACCTGGACACACTGATAATGACTGTATCACACACACACACACACACACACACACACACACACACACACACACACACACACACAATATCAACTGAAGATAATGATAATCCTGGTTTTAAAAAAACCGTTAATATGACGTGAAAATGCTGATAATGGGCGTAAGAAACCTACCATTTTGACGTAAAAATATTAATCATCTTTATAACAAAACCGTCGTTATAATGTGAAAAGACTGATAGTCATTGTAAGAAGATAGTTATTATGACTTATATTCTTTTTTCTTTTTTTAAAAGTCACAATGACGTGAAAACACTGATAATCGTTGTAAGAAAACTCTCCTTATGACATCAAAACAGTGACAACCTTTACAAGAATACCGTCGTTGTGGCGTGAAAACAGTGAATGATTATTGTGAGAAAACTGTCATATGACGTGATAATCATTGGAAGGAAACGGTTGTTTTGAGTGGAAACACTATTAATCGTTAAAAGAAAACTGTCATATGAGATGATAATCATTGTAAAAAAAAATTAAAAAAATAATAAAAACCCTGTCAAATGACGTGATAATCATTTTTAGAAAACGGTCCTTATGACGTGGTAACACTGCTTATCAATCATTATGCAGTGACGTGAAGAACATTGATTACCATCGTAAGAAAATCGTGAGTGTCATTATGACGTGAAAACACTAATCATCATGGTGCTAAAAACCAATCTTATGGTATGAAAGCATCTATAACCATTGTCAGAAAACCTCTTTATGACGTGAAAACATTGATAATCGTTAAAAGAAAATCGTCAGTAGTACGTGAAAACAGAGATAATTATAGTAAGATAACCGTCGATTTGACGTGAAAACACTGATAATCATCGTAAGAAAACCGTCATTATGGTTTGAAAACGCCGACAGTCATCGTAAAGGAACCGTCATTTTGACTTTAGAACACGGATTATCGTTGTCACGAGTTTGTCACGAGGCCTACGACGATTGACCCATCTAGGGTGGCGGAATTATTCATTTATTTATTGTCGTTGCTGTTGTCGTGTATCCGTCCCTTAATGTGGTTTGTAGTGCGTTTGCACCTTAATGTCGTTCAGCTCAGGTTAGGTTTACTTTCTCTCTCTCTCTCTCTAATTCCACTGCCCGTGCAATTCATCCTGCAGGTTCACGGGTGGCTGGTACCTTTCGCTTGAACTGGCTGTCTCTATCGGCCTCTCACCTGTCTTGTAACCTGCCGCACGTGCATCATTCCTCTTAGGCTTGAGGTATGCTCACTGTGACGTAGCGTGGCATGTCGGCTGCCATCGTTGGGGCAGGTTTTCTCTTCACTCGAGCGGAGGATGTCTCTGAGAGCGCCTGCTCTGTTTTTGGTTCTACACCACTTCGTCGAAGGTACGGTCGGTACCTTCATCCCTACGGTCGGCCCGTAGGGGAGGGACATCACATCACGTCATCTTTTTTCCGCATCTGCTCTGCTGTCCTCTCAACTGGACAGAGGGCAGAGAGAGTCGCTTGACCCGTCACTTTGGGTCACCCACGGGTAGCTGGTAAGCATCAGTTTCGTGGTTTATTTGTTGTTGTTTTTTTTTGTTGTTGCCGGCTAAGTCCTCTTTTGCGCAATTTCTTTTGTTTTTCAAAATTATAAAAGAAATATTGTTTGAGACCACTTTTTCTGGTTAATTCAATCTTTAACCTGGCCAGTCAAAATTATATCTTAAAGTCTTTCTCCTTTTTATGCATCTGGTGATGCGGTAGTCGGCGGTGGTGGGGGAGAACCTGGTGATTCAGGGTTGGTACTTGCTTGGTCTCGCTCGTCCGCCCCTGTCACAATTGCCGGTCTCGCATTCTTCGGCCACCGTCTGTTTGTGCGTGCAAGGGGAACGAGAGTTTTATGTTTGCGAGCGTGCGTACGCATGATTCGTCGTTTGGATGCGTGGTTGGAGAATAGTGTCACTTTGAAATGTTGTTATAAAATGTGTGGATAATTGTGCCATTGAGTTATTATTATTTGCAAATGTGGTTGCAGTTATAGAGCAGCGGTTGCTGTATTTGTTCAGTTCCTAAGAAAGGAAAATGTTGAACGAGAGTGAAGGAAGGATGAAGATATAGAGTGATATTTGTTTGTTTAGCCTGTCAATGTAATCTCTTACCTGCTTCGTGTGAGGAGACCTTTGGCGAACATTCCTCGTTTAGTTTGTTGACTGTTATGCTCAAAGTTTGTGTTGAGCTTGTGTACCCAGCAAATACCTCCCCTCGCCCATCATGCGAGTGGCTGTTAGGATTTAACAGCATGTGTCAGACCGTACTGACTGCGGGGTTCCAGTACCCTTTCCCCTTTCTTCTTTCCTTCCAGTGCTTCCTTTATTCTCTCCTCCCGGGGGCTCCACCCGATGCTGGCACTGTTGGGGCTGCGCACTGGTTGAGGAGCACGTGGACTTTGCTGGATGTTCCTGGCCCTGTCCGGGACTTTCCGCGGCGGCGCCTCGTCCCACCGGAGGCGTTCTCCACTGCCCACGGACCTTCTGCAGCGCACGTGACCAGCGTGTGCCCTTCTCCCTTCTTTCTCCTTTCCTTCCAGTTCCTTCCTTCTCTCCTCCCGGGGGCTCCACCCGCTGCTTGCGCTGTTGGGGCCGCGCACTGGTTGAGGAGCA
>CM031601.1:28383244-28430744 GCA_018398815.1 Conus ventricosus
TATCGTGAAGATATCAGGTAAGTATCAGGCAGGCTACAATTGATGAATGATGTATAGTTAAATAATTCGAAGACATCTTCCATCCATGGGAATGTTAAGATGTGAGGTGTGATAATTACTGCCATGACCTCTCATGTTGATAACAGCGAACTGTATATAGTGTAAGGTTTACTTTGTGTAACTCATACTAACTGTAGGCCTAACTGTAAGCTAACAAAAGCTCTAGTTCTCAGGCTTAAGATATATTTTCTCAGTTTTGATCCATTTTTAACAATAGAAAATTGTTGAGTAAAAATAATATGAAAATGTTTGATAGTATTCCGATTGAGTGGAAAACTGAACTAAGTAGTGTTTTTGAAGTCATCACAGTTGTAGTTCCTTTTGATGTACATTGACTTCATATTATTACTATCCCAATATCAGAAAGGAAGTGCTGAAAGAAAATATGGAAAAAGGATTGATTCTAATCTGAAATGCTTAGTTTGTAAAATTATATTTATAGGGCAAGTTTTGATTTTGTTCACAGTATGTTGTAGTGTGTGGCAACTTGTATTTGATGATAAGATCATCATTTAAATGGCCGTACTCAGACTTGTTGAATGAAAACTTCATGTTATACATTGTCTGTGTCCATCCCCAACCTCAAACACTTTTTTGCCATAGTTTCACATGTCTGAAGACTTGTCAGACTCAGGCCGTCAGAGGCGTTTTTCAGAAAGCATTGAAAATATTTAGCAGGAAGGCTGATCCATCCATTTCTAAAACCTGTTGTGACATGAATCTTGTTAAAATATCAACATTACTCATCCACTGGTTTAATTGAAATTTCTCTGCACAACGTTACCACACATTTTGCAAGTTGTACTCATCTCTGATAAGTCAAAGCTGATGACCGAATTTAGAAAAATGAATGTGTTATGTTTGTTTGTTTTGTTGCAGACATGCACTTTTGATTTTCCAATTTTGCACCCATGCAAATTCAGTCAAGTCTGTTGCCTCCTTTATTTTTATGTATTTAGTTACTTACTACCTCTGTTAGAATCATACTGGTGTCTACTTGATGAACTCTTGCAATCTAAAGGAGTCTCTTTAATTTCCATCTTTTTCAGAAACTTTTTACTCTATCTTTTTCTTCAGCCAGATGCCATCCTGCTCACACTAGTCAGATTTATGCTGGACCCACAATGGGTTGGTTTTGTTATGTTTTCATCAGTCATGACTTATACTAGCCCCTTTCATTATTAATTTTAGTAAAAGTGGGCCACTGATCAGTCAGACATTTTATTTAATTTATTGTATTAGACCGTTTTATTAGCAGTGTGCTACTGATCGATCAGACATTCAAAACCTCCTTTTGTTAATTCAGATTTAAACCCTCCTCTTTCCCCTCCCTCTGTTCTGTGCGTAGCTGTCACCTGTCTTGGCTGTGTCTGGTGCAACTGGGACTGAGCAGCCAGTTCAATTGTGGGAAGTGGGTCAGAACTCTTGACCCAGTTCCATTGTTTAGGACCATGCCCCATTTTCCTTTGAATTGGCCCATTTCACTGTATGATGCAGCCACAATGCTGCCAGTCACGGGTTGCAGCCTGAAAACCAGAAAGTGACAAAATGGAATGTGTACAAAGTCTGGCAGGGAAATCAGGAAAACTGAAAGTCATAATGTGCAATGTACATTCAAATTGAGTCAACTTAGCTGGGAAAAATATGTCAAGTGAAGAAGGAAAAGGTGTCTTAACCTCGGGAGTGATCAAATCTATCAGCCTCAGCTTACCTTAAATTTACTAATTCAACCAAAGCCAAAATAAAATTCTGCACATCGTGTTGCTTTCATTGCTGGTGTGGGCAAAGTAGATCTATGTGGGTGTGTATGTACATGTTTGTGTTGCTGTGTCTGTATTTGTAATTTGAATCCTCTTGTGGAGCTTAATCCTATGTGGAGCTTAATCCTATCAATCATTCTGAATTTCCAATTATGGGGCCCAGCCTCTCAGACCTGGCCAGTGTGGGTTGGTCTGCCTGAGTGGAAGGAAGGCTTGCTTCACTTAAAATTTTGCCAACAGCAAATTAATTCACATATTGTTTGTCAAATGATTGTGTGGCAAGGTATTACAATTGCAGACCTGTGCTTTCTGACTGTTGACGCTATGACAAATGTAAGCCTTTTTCTTTGTTTTTTTAATGGGCAAATTAGGCACTTCAAGTTCATGTGAATCAGTATTATAAAGATCTGGAAAAGTAGACTTTCAAGATGTGGAAAACTTCACAGGGTTGTAAGTGATTGTTTGTCTACAAACATACAGCTTTGGAACTGGACCGATGATACTTAACAATCACGACCTTTTGTTTATGTTTTTCTTGCTGTTGTTGTTGTTTTAACTCTGTGTTTGATTGTAAATTGCTGATTCAGTTGAGGTCTCAAGACTTCAGAACTCAGCTGTGTAATGCTTTAAATGAAACTTGTGTCAAATTTGTGAACGTTTACTTGGATAGTTATGGTGTGAAGCCAGTTTAAGGACATGTATCAGGTGTGTTGCCGAAGCAGTGGTCAGGCACAGGTCCGTGGCGTGCTTCAGTGGTGCCTGAGCATTGCTGAGGGCAGGGTAGAATGAGTTCATACACTTATCAAGTTGTAAGGATCAGAAACTTGACTGATCAGGCCGAAATGGGAGACATTTTCCATTGCTGAACAAGCTCTACAGCCAATGCAGTCCAAGGGATGATAAACAAACAGCATGGTTATGACTGGAGAATGGAAAGTGTACACAGTTTACTTACTTTATGTGAATTTGAGATTAAACATCATTTCACTACAAGTGACAGCAGTAGAACTAGTACTTCTGCAACTGTACTACTAAGCAGATGAATCCAGTTTACAAATTATGGTGAATGAATCTTGGACAAGTTTCTGAATAAGATAAGATAAGATAATGTTGCTTATAAGCCCAGCCGACCGCAAAGGGCCATATCAGGGCTGAAGTTTCTGAATACGAATATTGCAAGACAGTGGAGCTCATATAGATGCAATATCACACATTGTACGTAAAGTTCTCTGACCTGCCTGGATAATGGATCAAAGATGTGACCCCACTTTGTGCTTATGCAAACACTAGTGTGTCTCAAGGGCAGTCAAGGCCAGACGGTTTAGCAGTGCTAGAGCAGGGGGGTGGGGGGGGGGGGGGGGGGGGGGGGGGAAGAAAACAAAATTGGACATTTGCCAAATGGCCCAGTTACCACTCAGTAACAGTCCTTCCTAACACTGGTGTTTAAAAAATAGGTTTTTGAAGCCCAGTTCCTATATGACAGTCATGAAGTATGAACACATAGTTTGGAATTTGATGATTTAGGCCAATTATTGGGTTTAAGTTGTTGTGCACCTCACCAAATTTGCCTTTAGAATCTCTTCTGAAAATTTAAGTTACAAGAAATCAGATATTAAAATGAGTTACTTTAAAACAGAACCCGTAATATTGAAATGTTAAGCACTTCTTAGAAACTACAGTATATTGAAAATTTTGAATTTCAGTTCATGGTTATACAAAAAAAAAAAACCAACAACCTTTCTTTGAATCTTCATGTGAACAGGTCTCTCAGTAAACTTGTTTTCTCTAAAGTGAACCACATTATGGATTGTATAATTTGATGATTTACCACACTTTCTGTCAGCTGACACATTGTATAATTTGATGATTTACCGCACTTTCTGTCAGCTGACCGTTTGTATAATTTGATGATTTACCACACTTTCTGTCAGCTGACACTTTGTATAATTTGATGATTTACCGCACTTTGTCAGCTGACACATTGTATAATTTGATGATTTACCGCACTTTCTGTCAGCTGACACATTGTATAATTTGATAATTTACTGCACTTTCTGTCAGCTGACACATTGTATAATTTGATGATTTTACCACACTTTCTGTCAGCTGACACATTGTGTAATTTGATGATTTATCGCACTTTCTGTCAGCTGACACATGGTATAATTTGATGATTTGCCGCACTTTCTGTCAGCTGACACATTGTATAATTTGATGATTTACCACACTTTCTGTCAGCTGACACATTGTATAATTTGATGATTTACTGCACTTTCTGTCAGCTGACACATTGTATAATTTGATGATTTACTGCACTTTCTGTCAGCTGACACATTGTATAATTTGATGATTTACCACACTTTCTGTCAGCTGACACATTGTATAATTTGATGATTTACTGCACTTCCTGTCAGCTGACACATTGTATAATTTGATAATTTACCGCACTTTCTGTCAGCTGAGACATTATATAATTTGATAATTTACCGCACTTTCTGTCAGCTGACACATTATATAATTTGATGATTTACCTCAATTTCTGTCAGCTGACACATTGTATAATTTGATTATTTACCGCACTTTCTGTCAGCTGACACATTGTATAATTTGATGATTTACCGCACTTTCTGTCAGCTGACACATAATATAATTTGATGATTTATCGCACTTTCTGTCAGCTGATACATTGTATAATTTGATGATTTACCGCACTTTCTGTCAGCTGACACATTGTATAATTTGATGATTTATCGCACTTTCTGTCAGCTGACACATTGTATAATTTGATGATATACTGCACTTTCTGTCAGCTGACACATTGTATAATTTGATGATTTACTGCACTTTCTGTCAGCTGACACATAGTATAATTTGATGATTTACCACACTTTCTGTCAGCTGACACATTGTATAATTTGATGATTTACCACACTTTCTGTCAGCTGACACATTGTATAATTTGATGATTTACCACACTTTCTGTCAGCTGACACATTCAGTCATTTGAAAACAGCGGCTGTGGTGCAGTGGTTAGCATCTAAGATTCCCAGTGGGGAAGTCAGGGGTTCAATTCCCAACAGAACTATTTTTAGTAGTGGAATCTGTTTTTTTTTTCTCTGCAGTTCCTATCGGTTCCGATGGAGAGCTGAGTTTGCTAAGGGTTCAGAAGGGAAGACTTTTGTCTTCTTAATGGATAAATCGTAGGGAGTATTGCTCAAATTTCCTGACTAGTACCACAGATGACTGACTTCGTCTCGGGGGACGGGGGAGGTAGGGCGTGGGAGTAACAGCGGTGGAGATTGGGAGGGTGTGTGTGTTGGAGGGGGGGGGGGGGGGGGGGGCTGATGCATTTGGAGTGGCTCAGGAGAAGAAAGAAAAACTAAAAGAAAAGTCATTCGTTGAGTCATGATATTGATAAATTATGAATTAATCACTTTTAATGTTAAACTGGACATCATGAAATGAAAATATATTCCATTCCAGTCTATGGCTGTTACAGCATGAGAATTACTAGAACTTTTGTAGCTTATTTTGTTGTGATGTCTGATGTCTTTGATGTCACGGTTTTTATTTTTCAGTGTCATGGATGTTTAACATTTTGTGTTGAGGTACTTTTTTTTTTCCATTTCAGCCGCCTGCTGTTTAAAGAGGAAAAAAAGCATGTTTGCACAAACTGTAGATAAGAAATTAAATAATATTTCTAGAAACATAACGTGGTGACAGCCCTGATGTGGCCTTTTGCGAAGAAATTAAATAATATTTCTAGAAACATAACGTGGTGACAGCCCTGATGTGGCCCTTTGCGGTCGTCTGGGCTATAAGCAACATTATCTTATCTTCTAGAAACATTTGAAATTTTATTTTTGCAGCGGATGCTGATCACCTACTGTACAGCAACAGATCCCATGCCTACGCTGCTCTGGGCCAATTTGCCAAGGCTCTCGAAGATCCCGAGAAGGTTGTGAAACTGCGACCTGATTGGCCGAAAGGATTTTTCCGCAAAGGAACTGCCCTTTTTGAACTTGGATGCTATGAGGATGCTGTCGTTGCCTTTCTGCAGTGTCTAGCATTGGACAAAGATGTCACATCTGCAAAGGACCATCTTTCCAGGGTAGGTTTTGGTGGGGGGGGGGGGGGGGTTGCTTGTTTGTTTCGGTTCTTAAGTTCTGCAGAAGTATCGGGATTATTGGGTTTTGTCATCAGTAGGCTTTTTCAGCAAAATGTCTGAAGACAGACCTTCATTATTCAAAACTGAAATTTCAAGTGATCCTTTTGTTGCCATATCTATATCTAGAGATTGATTTTGAAGATTCTGTTAAGATTTGTCAGTGTTGCAAAGAGAACATTGTTGAAGTATGTTCTATATATACGTTTTACAACAAGAGGGTTAGAAAGATGTCAAGATTTTTATTTTCCCAGAGCTGTTATGTATAGTTCTGCATAGTTAGTCTTTATCTCTGTGTTCAATCTTTCAGTTCAGTGCAAACTGTAATGCTGTACATATTTTTAACACTTTCTGTAAGACCACCCAAAAAAAAAGTGGTAGCATTAACTTGACTGGTCCATTTTTTTCCTTTCGTCCCAAAACTTTGGGTGGAAAAAAAAACACACCTGAAAGCTAGCACTCAGAGTGGTGCAACATGCCCTAATTCTTTGCATCAAGTGGTTTCAGTCCAACCACAAACAGAGCCACTTGTTTGTACAGCTGTCGTCTGCCTTTCATTTGTGCATCCGTCTTGCCAGTGCGCAGCCTCTTACACGTAGTTTGTTTGAAACCTTGTGACATTAGTGTCGTCTGTCGTGTCAGCAGACAGAAGATGCAACAAGCATTTAGCCACTTCACTGCCCAGTTCTTCCCTCCCTCCCCTCCCCCACCCCCACCTCCTCCCTCCCAGCTCCGTCCGTATTTCCCCTCTCCCCCCATCTTTTTTTTGTTTTCCCCACAGAAATACTTTTAGTGATTTCCATACACATCTTTAAAGTCTACGTAGTGAAGGAAAAGTGGGAGTCCTGATTTTTTTTAGGGAGTATTGGCTATCATGAGCGTCACTGATAGCTGTCAGGAAGATCAGTGAGGAAAAAAAGGGTTCAACTGTAACTACCAACCCTTCTCTCCTCAGCAGTGTTACCGTAAACTTTACTATTTTTTTCTTTTGCCTGAATGATTGTTTATTACAACACAGTGCTGAACTAAAAACAATTCTGTGTTGTCATCTACACTAGGGAATTTTTTTTCAGTTGGCACAGTGAATATTGCTGAGTAACAGCGGCATGTGCAGATAGTTAATTCTTGACAGTTGAAAGTATTGTCATAGCAAGTATAATGAAAATGTTTGTTCTTTGTTTTGTATGTCATGTATGTGTGTATGCATATATGCAGGCCAAGACTTCCTCTGTCACTGTAGGTGGCTTGTCAGTGATGTCCCTTTGATCCACCTGATGGCCATTCTCTCTTTTCCTGTGGTCAGGCTCTACACAAGATCCTGAAGCAGCTGCCTCCAGATGACCCCAAAACACAGCAACGTCAACTGGAGTGCAACCCCTCGCTGTTCAGGCGGCTGCTCAACAGCAACTTCAAAATGTCTCCATTTCTGCCCCGCCTGGGCGCCGACACCCTGACCCAGCTCAAGCAGATCATGGACGACACGGTGGCAGAGGCCTCCACCTTCCAGCCCTCGCAGACATCCTCCAGATGGCCCTCCTCCTCTGGGCTGTCAGAAGGCAGCACTTTCATGGTGAGATCTAGGAACAGTTCGTTTGAAATTATGGTGCGGACCAGTTTCAGGTTCATCATGGAGGCGTGACTTCGTGCGGACTAGTCCATATACGCTACACACCATCCGCTAAGTTTTGAGACCACACTATGCATGATTTTAAGCTAATGGATGAATGAATTAACAACTAGGATGAGAGAATTGAAGAAGAGGGTCTCGTGGCTACGGACTTAGCAGGCAGATGTCTGATATGCATTAGCCCAGCGTGCTGGTCAGACCTTCAGTGCCTACCCAACATTGGTTGTCTTTTTTCTTTTTTTTTTCTTGGTGCGGAGCAAGTAAGGGAAACCTGGAATAGATCTTTGGAATAAGCTCCTAAAACTATGCAGTCCTGAGATTTAGAACTCGGGAACCACTAGCAGTATAGCATTTTGATCACAGCTGGACAGCTAGCTAACAAGCTGTTGATGATGCCTGACGTTTTCTTGCTCAGTGTCTGCTGTAGAGTAACAAGAGATACTTCGTTCCAGTTTTGTCTTTGAAAAGGAATCGTAGCTGGTGCAGGCTGGTCTATACTCCGCACTTCATCTGTTTAAGCCATATGGTCCCAGTAGAATTAAAGATGTGGAGAAAGGAATAAAATTTTGTTAAATGTAAATGTTAAAAAACAAAAACGGATCCAAAAAAAAAGAGAAAAAGTGCAAAAGAAAATTAGGTGGAACTTCAATCTTGAAGATAAGATTATTGAGGCAGAGATACTGTATGTGAGCAATAAATGGGCATATTAGTCCAGTTTCTTATTTTGACTTTGTAAGTGATTTTGTGACTGAGGATAGACATACAGACTTGGAAAAACTGTGTCTGAATGTGCGTCTGGGAAAAAAAAAAAAAAGAAGATTGACAAACACTTCAGTATGGAACAATTGAAAGGGAATGCACAACTTGCCTGTAATCACTCAGGCTAGTGAGTTTGGAGTGGTATAGTGAACATTGAAGACTGTGATTCATGCATTCATTGTTCTTTGATAAGGAGAAGAGAAATGGCTGCAACAGAGCTATGTCTGCAGGATGAAAATATATTATTGAAGAAAAATTAGAAAGGGTCAGTCTAGTGACAGTTTCATGAAGAGAAAGTAGTATCACCATGCACACCATCTCTCTTTGAACTATTTTCTTCTCATGAAACTGTCATCATACACGCTATCTCTGTTGGACCTTTGTTCTCCTTATGAAACTGTCATCATACACACCATCTCTGTGGGAAGTTTGCTCTCCTTATTAAACTTTGTTCTCCTTATGAAACTGTCATCATACACACCATCTCTGTGGGAACTTTGCTCTCCTTATTAAACTTTGTTCTCCTTATGAAACTGTCATCATACATACCATCTCTGTCGGAACTTTGCTCTCCTTATTAAACTTTGTTCTCCTTATGAAACTGTCATCATACACACCATCTCTGTGGGAACTTTGCTCTCCTTATTAAACTTTGTTCTCCTTATGAAACTGTCATCATACATACCATCTCTGTCGGAACTTTGCTCTCCTTTGTTCTCCTTATGAAACTGTCAACATACACACCATATCTGTGGGAACATTGTTCTCCGTATGAAACTCATACACACAATATCTGGGAGAATTCTTTTCACATTGTGTGACTGTCAAGTTGTAGACCTTTTTATTTTCTTTTTTTTCAACTGTGTTCACCTCAGGACACGGTCATCAAACAGACCATCTCTGTTGAAACCTTTTTGTTCTTAAAGAAATTGTTGTCAAACGTCACGATGCTGTCAGCATACTGACTATCACTCATGAAAAATGTTCATATGATGTAATGTTTTGTAATAATTGAACTATTAGGTGGTATGAATGATAGCTTTAATTAAGGGGCGAAGGAAAGACTATCACTCATGAAAAATGTTAAGATGATGTGATGTTTTGTAAAAATTGAACTGTTAGGTAGTGTGAATGATGGTGAAATGAACTTTTTGGCAAACTCTGCTTTTATACATGAGAACATCCCACTGTCCTCTTCCCCATTTTCCCCTTACTCAACAATGTTCGTTTGTTGCAGAACTCAGGAGAGGATTCTACCTCAAGTGAAACACAACACATCACATTTGAACGCCACAGATGTAAGTAATAACAGAGGTTTTAAGGAAGTCTGTACATATGCATGCAAAGTAGTGTGAGGTATATGTATACACAATCATCATCATGCGCTTATGGCTTATTTTGTTCGGTTAAGCAGGCTTTTACTATAGTACAGTGGCAAATATTTTGTCAAACTTAGCGGAGGGGAAGACAGCTGAACATAAACTGAACTCCAAGTTTACAGCAAGGGATCCCACATAATTAAGAGTCTGTGAGTGTATATAAAATCAAGTTTTCACTTGCAGACAATCATTACCACCATACATCAGCGCATGCGGGAAAATACGCACCCACACTCTCACATGCACCTGTGCATGCATGTACATACTGGCGCACAGATACAGACACATGCATACTCACAGAGTTCTTTAACAAGACTACTTCAGAGTAGTTTTTGTAAGTTCTGGAAATTGCTTTTCAGAAATCAGGTTGGCATGTTCACTGAAACCTTGGGTATGAACCAAAGCCGATCGTTGACAGGTTGAAGACGGAATGTATTTGACTCGGTCTTGGACGCAGTGCATTGTGTGCAATTCTTCCCATCGACATAAAGTAGCCATTGACACTGACTTGTCTTGTTGCTTTGAAGTGATCATGCTGTGGTGACTTTCCTGACTGCTTGATGTCTAGATGGCAGCACTATTCTCCTGCAAGTATTGGTATCAAGTCATCGTGAGGCAGTCCATGAGAGATGCTGCGCTGCTCTCCTGCCTCCTCAGTGGCGTTCTCTGATGCCTGGTCTGATCCAAAATATGCAGGATCCCACTTACTGTCTGCTGATGGCAGTGATTGCCTAGTGAGTTAGTTGTGGAGCCAACATGTGGGTCTACCCTAGAGGGTGCCACCACGTCTAATGCTGTGACTTCCACCCTCCCCCCCCCCCCCCCCCTCACATGGTGATGAATGTTGGCAGAGAATGGAAAGAAAGCCACTATAAGAACAAGGCATGAAAGGTCACAGAATTGGTGACTCTGTAATTGTGATCATGGAGGATCAGGATGTGGATGATGATGCAAGAGATTTCCATTCTGGCTACACTCTAAGCTTCCTTTCATGATATATTCTGGCATCAACCAGGCCCGACATATACAGACACCTGCACTGTTGGTCAGGAAATTTGAACCACACTCTAAGAGGTGCATCCTTTAAGTGGATGAAATTCAGTGTGTGGCTGCTGTCTTCCAGTTTGAACCCATAGCACTCTCGACTCTGGGAAAGAGCCAGCTGAGACTGAAAACCCCCACAAGTAAGTAGCTCTGATCGGAGTCAAACCCATGACCTCTATCTGATTGGAATCAAACCCATGACCTCTACAATGTTTAAGCCTGCAGTGCTAACCATCATGGCTGTTGTCTTCATGTCTTCTTCATGTGATCATGAGCGCAGCATTCCTGGAAAAACTACGTGTGGTATAACGGTGCACATGTCGTATCATTGAATCTGTGATTATCTTGGTTCAAAGTAACTTTTTCTTTTGAAATTTGTTGTTGTTTGTTGGGGTTTTTTTTTTCACAAGGTAATGCCCCTGTTCCACAGGTCACTCGTCACCAGCTTTGGAGGTGTTTACCACACCAAGTTCCCCACAACACTTCCAGCGCCAGCGCTCCAGATCCCAGTCTCCGGAGGGAAAGAACAGCCCCGCGGGCAGCAGCCGGAAACGATGTCGCATTCCCTCCGTCACCAACCCCCGCAGTCCAACCCACTCTTCTCCACAGAAATTCCTCAGTAAGATGGGACACAGTGTCTGGAGTTCATTGTCAGGGACAGTAGATTGTGCAGGTTTTTTGTTTGTTTGTGTTGTTTTGTTTTAGTGTCGTACGATTGATGTGGGGAGACGTTAACTTATTCTGGTGTTCCGGTATCTCCAGCTGACTGTTTGGATAGGGAGAGAGTGCTTTATATTGTCCGAATGTTTATGTGTGTGTTTAGGCAGCGAGACCATTCGTCTTTCTGTTCCAGTGTCTTCATCTTGTCATTTGGATGAACAGAACATCGCTGTACATTAGGATGCCGTCAAGATTCTGATGAATACTTTGTTACTTTTAATGCAGGAACTGACTCATTTAACCACTCATTTTACGAATAGTCCCATTGTACTTAGAAAAAAGGTCTGTTAGAGGAAAAAATAGAATTATACAAGATGAAAGACCAGAAATTTAAGGAGAAGCATAGTGCCCGAAATTGTTCCGAGTCAAGAGCTAACTGTTAGAATCGAAAGTATAATTAGCTGGCCAGGGGAGAAGTGTGCTGATCATGAAAAATAAAGAAATCAAATCCAGCAGGATTAATCAAACATGGAAGAACATTTCATTACAATGTTTCTTTGAGAGACTGTGAGACAGGGTCATAAGGAACATATATGCTAAGTCAGTAAATTAATGTCAATGGTGCTACTATCCTTTGTTGCAACTTGCCTTAGCTCCACAAAGAGAATTCAGGGTGTTATACCTTGCATTTGTTCAGGGTCGGAAGTGGAGAAGACCAAGGTGGCGGAAGTGGATCTGAAGGACATCGACGAGTCCCTTCTCTGCGAGGAGGACCTGGAATGCAGTCTGTGCTACCGGCTGTTCTATCAGCCGGTCACCACCCCCTGCGGACACAGCTTCTGTCGGGAGTGTCTGGACCGCTGCCTGGACCACCAGACCTCCTGCCCCATGTGCAAGAGCTCCTTGACAGAGGTAGGGAGGGGTTGGGGGGAAAAGAAAAAAGGGTTGCAGAATGTCATGTCATGGAGTGGCTTTATTGAATCAGGAGTTCCGGTGTTGCAGAGGTTTCTTTGATCGTAATACTGTTGAGTTTATTTAAAAACTTGAGAAAAGATGTTTCTTTGATAAAGATACTGTTGGATTTATTTAAAGGCTCGAGATGTATATCATGCAAACACATTTTTTTCAAATCAGGGAAATTGTCTACCGGTGGTCACGTTTTTATTTTAAATCTTTTCTTCTCTAAGAGCTTCAGTTGCTCACATATATTAGAAGGGCAAACCGACCCCATAAACAATGTGAATTTTTTCCAGTGTTTGTCAGAGCTACATCAACGATGAAAATTCTCCCCTGTCTGTATCAGAGGTACGTCAACGATGAAAATTCTTCCCTGTCTGTATCGGAGCAACAATTTCCTGTTTGGTTTTGCAGTACCTGGCGGAGAGGAGGTCGACGGTGACGGAGGCTCTGCAGGCCATCATCATCAACTACTTCCCCCAGCAACATCTGCAGCGGCAGCAGGTGCACGAGGACGAGGTCAGCGAGCTGGCCAAGATGGGCCAGGACCAGCAGCATGAGATCCCCATCTTCGTCTGCACCCTCAGCTTCCCCACCGTGCCCTGCCCGCTCCATGTGTTCGAGCCCCGCTATCGCCTCATGATTCGCCAGTGCATGGAGTCCGGCACCCGACAGTTCGGCATGTGCACCTGCTTGACTGACAACGAGTGAGTGGCTGGTTTCAGCATTTTTGTTAGGTTTTTATGTAGTCCCCCCCTCCCCAGGGGGTTGGATGTGCATGTGCGTACATGTCGGTGTATGTGCATATGTGGGTGTTTGTGTGAGTATGTATGATGTGCATGTGTATATGTGCATATGTGGGTGTATGTGTATTTGTGTGAGTATGTATGTGTGTGGGGGTGTTTAGTTTTGGTTTCCACATTTGCATGCATTTTACGTGTGTGCGTGTGCATATGTGGGTATATGTGCAGACATGCCTACCGTCCCTGTACATCGGGATTTGTCCCGGAAAGTTGATTTTAGAAGCCACTGTCCCGGAAATCCCGGATTTTCATTGTGAGTCCCAGAAAACGAAATTTAAAAAAAAAAAAAAAAAATATCGGGTATCGAAAAGCCGTTCTATCGTCCCGTGCGTTTAGCGAAGAACTGAGCCAGAAATTATCGTCTGCTAGACGGAATGCGCATGCGCGAAAAACATTGCCTCTCTTTCACTTCCGAGTAGAAGGCAACATGGCGTCGAAGAGAGTTCGTGTAGACACCGAGTCTGATTCTGATTCGATTCACGGATCAGCTAAGAAGAAAACGGCCGTGAAGCGCGCGTGTTTCTTCAAGGAGGACTTCACAGAAAAGTGGCCTTGTCTTAAAGAAGGTAAAAAAGGAGATTCCTTTGTATTCTGCCAGACGTGTGTTTGCGAATTCTCCGTGAAATCTGGCGGGAGAGATGATTGTAGACGTCACATTGAGTCGGACAAGCATGCTCGATATGCGTCGTCGGCTAAGACGAAGAACCAGAACATCAGCGCCTTTTTCACAAAAGCGAGCAGTAGTACAACTTCGAGCAGTACCTTGGAGCAGGATGTCACGCGCGCAGAAGTCATGATGGTGGAACTGGCAGTGAGCATGAACTTGCCGATGACGGCGCTTGACACTTTCACCAAAGCGGTGAAGCAGATGTTTCCAGATTCAGAAATAGCGAAACGTTTCCAGTGTGGGCGAAGCAAAGCCACGGCCATAGTGAAAGAACTTGCTGCAAAAACATCACTCAGCTTGGGCAGCAAGCTCAAAAATCAGGTCTTCACCATATCAACTGATGGCAGTAATGACAGAGGAAATTCAAATTGTTCCCATTGGTTTTGCGGACTGTTGATCCTGACACGTGTGAAGTGAGATCTGATCTACTTTCTGTGCCTGTGTGTGAAGGATCAGCTACAGGTTAGTTTATGTTTGATTCATTCTCTCTCTCTCTCTCTCTCTCTCTCTCTATCACGCGTCACTTTGTTTTTGACTGTAAACACTATGGAAATTGTACCAGTTTAAAACTGCAATAGCTAGAAGAAAAGATTTGATTGGTATGTAAATGTTAGTTTCTGAAAAAGAAGTAATCTTACCATTTGCAAAGTATGCCACTGATGCTTTGAGTCTCAGAACAAACATGGTCAATAATTATCAAAAAACAAATCATTTGTTTGTACAGTGTGTTTGCAGTATTTACTATTATTTATAATCTACATATGGGTAACATGTGTTACTATTAATTAAGTTCCATTATCCAATGCTTAATTTGTGGATGGTCTGGATGAGGACTATGACTTTAACTTTAGATCTGTGTGTGTGTGTGTGTTTAGTTTAACAGCTATTTTGTATTTTCCTTTCTTTTCAGTTTTTTTTTTTTTTTTTTTTTGAGAAAATGTGCTTCCCTGTCATCAGGGCTGATGTGCTAATGACAGTAAAGCGTCAAACATCTCTCTCTTCTCTCTCTCTCTTTTTACGTTTCTCTCTCTCTTGCGGTCACACTCACAGTCACACACACTCACACACACACACATATACATACACACACACACACGTGCGCACACACATACACACACACCATCATCTCTCTATCATCATTATCATAATTTATATATTTTGTAATTTGTCTGAATTGATTCGATATTTATATATTATGTTTTGTTTTCCCCTGCCTTTTCATTTCTTTTGCCCAGAGGGCTGCATACAGTAAAAAAGCACAGCCGTGCTTATGTTACTACCCTCTATAAAGTTTCGTTTGTTCGTTTCTCTCTCTCTCTCTCTCTCTCTCTCTCTCTCTCTCTCTCTCTCTCTCTCTCTCTCGTAATCTTATGTTCCTGTATCAGTGTATGTGTGTACGGAAATGCCAAGTGTGTGCCTGCGCACACACACACACACCACACACACCACAGAGCACATTTTGTGACCAGTTGTGCACAATTTCAGGAGAGAAGATCTTTGAACTCACCGACAACGAGTTACGTGGTGTTCACAACATACCTTGGGCAAACTGTCTTGCTTTTGGGTCGGACAACGCAAACGTTTAAAGATTGGCCAGAAAACAGGGCGTCTATGGGCATATGCTGCGAGTGAACCCAGAGATCATTTCTGCTGGCTGCGTTTGCCATCTCCTTCATATCGGTGCTGAGCATGGGTAAGAAATTCTCCCTCTGTCTGTCTCAGTGACTGTCTGTCTGTTTCTCTCTCTCTCTCTCTCTCTCTCTCTCTCTCTCTCTCTCTCTCTCTCTCTCTCTCTTACGGTCACACAACACACACTCACATACACACACACACACACACAACACACACACACACACACACACACTTAGATTCAATTGTTTTCATTACTTTGACATGGAATAAAGTAAATTTGAGCAAATGCATTCTTACAATTATTTTCAATTGCTAACAAACGTTAATCCAGATCAGCAATGTAAGCATGTCATAAAGAATAAGCAAGCACTGTAAAGATCATCCAGATTTTCATCTGTTAAAAACATTATTTATATTTCATCTTACGACTTCTATTTCAGGTAGCTTTAGGGAAAAAAAAAAAAAAGAAAGTCCTTTTGGCACTCTCACATTATCTGTTTCAGGTGCTAAGCAGTTGTCTCTGAATGCAGACCAGCTGCTCATCGACACCTACTACTATCTTGAGAAAAGCAGCAAACGACAGGAAGCGTTCAAGAACATGCAGCTTTTGAACGATTTGAAAGAGAAGAAAATTCTCAAGCATGTGTCTACCAGGTGGCTTAGCATAACTACATGTTTGAAAAAGAATCCTTTAAAACTGGGCTGCTTTGTACGACTTCTTCAAAGAAGAGGAACAAAATGCACAAGGATCAGCTGAAACGGAAAGGGCCAAGACAATGAGGGTACTATACCAGTCCCAACAAACAAGCTCTACTGCTTGTTTTTGGTTGAAATCCTGAAGCTGTTTGATGCGGTCAATGCTGAACTTCAGAGTGATGAACCCAAGGTACACATCTTTGCAGAGCAGACTTCGACGCCTCTTAAGAAGTCTCAGTGACTGTTTCCTGAAACTGCAGTTGTAGTGAGAGGAGTGTGGCAGATTGACTACACAAAACTCATGCCATATGACTTCAAAGCCGAAAAGGAAGTTATAATTGGAGAGCCTGCAGCATCATTCATTGCAGACACGAAATCAAGACTGAGAGAAGAAAGAGTCGAGCAGTTCCACTCAGAGGTCAAGCAGTTCTTCATCAGGTCCTGTACTTACCTGCAGAATCGCCTCCCTGTTAACAGTGAGGTTCTGCGCCATGCAACTGTAGCTGACCCTGCCAAGAGAATGGATGTGGAAATTCTCATCGCTGCGTTTTTTCCTCAACAAGTTCCCTGCTATGTTGCCCCCAGATTCCACTATGACTGAACTGCAGATGGAATTCGCCCGGTATCAGAGCACTGATATCACCCCATGCATTCAAGACAGGGTGGATCTCACAAAGGGGCAGCATTGCAAAGCTGAAAGACGATGATGGTGAGAGAGTGTTCAAGATTCTTCCCCCCGCCATGTCAGCAATATTCACTTTGCCCCACTCATCTGCGCACTGTGAGAGAATTTTCTCCCTTGTGAGAAAAAATCAAACTGACTTTCGCAGCAGACTTGGGCGTGATACCCTGGAGGCACTACTAGTGAACAAGTGCAGAGGAGGGGACTTCTTGGAAAGGCATTACTCTGCCAGTGACCTCAAAGACCTGAAGAGTGCCTACCACAGGTCTCTTCAGGCCTGATTTCACAAATTTGTCCCTGATTTTGTTCTTTCTTGTCCCTGAAAACAAATTTTTGGGTAGGCATGTCTGTATGTGTATGTGTGTGTGCAAGTAGGTATGTGTGTGTGGGTGTTTAGTTTTGGTTGCATGCATTTTATGTATGTGCGTGCGTGTATGTGTGTGTGTGTGTGCGCGCGCGCGCAGTTTTACTGCGTTTTAATTCCTTTTTTTTTTCTGTTGAGAGATAGCAGGAGCGAGGACAGAAAAACAAGAATGGGGGAGGAGGTTGAGTTGGGAGGTGGGGTGAAGCATTAAAGGTTGTCCTTGTTGAAATCTGCCCATGAAGATCCTGCAAAGAAAGACTACCGTTGTTTGACGATTCGTTCGGCTTTTGTTTGTTTTTATAGCATGTTTCTCTATGTTTTAATTGTGAACGAAGGTGCTTGTTTTTTAAAAGACTGAAACATTTTAAAGAATTGTGGAGATAGTTTACCCAGTCAAGTGGTTCCAGCGGAAAGTAAATTGGTTTTGGGTAAAGGAACACTCTTCCAGTGGAGCATAGCTGCCAATCCACTTGAAGCTAGGAATTTATTCCTGAAATCTCAAGTTTTATCCCCCAAAACTCCAGAATTCCAAAATTTTGTTTAAAAATGTGGGAGTTTGGAGGGGGTGGGGGTCATCATTTCAATAGGGATGATAAAGTATTAGAGAATAAAGTCCAAATTATGAATTATGCACTTGTCGTTTTAAACCCTTCACTTGTAACCTGAAACATAGGGGCATTGGAAATGCTTTCAGTCAAGTTGCTTGCTTTTCACCCCTCTCCATCCCATTTATCCCCCAGATCCCAAAGTTTGACTCCAGAAGGTTGGTAGCAACAGCAGAGTAACAGAATGCTGTGACGAACCTGATTCCAGTGCTGAATGTGCCTCTCTGTGTGTTGACAGGGAGAATTTCTCCGACTACGGCTGCATGCTGGAAATCCGCGACGTGCATTTCTTCCCAGACGGTCGCTCTCTGGTGGACACGGTGGGAGGAAGGCGCTTCCGCGTGCTGAGCCGTGGCAAGAGGGAGGGCTACAACACGGCCAAAGTGGAATGCCTGCAGGACGACCCCATCAGCGCTGCAGAGCTGCCAGGTAAAGGAAGGAAGTGTTGGAGCTGAAGCAGCACCACCTTGTTCCCCTCGATGGTTGTCAGGCCTGTGGCGCGCACTAGAAATAAATGGACAAACTCTGCCTCCATGCTGTTGAAACGGGCAAGAATAATTGAACTGGGCATTGGGCGGAAAAGGTGGGAGAAGAATCTCAATGTGTTTGAAGTCGAATCAGTTAACCCTCTTGACAGGCGAGAACCCGCTAGCGCCCAACCGGAAATCACACGGCCGAAACGCTGAGCAACTGCCAGCGCCCGGGAAAACACGTGGCAACAATGGGCGCCGCCATATTTCTCGTAGAAAAGGAAGTCTCGCGAGAACGTGACTTCCTTCTTCCTGTGGCCATTTACTTCCGTTTGCAAAAAAGCGCGAGTCGATACGTGCCGTAGTTCTCGAGTTACAAATTTTTTAAGTTTTGTGGTCGAAATGCTGTTTTTCGCCATCGCTAACCTTGATTTCTGCCGTTCTATAACGAGATTTAGTGATAAAGATACTGTGATTTGTAGGATTTACGGCATAAGACTTGGTGAAAGTGCTGGGTAATGAGGCTTAGAGTGACCTAGATTTCGACTGGGATGATGTTCCAGGTATGATTCGGAAGAACGTTCTGAAGAAGATTTTTTTTTTTCCCCCGAGTAAATGGCTCATATGATATTCTTCAAACTTATGATATAGCAACATATATATTCGTTAGGAATTTTAAAAATTATTTTCATTTCACTATTTCCTTTCCTCTCTTTTAAATTAATTTTTAAATTGGGTAACCATGTTCAAATTACGGAGTTACTTACCTTGCCGATGGGTTTTCGGCGTAACTAAGCTCGGATAAGTGCATACTAAAGACGTTTAAGAGATACTTTATTCATAGCACTGACTTTAACAAGAACTGAAACTGTTTGTTCTTGCAGAAATCCAGATTTTTACAAGAATGGAAACTGTTTGTTCTTGCAGAAATCCAGATTTTAACAAGAACTGAAACTGTTCTTGTAGAAATCCAGATTTTAACAAGAACTGAAACTGTTCATGCAGAAATCCAGATTTTAACAAGAACTGAAACTGTTGGGGGGTTTTTTCTCCAGAAATCCAGATCCTTCAAAACGAAGTGTACACCGCCACCAAAGCGTGGCTGGAGGCCCTGCCTTCCATCCACAAGTCACGCATCTTGCGTCACTTCGGCAACATTCCGGACCTGGACCCGAACCCAGGCAGCAATCCCAACGGCCCGGCGTGGGCGTGGTGGAGCGTGGCGGTCCTGCCGGTGGAGACGCGGGTGCAGCTGGTGATGCTGGCCATGAGCTCCTACAAGGAACGCCTGGAGTCCCTGAAGAAGGTTCTCAGGTACCTCAGCCGTCGCAAATGACTGCCTGGGAGAATTCTCACTGGAATTGGATCGCGGGCGCTCTGGTTGGCTGGAGACGTGTTGTGAGGTGGATGCAGGGACTGGTGTTTTCCTGAATGGAGGCTGTCCAGACTAGTGTTGGTGCAGAAATGGGGGATGTACAGGAGGCGAGGGTTAGAATGTGAGAGTGAGGCTGGGAAAAGGAAACGAGGTCGGGGGGGGGGGAGGGGGGGGGGGGGGAGGGGGGGGGGGGATAATGGAAACCATGATTTGAGATGTATGATGAGATTAATGCTGATAACAGATGTTTTTGAGATTGTATGCTAAAGCAATCAAGGTTTCTCTCTATTAACATTTAATTGTGAAGATTTTGCGTGTTGAAAGTCTGTGTGTGAAGAGAGACTTCTGACGATTGTATGTATGAGTATGTGTACGTGCGTTTCCTTATCAATACTTATGCATGGGTGCTGGCGTGAAAACTTTAGTGAATTAATGTCAGGAAAGAGTGAGTTGAGACTGACAAGTAACTTTCTGCCCTATATGGTCGAAACATCATTTGTAGTTTGTGGTCTTAGCCTGAACATACTTTTGATCATTTGTAGTTTGTGGCATTAGTCTTAACATACTTCTGATCAGAAATGTTCTGATGTTTGGTTAGTAGTCCTCCTTCTCTCAGTCTCTCCTAGTTTGTTATGCATCAGCTAACAGCTGAGACCATCAAGAGAAGTGTTCCTGAGGACTGCTGTATCAAGTGCAACAAGGTGCAGACCATAAGATGACACTCTTTTCTGAAGGTCTGATCAGAGCATCTGATAATTCAGAAATGCCCTGGACATGTTTGCTCAGGTTTGGCAACCAGCTGTGCTGGCCATTGTGTACACATGGTCTGCAATCATTGCCAAAGTCTGTGTCTATACAGCTTACAGCTCAAAATGTTGAACATCCAGTCCACTAGACACACGCCACGCCACGTTGCGGCTTTATGTGGTCAGGTATGGTCTTGTTTCTGTTCCTAGTATATTAGGTATACAATTCACTGCTTAACATCCCTTTGCACAATTTTGCTGTGGGAAATTCATTCTCTGCCCTCCCGAGGAAATTCTCAACAGAGGAAAGAAAATGCGAAATATTTCTCAAAAGCCTCATCCTCTACACACAGTTGACCAGACCTCCTCCTTCTCCCCAGAGAATGAAGTGCAGGATTTTTTTCTGGTAAGAAAACCATATTGACATACTTCCCAACTGACTTGTGATGACAGTTGATGACATGATTGGGATCTTGATGGGAATGAGTATCTTGTAGCTGTGATCTGCCATTGTTTGGCTTTGATACCAAGTCAGGGTTGATGATGGGGCCCCATGTCACTGTCATTGAGCTGCCTGCCATTCCTTAGCCACTTTTTTTTTTCCTTTGTAGCAAAGGAAACATTTTTGTCAGAGAGGAAGATATCGGCTACATATTGCTAATAAATGTCCGAGAATGCACTAAAGGGTACAGGTTTTTTAACCATCCTTTTCCACATCAATGCGGAAGATGGCAGGAACGGTCATCTGAACACCCTAGACTGGCAGGTCATCTTCCGAGACAGCACGTTCACTGCTTTTTGCACCTGGCCGTATTAAGCCCCCATACTCTGCAGTATTGCATGCAGGTGAATTAGTTTGTTGTAGAGATGCGTGACAACTGCTTTCGTGATTTTTAAGGTAGTCAGCATGTAAAGAAACACAGGGATGACAAGAACGGAACTGCAGAGGGAAATATAATGTAAAGACTTACATTAGAACTTAAATCAATGACCTCATGAGCAATTCCTATAGGTTAGTTTTCTGGTGCGAAACTCTACCAGACTCACCTGATGGCATTAGAAAAGTTCATGTCAAGCACAGATGATTTGAGCCTTACTACTGAAAGACCGCTTGATTCTCCACCACAGATTTTCAACAATGTTCAAGTCTGGTGACTGCCGAGAGATACTTTGATGATGATTTTTTTTTTTTTTTTGGTGCTCACATTCAGTGACTTGACATGCTTGATTAACAGGGCATTGTTATATTGATGCATGCAGTTTTCACCCCAAATTATTGGACAATGGCTTGTTAGAGATTTTCTTTTTATTGGTGTCTCATTAGGCTTTTTGAGTAATTCTGCTACTTGTTCCAACTGTCACCATCATCATGTAAATCTAGAAGCGGTTGTTTAAACTCTCTGTGTTGAGTTTTTCCCTTGCTGTGTTATCTTAAGAACATCTTTTCAGTATATCGAAAATGAGCAGAGGGTAATTTTCTCTTACATAACATCTTGAGAGATTCATTCTTTTCCAAGGCAAGCATGATTTTAAGCAATGCTCTTTGATCGTCTGTGGAATACATGGAAGTAGGCTATGTTCCTACTCCAGACTGCCATTTTGTCCAAGAAAGCAGTTGTCACATATACATATCTACATATCGTGCTATATTTTATGTAGGAAATACATTTTTTGTCGATCTAAAACAAATGGAGCAAAGATAGTCCTGTTCCCAGACCCATTATGCAAAATACGTATGAATAATTTGGAAAACACAAAACGGACTAACCATATCGCATACAAGTTGAAAGACGGTGAACATTTGTGTGTGTGATTTTGGACTCGAATTAATCAGTGATGCCTTGGTTATGATCATGTTGTCTTTGAGTAGTTATGATCGTGTAGTCTTTAAGAAGGTGCTGAGTAGGCACACATTGTGTACCATGAAAACAGAGTTTGAAAGCTGTGCTGACATAGTATGAAAGCTGTGCTGAAATTTGAACATGAAAGATGTGCTGAAATCTTGAGTGTGTAAGATTTGCTGACATTTGAACATGAAAGATGTGCTGAAGTCTTGAGTGTGTAAGATTTGCTGACATTTGAACATGAAAGATGTGCTGAATTCTTGAGTGTGTAAGATTTGCTGAAATTTGAACATGAAAGATGTGCTGAATTCTTGAGTGTGTAAGATTTGCTGACATTTGAACATGAAAGATGTGCTGAAATCTTGAGTGTGTAAGATTTGCTGACATTTGAACATGAAAGATGTGCTGAAATCTTGAGTGGTAAGATTTGCTGACATTTGAACATGAAAGATGTGCTGAAATCTTGAGTGTGTAAGATTTGCTGAAATTTGAACGTGAAAGATGTGCTGAAATCCGAGTTTGAAAGATGTGCTGAAATTTGAACGTGAAAGATGTGCTTAAGTCTTGAGTCTGAAAGCTGTGCTGAAATTTTCAGCGTGAAAGCTGTGCAGAAATCTGAGTGTGAAAGATATGCTTAAGTCTTGAGTGTGAAAGCTGTGCTGAAATTAGAACCTGCAGTGAAAGATATGCAGAAATTTGAGTGTGAAAGATGTGCTGAAATTTTAATGTGAAAGATGTGCAGAAATCATGAGTGTGAAAGCTGTGCTGAAATCTTGAGTGTGAGAGCTGTGCTGAAATTTGAACATGAATTTGATGAAAGCTGTGTGCAAAAATCTTGAGTGTGAAAGCTGTGCTGAAATTTGAAGTGAAAGAAGTGCAGAAATCTTGAGTGTGCTGAAATTTGAACATGAAAGCTGTGTGCAAAAATCTTGAGTGTGAGAGCTGTGCTGAAAATTGAACATGAAAGCTGTGTGCAAAAATGTTGAGTGTGAAAGCTGTGCTGAAATTTGAACGTGAAAGAAGTGCAGAAATCTGAGTGTGAAAGATGTGCTGTAATTTTGAGTGTAAAAGCTACGTGAGATTTCCTGTTGCACTTTCCCTTGAAAATCTCTACTGGGATAGTGTCAACAATCTGATTTCGCACAAAGGTAATAAAAACTTGTTTAGCAATATGAGATTTGGACGAGTGAGAGAATGAGCGTGTATGAAAAGTCCTTTGTGTCCTTGGGACTTTGTGAGAAAAGATATGAAAAACCATTGTACATGAATGATACTTAATTTAAACTCGGCTAATGTGATGCAGTGGTCAGCAGCAAGAAGTCAGGTGGTTGTGGGTTCGAGTCTGTCACATATTTGCGAGATGTCCCAAACTCAGCCAGATCCCATCCAGTGTTGCTTCCGTTGGAAGAAGGAAACCACGCAGTCGGATTTGATCCACTTAAGCCTCTGCTAGTCTTGGTGAGAGATGTCCTGACCAACACAGCAGGCCTGTGTTATGTCCTGGGTCTTGTTGACACGGATGAGCATGCTAACTAAGGAAGCGTTTATAGCATACAGGGCTCTGTCGTGAAGTCTTGAACCAGAAAGGAGCTCAGCGGAACAAAATCGGGAATAACTGTTTTGGGGGAAGAGGGTGGGAGGGAAGGATAGAACGGGGTGGGAGTAATATGGGTGCTTTAAGATAAGGCAGCAAAAAAAAAAAAAGGGGGGGGGGGGAGGGAGAAAAAGAAAAAAATGACTGAGAGAAAGAGGAAAGATATAAATTGAATGAGAAACGGCACAATAGAAAGACAAAGGAAGGATTTCCTTTTCAATCCTGTTTACTTTATACATTTTTTTTCCTACTTATGATAAAAAGATAATAACCACATGAAATTATAGGAACATAATCACTTATGGTAATAAGCGACCACTGAGGAGTTTGGGCAGAATCAAACCTCGGCACCACTGACGTTTCCATTTGTACCATGGGAAAAGGCTATGCATGTGATAAATCTTCTCAGGAATGTCGGACCAGACGATCAGGACCACTCAAATCCCACATGCAAAACAGGATGTTTGAGTATTTTATGCATTTAGTGTTAGCCTGTGTGTTAGAGAGCGAGAGCATTCTTTAAAAGCCTTGTGTCCTCACAGTTCTGTAATTCGCTTTTCAATGTCTGGCAAAAAGATTTGAACGACCAGGTAGAGAACCGACTGTTCAAAGTCCACACTGTCCAAAGATGGTTCTTCCCATCCGTTCTTGAGACCCTTAAGAAAGATATTTTTTATGCATGCTACACACAGATCATATGATCGAGCTACTCAGAATTATCTCTTAAACTGAATGTTTGCATTTGCATGATGCGAAACAAGCATTACGTAGTGGAATCCTCAAACACCCAATTCAGTGAAGTTACTCCTGATGTAATTTTTAAGTCTTTTAGAGAGGTGAGGGTAGTTCATCTTACAGGTTCAACAAAAGGCGTGTTTTTGGCTTAGTTTTGTTACTTGTAGTTTTGTAACTTGCAGTTGACTGTGGATTAGTCCTTAAACCTTGATACCTACACATGTACGTAGTCTTTTATGTTGTAGTTGTGTCTTTCCCCCCCCTCAGTAGGTTGGTTTACTGCTTCAATTTGGCCCATGTAGTTAGCTGTAGTATAAGCAACGTAGCTTGCTCTCGGCTGCCAACTTCGACAGAGGTTTTCATCATGGTAGCAAACTGCTCTGTTTTGTGTGTGTGTGGTAAGTGGTTGGCTTTTCGAGAGGAAAGCACTTCAAGGCCGGCTGGCTAGCTGGCTGTCGGGTATTTTGTTTGGGTGAGGTTTTTTGTCTGCTGAGTTATTTTCTCAGGGAACTGTATGCTCAGTTGTGATTCTCTTGCGTTGCCCAGTCAACTCCCCTGCCCTGCCCATGGCAGTCTTGGACTATACAAGTATGAGAGCTAGGATGTGCATGGATGTTTTTGTTTGTTTTTTTTTTGTTGTTTTTTTATGTCCCATGTGTGTGTTTTCGTGTGTGAAAGTTGATGGGCTGTTGAAGTTATACGCCATCCTGATTTCTAAGTGTTTTGGTGACTGTGGCATTATAGTCAAATGAAGCATGGTTTTTATACTCTAGATAATGGGTAGCGTGGAGAAAGAAAGGAAACTCAGCATTAAACAGACAGCCTTTATATAGCAGTGAGAAGCATTCGATTTAACCATTGCTTCAGTTTGAGACTGACCATCCTTATGTGTAATTTTGATATCCGTACAAGGCAGACTTGAAGCGCTGCCAAGAAAACGGCCTATTTATTTCCTTGTGTGGAAATGTTCATGATAAGTTTTCTTCATTTATTTATTCTAGCAGGTGGTGTTACAAGCTTGTAGCCAATGAGATGGAACAAAAAATGTGAACATGTGTAAACTGTGCCAAGAAGGGAAGGTGCTGAGTGGTGTTGCTGAACAAATGGCGGAGTGCTCAGTGTAAGAGATGATTTCAAACTCATCAGTTTTGGGTTTATGCGATACTTGGCTGTAAGTAATACTGTTTATTGCAATTATGGTACAAATGTATGAAGACTTGGTCTTTTAAAGTTTGCAATAAAGAAGACGAAGTCAACCCCAGCATCAGTGTGTGTGTGTTATACGTGGGTGGTAGTGTCACATTCAATATTACATGTTAAAAAAGTGATAGAAATTAGTCCTCAAGGAATTGCTAAACCATTCCTCTTTTTTTTTAATGAAAATTTACATACTATGAAAATTGCAAGTCACAGTGCTTTTAGAATCAAAGCAAACAATGTCAGCAATTATAAGAAAAAAGAAAGTTTCTGTTTGGGGCAGTTTTATTTTTCTTTCATCTTTTCCATGCACATCAAAGTAACCATGCATGAATCACTATCAATTTTGTTTTCAGATAAACAGAAAAAAATTACATGAATTTAAATCATCACATTATAGATTGGTTATATTACAAAACTTGCTATTACTTGAGAACATTTCTTTAATTTTTAGGCAACAGTTTGTGGTCTGTGTTGCACAAGACCTCATGAATATTTTAATACCAAGCTCTTGTAAGGTAATGTCGTTGTGATGGTATCTTTTTGAAAGTTAAAACATAACATCCACCACTTTGTTCTGAAAGATGACTTTAAATGTCTGATTTCAAACAATTTTAAAATCAAATTTGGTTAAGGTATACGCCGTTGTTGTTTTTGTTTTCGTACCCTGGCTAAAAGAGTCCAGGGATCATTCGAAGCACTTGAAGACTATGTTACGAATTCATCAGCTAGGGATGAGAACATTACGTGTGCGACTCTTTTTGATTACCCCACCATGTGGGCAGCCACACTCTTGACTTCGAGATTTTGGAGACTGATGGTATTATGCTAGGAGCTTGTCACGACTGAAGACAATTCCCGCATAACTATGCGAGCATAACATTTTTATGTAGCCTTGGTGTTCTAGCCTATGTCAATTTGTCTGACACAGCCTTAAGCCAAATGAAGTTATATGAATTCTGATGTTACAGGGGAAAATGGAAAATGAGAGTGTGTGTGTGGAGGGGGGGGGGGGGGGGGGGGGGGGGGGGGGGGGGGCCTTGTAATTTTGGACATTCAGTTTCAAACCTCTGTCTGTGAAATACCAGGTTTCCTCGTACGCTGTCACATACACCAAGTCTAGGATGTGTAGGACAGACCTGGTCAAAGAACACTATTCAATTTTATTTTACTATTCCTCCATTCGTACAGTTAACATTGTGGACACCAAGTTGATGGCCAGCCGTAAACCCACCATTACCATCCATGAGCAGCAACTAGAAACTGTTCAATAGTTTTCTCACCCAGGATCCTCAATTTGCAGTGAGGAATCCAAACCATAGGCCTCAAGGGCATCGAAGACTACATCAGCACTGTCCATTGGACTGTATATAAGGACGCTAACATTACGAAACAAGGTCAGGCTTCTGCTATGCTGTCTTCAACTCTGCTATGCTGTCTTCAACTCTGCTATGCTGTCTTCAACTCTGCTATGCTGTCTTCCAGTAGGCATGCCAGGCATGGACCCTCACATCTTGACAGAAGGACCCAGGCCAAAGTGATGAGGTGTCGCTGCAAGATCCGAAACGGACCCTGATATCGTTGGTTCCTAAGTGAAGTGACTGCAGACGGAACAGCACTGATCAGACCATAGTATGGAGATCTGCTGGCAACGATGCCAGAAAACTACGTTGGCATGGCCACGTAACAAGATCCAGAGGCTTTGCTAATTCGATTCACAACGGAGCTGTTTTGAAGATGGGAGACGGAGGGGTGGAAAAAAAAAAAAAAAAAAAAAACGATGGATGACTGACTACTCGGCCGAATGGACTGGGAAAACATCGCAGAAACCCAGGTCTTGGCACTCAACTGACAGGGCCGGTGGAACAATGTGAAGAGGTCTCTAGCGGGCGCTGTGGAGGGAGAAGACACGCAAGATGGCAGCATCTTGAGTCACCGACTGATGGACCTACCACGAACTGTTGAATCTCAGCGCCAGGCTGAGTGAGTAACCCCCTGAATGCTCCGCGATCCCATGATTCCCCAGTTTCCCGCCCAGACGAAGATAGAAAGAATTAACTGTCAGAAAAAAAGGCAAGAAAAAGGACGTAAAAAATTGAGATTTTCCGTCAGGTAGGTAACTAACAACGAGGAAGATGTTACCTGAACTTTATTTCTGGGTTAGAGTGTGCCCATGTATGAATGCCAGAGGGATTTTAAGTGTATACTGTATCCCTTCTTTGCTTAAAATTTCTCTGTCCCTCGATTTCACTTTTTCTTTAATTATGATCCACAGTTTTTCTGCCAATGTCGATTCATTCACCATTATTGAAGAAAATTTCACAACTTTTCTTTTTCACCCGCAGCAGTTTACAGTGTGCTAGTTCGTTGTTACGTGGCAAGCAGGTGTCCTATGAAAGCAGGAAGGCAACAGTACGAACAACACACACACACACACACACACACACACAAATAAATCAATAAAAATGTTAAACGTTCTTCCTCGTCCTCAAAAGTGTGCGGGTGTTGTATAAAAACAGGTAAGTAAACGTCCACAAAGAGTTGGCTTTGTTACGTATAGACTTCGCAGGCACATGAGGGCGAGGGGAAGAGTATGGGGACGAGAAAGAGGTTGGAGTCGGGAGTGAAGTACGGGATTGTGTGTGTGTGTGTGTGTTGGAGATGGACATGCATGTAACGCGACACTGTATTGCCGAAGGGGGGGGGGGGGGGGAGGGGGGGGGGGGACTCGCAAATAATGATGCAAACGGGTGTGATTGAAGAGATCCATTGATTAAGTACTTTTTAACATGCGCACTGGTGACCTACTCGTTTTTGAGTGAACCAGTATTTTAGGAAGAAGAAGATCCATCGATTTAGGAAGAAGAAGAAGATCCATCGATTAAGTACTTTTTAAACATGCGCACTGGTGACCTACTCGTTTTTGAGTGAACCAGTATTTTAGGAAAAAGATCGCTGACAGCGAAGTCAACACCAACACACACACACTGAAATCTGTCAACGTTTGTAACCACTCCTTTCAAATCGGTGAACGTTTACTTTCTGAAGGCGAACCATCCAGAGTCGAACCACTGCCTAAACCTCTCACTCCTCTCTTCCCCTTTTGGGCCGTTTGCGACGAAGCAAAATAGGCTACTCCACCCCCCCCCCCCCCCCCCCCCCCCCCCCCCGTATTCCCACCTTGTCACGATGTAAAGATTGCCTTACGTAAATGAGTACCACCATCCTCCCCTTCCCCAGTTCTCCCCAGTTCCCATCACTTTCATAATAATCGTCTCTGGTTATCGCTTTGTTGACGTGTTAAAAGTCGTTCTTAGTGGGGGGGGGGGGGGGGGGGGGTTGTTGTGTGTGTGTGTGTGTGTGTGTGTGTGTGTGTGTGTGTGACACACAGTAGAATAGCACGTAAAGACTGGAAGTCTTGGCCCGGTATGTTTTTTACAGTGTTGAGACTGGCGGCCCGGCGGCCCTTTCTTTTGTCTGTATCTCGGCAGTCCAGGCCTCACGCGGCAGAGCAAGTGCATGGTGTGTGCGAATGATGGGGGGGGGAGGGGAGGAAAAAAAAAGAAAAAGAAATAGGCGAGGAGAAAGAGGAAGGGAGGGGGTGCTTTCGTAACATCGTTACACGGTCGCGAAGGTCACCGCACAGCGACGGTAACAGCTATTTATAGACCAGCAACAACGTCGGTCATCGCCACAGGCACATGATCAGAGCTTTTCTTGGAACAGCGAAAGATGGGAAAATGGGGACGGGACGAAAGGGCGGGGGGGGGGGGGGGTATGAGAAGTCATCTGTTGACGTGGTTGTTTGTGTTATTGGGAGTAGTATGCAAAGTAGGCGTGATGACACCGTAGGGGAGGGAGGTAGGGAGAGAGGGGGTGGGGGGGGGGGGGGGCTGCCGATTAATTGTTTACAGCAGAGGTATTTAGTTGTCTGCGTCATATAATCTGCATGGCTCAGACATGTCTGGATGCCCTCCCCCCCCCCCCCTCTCTCTCTCTTCCTCTCTCTCTCTCTCTCTCTCTCTCTCTCTCTCTCTCTCACTCCTGTCTTTAACTGAAATAAAGTACTTGTAACACACGATCATCGGATTAAACCCTCGTATATCGCTTACAGAGTTTGTAGTGATTGGTCATAATATCTCTCTCTCTCTCTCTCTCTCTCTCTCTCTCTCTCTCTCTCTGACGATAATGATCATAGACAATTTAAAAAAGAAGTGGGGTTTGTCAATTGTCCTGTGCAGAATCAGAATTCAGTATAAATTAATTCTCTCTGATCTATAGTCCCAGATACTGATGTGTCCAGACAGCTGCCCCCGCACTTGTTCTGATGTGCACATGTCGGTGTGTACGTATAGTACGCAAGCGTGTATGCATGTGTATATACGTGCGTCAGCCCATGCACACGCGTGCGCTCACACAGATACACGCACGCTCGCGCGCACTTGCACACACACACACACACACACACACACACACACACACACACACACACACACACACACACACACACGCATGCTCTCTCTCTCTCTCTCTCTCTCTCTCTCTCTCTCTCTCTCTCTCTCTCTCTCTCTCTCTCTCAATCGCGTGTATTCTGGCGCACTCATGTTTACCCAACTAGAGCCTGTAGACCATGTGAATGATTGAGTTAGGTACTCCATGCCAAAACCGCACGTTCAGTTAATGCGTTGGCTTGGCTAGGTATCTGCGAAGTCTTACGAGCGGGACACTCCTTCCTACTTTCTCTTATTGATTTATTTAGTTGTGAAGTCCGCCCAACCCCCCAACTCCACCCCCCCCCCCCCCCCCCCCCCCCCCCCCCCCCCCCCCCCCCCCACATTCCCATCCCTCCTCGAGCGTTATGGCCTCTTTGCGTAGCAGCTTATGACTGTCAACACGTATTGACGTAGGCTTTCGATTCCACGATCAATAAGTGACTGAAACTGTTATCTTGAACGAAGCAGGAAACAGTAGTTACCGCAAAGACACAGACAAACATAGCACTGGACAAGTGTGACGAGATGGGTATGTGTGTAGGTGGGTCCTCTAGGGAAGGACTGGGGATAATTTCTCAATGGGAATTATCTTAACATTTCACCTACACCCTCTCTCTTACTAGTGGTGGAAGGAGCAACTTTCTGGTACTAGTCATCGAAGAAATTTTTATTTTTATTCCGGGACTGGGTAAAATACTAAATAGTGGCTCTGAGATAATTTTCCTTTGGCCTGTACTCTGTAAGTACTTGTACAGGGTTCCCACTTCCTCACAGGAAAAAAATTCAAGGGTTTTTCAAGGGTTTCTAAAGGGGATATTTAAATTTTTAAGGGGCAAATTTAGCCGTACGATTGAAAAAAAAGAGTGAATAATTACCTTACACATGTAATCCAGCCATGATGATAAGGTGATTACACTTCTGTAGTCTTTTCCATGCTCAATATCATATACAAAAAATAAAAAAAATGAAGTCTTTATACAGAAACTGAGAAATCAGAAAAAGAAAACTTTCAATCTGCTTTCTGGACCAGTATCTGACATGGGATGTCCAGCTGCTCCTGTTTCAAGACCTTATTCAATGATTCATCAAAAAACATGACATATTCATTAATTCTCTTCCAGCAGCTGCAGCCGAGGCCCCCTCTCTGGCACATTTCAGGAGAGAGCTCTGCAAACTTTACTTTTAAAATACAGCCACTGTATGTGTTGTCGTGTGGAAGTGTGTGTGAATGGTTGGTGGGCCTGGACTTGCCTAATGCTTGTTCTGGGGCAGGATCGGGAGCGGGATAACCCCTCTTGAAAAGGTGAACATGGGTAGCCTTCCTGCAGCTCCACACTGAACTGTTTTTTAGTTTGGTGTGTGTGTGTGTCTCTGTGTGTGTGTGTCTGTGTGCGTGTGTGTCTGTGTGTGTGTATCTCTGTGTCTGTGTCTGTGTGTGTGTGTGTGTGTGTGTGTGTGTGTGTGTGTGTGTGTCTCTCTCTCTCTCTCTGTGTCTCTTTCTGTGTGTGCGTGTGTGTGTGTGTGTGTGTGTGTGTTTGTCTCTCTCTTTCTGTGTGTGTGTGTGTGTGTGTCTTTCTCTGTGTGTGTGTATGTGTGTGTGTGTCTCTTGTGTGTGTGTGTGTCTCTTGTGTGTGTGTGTGTGTGTGTGTGTGTGTGTGTGTGTGTGTGTGTGTGTGTGTGTGTGTGTGTGTGTGTGCAGGCTAGCTGGTAGGTAAGTTAGGGGGGGGGGGGGAGGTAGGGGTGTGGTATGAATGCTGTCTTTTAAACAAGAAAGTAGGATTTTTTTTAATTACAAATGCGCACACACGAGTCACTTAGTGTCTATGGAGACGACGTGACGATTGATTTGAAGATTCAGTATATGATTTCACTCTTTTTTCAGTTCTAACAGAAAAAAGGAGCAATGCCAAAAGTTGCAAGATATCTAATTTTGGTTTCCCCACACCGATAGTTCGTCGCAATCGAGTAATATGGAAACATTGCTGCAAACAGTTTCGTGTCGTCTTCAGCAGATCGGAAACTGTGATGATTGTTAATGGCATGAATCGTCCACAACACTTCAGCTTTTAACTTTTAACACATCTGTCCCACTTGCTGTTATTGTGGATTGGCCGACGATTCTTACTGAGGAAAGGGTCTGACCTGATGTTGATGAATTTGATGATTGCCGAACGAAGTGCATACGACTAACTACCAGCCTACTCGCGTTTTCCAATTCCACATATTTTTCCTCTTTCCGTGACTTGCAACCGCGATTCGCCCACTGCCCGAACATCAACGGTCTTTTTGCACACTTTACGGAAAAACGCATGTTTGTTGTCTCTGCATTCAGTGATCCAGCTTCGATATTCTTCCTTCTGTAACCACAACGGATCAAATGCGCAATTTCCCTTGAGAAGAGGCTGCTGTACCATGAATTTATGAAAGGGCAGCAAAGCTGACTAAACGATTCTCCCGCCCCAAAGAGGCTAGAAACCAACACGCTCGAGTATACGGGACTCTGACAAAGAGTAGTAGGGAAGACGAGGCGAGATACTGTTCCTGTCCCTTGGACTTCTTTGGTCGAGATACGACCTCTACCTATTTGCACTACTGCGGAGAGAAGCGGCGATTGACGTCATGACGTTCCCAAGGTAATCTGACCGTTGCCATATCAATATGAGTTGCCTGTGGTTTTTTAGCTATTTGTGTTCAAAACTGGTACTACGGTGCTTTAGTGCCGATGACAAGTCTGCTCATCTGTTGCTGGTTTTTTGTTTGTGTGCGTGTGTGTTTGTTTGCTCTCTCTCTCTCTCTCTCTCTCTCTCTCTCTCTCTCTCTCTCTCTCTCTCTCTCAGAGACGTACACACAGATGGATGTTCTTATACACGAGCGCGTGCACGCTCTCTCTCTCTCTCTCTCTCTCTCTCTCTCTCTCTCTCTCACACACACACACACACACACACACACACACACACACACACACACACACACACACACACACAGAGTTCGGAAACACAGCTTACAGAAGATTCTGGTGACGCGGAGTATAGCCCACTAAATGCGATTACTGTGGAAAACCGATGTCTCCCCCACGCGCACGACGGTAACGATTAACTACTGCAGCGGATTATGAACTAAATTAGACCAGTCTTTTCTTACAGATTCCTTTCCCATTAAAAGACAGGTTTCCCCATTGTGTATGTCTTAACTGGGCTTGAATTGATCCTATAGCTCTGTCCTTAACGTGTGCTCTCAGTCCAGGTGATAATCAGGCACGGTCTTCGAGGACGACTGACTCTGAAGGCTTTAAAGGAAATTCCCCGCTTTTATCACGACGTCGAAACCTTGGACGCTTCTGATAATTTGTATTCAGCAATTTGTTGAACAAATAGGTATTGAGTGTGCGTGCGTGCATGCGTGTGTGTGTATGTGTGTGTGTGTGTGTGTGTGTGTGTGTGTGTGTGTGTGAGAGGGGAGAGAGAGAGAGAGAGAGAGAGAGAGAGAGAGAGGAGAGAGAGAGAGAGAGAGAGAGAAACACGAATAAATTCATTCAGAATAAAGGCCATAGCCCACACGAATTAAGAAAGGCTCTTACAAAAGGAAATGGGATGGAAAAAAAGCAGCCACGCATACATACACCATGCGAACTATTATGAAATATACTGTTCGTAATCACATTTTGTGCTCCATATACGTACACAGCAAGATCGAAGAGAACATGTTCATTTCTTGCTGCCAACAGTAAGTTGACTCAAAGTATCAAAACAATGCTTTGACTAAACAAATTTCACTCTAAGGTCACTGACTGCAGGACAGCAAGATAAGAAATGCACTTTATCTTCCTTAGGCTGATCACACAGGCGACATATCGTTTCATTTTCATCCAAAGCATTGTATCTAAACCGACGGCAAGGAATGTCGGAGACACCAAATCTAACTCGCTCAGTGCACTGTTATTATACCTATCCACATTCATTTTAATATATGCTTCAATCATATGTATTGTTTTAAGACCTGTATTGTGCAAATCTGTCACTGCTGTAGATATGATCTTGCCATCCGCAATCAATCATTATTTGTTTAAAACATTTCAAACATCCTTATATACTTTCCACGCCCTGTAAGAGAGAAAGAAAGTGGGAGTGGAGGACAGAGGAGGAATAAAAGCAAATAGACGATTTTCCGACACTAAAACAATGACGCTCCCATGGAGGTTTCTGTCGTGTCACATCCGATCCAGAGGCAACTACACAATGGCATCTGCCAGGGAATAATTATGTCCCTTGACGTCTTAATGGAATGCCCTGAGCGTGCCTGCACCCTATGTGAAAACAGTGGAGGCTTCCAAAGGTGGTGCAGGATTACTCCCAGCTGGTTTGTTCGGCAGTTGATGACGGTACTTCTCTGGTTCCCACCCGTACTTTTGAGTGTATCTCCTTATTTCTAAAGGGTCTTCGTAGGGATATGGATTGACTGTTGAAACTAAGGGTGAAGGCAAATCGGAGAAATATTTTGGACAATTATTGAGGATTATCTTATGATGCGTGAATACTTTCCGTCTCCGCCGTCTCTGACTTAAAAGTGCGGAGTCCCCAATCTTCAAATAACTTTTGATGACTAGCTCCCAGTACAGCACCTGTGATAGCGCTCAAAGCATCCAAGTGAACATTTTCTGAACTGTTGGATTGGTAGTATGCGCATTTATCCCAGATGACATCGGCATAATCGATTAGAGGTAAAGTGAATGATCTATGCATAGTTTGAAGGACCCTTCTCGTCAATGTGTACTTGAAGGAGCGGAGACAGTTCATCGGGAGACGAGCTTTTCAAGCAATCAATGTATTGTTTTGAAGAGTGACCATGGACGTTTATGTTGATTTTGTGGCTGCACTGTAATGTTACGAAAGGGCAGATCATGAAAGACTACATGTCCTCTGAATACATGGAGTAACTCTTTGTCGCTGAATGATTGAAGTTTACCTTCCAGGCTTTGGCCCCGAGTTTCGATCACGTTGTATTGTTTCTTTCCTTGTAATATCATCTTCCATGGCTAAGAACATACTTGTATCATCTGCAAATGACTTCATGGATTCAATGTTACGAACAGTATCATTTAAATAAACTTAAAACAACAGCCCAAGAACTGAACCCTGTGATACTCCCTGTAAAACTTTTTGTCGTGGATTTTTCATCCCTGTTAACAACAGACTAGTATCTATCGGATATGCAGCTGTTAAAACCAGTCTAAACGTGTACATTTTATTTCTACAGTTTGTAGTTTAAGTGTCACACGCGATCAAATGCTTTGGAATACATGTATTGAAAGATACGGACTGTATCGGAATAGATTTGTCATAATTTTGGACAAAAGTATCGTAGACACTGAATAATCTTAAATAAATGTTAGCGAACCACCCAGAGAACGTGGACAAACGAGTCACAAGACAAAACAACGCGTTTCGACCTCTTAGGTCTTCGTCGGGTGATACATAAACGAATAAAACAACGAAAATTCACCTAGCTTTGATCGCTTCAGATCGCTTAGGGTTCAGCGCAAGGAAGAAGGCGTTGAATAATCGTTGAATCACCTTTAATAAAACCCGACTGTACGTCAGAAATTAAGTTACTGGACATGAGAAAATGATAAACATGTTTGCGTGCACACCTATCGAAGATTTCACCCACACAACTTGGAGAGATATTGGTCGATAATTTCTACATTCATTTTTACTTCGTTTCTCATGGACTGGTGTTTCATTGGCTATTTTCCAAAGCTGTGGGAATTTACCTTCAGAAAGACAGAGGTTGAAAAAAACAGTTAAATGAGTAGATATTACCTCGAGTAAGGATTTCTGTAATCTCTTATGAATTGAATCTGGGTCGCATGCTTTGTTGGTATCAAGATGTTCAAAAATATTCTTAGCTTCATAAACAGTCAATATGATTTCATTTAACTTAGCTGATTCATTGCTAGCCGTGTAAGAATGTGGAGGGCTATTATCTTCCAGTTTGCGATTGTTAACGAAGAACCCGTTAAATATGTTTGCTTTTGAATAATGTGTGTGTGTGTGTGTGTGTGTGTGTGTGTGTGTGTGTGTGTGTGTGTGTGTGTGTGTATGTGTGTGTGTGTGTGTGTGTGTGTGTGTGTGTGTGTGTGTGTGTGTGCGTGCGTGCTGTTTTGTTTTGTTTTGCTTTTCCCGTTTACAGTAAAGTGTTGGTGAATTGTCCAGCTGAAGGCCCTTTTCATCAATAAATCGCTGTAGTTTTCCACCTGTCCATCTGACCAAACGTTCGGGGATTAAAAAAAAAAGTCATATATTCGTTATAATACTTTTTCTTAACCGTACTTTGTCAACAACTTAGTTCCTGACGATACGAAAATGTTCCCAGTCAGCAGAATTGTTCTTTAAGTTCTTCTGTGGAGTTTATTTCTTTCTCAATGCGTCTTTTCAATCTGCGGGCCTTATTGTTACTGTCTTAGAAGGCATGCTATATTTTGCCATTGACAAAAACCTTTCAGCAAGGAGGTCGCGTGCTACGTCTACTGTATTGTATTACCTGGAAGTGTATAGTTCCAGTTTTCATCAATCAGGAGTTCACAAAATGTGACAGTGTTTATCCTATGATAATTGAAAACCGTCCTTTGGAGAAAAAAAAATACTGTTTACACACAGAGGTTTCAGAATGGCATAAGGAACACTGTGGTCGCTGCAGATAGGAGGCATAACGTCCATTGACTTGATCAAATCAGGACTCTTTGAGTAAGGCCCAGATCAGGGCAAGTTCTCGGAGTGGCTGTGTTTGTTGTATAGGGAACTCAGACTTGAGATAGTGGCTTAAAAGTATCAGTAAAATGTGTGGTTGGATCAGTTAAAAAAAAAAAATCAGCATTAAAATCTCCTGAAAATAATAAACATCATCATCGCTCTGTCGGCTTTACAGATACTATCGTTGATCAAAGCCCAGTGATTTAGTGCGCACGTGAGGTGGGCGATTAGAGGATCCTGCGAGTAAACTCTTTGGTTTATTTTGGTTTCTGCCCACAGGGCTTCCAGATCGTTAACCTGTAAATCGGGTCGTGGTTTATAACAGCGTCTGCTGCCTTTCGTTCCCTTCTTTCCTCTCCTCCTGGCGCTCCCCCTCCCACGCACACCCTCCTCTTCAAAATGATTTTTTATAATGCATAACGTGCGCGTTGAAACTCTGGCATGCATTCTTTGAAAGCATGTCGGATTCAGTGCCACGGGAAACCACGCGCTCTTCGTTCGTTCGAAATTGAAGGCAGAGGTGTTAGTCACGCATTCAGTTTCGTGTATTCTACATCACCGGCACGCCACGGCACCCCCTCCCTACCAAAGTGGGTTCTTTGTGCGGGCAACGTTTTTCATGCATGCATTTACGCACGGGGCTTGGAATTCAAATGTCATCAGAGGACTGGCGTCTGGAATCTTACTCGATCGAGCACCACTCCTTTGGTTTGTTCTTAACAAGCTGTTCGTTTCTGTGCGTTACATACATTCGGAGAGAAATCAACAGTTACGGAACAAACCTGGGATTGGAGAGAGAGAGAGAGAGAGAGAGAGAGAGAGAGAGAGAGCCTGAGTTTGCGCAAATGTTACCACCAAAGAGAAAATCTTGTCCAACAGGGATGGGACGAGTGGGGTCCTGTAGACTAACAGTTATTATTTGCATCACATTATTAAGTAGAATAAAAAAAAAGCTGAATCAGACTGGCTCTCTCTCTCTCTCTCTCTCTCTCTCTCTAAGCGGCTGACACACGAGCCTCCCGCCCGTACGCTTCGGACGTACCGGTCGAACCCGATCCCAAACGGAGCGTCTGTCATAGTAAACGTACGTCTCAAACGGACTTCGGCATCCAGTTCGACCCGACCGTTCGAGATACACCGTGATCTATTCGAAACGGACAGTTAGTATCCTCCAACCAATCAACGCTCAGCATTGAGCGAACACCCATGACAAAGGAAAAATGGCGTCGTCCAGCAAGGCGATCAGACTGTCCGATTCGGAGACCAAACATTTGATTGAATCGTACCAAGGCCATGATGTGCTTTGGAATGTCAACTCAAAAAATTATAAGAATCTAAATATTCTAGAAAAAGCTTCGTATTCAATTGTACAGTCCTTTGAAGCGGCATGTTAGATCAAACTCGAAGGGTTTAAAACTCGCATAGGTCGGACCGCACAGGTTCAAACGTTTCGTGAAGCACTCCGTCCGTTCGACACTGACTGGTCGGATCGCACAGGTTCAAACGTTTCGTCTCAACCGTACGGGCGGGGAGGCTCGTGTGTCAGCCGCTATAATGTGTAGACATCCGAGTGCTCGATTCGCGAATTGCAGTACACTATATTGCGACTGGTGGCGCTTCGACGTGACGTTTGCATATTGCACAGCCCTGTCCACCCCCCCCCCCCCCACCCCACCCCCACCCCCGACCCCAAGCTACTGTGAATAGTTCTTTGTATTGGTATCGTTATTATCTGTCAAGGGTCACACTCGGTCGTGTCTGTCAACAAGATTCCTCTGTCGTCCTTCCTCGCGAAGAATGTTGGAAACGGGAACATTTGCATGATCGAAAGTTTTCTCCTACCCCCTCCTCCCCACTCTATCCCAATTCTCACCACACCCACAAGGAGCTGTCCACTCGTGACGAATGCTGCTACTCGCCTTTCGTGAATGCTTCACGTGCTTCAGGAGAATATGACAGTGAGCTCATTCTCGGCATGACGGTCGAGCGGGACTGCGAACGTGTGAGTTGAGGGTTGCATCTCATGAGACATGACGAAATCTTGCGAGACCTGGCTACGATGTGGGTCGTTGAGAGATCTTCTTGCGAGTCGGTTGAGGATTAGAAGCCATGTTGAAACGGGAGGAATTTCGGTTTGGGGATCATCTGGACGTGTTCGTTTTGTGAGGGAGTTTTGCCGTCTTTTGTGGAACGCTTCGCTATACACCACAATACAACGGAGAGGATTCGTTTTTAGACATCAGCCTGTTGATTGTGGAGACTTAACGGAAGAAGAAGGCCCACCCACTCTGTTCCATACACACACAGACTGCTGGGACGAGTCCATAGAAAAGGAAAGTGGAGAGTTTCATTTTAATTTCAGTTTCTTAACTGTATGCAGTGTCGAGGGACAGTTTTTCCCGGTTAATCTAACCAGTAACCAACTTGGATGTGGGCGTGTGCACAAACGTTGCGTTTATTCGAATATTTACTGTATTGCGAATTCAGTACAACGAAAATAAATTACATTACTCGGCAAAATTGTTTGAAAAGAAAAAAAAAACGCCTTTTGATTCATTTGGACGTGAATGGATCTTATTCTATAATTTTGAACCTGCTCATATCACACAATTTGTCCTGTTCCGTTTGCTCCGTGTCGCGCGCGCCTCTGGCCAAGGCTTGCGGTTGAGCGTGTTTCATTCGCTGGAACAGGAAGATGAGTGAACCTTTTGTCGAGCGAACAATAGTTAAATTTTCGGTTCATTTATTTTCAGCTGACCTCTGTTTTCTCACAGTTTGTGGTAGCTACCCTTTTGAAATGGAAAGACAACCCGGGGAGGTCCCTGGGTGAAAAGGCTGAATTTTTGTCTGTTGCATCCACAGCGAACACAGGACGCGCACAAACCAACAAGCTAGAGACCGGGATCGGCGACAATGAAGATGTGATCCTAGACAGAAGAGAAAACAAAGGGAGAAACGATAACACCCTGGATTTAGTAAAGAAAAAAAAGGGACAAGGAAGCCAACAGCATCCAGAGGGGGTAGTTCAGCAAAGTGAACACGACAGTGTGACTACATGGGAAAGCCCTCGCCAAGGAAGGCCTTACGAAATGCAAAATGACATTGAGCTACTCATAAATTGGTCTAACTCATGGAATTTGTACTTCAATGCATCCAAATGCAAAGTATTACATATCGGCAAAAGAAACCCTAAATTAAATTACAGTATGAAAATTGGGGATCAAGAAGTTCAAATAACGTGCTGTGAAGAGGAAAAAGACTTGGGAGTAACATTTGATGAAAACTTACTCTTTGACAGACACATTGCACAGACCGTCAAGAAAGCCGTGCAGATGATTGGTATCATTAAGAGAACTTTTACATGCTTGGACAGAGATACCTTTCTTAGACTATACAAGGCAATGGTGAGATCGATTCTTGAATACGGCAATGTGATATGGTCTCCAAGACTAAAAAGGCAGTCAATAGAAATAGAAAAGGTGCAGAGAAGAGCAACTAAGTTAATACCGGACATTGCTGATTATCCATATGAAGACAGATTAAGGTACCTAAGGTTACCATCCCTCAAAGCTAGAAGGATAAGAGGAGATCTGATCCAAACTTATAAAATTTTCAATAACCTAGATGATATTGATCAAGCATGTTTTTTTGAACCTGCACTAACCGACATAACCCGTAACAGTTGTGACAAAATACAAATACAGCAAGTTAATACTAATATAAGGAAACATTTCTTCAGCCAGAGGATAGCACCAATTTGGAATAAACTAACTCCGAACATCAAACGTGCACCAAATATTAACTCTTTTAAAAATCTTATCGATAAGCATGAAATAATAACAGACATCATGTTCGACTTTGATGGTCGAAAATAAAAACTGGGCTCGCTGTCGACCTGACCAATGACAGAGCATATAAAGAAGGGGCATATAAAGCCGTGAGGCTATGATGAAACAATCATCGCCCCTAAATCTGAACCTGAACCTGAAGGAAGTGTCTGGTGGACTGACATATGTGGCGTATGCTCCCTTCTTTTGATCACCTTCATCCTCAGATGTACACACACACACACACACACACACATGCAGCTTCCTGCTGTTGATGCACAGGGCTGGTGAAATACTGGGAAATCAGAAGACCCTGTGTGTTCACTCTGTCAGGGCAAAACACGACCGCAGCTCATGCAAAGCAATGTGTACGAAGTTCTCGGAGGCCTGCAGGGTGCCTGTGGTCTGTTTATCGGACATTCGCCAGTGCCAGGTCAGAAACCTGGGGTGTGAACTTGAACTTGCCGTCGAGTCCAGCGCCCTTGACCCACGGTGTCAGTATGGAATTATGAAAGGGTAGATCTGCTCTCTCTCTCTCTCTCTCTCTCTCTCTCTCTCTCTCTCTTCTCTCTCTCTGCGCGCATGTGTATGCATTTAAATGTGTGTGTGTGTGTGTGTGTGTGTGTGTGTGTGTGTGTGTGTGTGTGTGTGTGTAACTTAGGTACCCGTTGCCGAGACGGAAAGGACCCGTCTGGCTGGCACACCAGGTTTACATCACCGCACCAAAAATAGCGTCGACCTGATCTCGCCCACACTGAACACGGCCTTGCCCTTGAACCTCACCCTTCTGGATCGGCTAACCCTGGATAAAACCTACTGTTGGAACGGTCAACAGTGCGCCGCGCGTGCCTTCATGTAAGCGGGAGCCTATTCATGTAAGCGGATCAACGTAAGACTGTATGCTTGTGACGCGTGGGGAACGCAAACAAGATTAGCCAGCTAGGACGATCGCGGAAAATTTTACAGATGATGAATTAAAATGAATAGAAAGTAATGGAAATTGTTGTTATAATTGAGAATACTAGTGACAAAGCTGTGAGCACTTTACAAGCCACGCTGTGGCTTACACAACGGGCTGTGTACCCGGCCTGAATCGAGGAGACGACTGAAGAGCTCGTTATGAATGCGGACCATTGATTTCCCATGTTAGTCAGTCGGCCGAATGTCGGTCACACGGGGGGTTTTCTGTTAATTATTCCCTCGATTTTTTGTTTAACTGACGATGACGCATGTTATGTGAATGCGTGTCATCCGTATCAACGGCTAAATCGGCTTTCTCCCTGAACGTCTGTGTTGGGAATGTTCGTGATAACGTGCCAGATAGTATTGTCCTGTTCGTATTGTGTTCGAGTGACTCGTGAATGTTAACAACGGAACCTGCTTCATAACCGTTTGATGAAAATTTAGGAGGAGACAAATGAACAGATTCCAGTCGAGGGAACGGAAATAGTGTTAAAAAAAAAAAAGAAGAAAGGGGAAAAAAAGGAAAGGGAGAGAGTATAAAAAGTACCGGAAAAGAGGTCAGACGTGAACAACAGATAGGTACAAGTGGTACCAAAGGGGGAAAGGAGGGAGTGGGGATGGTGTGGTGGCGTAGTTTCATAAAGAAAGGTCTTTCCTCGGGGTCACTGACGAAAGAAAAGGAGGATATGGGATCGCCGTGTTCGCTTGCCCTCCCTCCCCCCCCCCCCCCCCCCCGCCCACACACACAGTAAACCCTCTGTCTCTCCCTCTTTCTCGCTTATTCACTCACCCTTTCTGCCATCCCCCCCCCCCCCTCTCTCTCTCTCTCTCTCGCTCATCGATTTGTCAGCTTTTTTCCCCACAGTTTATTTGGAATTTACCATTTCCAGCGATTTTTTTTCTAACGTCATGCTGATTTTTTTTGTTTTGTTTGTAATTTGTTCTGGCGTGATTCGATATATATATATATATATTATATATATATATATATATATATATATATATATATATATATCACAAACACACACACAGATTGATATATATATATATATATATAAAAGCTTAAATATATGCCTATATTTCATCCTCAAAAATGAATCTCTCTCTCTCTCTCTCTCTCTCTCTCTCTCTCTCTCTTCTGTCTGTCTCTCTGTTTTATTTATTCAAATTGTGTGTTGTTACAAATCTTCTATGCTAACCGTGCTTACAGTTGCAAACATACGTAACCGTGGAAAACAGATTGTGTTCTTCACTTGAACAAAATTGAATTTCGCACGTTTACAACACGTAAAACATATCAGATATTATATTTTTACCCCGCAAATTTACCATTCAAAGCGCACTGCTGTCACACCGGACTATACATTCACGCATCGGCACCCAAACAAAGGCGCCCTGCTGTCGCCACCAGCTCAGATCCCGGCCGACCTCCAACCGTCCTCCTTCCCCGCCACCCCCTCTTTCCCGCCTCCGGCACCCACCCACCTGCCCACCCACCCCCGACCGACATTCCACAGCGTCGAAAAATAAAACACCTAAAGTCCCTGGAGTGGAGTGGAATTATGTGACAGACGGCTTGCGAAAGATGTCCACAGTTGGTCTTATAGGACGAGAGCAAGGGACTTTGACGGCTTACAAAACAGTTCTGTGCGCGTATCGCAGTTACACCGAGTGCTGGTCTCTTCCCACTGTTAAAAAAATCCTGCCGTTAGCAGACGCTAGAGCGACAGCAATGGAACGAAAAATGTACAAGCGCAGTTCCCGAAGCGATAGGGAAGCGGAGAATGCTGAACACGGCCGTTTTGAGGGTGACAATGGGAATGGACTTTCAGAGCCTACATCCGAGCTGTTTGGAACCATGTGCATGTCAGTGTTGATAGAAACGGCCAGCTGACACTCTGAATTCAGGGAAAGAATACCGTCAGTGCAAATGGCAGTTTTGTTTCTCATCCAGTTTGAAAAGAAAAAGAACGGAAGAAATCGTTTAGAAGGAAGAGTAATTGAGAAACTTCCTTTGAACAGCACCCAGTAAGGCCTACTTAATTACCACCGACAGTCGCGCTTTTCACGTAAACCACCGCCCCACCTCCCTCTTCCTGCACGCCCTACACAAAACATTAATGGAAATGACTGTAAGGATAATGTTTCAATGATTCTAATGATGACGATGATAATGACGATAGTAATTGTAGTAGTAGTGGTAGTAGTAGTAGTAGTAGTAGTGATGGTCATTATCATCATCATCATCATCATGCTGTAGAAATAGTTTTGCATCACTAATTTCACTGTCTAATGGCGATCCGAATAACAGGTGACAGTGTTGGGGGAGGGAAGGGCGTGGGGGGGAGGGGGGTGATTGTTTTTCTACCTCGAAGAGAATACAGCAGCGGGAGCGAACGGGGAAACAAAGCAACAACCAACTGTTTGCATAGTCGGAGCAAAGATAGTTCGCCCTCCGTAGGGCGTACAGTCTTTGGTCGGAGTTCGACATGGTACAGAACGTGACGCCAAATCCTTCGTTTACATTATCCGGTGTCCAGGCACAAACTTCCCCATGCCCAGGTTGTACCCCCCTGGCGTGTCTGGGCCGATGGCAGCCCAAAATGTCCCCATGCCTAAAATCCCACTACCACCTCCCAGCCTCCCTGCCCCATTTACTGTCATGGATAGTGTTAAGTTGGAGTGGGGGAAATGGTGTTGGATGTATGGTGGGAAGACGCTGTATTTACATTGACCTATCACTCGGCCACTGTTCCATAAGATCGCTCTCTCTCTCTCTCTCTCTCTCTCTCTCTCACTCTCACTCTCACACACACACACGCGCGCGCACGCGCGCGCGCGCGCACACACACACCACACACACACACACACACACACACACACACACACACACACACACACACACACATAAACACTGAGAGACATGTACACACATCCAGACACAGACACGCATACATGCACACACAGAAACTTTAAAGCTTTCGAATATAGTATGGTAGATCACGTCAATAAAAAAAACAGTTTGATATTAAAAGAATCAAAGAGAATTTTAGCTTTAATAGAAAATTACTCTCATTAATGTGCAGGTGGAAACAATGCATTTAAAACAAAATGTTAAAAAAAAACAACGTAGTTTGCGTATGTGGAAGCAAAATTACTCCAGATCATATTGTTTCATGCAGTGATATGAAAAAAAACATTCCAGTATTGAAGCAAAATACTGTGCAGGCTATTTTTGAGTCACCAGCTTTAACGTATGAATTCTTTGTACACTTAGAACGCACCCCTATTGGAAAATACTTATAACATTTTTATTAACTTTATTGGCGGGGGAGGAGAAAGGGAGGGGGGTGGGGTGGATAATATATGGTGGGGAGGTGGGGGGAAGCAAAGGATTTTTTAACTACTTTCATGCGTTTTGACTTTAATTGATTAGTTAGTTGTTGGTTTTAAGTATTTTGTTTTATGTTAATCTTCACTTATGACTTATGTAAAGATATTCGCACACTTACACATCCACAACTATCTCACACACACACACACACACACACACACACACACACACACACACACACGCACACACACACGCACACACACACACACACACACACACACACACACACGCACACACACACACACACACACACACACTCGCGCACACACACACACACACACACACACACACACATTCGCGTGCACGCGCACCCATACATATACACATGCACACATTATGTGCACGCTTGCAATTACTTCCGTACACATTCACCTTTTTTTTTCTTTTTCTTTTTTTTCCTTTTGTGTGTGTGTGTGTCTAATATCACGAATAGAGGATAGAAGTTAAATGAAAGACACACACACAGAAACACACGCTCATTAACAAAACACACGCGCGCGCGCACGCATGCACGCAGCACACTCACTCACTCACTCACTCACTCTGTCACTGACTAACGAGAGAGAGATGGATTTCTGTTCCTCGTCCATCTTTCATTTTTCGTCGAAAACATTAGGGGCTGGGGTCGGGGATAGATAGAGAGAGATGGGCTAAAATCCTTTCCGCATAGGAAACACACAAACACGCGTGCGTGCACGGAGAATGTCGTTAAAACAACAGTTGGAGGCAAAAACAAATTATAAATACTTGAAGATTCGTACTACACTGCGGCACAGAGTATTCCTGATCTTGCAGCCATACAACATTAATCAAAACACTGGAATTTACACGGTTAGTTGATGAGATAACGAACATATTCAGTGGGGTTTCGTTTGTTAACGAATGCCTACATATAGGAATATCGATGTTGTTTTTTGGGTTTTTTTTTTTATATTATAACTTTATCTGGGTTCTTGTAAATGTGACCCCAAGACACACGAGCGCATCTTTTCCAAGTCACTGACATTGAGGGCTGGTTTCAAAGCGAGGTGTGACTGCGGACGGAAATTGAAACAAACTTTAAAGAAAAATTACTGTACTGCCGAACGAAAGACGCACAGCTTACAGGACAAAACACGACGCGTTTCGACCAATTTGCGCCGATTTTGAGGAGAACAGTGATTCTTCGTTTTCAATGTCGTTGGGCCTTGCCTGGAGAAGATCAATGAGGTCGAAACGCCTCGTGTTTTGTCTTGTAATTTGTTTGTCGCTTTCGTTCGGCGGTACAGTAATTTTTCTTTTGTTTCACTGATGCTGAAATGAAACCACTACATCGTCATTCGCAGCGAGTCCATCATTGGGTGTTGTGTAGTTACTAGTTTGCTGAATGTGACCAGTCTGTGTCGATTTATCCTGGCAACAGCAAAAGGAAAATTGGCCCGTGCATGTCAATGCAGCAATAGACGTGTTACACGATCAAAACTCGGTTTAAGCGTTGCAACTTTTCTGAGTGTTCATTTTGTACGTGCACATTGCATGGAGACGGATTCCAATGTTTGTCATTTCGTTATTATTCATTATTCCTTATAGTTCGTGACATTAAATAAGGATCGTTAGCTGTTACCTATATTTCCGTTGGAAGCACTCAAGATATGTGGGAGGAGGTAGCATTTTAGGCTGGGGGGAGGGGGGGGGGTACACTTGAAGAATACAGAACAGCCCAAACTAGTTGGTGGGGGACACTTGGGTGGCCGTGAGACAAAATTGGCTAGCCTTTTCTATCCAGAGAAAATTAGCTCATTCTGTCTGTGGGGAACAGTTTGGGATGGGTGAACAGGTTTGTGTTGTCACCGGGGCGGTCTTTCTAAGGCGAAGCTAGGTCAGGGGTAAACAGTTACAAAATTACCGATGGCTCTTTTATTTCTACCAACTAGAGGACGTCACTTTTTTTTTTCTTTTTTTTTTTTTTTGGGGGGGGGGGGGGGGGGGGTCGGAGGGGGAGAATGTTGTCTGAACATCTATGGTAAAGATTTCCTTTTCGACCTCAAGCCCATAATTGAAAAAACAAAAGAACCGAAAAACTAGTCCGCATTTACCTTTGTGTTGAACATGAAGTAGATTTCAAACAGAAAGAAGCTGCATGTTTTCACCTTTGTCGTGTCTGCTGCTTTAATTCGTAATCTAAGTTGCATACGGGATTATGCGATTGGTCGAACTCTGTAAACGTGCATGCGATTGGTCGGCAGAGCCGTCGGTTTTCACCTGAGGCCACTG
>CM031601.1:28435744-28440744 GCA_018398815.1 Conus ventricosus
GAGAAGGGAAAAGGGCAAGTGAGGAAGGAACAACCAGGGAAGGGGACGCACATCAGACCAACAGTAATTAAGAAGGCATTCCTTAGTACTTTTTTAGAACTATTTTAGAATTACAGTAGGCACAAAACATCATCATTGTTCTAATAATAATATAAAAGTCCTATACATCCCATCTGGAGTCATCTTAGATTTTTCATATGTTGCACTCTATCATACTCCCCCTCCTCCACCCCTCCTCCCCTCCACACCCCCACCTCACCCCCTCCCAGCAAGTGATAAGGATCATCTCAACTCCTCCACCCCTCTACTCACTCAGAACTGGATTCTCTTTTTCATAACTGAAGCAAAGCCTTTCCTTTCATTCCCTCCCGTTGATAATGCGCCCAAATTAGCCTGCCAATACAATTCTCTTTCTAGCAATTTTTCTGTTGTCCACACATGCTCAATTGGTATAATGTTCAGGAACATAACATTCTGATCTTGTGGATGCTTCTCACTTGCCACATGTGATGCAGCTGTACATTTTTTTTGTCTTACTAAGTTTAACATCGCTTTTATGATTCGCCCATCTCTTTTTCAAATTTACTGTTGACCCAACATAGAGGAAATCTTGATGTAATTTGCACTGAATCATATAAATTACATTAGGTGTGGTGCAGTTCAGATGAGACCTTGTGTTCCACCTTCTCCCATCCCAACGTGACTTGAAAGATGTAGTGTCTATGGAATGTACACACGTGTCGCACTTCCTGTCACATTTGAAAAATCCTATACTGTTTTCAGGGCCATGTTGCAGAGTACGTTTTGGGACTGATGGTTTATATATTTCACCTAAGTTTTTGGCTCTCCTGTTTCCTGCAATGATAGACTTCTTCGGAAACATTTTCAAATTGTCTGGGTTTCTGTACAACTTCAGATTGTTTCTTATAATATTTGATTTATCTGGAACTCTTGGGTCCCAAGTAGTAACCCAAGCCAATTTCTTCTGTTTTTTTGTGTTTTTTTTTAAATTTAACGTTTTTGCAAGGCTTTCTTTCTGGGCACACTGGCACCTTCTCTAAGACATTTTAACGCATCCTCCAATTTCCAGCCTGAAGTAACGAGATATTTTGCAAATTCCTGTGTTCTCTTTTCTAATATATCTTCTGATGAACATATCACCCTAAGTCTTCTACCCATACCAGTAAGCATACCTTTAAAGACAGATGGAGGATGACATGAGTAGGGGGGTAAGTAACTGTGCGAATTTTTAGAAAAGACATCCGTTCTTAATTTACCTTCATCTGTCAGAGTGACTCTGACATCTAAGTATTCCACTGATTTCCCTGAGTCTATAGTCCACTTAATCTTCTCTGGACATAGCGATTCTAGGTGTTTCTGCTAGATAGGGAGAGATTTTCCCTCAGGTACTACAATGAATCCATCATCCCTATATCTACTCCAGTTGACCCAATCTCCTGTACCTGAATGTGTGGTGTGTGTGTTTTTTTAGGTTTTATAGAAGACAGTTGAGGTATCGGACTTTCTTGGACTAGTTTCTCATCTAGATAATCCATGAAGACATCTACATAAGTAGGAGCATGAGGTAGACCCATAGCTGTGCCACTGTTTGGTGATGCAAAAATTTTATTTCCATCAGCATCTTCATAACTACAGAGATTATTATTCAAAGCTAGTGTGAGACCTTCCATGATACATTCTGAGGGAATCTCTAACTTTGAAGGGTGTTTTTTCAGCGTCTCTTTTACAGCTGGGATGCCCATATTGTTGTCCACGCTTGGGTACAAGCTAACTACACCACACCTAGCTAGAACTGCTGAACTTCGGAGGGGAGAGTATTCCTCATTTATTACTTCAACCTTATTGATAAATTCCTTTGTGTCTAAAATTTGATAAGGTAACTTTTCTGTCAGATGATTGATAGAAAGTTGAATAACCTTAGACAAGTTTTGAGTGGGGGTGCCACTTCCTGATAGCAACAACCAGTGGGGAAACGGAGGTGGTCTGTGGGTCTTAATAAGAGGTTTGCATTTTGCTATGTGGGTCCCCTCAACTTTCTTTACAAAGTGTGCAGTATCTTCATTAAGTACCCCTCTTCCTAGCCATTTGTCTACATACTTGCAAATCTTAGAACAAACTTCTTGTGTGTTATCCTGCATCAACACGTCAGATTGCTTTTCATCTTTCAAATCTTTGCAAATACGTTCATCATCCTCTGGTAAGTGAGCAATTACTGTCACACCTGATTTGTCCGCAAACCTGCATGCGCAGTTGTGGGTAGAAGATAACTTACGTAAATCTTTCAGTGCTGATCTGATTTGTTGTTAGGTTATCTTTTATTTTTTTCTACGTTTAACATCCAAACATTCTCCTGTACATTTTTCTATAAAATTTTCTGATGCTTTGTTGACTTTGGGGGCCTTTTTTCCGAAGGAATGCACCAAGGAAATTTTACAAAGTCATCTTCATTTTTCTCCCGACCTTCTATTTTCTTAAGGTAGAAAAACTGATGCCACCGAAGTCTTTCTGCCCATTCGTATGTTCCGATCATGTGGTCTAGCACATTGATGGGGGCATGTAGGGGTGGGGATAAACTTGTCTGAGAGTCTACAAATATAAATTTGTTCGTCTGTCAATTGCAAGTTATCCACTAACACAGTTGGGTCCCTCTTTTTCAGGTCATCTGCAGTGGGGGACCAATGTTCCGTGCTGGTGTACGTCTTGGTTTTTCTTCCTCTCCTTATTTTCCTGTGTTTTCTTGACGCCCATGGTGCATGTTTTCTATCTGTGGACCTTTCTTTCCATACATCACAGGAACACTCTACTGGAGTTTTTCTTGCAAAGTTCTCAGCTCTGATCTTCAAAGAACCTTCAAACTTTCCTGTCACAGAAGTTATATGGTTTTGTTTATCATTTCCATTTTTCAACTTTTCCAGCATCCGAGTGTGAGTGTCTGCAATCCTCTGTAATGCTTGAGAACACTCCTTCCGAACAGCTCCCACTAATCGGTCACCACAACACGTTCCAAATTTCTTGCTGATCAACTCTCTACAGTTCATCCATGCCCTATTGTTCTTACGTTCCTGCTTCTTGGCTTGTTCTAACAGTATATACAAAAGATCAGTACTTGCTCTGTCTAGAGCACATGTTGGATCTTGTGAACCAACTTTGATTCCGGAAAGTAGCAAAATTGAATTTTAACCTTAAACCTAAGGGGAGCACTTCATCATCAACACACGCACTTATAAAATTCTTTTCCTTCACTGATTTCTCCAAATCCATATACACATTTTTTAGCAGCTTTCTTGAGGAGGCAACGTTTGTAGCCATCACCGGGGCCAACAAAGGGGTTGTCTGAAGATAAGATGGTTTAAAATGAAGATAAAACCATACGATATGCTGGACACCACTCAGTGATGTGTGTGTGCACTGCTGATCCAGAAACTGGCCAGTCACAAAATACAAAAATGAAAGCAGGCACACCAACCACACACTCTTCATATTTTTTTTCGAGCTTTCGCCTTTTATTTAGGCTATCTATATCTACCTATATATCTATACTGACTTCCATAAAAAACGCGAAAAATTGAAAGGCTATTTTTCGGGTGAAAAGGGGTGAATATACAGTATTGAACCATTGTGGCAAGTTGTTTGGGTCCAAGACTCGCGTGCAGTGAAACAATTGTGTGAGCAACACATCATTCCCGGCATTGGAGGGTCAACAAAAATGGCAAACTGGTTGCTGCATGTGAGGCACGTGCACACCATGCAGAGCAAAGTTAACCAGCGACAAGTACGCAGGCATGCAGCCTTTATAAAGCCGCGCTACAAGGTTCAGGTAACGACTTGCCGTTTGAGCGCTACAGAGATGCCAAGACTACGAGCAGAGGAACGCAATCGTGCCCTAGGCCATCTGGAGGCTGGTGTGGATGCCAGGCAGGTCGCCAACATCTTTAACGTCCACATCTCAACCATCTATCGTCTGCAGCACCACATGCGAGTCACTGGTACCACTGATGATCGTCCCCGGCCAGGCCGTCCTCGGGTCACCACACCAAGAGAGGATCGCCATCTTGTTCGAACCCATCTGCAGGATAGGCGGCAAACAGCCGCTAACACTGCTCGACAGGTGCCTGGGAATCTCCAGCAACGAATCGGCCTCAACACTGTGCGGCGGCGTCTTCAGGAGAACGGGCTAGCATGTAGGCGTCCTCACAGAGGCCCGGTACTGACACCAAGACACCGGCAGGACAGGCTGCAGTGGGCACAAGCCCGAATCAACTGGCGCAGGCAGCAGTGGGGACGCATACTGTTCTCAGATGAGAGCCGTTTTTGTATTGACATGGCTGACGGTCGTGTCAGAATATGGCGTCGACCTGGTGAACGCTATGCTGACTCCTGTGTGGTAGAGCGGAATCCCTGGGGAGGCCCGAACGTTATGATATGGGGTGCAATTGGCATTAACCACACCATAGGACCAGTCATCTTTCAGAACATTGGTCCTGGTCGCGGACAGGGTGTCAATGCACAGCACTACATCCACCAGGTGCTCAGACCCCATGTCGTTCCTTTTTTTGCACAACACCCAAACTGGACATTCCAACAGGACAATGCAAGACCACACAGCCAGGGCCACCCAGCAATTTCTTCAGCATAACGACGTCAATGTGCTGCCCTGGCCAGCCCTCGGTCCCGATTTAAACCCAATAGAACATTTTTGGGATGAACTTGGCAGACGGTTGGACCTCCTGCGTCCACGACCAGCAACAGCGGCTCAACTTCACCAGGCCATCGTCCATGTGTGGGCTGGTGTGCCAAGGGGACGCATCATCCACCTGGTCCACTCAATGAGCCGCAGGTGTCAAGCAGTTGTCCATGCAAATGGTGGCCACACACGGTATTAGGACTTCAAGCTGGTTTGTCACGTGACCTTGGATTTTCCACACAAAGACATATTGCTGATGACATTTTCACACATTACCGGTGTAATGAATCAAATC
>CM031601.1:28445744-28455174 GCA_018398815.1 Conus ventricosus
AGCAGTAATGACAACACAGAGCAAACGAACGCTGCCTACGACACCGAACAACCGAGCAGTAATGACAACACAGAGCAAACGAACGCTGCCTACGACACCGAACAACCGAACAGTAATGACAACACAGAGCAAACGAACGCTGCCTACCACACCGAACAACCGAGCAGTAATGACAACACAGAGCAAACGAACGCTGCCTACGACACCGAACAACCGAGCAGTAATGACAACACAGAGCAAACGAACGCTGCCTACGACACCGAACAACCGAGCAGTAATGACAACACAGAGCAAACGAACGCTGCCTACCACACCGAACAACCGAGCAGTAATGACAACACAGAGCAAACGAACGCTGTCTACGACACCGAACAACCGAGCAGTAATGACAACACAGAGCAAACGAACGCTGCCTACCACACCGAACAACCGAGCAGTAATGACAACACAGAGCAAACGAACGCTGCCTACGACACCGAACAACCGAGCAGTAATGACAACACAGAGCAAACGAACGCTGCCTACGACACCGAACAACCGAGCAGTAATGACAACACAGAGCAAACGAACGCTGCCTACCACACCGAACAACCGAGCAGTAATGACAACACAGAGCAAACGAACGCTGTCTACGACACCGAACAACCGAGCAGTAATGACAACACAGAGCAAACGAACGCTGCCTACGACACCGAACAACCGAGCAGTAATGACAACACAGAGCAAACGAACGCTGCCTACGACACCGAACAACCGAGCAGTAATGACAACACAGAGCAAACGAACGCTGCCTACGACACCGAACAACCGAACAGTAATGACAACACAGAGCAAACGAACGCTGCCTACGACACCGAACAACCGAGCAGTAATGACAACACAGAGCAAACGAACGCTGCCTACGACACCGAACAACCGAGCAGTAATGACAACACAGAGCAAACGAACGCTGCCTACGACACCGAACAACCGAACAGTAATGACAACACAGAGCAAACGAACGCTGCCTACCACACCGAACAACCGAACAGTAATGACAACACAGAGCAAACGAACGCTGCCTACGACACCGAACAACCGAGCAGTAATGACAACACAGAGCAAACGAACGCTGCCTACGACACCGAACAACCGAGCAGTAATGACAACACAGAGCAAACGAACGCTGCCTACGACACCGAACAACCGAGCAGTAATGACAACACAGAGCAAACGAACGCTGCCTACGACACCGAACAACCGAGCAGTAATGACAACACAGAGCAAACGAACGCTGCCTACGACACCGAACAACCGAGCAGTAATGACAACACAGAGCAAACGAGGAGACCTCTTTTGTTTTCGTCTACGGTTATCCCGTCTTTGTGGGCCCTGCTCCTGTCTTTGATCTGGAAACTTGTATAAACGTTTCTTCTCTTATAGCAGTTTACAACGTACCACTTTTTGTTTGTTGGGTGTGTTGTTGGTTTTGTGTGTGTGTGTGTGTGTGTGTGTGTGTGTGTGTGTGTTAATCTGGCGTTAGGGTTGTGGAACTTGTAAACATTGACCAGATGGAGTCTAGTGGTCCATTCTGCGCTGTGCATTTGCCTTTTAAAATGTATTTTTGTGTAGATTTTTTTAACACTTTGTGTGTGTGTGTGTGTGTGTGTGTGTGTGTGTGTGTGTGTGTGTGTGTGCTCTCAGCACGGCCTGATGAATGTTAGTTTTATGATGCCGATAAATAGATTACCATGTCATAACCGCATTGTCTTGTCGGTGTCGTTTTCAGGATGGGTGGAAGGAGTGAGGAGGGAAAGTTGATACGAGCTGGTAGAGAGAGGGAGGGAGAGAGAGAGAGAGAGAGAGAGAGAGAGAGAGAGAGAGAGAGACAGAGACGGGGGGGGGGGAGGGGGCCGGATCCAGATGGCAGACCACATGTACTTATACATGTATTTCCTTTTTACGACAGTACCCAATGAAAATCATTGTGTAAAAAGTTCCAAGTCTTACGACAGTACCCAATGAAAATCACTGTGTAAAAAGTTCCAAGTCTTTCGATAGTACCCAGTGAAAATCACTGTGTAAAAAGTTCCAAGTCTCACGATAGTACCCAATGAAAATCACTGTGTAAAAAGTTCCAAGTCTTACGATAGTACCCAATGAAAATCACTGTGTAAAAAGCTCCAAGTCTTAAGTTTTCCTTAAAAAGTACGTGTTCACGCTTAACAGTAAGACTGAAAAACTTCAGTACGGCCCATGAAGAACGACACACAGGCTAGTGTGTGTCAACAGACCAATGTTTGTGCGAACATGTAGGGTCAAAGGACGTCTTCAAGAAATGTACACAATAATCCTTTGTGTTCTTATGTAGAGAGAGAGAGAGAGAGAGGGGGGGGGGGGGGGTATGGGACAAGAAGTGGAAGGAAACAGACCGAGATCAACAGACAGGTGTATTTGTGAGAGAAAGAGATGGAGACAGTGAGAATGGGGAATGGGGGAGAAAAAGGGAGAAGACGAGAGACAAACAAGCAGAGAAGGGAAGAGCGAGGCTAGACATCGGTTACGATCATACGTTTCATACCGAGTAACGGTTTTCCAAATGGAAATAATTAGCATAAAATGTTCACGTGAAAGATGACGCAATACACTCCGTCGATCACCAGTTCCATACCCACGCGCGCGCGCACGCACGCACGCACGCACGCACGCACGCACGCACGCACGCACGCACGCACGCACACACACACACACACACACACACACACACACACACCACGTACACACACAACACACACATGTGCACATTGACATGCTGAAGAACGGTGATGTTCCCTGTCAAAAAGGAAAATTGCTGCATTGGAAATGAACACGTTAAAGTGAAATGAAGCAAAGTAAAGTAGAACAGAACAAAATGGACGAAAAGATCGTTCGGGGAGAAAAGGGAGCAGAGAAGGGAAAGAGGAGGGAGCGGATGGTTCCAAAGTACTGAGGACCGTTGGAAATAACGTTTTCACACAACAGATCCACAGTTTTGAAGTAAGATATTGGTTATGCATTCTTTCTAACGGAATGCATTTCACAACAGTCAGAAAAAGACCATTTTGATTTAAAATGTTGGGTGATCAAAGGTCCTGTGCTCTTTTATATTTGATCTGTGTCGGTAAAAACTAGTTTTCAGAGAATTTTTTGTTAGTGTGAATGATATACAGAGCATGTTGGCATAATTAGTCCCAATAAAAAAAAAAGATATTACATTGCTGCTTTCACAGCCAAGCCTGTCTCGTCTGGTAAAATGTTCCCCCCGCTCTGGAACTGGTTAAAAACCTTGGTTTACTCTACGCGCTGTACGCGTATCACACATTTTTTTTCTGGTATTTAAAACATCCCATGTCACTTTGGGCAGCAAGTGGCCAGGGTGGGAGGGCGTCCATTCTTTCTTTTAAAAAAAAAAAGGTGTGCCAATCCCTTCCTCCAGCCACTCTTATGGGGGCCCGTGGACAAATGGTCAGAGCGTTTGCCTATGGACTTGACGGTCAGAAGTTCAAACCTGTCTTGGGATCGATTTTTTTCGGCTTGAAAACCTCACGTGTCCGCCCAGCAGTACATGTCAGACTCGCACTTTCCAGTGTTGGCAGGTGCCCTGATGTGATCGTGTTCAGAGCTTCCCCTGCTGTCTGTGACAGTGTCATCATGTCGCACTGTCTTCTTGCAGGCTGTAAATAAAACGTTATAGCTGATAGGGTTCCGCTTGTGTGTTCCTGGCCTCGGCGGGATACACCATCTCCACCACTTTTACCCCAGTCCGACTGCCTTCTCGTTTACTCTTATTCCACCTCAAACTCCATCCCATTCTCTCTACAACCCTTAACACTTAGGCCCTTAATTAACGGAACTTAGGAGTTGTTGCACTGTTTGTGATAAAAAGTACAGGTGTTGATTTTTATTGGATGCCATCCCACACTGCCTTTAGTTTCAATGATCAAGCAGATAGTGCAGCTGAAAGAGGAGCAAGAAACGTCTCGGGTAGTATGAGAGTCAACTGTTTATTTTCATACAAAGAAATTCCCTCTAGTATGCGAGTGTTTACAACCAAGTAAGTTGAAGCTTGCTCTAGATTTTAATGTAATAATTATGTAACTGGAATATTTATGTCAAGTAACTGAAGGAAATGCATGCGTTCACCCTTACTTTTACGATCAAGAAATGTGTACTCTTTGACATCGGAAAAAAAGATAGTATAACTTACTTTAGTACAATCTCAGTCCCGGCAAAATCAAAACTAGTATGATAGTTTTGTTTGGGTGGGAGCTGACATAAACGGTGCAATGACATATCCCAGTTAAATCTGGAGAAAGCTTCAACCGTATGTGCATGCTCGAACTGACTTTACTGAGACATGTTTGGAGCGTTTACATCGATAAATCTTTAGAGGAGTTAAAAGCACTGAGAGTTGAAACGAGAACATTCGTATCAGTTAAGATTGATATCGGCTGTTTCATACTTGCTTTACTCACGTATTCAAGCTTTTCTCAGGAACGATTCCAAGGGAGTCTGACTTATGTTCATCTGTGGCATTTTCATGTGAAACCTAGTAAATGCAGATTCTGCAGAGCCGCCAGCTGTTTTCGTGCTAGTTGTCATAGGTACCCCACAACCAGCAACAGCTGTTGTGTTCGCCTAGCGAGTGCTGTGTGCACCAAATTAGATGTATTAGCGCCCGCCTAGGTCAAAATTTCATTGATTGGTCGTGCTGCTGTGGCTTTGACGCAGGCCCTTGAGGCTTTTAGTAACTGAACAGATTTTGAAAAAATCTTTTCGTAAGTCCTTTTGTTTTTGTCAAATACTCTCAGTAGTCTGACGACAGAAAGTGTCCCATTCTTGGGGAATGCCGGCAATTCAAGTGGTGTTAACTGTTTCCTTTTCCTGGACAGTTTAAGCAGTTTAGAAGGTTGAAACAGACTTATCAAGTAGTGGCATGCAAGCTATGGACAGTTTATGCTGTTTGGCACAACTGTCCTGACAAAAGACTGCAGTAGGCCCTAATTTTTACAAGCTTCCAAGTCGGTTCTTTCAGAGGCAGTTTTTTTTATGTGGATACGTATTTTCTGAGCATTGCAATACGATATTTACACCCACAAGTTGTAACACACTTTGGAAATGATGGTCGGAGTTCATATACGCCTTTTGTGAATCTCCGAACTGAGCTGTTTTTCTCAAAACTGTCACATGTTGTGATATCGGTGTTAAACGAAACAGTTGATCTTGCGACGCAGATACTACTGTAGCTTACACCTTACTTGAACAGTACAGTCACAACATTTACTGCTTCATTTAGATGCGGATGAATGGTGTTAGTGTTCTTTTGCTAGGATGCTTTTCTACCTTCTAGTATAGTGGGCATAGGTTTTGGGTGTGCGTGGTCTCCGGGATAAGCACATGGTGTCGGCTGCTTGTGAAAGTCCCGAGTTTTTACATCTTTTCCGGACACTTTGAAATGGTGAACGAATAAATGGTCAAAGCGCCCAGATCTGGCCTATATGTAGCATATTTAGATAACTGATGATTGACTCTTGAAGCATACAATTCAACATCTGGGTCAAATCCAGAATGGTAAGAGTCTGTTTCAGCACATCAGAATTACACTTTTTGTGAATGGTTTGTCCCTATGTAACCAATGCAAGCACCTGTTTTGGGTGTAGCCCATCATCGGTCTAATATGAGTACCATGTTTATCAGGAGCGAAAAACTTCAGTACAAACTGTTCCGATTTCCATCCGAATACAGTCGTGTTTACCTTTGATTCTTCTTCATACCGCAGTCCACCTGTCCTGCCGAACTTACAGGAACATCCTTATCCAGTGATGCATCACTAATAATGACAAATCCAGATTCCGCATGGGAGGTGTCCACTAAGCTGTGTAAAACCGTGACATTTTGTTTCCACCAAAGCATTTCGTGTTTAGCTTCAATGCTAAACTGAACGGTTTCTTCATAATTACCCCCAGTTTCACCCAGTGCTAGAATTTCGTCCCTTTCCACGTATCTGTACCACAGTGATCTATACATTACCCCACGGGCACTAGCAACCACCATCTTCATGTTTTGCATGTTGTCTAATTGAAGACCAATCCCAGTCAGTAAGTTGTGAGGTCATTGTCATGAGTTTTTCTTCTCTGTCAAAAGTGAGTGGCAATATCATTATAATACAGTTAATGATAATTCTCCGGGATGTGGTTTCTTGAGATGGTACGTGTGCAGATTTTTCTTGGTGAATTATAAATCCCAGTCTTTGAAACAGTTGACGCGAAGCATGTACATTCCGAACACACTGCAATATCTTTTTGTCCTAAGAGCATTGCATTCTCTCTGAAAATAATAGGAAGGTGCCATAGCTGATGAAGATATGTAATGATAGGTTTCGTTAGCTTTGTGGCCTTGCACGGCACGCTGGGCCATTGAGAAAAACAATAAATCTAAACATTTTCCCTTGCCACTAGAACATGAAGAAATTTTGAGATTCCTTATTAACAAGAACTGAATAGTAAGCACCCTACAGATGAAGAAATGCAAACCAGAATGTGGAGCTACTAGAAATATAGAATCCCTCAAACTTTTCATCTGAAGATGATGATGATGATGGACATTTAGATGCAGTTCTTGAGGATTATTATGAGTTTTAGTATCTTTCTTTCGTCTAAAAAAAAATTGGGAAACAAATTTTTCTGTGTGTTCACATTACTGTAATATTCCTTTCATAATTGAGTACCTATTTTCCAAGTCGATGGCTTTTGTTTGTTCAGATATTTAAAAAAGAAAACGGGATTGGTGAATAGGTCTGGTTTGCAGGGACGTTTCAGTGAAATCAGTGTCTTCTTTCTTTATACGAATGACTGAATCTCGTTTATCTGTCTTCCAGTCGCGTAGAAGTTTCCTAATTTGCCATACTTTGAACACTTTTACTTTTTTTCCCTTTAATTCCTGGTTAAAACTGCCTTCTTGTTCACAGACTTTACTCGCCTGGTCATCTTGAAAACATTTTGTGCGGGCTTGTTTAGCTCCCACGGTTGTAGCCTCTCTGAGCTGGGGATTTACCGTTTCTGTTCTAGGTACCTCCGTGTCCGATTTGTTGTGTAGAGGTATGCTCCCTTCTCCCCTCCTCTCTCTCCCTCCCCCTCTCCCCCCCCCCCCCCCCCCCCCCCCCCCCCAGCAAAAAAAAAATGTTTCCAGACATCCACATGACTTTGTCAAAGGATTTTGCTCTTTGTTTCAATTTGCTGGCCTATTTCAACTTTTACTTTCAAACAGTTATGCAGTTAATTACGAACTGAATATTGTCATATTGTAAAGTGTATCTCTCACAGTGATATTAGTGTTCAGCATATCATTTTGACCGATTTAATCCAGCCTTTTTTTTTTTTTTAGATGAAAGTATGCTTCCTACAGACTCTGGGAGTGATGATGATTTTGACGTTCAGATTCGCCAACAACATTGCTTCTTTTGCAAAATTGACGACTTCTGTTTTACGGCGTCGATTTAGTAAAATTCTGTGACTGAATGTAAGATTACTTCAAATGCGCTTTTTTTTTTATCCCTCCATCTGTCCTACTTGTCCCACCACGCAATCGAGCTTCCCCCCCCCCCTCCCCCATCCATCTCTTACCCTTCTTTCCCTCCCATTACCCCGTCCTTTTTACTCTTTCCCCACATTTTTCTCTTTTTTTGTTCCTTATAAATTGACCACAATTTAATGTAAAAACAGTCATGCCTACAGTGACGGGGCATTGTAAGCGTTCATGAAATCGCTCAAGTGAGTAAACGGTGATTACTTTGGTCCCAATATACCATTTTTAGAAAAGCCAAACCAACCAACCAAAAAAGCATGCGGTCCCTGTACACCTACGCAAGGCTTTCTGTACACTTGCAGAAATGTTCCCCAGTGTCTTAAGCCAGGTAACTGTTCGTGATCATAGCTCTCTCGAACATCGGTGACTGCGCGGGCATGCTTGTTTTCCAGGTCATACATGTTATTTCTGATTAATTGTGGTCGACAGTCGTGACGGTGTTTCGCAAGGCCGTCTGCTAATCTGGCTGCGTCGTCTGCACTGTGTCGCATTGATGTGTCAAGGACTCGGCGCGGAGTGACGATTTCTTGCTTCATAGACACACAATTCGTATGTCCACAGGAAGAAAATAATAAGGGAAAGAAAATGGCGAAGTACGTACGCAGATGGACGGATGGACAAGCAGACTGATATTTTTTTTTCCCGGTCGTATGTTTTCTTTGCATATTGCTGATCTAAAAATATATGTAACGGTAGCAACAAACGAGTAGCATAATCATGCTCATTTCCGGATGTTGTTCGTCTCGCATCTGCGTTCAGTTTTTAAATTTAGAGGTCTGCTGCAGACGTTTGTAGAGTTGATTTAGAGGTCTGCTGCAGACGTTTGTAGAGTTGATTTAGAGGTCTGCTGCAGACGTTTGTAGAGTTGATTTAGAGGTCTGCTGCAGACGTTTGTAGAGTTGATTTAGAGGTCTGCTGCAGACGTTTGTAGAGTTGATTTAGAGGTCTGCTGCAGACGTTTGTAGAGTTGATTTAGAGGTCTGCTGCAGACGTTTGTAGAGTTGATTTAGAGGTCTGCTGCAGACGTTTGTAGAGTTGATTTAGAGGTCTGCTGCAGACGTTTGTAGAGTTGATTTAGAGGTCTGCTGCAGACGTTTGTAGAGTTGATTTAGGTCTGCTGCAGACGTTTGTAGAGTTGATTTAGAGGTCTGCTGCAGACGTTTGTAGAGTTGATTTAGAGGTCTGCTGCAGACGTTTGTAGAGTTGATTTAGAGGTCTGCTGCAGACGTTTGTAGAGTTGATTTAGAGGTCTGCTGCAGACGTTTGTAGAGTTGATTACGATGATCAATCTGCTGGTTTGTTCTGTTCTCATAACAACAATGCAAAAGGTTCTTTCCAATATTTTTTTTCTTCCTTTATCTTTCTTTTTGATGCTGTACTTTCTAAAAGTCTGTTGTTTTTTCATGGGCGCAAGGGAAGCCAGTGTTGGTGGACAGGGTATAAGTCAAAACGGAGGAGTGGGGGATATGTGGGAAATTGGTCACCGTCTGTTTTGCAAAATGCAGATCCTGTTCGAATAAATCTTGGGATACGTTCGAGTGGACGAGTAGATGGGGGGGGGGGGGGGGGGGGGGGGGGGGGGGGGGGGGGGTGAATTTTCAGTGCGGTACGAGAATCCGAAGTGGAATATAGTTCTGTTGCTCAGCGATTCTTTACAGCTGCACGAACGTACCACGTGCGCGCGCACACGCACGTACATATTCATGCATGCACACGCGCACAACACACACATCCACGCACGCACACACGCACAGAAGCGCGCGCATGCTCAAATGCACACTCACACATATATACTGCGCGCGCGCAGTACAGCTGCGTGCGCGCGCGC
>CM031601.1:28455274-28515274 GCA_018398815.1 Conus ventricosus
GCAAGACCCCAATCGCCGTGTGACGCGACCGTGAGTTCGTGCCACAAACGCTCGGGATTGTTCTTTCTTTCCGACCGTTTCGAAACGGCTGAAACGGAGATGAGATGCCAGATTTCGCCAGTGTGTCCTCCGGTCTCACACGCGTGTAAATCAAAATGGAGGGCCCGAGAAATGTCATGACTTTTGCCAGTTGTAAGTGGTGTGAATGATGAAAAAAAAAAAAAAAGAAAGAAAGAAGATGATTATGTAGTTCAACCTTTGCGCACTTGGCGACCTTCAGCTGACTGTTTTTTTGTCTTTCGTAACGGGCTGACTGAGAGTTTTCATCAAGATAGCACCGGTTGGAGAATGAAGAAAGAAAAGGTTCACTTTGCGTGTGGTGTGTGTGTGTGTGTGTATAGTGTGGTGTGATGGTAGTGGTGTGTGTGTGAGAGAGAGAGAGAGAGTTTTGGTCAAAACAGCACCGGTTCGAAAAGCAAAATGGAATCTGCGTGTAGACGCGTGTCGTGCGGATGGTGGTGGCGGTAGCCTGTGTGTGTGTGTGTGTGTGTGTGTGCGAGTTAGTGTCAGTTATGATTAAGACGGCACCTACTGAAAAAAATCTCTTGCGTGTAGACGCATTGTGTGTGTGTGAGAGCGCATGCTTGCTTGAGTTCCTAGGCCCGCGATCATACTCGCGCAGCCGGCATAATTATACTGGCATGCGAGAGCGTGTGCATGTCCACATTTACACAAGTTTGTACGCATGCTCATGCACACATACACGGGTATGCGCGCGCGCACACGCACGCACGCACGCACGCACGCGCGCGCGCGCACAACCACACACACACACACACACACACACACACACACACCCAATATGCGTCTACACGCAAGAGATGACAGATTGTGCGTGTGCGCGCGCGCTGTGTGGGAGCGAGCGAAAGGTTTCATAATAAAACGAGACAGGTAGACATAGATTCGCCGAGACAGATGAAAAACAAGTCCATTCCATTAATCGTCGCGTACGTGTGTGTACGTCATAGCAACGAGATATATAGCCTAAAGGGTTCAGAGCCTGCTAGACCGCAATGACAGCAGACGCACACGCACGCCGGTGGTTGCGGTTAAAGTCATCGCCTCCCCCGTGTCGTTTTTCACCCCGGCCAGGTTTAATCTACTAAGTGGACCCTTGTGTCCTACAGTCAACTCAACTATCTTTCCGATCTCGCTGAACCTTGGGGAATTTTGTTTTGCCTGTTTGTCGTTCGCTGTGTCATCTTTTCTGTACCTTTTCGGAGGCTCCACGCCCATGCTACATCCTCCTGCCACCTCCCCCCTCCGCACGCCCACTCCTCCCTCCCAACCCCCTTTTTTTTAATTCATTTTTTTTTGTGGCATCAGTTATCGGATCAATGGAGCACCTAAGGCGGTGATTTTCTTTCGTTTTTTTTTTTGGTTTCGTTTTTTTCCCCTAAGGCCAAAATCCGCCTCTTCATTTTTTGGTGCTTCACACTATCCTCTTCATCTGCCAAAAAACAAAAAGCGAAAAAAAAAATTCCACTACTAATTTTTTTTTCAACCAGTCTCTTACACACTATGCATAGTCTGTTCATTTACAAATGGACATATTTTTGCAGATTTTAATGTTTTGGCGTTTGATACAAAGTGTCTGGGTTTGTCAGTGTTCTGAGGTGTGGTGAACTGGCACACTCACTCTGAGAGTGTGTTGCTTGTACAAAGAAAACAACATAGATTAAACAAAAGACTTAATTATTTCTTACATTTCAGTTTTTTCCCAAAGAACGAGAGAGATGGAGAATCTGTTATCTACTAGCTTCATTTTGTGTTGCACACACACACACACACACACACACACACACACACACACCCTCTCTCTCTCTCTCTCTCTCTCTCTCTCTCTCTCCTCTCTCTCTCTCTCTCTCCTCTCCCCCCCCCCCCCCCCCCCCCCTCTTCCTCCCTCCTCCCCCCTCTCTCTCTCTCAAATATGTTAACAGTGGTAGTTACATATGAAAGGCACGGTATCAAAGCAAAATTTATGCGTAAGCAACCACCCTCCCAACTCCTCTACACAGCCGCACACCGAGCTCGGCCCGCTGCAGCCCCGAGAACGGCACTTCCCGTGGAGCGATCACTGTCCGGTCGTCGTCATGTTACCCTCTAGAGGAGACGCTGCGCTGCTGCCGAAGAGTTCCTTCGGTGGTGTTCAGAGGCGCCTGTCTTGATTCTAAGGTGGAACAGTATTATCTGATCTCTGTTGACGACAGTGAAAACTGGCTGGTCGTGGAACCAGCTTGAGTAACCGTTCACGCGACTGGAGAGGGTGGGAAGGGGATAAGGATCGGGGGGGGGAGGTTGAAAGATTTCGAGTTGGCTGTCCACCGGCCCAGCTCTACGTGGGCATGATTCTAAATTTTTTTCAGAATGATATTGTCAGCCTAAGATGGATCCGGCAGATAGACCACTTCTGGCGAAAGGCATACCACATGTTCCACGAATTTTCGGTTAATTAAGTGCACCCTGTTAAGTTCACTTACTTACAACAAGCAGGAAATATGACAAGGATCTGTCTATACAAGATCTGTAGATCTTAGAAAATTATCAAAAGAAAAGAAAAAACGGAGTGCTAAATATACAGATATTGGAACCCTGGATTAATTTTACATTTCGGTGTAGTTATTTTTATTTAAGTTCTTTTTTTTTTTCTTTCACTGCTCCACAAACGTCGCGTAAATGACTAGCCAATGATCATGTGTGACAACTGATTTCGTGTACGACAGAGACAGACGGAGATAGAGAGACAGACAGACATAGAGAGAGAGACAGAGAAAGAAAGAGAGAGAGAGAGAAAGAGCGAGAGTTTCAATTTCATCAAGGTGGTGTCACCGTTTGCAATACAGTCCATATACGCTACACCAGATCCGCTAAGTTGACAGAGCATCGGAGGGTGGAGTAGGAGCGTAGAGGGCAGGTAAAGAAGCAGACATTCAGAAGAGCGAAAGCGCTCGAAGAGGGAGATCAGGAGGGGGGTGGGGCGATGGCGAGAGAGAGAGAAGGGTGCAGGTGGAGTGAGACGGGCAAAGAAAGGAAGGGGGTAGAGGCAGAGATGGAGAACAAAGTAAACATTTCTTTGGGTAGGAGTGGGGTAATGCAGGCAGAAAGGGGAGGGAGAAATAGAGTACAAAGTACATTCACATTATGTCAGACTTAATAATAATAATAATAATAATAATGTGCGGACTTCTATAGCGCGGTTTCGCGGTCTACGACCGCGCTCACCGCGCTTTACATGAAGACATAAAAAGGTACAACATACACGAAATATATAAGCTTATGTCACCATGAACAATAACGTAAAAGCATTTAAATGAACAAGCAAATTAGAACAATAAAATTCACACATATAAGATTTATAGCTCATTTGTAAAACGATATGTCAACAAGGACAACCCGTTCAACGCACACGCACGCACGCACGCACGCACGCACACACACACACACACACACACACACACACACACACACACACACACACACACACACACACACAGAGCAATATGACAAGATATAAAATGACTGATTACCTAATGTTTTGTTTTAAAAACAAGGACATTAATAAAGATGGGTGTTTATTTTGAATCATAATGCAGTTTAAATAAATATGTTTTTAATGCCTTTCTAAAAGATGATTTTGGCTGAACATAGCGGATAGATTTGGGCAGTGAATTCCATTGTCTTGGGGCAGCAAATGAAAAGAACGTTCACCAAAAGTCTTAGTGCGAGTCCTCGGAATGCACAAAGTCAGATGATCTGTAGACGAACGGAGTGGTCGGGATGGTGAGTAAATGCATAGCAGATCGGAAAAAATAAGCTGGAGAAGACTTTGAGAAGAAATCGTGGCACAGGAGAGATAGCTTATACTGAATGCGTGCTTCAATTGGCAACCAGTGTAGGGTTTGTAACAAAGGTGTAACATGATCTCTTTTTTTAGCCTTAAATACTAGTCTTGCAGCTGAATTTTGCACCTTTTGTAGCTTATCTATAGATCTTTTAGGGCATCCCGCTAAAAGGGCGTTGCAATAATCAAGTCTAGAGAGGACAAAGGCACAGACTAATGTTTTTGTTGCTGCTGTTGTGAGGTAGTGACGAATAGAACTAATCTGGCGTAGAGCTGCATAAGCTGATTTGCAATGTGCGATGTGTGCCTGTCAAGCGATATGTCATCAGATATAATGAATCCTAGGTTGCGTGCAAAAGGGGAGAGCGCAATATCAAAGTTTCCAATATGAATATTGGATGGTTTAGGACAGTGTAAGAAGGATTTCTTCGAGTGAATGAGACGTGCCTCAGTTTTATCATCATTTAACTTCAATTTATGTTCAGTCATCCAAGATTTTACCTGACTAATACAATTTTGCATATTCTGTGTATTTTTATCTATTTCCACTGGCTGACAAGAGCTGTAAAGTTGGGTGTCATCTGCATATGACAAGTTAGAGATGGACTGTCGTTCGATAAGAGCATGGAGAGGTTTTGTATACATAATAAATAGGACTGGACCCAGTACTGAGACCTGGGGAACGCCAAAAGATAATGGTTCTGCCTTAGATAAGGAGTCATTTATGATGACAGACTGTGTGTGGTTTGTTAAGTAGCTCTGAAACCAAGACAAGGCTGTTCCAGAAATGCCATAATGACAGTGGAGAGTGTGAACAAGGAGAGAGTGATCAATAGTGTCAAAAGCTGCACTTAAGTCAAGCAAAGTCAACAAAGATACATCGCCACAATCCAGGGCAGACAGAATATCATTGGTGATCTTGATCAGTGCCGTCTCAGTACTGTGCGAGGGTCGGTAAGCAGACTGGTTAGGGCTGAGCAAAGAGTGTGTGTTTAAATAGTCAAAGAGCTGCTCAAGAACAACTTTCTCAATAACTTTTGACAAGAATGACAGGTTTGATACTGGACGATAGTTCTTTAAAATATTTTGATCTAGGGATGACTTTTTCAATAGGGGTTTGACTACAGCGGCCTTAAGTAATGATGGGAAACAGCCTGACAATAGACTTTCATTAACAATGTGGGTAAGGGTTGGGAGTAATTCGTCAAGACATTCAACCAGCAAAGGAGTTGGGATAGGGTCAAGAGAGCAACTGGTAGGTTTTGCCTTTAAAATGATTTTTCTGAGATCACTCTGTGATACAGAATTAAACATGTCAAAGTTAGAAACCACCACAGAATCAGAATTAAAGGAGCCTATGGAGAAGGAGCCGCTTAGATGATCAAGTTCGGAACGAATATCAGAGATCTTTGATGTAAAATAATCACTAAAAACTTTTGGAAGCTGAGGGGGGACGAAGTGGGAAGGGGCGAAGACTTAACGTTGCCCAGCAGTTTACCACACACTTTAAATAACTGTTTGACAGACTTACTCTCTATGACCTAAACACTGTGATAGATAGTTTTTGCTTTTTCAACAATTCTTGTAACTTTTCTTTTTGCAGTGGTATAAATCTGATTAAAAACAGTAAGCCCAGTTCTATTCTTTCTTCTCTCTGCATGGCGTCTCTCTCTCTCTTTGCCTCCCTAAGCTCTTCCTTGACACCGGGATACCATGGAGCAGAATGTCCGGCCTTGACCTTACAGCGAGTGACAGAAGCATGTTTATCCAGCACATTACGCAGTGTGGAGTCTAACTGTTCCACTGAGGGGCACAGATCAGGCGATACGGTCGAAGAAATGTCGTGCTTGAAGGCTTCTTTGTCCAAGGCACGTAAATTGCGGGCCTCTTTGTAGATGACAGGGGCTGGGGGAGTCTCTAAGAGGAGATCACAAAGAACGCAAAAATGGTCGGAGTTGAGTTCCTGTGACATTGAAGTGGATTGAACAATGTTATCTTGAGGTCGGAACATAACCCAGTCAATAATATGTCCACGGTTATGGGTGGGTTGGGACACTGACTGAGCCAAAGAAAACGTGCTCAAAAAATCAATCATTTTTGCCGTATTTGCACGGTGTGGTTCATTAAAATGAAAATTCACATCACCAAGAATAACTGTACTAGTTTTGCAGCTATTGCTAAAAACCAAGCAAATCAGGAAATTCCTGTAAAAAGCAATAGATCTGTTAATTTATTTTTGACACTAGGAAAAGTACGATAAATGCACCAGAAATGAACGGTATTTTGCTGTGATGAAAACACTACCTGCACAACCTCAAACGATATGTGAGGGAAGGGGAAGGTGATGTTGAATGTGAGGTAGCCGCCAAGTCATCTTTATACACAACAGCAAGACCCCACCATGGTAGGAGCGTGGGAACGACCTGACAGAGTAACCATATGGCGCTAGGTTAACACACTTAGCCTCATCACCTTTCTCTTTAAACCAGGTTTCTTGCACAAACATATCAATGTGGTGGTCCAAAATAAATTCACATACAGCTACAAGTTTTTCTTGAGGACCAAGAGACTGAGCATCAAAGGAAGCGATGCGAAGGTATTTGTTGGCTCGCCGTGTAATGGAGTGAGATAGAGGAATATGAATGAGATTTGAAGATATACTGATACGCTTGCGGCGTCTCTCACAAGTATCAACAGTCGATGATGTAGCAAACACATGGCTAGCGATAACAGCAGAATGACGGCTCTGAGCTGCCGTCTGAGGAGAAGACATCTTGGGGGGCCGTATGGAAACTATAGTTTTAATGGCCCTCTGTTTTCTCTTGCCTCCACGTCGAGTTCGTTTCCGTGGTAAACAGGCACCTATGCCCACCTTTCGCAATCGAGCAACAAGGTCAGGGGTCAGGGGTGAAGGTGCAACGGCAAGCAGTTCACTGCGGGAATACACACAGGGAGGAGGAACACTGCGCTCATCTTGACGAGAGCTGCCCACCTGTCCACAACCGTTTGACACTGCGTTTTTCACGTGCACAGGAAAGTTGGGAGGGAAGATAAATGGCGGGCTGGCACAGTTTAAAAGAAAAGCACACACTAAAACTTACTAAGTTACTCTGTATCTTTTGTATCATAGTCAACAAACATTTCGATTATTGTGCGGGGAAAGAAAGAAAATGTAAGTGGTCATCTAATCACATTCTACTTGATCTTACACGCTCATTTAATTCGCTTCCACTCCCAGTTTTGTTTTGACTGCCCTTGAACCTCCTTGTCTTTGTTTGTTTTTTTTCTCCATGCCCCCGGTCTTTGTAGTGTGTGTGTGTGTGTGTGTGTGTGTGTCCCATTTCTCTGCCCCCACCTCCCAACTCTCTCCATCTGTCTCCACATTCCTCACATTTATTACGCCTAGATATACCATAATACCATGTATTTCGACAATCCCTCTGAAACGCCTGTACAAAAAAATTGAGATGGTCATTTCCTTTGTAGGAAAAGAAGTTTGCCCGGTTCGTTGCCCCATGGCTCGCTTTATTCCTTCCAGCGACAGTAGAGCACATGCTGAACTGTAAGGGCACTCGGGACAGCGCAGGTTTCTGCCTTATGAAATTGTCCAGTAAGGGAAAGTGATATCAGGTTGCAGACTGAAAGAATTGTTTCCCCGATTTTTCTTTTCTTCTAAACAAGGTATCGAAAGTACAAACTGTTGACGATGATATAAGAATGTTTTAATACACCATGAAAATATGTTACTTCACAGTTGTCAAGTTATAAAACAGTATCTTCACAGTGTCTGTTTTCAACGAAAGGTTTGTGATGTTAATCTTGCTGAATGGGTGAACATGTTGAACGGATTCGTTCAGATGGATTATATAGCAGACTTCCCACAGAACTGTCACAGTGTGACGTCACCAGCACATATTCATATCTGTCTATGAACCTACATATTTTCATGGGACATCAAATATTTCTTGTGATACAAATGCTGACGTCTTGAGTTTTCCGTATCTAAATTTTGGGCGGGGAGGAGTGGGAGGGAATGGGAGGTTTGTAAATGTTTGTTTTCAGTGCATACCTACAAGTACTTCACATGACGGAAAATGCTTCCACGTATTAACTGACTCGGATGGCGGATCGAAGATGCGTTTAACCTGTGTGAGTGTTGCTTTGTTCTTGGGTAAAGATGATAATTGGGAATGGGTGTTTATACGGTACTGTTGTATAAAGTTAAGCCTAGATTTGAGCCGGAGCATTTCCATGCCAATGGACTTTACGGTACAGTGTGGAGAAATGCCGCCAGCAATAGTCACATTAGAATGATTGATGCTTTGCATGAGCAGACCGCTCAGTTGATTTAATCCGACATATCCAACAACACTTTTCCAACCATGGAAAAAAAATAACAAACAAACAAAAATCAGTTTATCAACCTTGTGTCAGAATCATTGTCAAACGTTCAAAATGGCGATATGGCCGATATTTACTTTTGGCGAAACAAAACTGTTTGCCCTTTTCCTGTTTGAAATTCTGACGCTTCAGAGCGGGTCAGGAGGTCTTTCTGTCTCGGGACAAACCGAAAACGTTGTCTATACAGTAAAACAGATTCTGAAGATAATCAGACGGGCGCCCGGTTCCACGGCACTGTCACTTCATACTGCAAGTCCCCTAGAGTGGCAACTCATGCGATTTTAATTTTGTTTTTCAAACCTTCCCCGACATTTTCAGCTGGTCTGAGATCGGGTGACTGTGGTGGCCACAGTAGGATTGGAAAGGACTGTTTTGCTTCCACTTTTCTTTTTAACGGGATTGGGGAGCGGGGGGGGGGGGGGGGGGGGGGTGGTAGAAGCAATTACCTCGTAGAAAATAATTACTGAACAGATGGACGGAGATCGCACCGAAGAGTGAAAGTCAGTTCCACACCTTGAATTTCAGACTACATACTGGCGGATTACAGACTGCACCTATACATCCTGGTCGCCATTTCTCAGGGGACTTTCACCACAGTTATATTCTGCCAGTGTTTTTTTTTTTCAGATCAGTCACCCATTTCGTCATTGATCAAGACGTACGCCCGTATTTCCGATGATCATTTACAGTCCAATGCGGTTTTGCCCGACACCAGTTTCTCCAGAGCTTTCTGATCGCTTCCCTGATCACACCCTTCTCTTACCTGCTTTCGTTCCAAATCCATTGAATGCAGTTTCCACTGCTTAGTCTTTCATGGGCAGTTCAAACCAGCGAGTGTTGAATTCACCAAGGACGTCTCTTAAAGTCTTTCTGTGATCCGCAACATGTGTATATAGTGTATTAGCAACGCTGTCTGTGATTTTAATCCTAGAACCCTGACCATAGCCTGAGAGTTGACGCTGGTTTTCCACTAAACCATTCTGGTAACGGCACTTTCAGATAGATATCTGGAGCACAATATTTTGGAATGTTCCTGTTCAGAGGCCCTTCACTGAATAACAATAAAACCCTGTTTTTACTTTTATCATTGGAATCCTTACCTCGTTTTCCCATGATCACAGTACACTAGCGGAAATCCGTGAAAATTGTCTCCAGGCGCCGAATCAGCTTTTTTCTCTTTTTTTTTTTTTCGCGAAATGTATGCATCTCATTCTCTTTTGAAAAACTGGCGGTACTAAAACAGTCCTACACCGAATTGGTTAGGGAGGGAAACTGAAGGGGAAGACAGAAAAAAAAATGGAGCGAGAAAATGGCCGAATTGTTAGGGAGACTATTTGCAGAGAACCAAGCCTCGGCACACAGCCCACTGACCATGAGGAACTTGGCGAACTGTTCTGTGTGACGCTCCAATGATTCCCCATGGAGTTTAAAAGAGAAGGGGAGGACGAGAAGGAAGCTAATCTTCCAGAGCGTTTGCCACATGCACAAACAAGAACTGGACACCAGTAGCAAAAACACACAGCGTAACAGTGAGGTCAGTGTACGCCGACATGAGTTTGACGCGTTGGAACTAGGCTGCACGACCACAGAAACAAACCTACAGTGGAACGGCGTGTATCTTGAAAGCTAACACTAAAACAGCACCGCCATAGCTTGCAGGACGTTGCGATCATATCGCGTGTGCGCCTCCGTTCGTTGAAGTCTGCCTCGGCGTTTTCAGGGGGGTGGGGGGGGAGGGGTTGGCCGTTTTTTTTCTCTCGTTCATCAGAGTATGTTGGTAATTGCAAAACGTGGTGACAGCCCTGATATGGCCCATTGCGGTCGGCTGGGCTATAAGCAACATTACCTTACCTTCTGGTCATTGCAATCCTCATGGAAGGAGCATCTTTCCGGTGCTAGTCATCAAAGAAAATTTTTATTTTTCTCGGGACTGTTTTAAAATACTCAATAGTGTCTCAAGGATAAGTTTTCTTAGGCTTGTACTCTTAAGAGTACTTGTAGCTCCGAGAAACAGAATTAGAGAGAAGCTCAAACATTCAATACTGATTGAACAACAAAGAACTGACGCAAGTTAAGTACACTTTCACACATCAACTTTACTTCTTTATACAAGGGTGGAATATTCGAATCCATTTCACAGAAGTCAGTTCCGGCTGAGTTTTGGTTCACACTGTTTCATCATTAAGAGAGTGAAAGCAGTTGACTGGAGTTGGAGTCCACTTGGAATGTTAGAACGCATCTGATGTCGGAGAGGATGATTGATCTCTCTCTTGTTGCTGGTGACTGATCCACTTCTATGGACCTGCTGCTCAATTGCTGGGCTGTGGTATTTCTTCACACTACCAGGCATGCCCCGGGTAGATTGGGACCCAGGTTCTAGAACAAATAGAACCTGGTCTGTAGTTAAGTAGCTGTGAGTCTGGCTTGTCGAGGTCACACACTTGCCCTCTGGCTTTCAGTAATGTGCAAGATCTCAGCCAACAAAGGATTAGTCTAGCATAAATGTATCTGCCATAATTATCAATCTCCACTATTGTTCAGATTTTGAGTGGAGTTTATCAAAGGGTAGACGTAATCTTTTTGCGCGTAACATTGTTTCCCGTAACATTGTTGCTATAGCAGGGACAGAAGGGGGGTGGGTGGGTGAGAGGGGAGAGTAGACATAGATTTGAAATCTATACTGCCGTTTGAGACAAAAGAAGAGAGAAAGAAAGAAGGGGGGCGGGAGAGGGGGGTGTAGACCGGGGTATTTGTGTGTATACAATTTGTACAAGAGGGTGGGTGAGATAGGGGATGGTATACTGGTTGACAATTTTGACTTTCAGAGTCGCGCGCGCGCACACACACACACATGCACGTGCGCGCGGAGGCACGCGCGCGCGCGCGCGCGCCACACACACACACACACACACACACACACACACACACACACACGCACGCACACATACATCACATGTGCAGCGCACACAGACACACACTTGCATGCGTGCGAGAAGGCGCTCGCGCGCGCGCGCGCGCACACACACACACACACACACACACACACACACACACACACACACACACACACACACACACACACACATATTCGCGCGAGTTATTGTCAGACAGACAGGCTTGCATGGTTGTAAGAAAGGACCAGGATTACTCCATGAACTTGTTTTATCCGGGATGTTTATGCAACGACAGGGGGAATATCGATTGATCGCAGAAGCAACGCACCCAGGGAGAGATGGAGGGCGTCGGAGAAGGGGGGAGGGGGGGGGGTAGAAGGGAGGGTGAGGGTGAATGAATCTGGAACTAATAATATTGATTGAAAACAAGAGTTCGCCAGCACAGAAAGAACAGGTTGAGTAATGGGGCTAAGAAAATGGGCAGGAGAGGGAGGGAGGGGGAGAGAGGACAGGCAGACAGACAACCGAAAACCAGAGAGAGAGAGAGAGGAGGGGGGGTTGGGGATGTATGCTGGACGTTTATGAGAAGAAAAAAAAGGTGTGCTGGCTGGCGCAACAGAGAACGACATGTGGCGACAGGGAGTGAGGGAGGGTTGAAAGAGTTGAAGGGGGTTCAGGGAAGGCTTGAGGCGAGAGGGGGACAAAGGAAGGGGGGAGGGGGGGGGGGGAGGCAGAGAGAGGAAGAATATGAGGAAAAGAGGCGAAGAGTGGGAGACAAGAGAATAAGGTGTGATGACTGGAAGGCGGGGGGGGGGGGGGGGGGGATTATGAACGACATGGAAGACAGAAGAAACTGAGCGGAAGGTAGAATTGGAGAAGGATGGAAAGAGGTCGAGAGAAGATGGTGGTGCAAAGGGAAAAGAGGAATGAGTGAGTGAAAAACAAGAGGCTGAACGTTGAAGGAAGGGAAGGGGGAGGGGAGAGATGGAAGGGATGGAGATACGTGTGGGCTGGGGAAAAAAAGTAACGAGAACCCCATTCACTCGGGCTGACCTTTTCCAAGTGGGACATCAGTTTACGCAACGAGCAGCGGCTGTCGAGACGATCGATTGGAAGAGGACGGGGGGAGAGAGAGAGAGAGAGAGAACATGAACTTGTGAGTGGCCTTGTGCAACCCACTTAGGTCTAGGACACACACACGCACACGCACACACACACACGCACACACACACACACGCACACACACATCGCGCGCGCACGCTTTCACCGGCGAAAGCTCGCCATTCTCGTAGGCTGTGTGTTATTTTGGGGTCGCAGAAATGAGTTTTGTAACTTCAGCTCTATTATATCAGGCAGTACTTTTTTTTTCTGTAAACAAAACTGATTATACAAGACAGAATTATTGTCAATGGGATACAATGATCTTCCGTTCTTTCCAGAAGAGTATTATGCCGGCCTTCTATTTTTTTTTCAATGACATTACACATGGAGGTTGTCCGAGAGTGAATTCCCCTGTTGGTGCTCGATTCTTCATCGTCTTCTGCGTGCCCAGCCATGTTAACAGGGAGTCCGGTATTAAGGGCGAACTCCGCCGTCTCGGTGCCTCAGCGATGTTGCCGCGGTCCTCACAACTCTGCCATCAGGTCCATTGCACAGAGCCACATGGACGTTACCTGTGGTAGGGTGTCAGAAGAGCGACAGGACTGGAGAAAGCGGATTGGCGTGTGTAGACCAGTGCCGCCCGAGCACTCGTCCATGGGGAAAACCCTCAGCCCGAAAAGATGCGAAAGAAGCTGACCATATGTTGGTTCTCAGTCTGAAGATGGTGCCCTGTTGTGTCCTTTCCAGCTGGTATATGCCATCCACCCCATATCTTACCTGTAGGCGCTGTCACTATGTGTTTTTGCAGTGGCTTTCCAGGAAAGCCACGACTTCTGCGCATGACGTTTGGTAGGCAGTTCGTTCCTCTTTCCTGTTTAGCTTGGTGTTTCTCTACTTCCTCGTTGCTCATAACATCTCGGTAGGGGAGGTCCACTGCAGCGTCAGGTTTGTGTTTGGAGCCCAGTGTCTGAAGCTTCCTTCGGGTGTCCTCGATGATCTGGTCTGTCTGGTCGTTCTGAAGACTCTGGAGAAAGGCTGGACTGTTGATAAAGAAGACCCGTGAGTTGTTGAGATATCATTTCTTGCATTTAGGTTCCGAGCAGCAGGAAGTAATACATAAATTTCAGCTTTGAAATCAGAAAGTCAAAACTGAAAACGAATTTCATTTTTTGAATCAAGGAAACAGGTCCTTGGCAGTCAGTCCACTTCAGTCTGTTCTTACACTTCAGCCGTGAAGTAAGTTTCTACTGCTCTGTTTCTTGCCAAACTGATGCTTTTGATTTCTCAAAAACAGTGCAAGATAAAGTCTTTGGGCCCCCGGTAGAGGCAAATCCACCACCACCCAACCCCCAAAGTGGATGTTCCTGGCGGGAGAGCTAATTCCGCCTTTTCAGATGCCCAGCAGTCGAAACCATCTGCTGCTGAGCAGAATGGGGGGAAAAAGGGAGAGAAGAAAACCAACACCCTGCCACGACATGTCGAAAGCAGTGCCCGTGTGGGCAAGGGAGCCCCTTGTGTCTAGCCAATTCTGCCAGTGGGTCTGGAAAACCAAACAAGCCTGTCCCACTTCAGAACAATTCATTCCCTTTTATGCAGATGACGAATCGGAGATGAACTGATTTCTCTCCTGTTTGGCGTCTTTCACCAAGGATAGTTTCATTAGTTCATTGGATGCCCGTGGTTTAAACTCTAACCTTGAGGATCTACAGCTTTTGTGCCATACTCATAAACCTCAGGCGTGGCTTTTCAGAAAAAAAAATTCAAAGCCTGTCGATGTCTGGCTTCAGTATTTTTTCTACACCTGCACAACCTTCCACTTTTTTTTATGGGCGCCGTTGCCTACTTATCCACAGTTTTTTGTGATTAGCCCTATCGCTGTTGCTATTCCATAAAACCGTTACAGTTTGCTCGTTATATATAGCACCTTCTGTCTTGATAAGTCGTCAGGGCCTTGTCGCCTGATCGAAGAACTCCTCCCCCCTGTTTGCTGTTGAGTGACTTTAATGGTCATAATCCCCCTTGGGGTATTGTGGATACGGCATTCCCGAGGTTTTCTTTTGGAGGAGGGTTTTTTTTTCTCAGCTAGATTCTGTGTTGTCTGATTGACGGATTCCTACATTTGTGCATTCTACTAAGGGATGCGCTTTCATATGAGGGGGGGGGGGGGGGGGGGGGAGGGAGGAAAGAGATATCCTCGGCCTTTTCCAGATTGGGCCAAAGGGCAGACAAGATGCACCCGAAAGTGCGCGTGGGACCCAGAGAAGAAATGCTCTCAACTGCCGACCAACCAGCTGGGAGCACTCCTGCACCACCCTTGATGGGGTTTGCAGGCGCGCACAGGGCATTCCATCAAAAAATCAAGGGACACAATTACTCCATGGAGATGCCGTGTAATGGCCATTGGATGTAACACGACAGAGCCCCACGGGGAGCGTCCCCATGGGAATCCCACCCCACATTTCAAGACTGCAGAGCCACCGGCGAAAAACGCCACCGTCAAGCAACTGCTGTGAGCATCCCACAGTCTCACTCGTCACTGTTCCGCTGACAGGTGCAGACAGTACAACTCAAACACTGGGCCTGTTGTGTCCTAAGAGAGGAGAGAGAAGTGGGGGGGGGGGGGGGGGGTAATAACATATTGAGGGCGGGAAGAAGAGAGGTTTAGGAAGGGGAGAAGAACTCTTTAAGGACGGGGAGAAATACAAATTTAGGAGGGTGGGGAGAAACACCTTTAGGGGGAATGAAGAGCAAATTGGGATGGAATGGAGGTGGGGGAACATATGGGAGAGATGGAGAACAGATTTCGGAGAAGGGAGAAAGAACGCATTTAATATGACAAAGCTATGGTCGGGAGAGGAAGGGAGAGGCTTAGAAGAGAGGGGAAAAGGATGTCAGAGTCAATTGTCCACCTATGGGGGAGGGAGGGGGGGGAGGGCATAAGGGGCGGTGTTTAATATTTGGAACAGGCTCCTGTTCTGATTTTTTTTTTTTTGTAAAGAATGTTTGTTTGTTTTTTCAAACTTTTTTGAATTAGGGCAATTAACCTGTACCGAGCTGCGGCGGAAAGGTTGCATGTCAACCCTTTTCTTTTCAGATTGATATTTTGTTGCTGAGAAAGGGGATGCGGATGAGAAGCACGGGCGCGCGCGCGCGCGCGCGCACACACGCACACACACACACACACACCACACACACACACACACACACACACACACACACACAACCGCGCGCACACGCACGCACGCGCGCGCGTGCAGACAGAATTAATTGAGGAAACTGATTTGGAAAGGGAAGTTTAATGTTTTGTGGATTACAGGCCTTGCATCATTCAGTCTTAGCGAGTCTGAAAAACAACCACCCAAACAACAGTCTGCTCGCTTTCACTCTCGGTTAATGGCTTTGTCTAGTCTTATGTAAAGGTCGACTGCAGGTCAGACGACTTTTTTTTTTTGTCCCCCCTATTTTCTGTCTTTTTTAAAGTTTAAGATTACGTCAGTTTCATAATCATCTCATTTATGAAACGTCATCTCCCTCTCTCTTTCTCTTTTTTTTTTCAACACCACCTGTTAAAAACCGAAATATTACGTCATTGTTGACATTGTCTATATTTTCTGAGTTGAATTGTTTCAGGGCCAGTTATTTCCTATTTCTGAATGTCATATTGTAATAACAATGAAAGGCAAGTTATATGATGCCATAGCCGCAATGGAAATGGAAAGCATTTGCTTTTTTCCTTTCACAGAGAATAAACAACAACAACAACAACACAGACACACACACACACACACACACACACACACACACCACACACACAACACACACACCACCGCCACCATCACCACCACCACACTGCACGCACGCACACACACACACACACACACACACACACACACACACACACACACCACACACACACACACACCACACACTCACACACACACACGCACGCACACACACACACACACACACACAACACACACACACACACACACACACACACACACACACGGTAAGTTCACCCACGAATAATTGTAAGTTCGAAGGATTGGTGAAACGGAATGTATAAATTGACATAAACACTCATACATGAAACGTGCACATGAAAACCACGCGTAATCATGGCTAACAGTTATGTCATAGAAATGTACGCACAAACACATGCAACTAAATCAGCGACACACCACAGCAGCTCCAATCCCATTTGTCAGATAATGGTCTCCTGGAAGTGTGTCAGTCCGCTTATAGGAAAAACCACAGCACAGAGACTCCAGTTCTGGGTGTCTTAGACTGCCTGCTTTGTAAATCAGACGATGAACTGGTCTCCCTTCTAGCATTGCTTGACCTCAGTGCTGCTTTTGATACTCTTGACCACTCTATCCTACTCAAGAGACTCAAGGTTACTTTTGGATTTGACTATATGGTTCTCAAATGGTTCACATCATACCTTTCTGACAGGACACAGACGGTAATCGTTAATGGTGCTGAATCATCCCCTTCTCCTTCTGTATGGTGTTCCCCAGGGCTCTGTCCTTGGACCAGTTCTTTTTACCCTTTATTCTCAGCCCTTATCTGACATTTTTTTCTGCCCATGGCTGTGACTTCCAGAAATTCGCAGATGACACTGAACTCTCTAAGAGCGCAACCACCAGCGATTTTCAAGGTGCTCAGATATTACGCATGTTTTAGGGATGTAAAAGTCTGGATGACCAGCAACAAACTCAAGCTGAATAGTGACAAAACCGAGATCATGGCTGTTGGTACCTCCTCTCGTGTCAAGATGGTTAAAGCTGAGTCGGCAGAAATTGATGGTGTTGTTTTACCATTCAAAGAGTCGGTGAAATATTTAGGTGTCAGCATTGATCAAACGCTCTCTATGCAGAACAAAATATCTAATGTTTGTCGTGCATGCTTCCTGGAATTGAGACTTATTGCTTCTATCCGGTCTTACCTCTCCACACAGGCAACAATCAGACTCATCACCGCCATGGTAATGTCCCGACTAGACTACTGTAACTCTGTGTCAGCAGGACTTCCTTCAGAACAGCTTGCATGATTACAAAGGGTGCAAAACAGTGCAGCTCGGCTTGTGCTCAAAAAGCGTAAAAATGAGCATATTACACCTTTGTTTCGTGAACTCCACTGGCTTCCCATCAAATACCGATGGCAGTTCAAAATCGCAGTTTTGCCTATCGTTACTTTGATGGGACACTCCCACAGTATCTTTCTGCTTCTCTGTCCACCTATCAAACTTATCGGTCTCTTCGATCATCTCTCAAAAACTTCTGAAAATTCCTAGGCGCTCCTTAAAGACAGTCGGTGAGAGAGCATTTAGCTTTAGTGCGCCCACTCTTTGGAATTCTCTTCCTGACAGCTTACGTGACCTGCCTACGTTATCTAAATTCAAGTCAGAGTTAAAAACATACTTCTTTAGGAAAGCCTTCTTCAACCATAATATCTAAAATGCTGTGTCTATTATTCTGACCTGACTTTTTATGTACTGCATGCAAAACTGTATTGTTTACGCTTGAACCGATGAACTGATAAGTGCGCCTGTGTCGGTAGGTGAGTGTGTGTGTGTGTGTGTGTGTGTGTGTGTGTGTGTGGTGTGTGTGTGTGTGTGTGTGTGTGTGAACACATGTTAGTGCGAGTGTTTTGAGTGTGTGTTGAGCGCAATGAGTTGATCCCAAGAATTGCGCTATATAAAATCCATACATTATTAGTATAGTAGTATGATAATTACATTTACAATGAGGCCTTTTCCACATAGACATACGCACATGCGCTTGCACGTCAAAAGATTGGACACCTACAGTAACATGAAAATCTGAAAAGGGTAGATAACTGTTGGAAAAACAAAGAGGAAAAAAGTTGTCAACAGCCGATTCTATTCCGACACACACACTCATGCAATTGCACATCCAGGGATTGGACTGCTGCAGATAGCAGGAAAACCAGAAAAAGGTAGATAACTCCATAAAATAGTTTAGTAAATTGTCTCTCTCTCTCTCTCTCTCCTCTCTCTCTCTCTCTCTCTCTCTCTGAGACAACGGCAAATTATTTAGTTTACCACAGTTATGATAGAAATTCCTCTCCTTTGTTGATGCCTCCAACACAGTCGGCCGTACAGGGCAGTATCTCGGCATCCCACAAATCGGCGCCATAATCAACACCAAACCCCAAATTTACAATCGTTATGCGTTGCCTTGTATGACAGTACTTTGCGCGCTCGCGCACGCGCGCGCACACACACACGCGCGCACATACACACACACACACACACCCCACACACACACACACACGACGCTGGATCCATTTTGCATCGATGAAATGGACCCCATGTTTAGAAATTCTGCGGGTGATCAAGTCATCTTCGACAATTTATTTCCCTGATTTGCTCCCTTGGTTTTTGTTTTGGTTCGGTTATGACCGTCTATGTTTTTTGCCGCGTGGAGTTATGCAGTACCCTTATGGATGGTTGGTCCCTTTCTCCGTTGTGTTTGTGTACGTGGAGGCGGGATGAGGTGTGTGTCTGGGGGAAAGGATGCGGTGAGGGGGAGGGAGGGTGGCGGGAACATTGACTCTTGTTTTGCTGGATTTTCTTAATTGCTATTCAAGAAGACGGTAGCTTTCGGTAGTTTCAGCCTAGTTCCACACACGCAACACTACTTTCGAGAAAAAAAAAAAATCTTTACTGCAGCTTTTTAATCCAACAAAGTCGTTCATTCTTTAAAAAAAAAAAGTAAAAAAAATAAAAACATGGCCAGGAGACACACTAGTTAAACATTAAAAGATGGGGGTAATCTTTTTACAGACATGGTTTACAGAGAAACAAAATAAAAACAAAATAGCGCTGTCATGTTCAGAAGATGTTTTAACCAGTCATTTACTTGTTACGTCGATTAATCATGTGAGTTTGTCTTTCAATCCCCCCCCCCCCCCCCCCCCCCCCCCCCCTTTTTTTTTTTGACACATCGTACCGAATTGTATAGAGGCAAAGACATCTGTTCAAGGCTTTGTCTAAAGTTTTGCGTATTGTACATCGTGGGTCTTTAGTATCGCCATCATTTTGTGAAAGAACAAACCTTCATTGGGGATTGGGGATGGTAGGAGTTCATATTGAAGGAGTTCATATTGGTAGGAGTTCATATAGAAGTTCATATGAATGTGAAGAACACCCCCCCCCCCCCCCCCCCCCCTCCCCAGTGTTGATGAACAGTGATCTAATACTTTTTTTGTGAAGGAACAAACAACCCTTATACAGGTGTTCTGTGGTTCATGATTTATGTGAAGGAGCGAGTCTTTATTGTGGAGTTAAGTTACCCATGCTGAATGTGAAGGCTTAAATCCTTGTCCTTGTAGTTCTTCAGTGATACATCTGACGTAAACGAACAAAATCTTGTAAGTGTTGGTAACCCACACTTTCCGCCAAGAAGGAAACCATTGTTCTGGGTGGAAGTGACCCATGCTTTATTTGAAGTAACCAGACCTTGTCGTAAGGTCTAGTGGCCCATGTGACATGTAAGCAAAGAACAGTCTTGTGACCTATGTTTTGTGTGAAGGAATGAAATCTTTTTTGTAGGTGCTAGTAACCCACACTGTGTGTGAAGGAACAGGATACTTGATGTGAGGAAACAATTCCTTGTTGTATTTGCTGGTGACCATACTTCATGTGAAGGGCAAAACCGTGTACATGCTACTGACCCATACTTTATGTCCCCTTGACCCCCCATGCCACCCCCGGAAAAAACAACAACAAAGAAACAAATCCTAAGTGGTGGTGTTAGTGACCCATGTTTTTGTGTGAAGGTGCAAAACCTTGTAGGTGGTCACTACTAGCGACCCATACTTTATGTGGAAGTGCAAAACCTTTTTGTAGTTGATAGTGACCCATACTGTATGTGAAGGAGCAAACCTTTTTGTAAATGCGAGTGACCCATACTGTATGTGAAAGTGCAAACCTTTTTTGTAGTGCTAGAGACCCATACTTTATGTAAGGGAGCAAAACCTTGTAGGTGCTAATGACCCATACTGTATGTGAAGCAGTAAAAACCTTGTAGATGTTAGTGACCCATACGTTATGTAAAGGAGCAAAACCTTGTTGTAGGTGCTAGTGACCCATACTTTATGTGAAGGAGCAAAACCTTGTTGTAGGTGCTAGTGACCCATACTTTATGTGAAGGAGCAAAACCTTGTTTAGGTGCTAGTGACCCATACTTTATGTGAAGGAGAAAAACCCTGTTGTAGGTGCTAGTGACCCATACTTTATGTGAAGGAGAAAAAACCTTGTTGTAGGTGCTAGTGACCCATACTTTATGTGAAGGAACAAAACCCTGTTGTAGGTGCTAGTGACCCATACTTTATGTGAAGGAGAAAAAACCTTGTTGTAGATGCTAGTGACCCATACTTTATGTAAAGAAACAAAACGTTGTTGTAGGTGCTAATGGTCAATACTTTTTTATGTGAAGGAACAAAACCTTGTAGTGCTAACAATCCATACTTTATGTGAAGGAACAAAAGCCTGTGTAGGTGCTAGTGACCCATACTTTATATGTGACCCATATTTATGTGAAAGAGCAAAACATTGTAGGTGCCAGTGACCCTTACTTTATGTGAAAGAACCACAACCTTGTTGTAGGTGCTAGCGACCCATACTTTATGTAAAAGACCAAAACCTTGTAGGTGCTAGTGACCCATACTTTATGTGAAGGAGCAAATCCTTGTAGGTGATAGTGATCCATACTTTATGTGAAGGAACAAGCCCTTGTAGGTGCTAGTGACCCATACTGTATGTGAAAGAACAAAACCTTGTAGGTGCTAGTGACCCATACTTTATGTGAAGGAGCAAACCCTTGTAGGTGCTAGTGACCCATACTTTATGTAAAGACCAAAACCTTGTAGGTGCTAGTGACCCATACTTTATGTGAAGGAGCAAATCCTTGTAGGTGATAGTGATCCATACTTTATGTGAAGGAACAAGCCCTTGTAGGTGCTAGTGACCCATACTGTATGTGAAAGAACAAAACCTTGTAGGTGCTAGTGACCCATACTTTATGTGAAGGAGCAAACCCTTGTAGGTGCTAGTGACCCATACTTTATGTGAAGGAACAAACCCTTGTAGGTGCTAGTGACCCATACTTTATGTGAAGGAACAAACCCTTGTAGGTGCTAGTGACCCATACTTTATGAAGGAGCAAACCCTTGTAGGTGCTAGTGACCCTTACTTTATGTGAAGGAGCAAACCCTTGTAGGTGCTAGTGACCCATACTTTATGTGAAAGAACAGACCTTTGTAGGTGCATAGTGACCCTTACTTTATGTGAAAGAACAAACCCTTGTAGGTGCTAGTGACCCATACTTTATGTGAAAGAACAAACCCTTGTAGGTGCTAGTGACCCATACTTTATGTGAAGGAGCAAACCCTTGTAGGTGCTAGTGACACTCACTTTGTGTGAAAGAACAAACACTTGTAGGTGCTAGTGACCCATACTTTATGTGAAGGAACAAAAAACTTGTTGTAGGTGCCAGTGACCCTTACTTTATGTGAAGGAACACAAACCTTGTTGTAGGTTCCAGTGACCCTTACTTTATGTGAAGGAACAAAAACGTTGTAGGTGCTAGTGACCCATACCTTATGTGAATGAGCAAAACCTTGTTGTAGGTGCTTGTGTCCCATACCTTATGTGAATGAGCAAAACCTTGTTATAGGTGCTAGTAACCCATACTTTATGTGAAGGAGCAAAACCGTGTAGGTGCTAGTGACCCATACTTTATGTGAAGAAACGAAACCTTGTAGGTGCTAGTGACCCATACTTTATGTGAAGGAGCAAAACCTTGTGGGTGCTAGTGACCCATACTTTATGTAAAGGAGCAAACCCTTGTAGGTGCTAGTGACCCATACTTTATGTGAAGGAGCAAAACCTTGTAGATGCTTGTGACCCATACTTTATGTAAAGGAGCAAACCCTTGTAGGTGCTAGTGACCCATACTTATGTGAAAGAGCAAAACTTTGTAGGTGCTAGTGACCCCTATAATTATGTGAAAGAGCAAACCCTTGTAGGTGCTAGTGACCCATACTGTGAGGGAGCAAAATGTTTGCTGTTGGTGCTAGTGACCCATACTGTATGTGAATGAATCAACTCTTGTTGAAGGTGCTAGGGAGGTTGATTTTTTTTGTAACCCCCCCCCCCCCCCCCCCCCCCCCCCCCCCTAAAAAGAACACTTGTAACTGCTACTGACCCATACTTTATGTGGAGGAACAAAACCGTGTTGAAGATGCTAGTGACCCATACTAATGTAAACGAACCGGCTCTTGTAGGTGCTTGTGACCCATACTTAATGTAACCGGGAAAAAAAAGCTTGGTTATTCGAGTAACCCCTCCCCCCTCTCTCAAAAAAAATGGTGGTAGTGCTAGTGACGCATACTTTCTGTAACTGACAAAAAAAAAACCTGATTAACTTGGTGGTGGTGTTAGGGACCCATAATTTATGTAACCGGAAAAAAACTTTGTTGGTGCTAGTGACCCATTCTTCATGTGAGGTATTAAACTCTCGTGGGTGCTATATGACACACACTCTATAAGATGAAACAGACCATTGTGAGTTTTAAATGGCCCATACTTTAGATGAAGTAACAAATCCATGCTTATGGATGTTCAGTGTCGCATACTTTCTGCGAAGGAACTGAATCTTTGTGGGTGTCAGGTAATCCATATGACTGAAAAACAAACTTTTTGTTGTAGGTGCTAGTGATCTATACTTCTTTGAAGGAAGAAATCATTGTGAAATTCGATAACCCGTACTATATTTTGAGAGAAGAAAAGGTCGTTAATGCTCAGTGAGCCATACTTTATGTGAAGGAACAGACCTTTGATGTGGGTTACAGTGACCCATACTTATGCGAAAGAACAAAATCTTGGTTTTGGGTCCTTCAGAGACCCATACTTTATACGAAGAAACAGACCCTTGTTAAAGGGTCCACAGGGACCCATAGCTCATGTGAAGAAACAATCCATGAGGTGGGTAGCTGTGACCCATACTTTAAGGAAGGAACACACCTTGTAATGGGTCCTCAGCGAAACATTCTTTGCGTTAAGGAACAAACCCTTGCGGTGGATCTTCAGGACTTTTTTTGTGAAGGAACAAAGCCTTCCCGTTCTCCGGTAACCCAGAATATCCGTGAAAGGACAATTTCTCATAATAAGGCGTTGATTCATATTTGATCACGGTTATCTAACTAACTCTTTCTGTATATCTGTTTGTCGATCGATCGATCTATATTTTGGAAGTAAACATGTAGTTGTGGCATAACAACAAAATCATGTAACAAAATCTACAGAGCACGGTATTTCGCATCGACGACACACGTCCAGGATGAGGGAAGGATTGTCTGTGGCAGCAGGAAGTCACAGTTCGTTGACGTAGAGCCTGACGTCAGCGGAGTGTGGGCGTCATGTGGTTTTGCTTCGTGTTGGCAGCCCTGCTGAGTGAAAGGATTCGTTTACTATGGACATGACGATGATGGCAAAAGTGAACGCGCGCGTGCAAAACCACTGTCGCACACGCGCGCGCGCACACACACGCACAGACACACACGCACGCGCGCATGCACGCGCGCGCATGCACGCGCGCGCGCGCTCGCACGCACACACATACAGAAGCATACACTAACTTTCTCTCTCTCTGCGTGTGTGTGTGTGCGTGTGTGTGCGCGCGCGCGCGCGCGCGCGCGCGTGTGTGTGAGTAAAAAAAGTGTTTTTGTTTCCTCGCGTATTCTTGTTAAGGGGAAGGGTGTTTGTCCCGATATGAGCCCTTACATGTTAAAAGGTGAACATGAAGCCTAGATATCAAGACGAACATTTTCCCCCTTCTTTAGTCTATACTTCCCTTCGCTCCCTCTCGTTCTGCCTTGCAGTCTCACGATCTTTCAGTCTCTTTCTATGTCCCCGCGCACTCGACCGCTTTTGGACACAAAAATTAATGATCCAATGATTCGTGTTCATTGCTGTTACAGCCTCACGCAGCACGCTGGCATTACCGGTGTAAAACGTTGATGTCGGGTAAGTGTGCCAGTACTGTTTTCTCTGTACCTCCCTTGCTCCCTCCACTCTCTTTCCCCGAGTGAGTTTTCTGCCTCCGTGTGTGTGTGTGTGTGTGTGTGTGTGGTCGGTCTGTCTCTCTGTGGGTGCGCACGTGTGTGTGTGTGTTTTCCGTGCATGTTTGAACGAGTGTATGTGTGTGTGTGTGTGCGCGCGTTTGGAGCGTGAGGAGTGCAAGTGATTAATTAACGGGGGAGGTGAAGAGAAGCGACATATTGGGTTTGTACACTCGTCCATCATGCAGTGAAATGCCATGCAATAGACGGAAGTGACCGACGTCAGTTTGTATCCATGCACTATTGATTTTATCCTTTAGACCCGAAACCAGTGAAACGCTAGCATCCACTTTGTATGAACATTTAGAAGGGCAATCCACGGGGCACAGGGACCCGCCAAGGAAAACAAAAACAACAGACTGGGAAAATCTTGTCATCCCACATCCATTTTGCGACCAATGTGAGGAGATAAAGTGATTGTTCGTTCTTCGTTTTCGTTGTCTTGAACGTCGTTTATCTTGCCTGTAGAAGACCAGAGAGCTCGAAACGCGTCGTGTTTTTGTCTTGTAATTTGTTTTGTCTCTTTCGTTCGGCGGAACAGTATGGGCGTCGCGTGGTCTTGCTTCGTGTTGGTAGCCCTGGTAATTGAAAGCTTCGTTCACTGTGGAGATGACGATGATAAGTTTGTTTCAATTTCCGACCACAGTCACCTCAATTTAAAACTTAACTCGAGTGGAAATAGTTCTTTCTTGTAGAAAGTGATTGCTGTTCTCGTTGTGAAAACTGTAACGATGACCTGAAGAAGCTAACAAGTGACCGTACATTGCCCTCAGGATGCTCTCCCACGGCGAAAACGCTTGTCATGTGACTCGGTTATACAACTGCCCTAGCTCGTTGTCCTGACAGGAAGAGGAAAAATACTGTTATTGTTCATTAGGGGAACCGTGGGGGTCAGTCGTCGTGTCCTCGCAAATGACCGAACCCCTCCCCACCCTCCACTCCCACCCACCCCGGTCGACGTCCCTTCGTCATCCACAATATGCTTCAGAAAAAGGATAGGAAAGGAATGAAAGAGGCTGAATGTTTTGGTCTTCGTTAAGATAGAAATTGCTGACTTTTTTGTCTTCCTCGAGATAGAAAAGGAATGAAGAGGCCGACTTTTTGGTCTTTCTTTGGAGGCTGACTTTTTTGGTCTACCTTAAGATAGAAAAGAAATGAAAGAGGCTGACTTTTTTGGTCTTCGTTAAGATAGAAAAGAAATGAAAGAGGCTGAATGTTTTGGTCTTTAAGAGAGAAATAAGGTTGATTTTTTTTGGTTTTCGTCAAGATAGAAAAGGCTGACTTTTTTGGTCTTCCTGAACATAGAAAAGGAATGAAAAAGGCTGACCTTTTATCTTCCTTAAAGTAGAAAAGGAATGAAGAGGCTGACTTTTTTTTATCTTCCTTAGAGTAGAAAAGGAATGAAGAGGCTGACTTTTTTTTATCTTCCTAATGAAGAGGCTGACTTTTTTTTTTATCTTCCTTAAAGTAGAAAAAGAATGAAGAGGCTGACTTTTTTGGTCTTCCTTTAGAGGCTGACTTTTTTGGTCTTCCTTCAGATAGAAAAGGAATGAAAAGGCTGACTTTTTTGGTCTTCCTTCAGATAGAAAAGGAATGAACAGGCTGACTTTTTGGTCTTCCTTCAGCTAGAAAAGGAATGAACAGGCTTGACTTTTTGGTCTTCCTTAAGGTAGAAAAGGAATGAAAAGCTGACTTCTTGGTCTTTCTTCAGCTAGAAAAAATAGGCGGACTTTTTTGGTCTTCCTTCAGATAGAAAAGGAATGAACAGGCTGACTTTTTGGTCTTCCTTCAGCTTGAAAAGGAATGAACAGGCTGACTTTTTGGTCTTCCTTAAGGTAGAAAAGGAATGAAAAGGCTGACTTCTTGGTCTTTCTTCAGCTAGAAAAGGAATGAAGAGGCTGACTTTTTTGGTCTTCCTTCAGCTAGAAAAGGAATGAACAGGCTGACTTTTTGGTCTTCCTTAAGTGCCTTTTTTTTCCTTGCCGCTCACCCTGGCTCCTTTTGCATAGCTACATCAAGGTTCCGTCCTGCAGCGGACTCGGCCCACTAGGCTTCTCAACATCAAGTCCGTTGGGAGACGGCTCACCAGGGGAGACACGTACTACACTGCTGCACTGCTGCACAGCCACTTCGGTGATATTCAGTGATAGCGTTTCTTCTGGTTAAGTTATGATAATGATAATAACCGCAGGTCGTCACCATAAAAGGCACAACTGACGATAGTTATTGCCTGACTGCGGAGCTAGTGTGAGTAAACGACCCCTTCCTGAAGCCGCCATCGGACCCATCCACCTGCATGCAGCCTCCTTGAACGTGCAAAGATCGACCTTTGAGATGCACCTGTCGGAGCCACAGGCGTGAAAAGGGACACCGAAACTGAGCTCACCACGACAGCAGGGCATGGAAGTCCATAGAATTTGAAACATTTTTTGTCTTTTGATCGAGGAAACTGATGAAGAAGCTGCTTCTACGGTGTTCGATTCTTGACCAAGACTAACATGGCAGGTCTGTATCTAGGTTTTCTTTCATAATACATCCCGGCATCAACCAGACCCGGAGAAACCTGCAGTTTGGGTAGGAAAAATTTGGGCAGCACCCTCAGAGACGCATCCATGAGTCGATGAATCGCAAACTGTGGGATTCCAGTTTTCTTACTGAACGCACGAAGAAATGCCTTTGATGTAATTTGAAGCTATGACCTTTCAGCGATCCTGCAGTGCTGACCACGACCCCATTTCGACCGGTGAAAGATCTGACCAGGAATAGTGTAGGACGTATGTGCTGGAACTGACGTTCGACGTGGAGGAAAAAAAAAATGGGTGTAAAGGGAAGGGAGGTTAAACTGACATGCCGTAGGAAAATGGACATGGGAGAGGGGTGGGGGGTTTGAGACCGGACATGGGGAGAATGGATGTGGAGGGACACGGTCAGGCGTCACATCGAGCTGGGGGGAGAAACGTGCATAGGAGAAAGGGGGCACAAGCTAACATTTGACTTAGGGCGAGGGGGTGAAGGGATCAAACTGGCATGTGACTTGGGGGAGAATAGTGGTAAGGAGCACGGAATCGAACTGATCGATTTAAAAAGAATAGGTGTAAGGACCAGGGAATCGAACTGATCCGATTTAAAAAAAGAATAGGTGTAAGGACCAGGGAATCGAAACTGATCCTTATTTGAAGAGAATAGGTGCGGGGAGAAGAAAGTCAAACTGACGTCTGACGGTTGAGAGACATGTGTGTAAGAAGAGGGGAATCAAACGGACATCCACCTTGGGGGGTGAACAGGGGGGTTGGGATTGGGGTCAAAGTGGCATTTGACTGGTGGAGAATAGTTGTAGGGAAAGGGGGTCGGACCGACATCCGCCAGGGGAGAATGGGTTTGTGGGAAGTGTGTCCAGTTGACATCCGACCTTGGAAGAACTGGTGTACAATGGGGGGGGGGGGGGGGGGGGGGGGGGTTATACCGACATCCAACTTGAGGACAATGGGTGCGGGGAGGAACGTTGTCAAACTTACATTTGACTGGGGGGGGAGGGGGCGGGGGGGGTTATGGGAAGAAGGGTGTTAAACTGACATTTAACTGGCGGAGAGGGGGGGGGGGGGGTCGGGGAGAAGGGTGTTAAACTGACATTTGACTTAGGGGGGAGGGTTGTCAAACTGACTTTTGACGTGGAGGGGGGGGGGGGGGAGGGAGGTTTGTGGGGAGAAGGGTGTTATGATGGGGGAAGGAAGATGAGTGTCAAAAAGGAAATTTTTCTTCTAAAATTACGTCTAACCTAACATACTTGACGTGGCTAAAGCTAGGCCACCCGCCGAAGGTCGGTCGGGTACCCGATCTCCAGGCCAAAGCCTGCCTCATCACAGCCGGCTCACCCTCAATGACTAACCCCTGACCTGGGGCCATCACACACCCCCCCCCCCCCCCCCCCCCCCCCCCCCCCCCCCCCCCCCCCCCCCCCCCCCCCCCACAGGCGATCCCGTGGGCAGTCTGTCCCGGCACTCAGTGCCTGGGAACGGCTTCCCTCAGCCAGTGGGCCCTGCGGGTGATCAGGTCGGGGTGTCGCCTTCATGGGGCACAGGTAAGCCCCCCCCCCCCCCCCCCCCCCCCCCCCCCCCCCCCCCCCCCCCCCCCCCCCCCCCCCCCCCCCCCTCACGCCTTTTTTCGCTCCTCCTCGGGATCCCCTGGTCCTCTCGGTGTCGAATCGACATGACTTGGAGAGAATGGGTATGGGTTGAAGCGTGTCAAAATGAATCTGACTTGGAGAATATGGGAGTAGGAAGAGGCAACTCGACAAGGGGGGTTTGGGATGGGGATTGGGATTGTGGAGAATGGGTTAGGGGGTCGCACTGACTTGGGGGGAGAATGGGTTTACAGAGAAAGAGTTGTTAAACTCGGAGGAAAATGGGTGGGTGTCGAACATCTACCTTAGGGGTGACCAGGTAAAGGGAGAACATGATCAGACTGTTATCTGTCTGGGGGTGAGGTGGGGAGAGAGAATCGATGTTGATGAAGGGAGTTAAACAGACGTCTGGCTTCGATAGAATAGGTTAGAATAGAAGAACGGCGGTGGATTAAACTGACACTGAGGAGAACGAACGTCAGGAGGTCGAACTGACATTTGGGACAATGGGTTGTAGGAAAAAGGAAAGCCAGATTGACGTATGGCATGAGGAGGAGGAGGGGGTCATTGGAGTATGGTTGAAGGGGTAGGGGGTCAACTGACATCTGACTTTGGGAGAAAGGGCGTAGATGGGAGCCAAACCGTGCACTTCGATCTAGATCTGATGGCCTGATGAGACCGACATCTGATTTGGGGTGTACAGGTGAAGAGCAATGGGGTCAAGCTGGACCTGTGACTTGGGCCGAAAGTGGGGAGAAATGGCGTCAAACTGACGTCTGACTTGTTGAAAATGGGTGAGGGGAGAAGACGTCAAAACTGATATTTGACATTGACACACTGCATACCCCACTCCAGTGTTGCCTAAAATCCGATTCAAGTTTTTGAAAAAATGGTCTTGGGAAGAGGGGGGGGGGGGGGGGGGGGGGGAATGGGCGTGGGTTTGGGAAGACAGACTAGGAGAGAGAGAGAGGGCGATTTGAATGCAACAGGAGATCGCCTTCACAGGCAGACGATTCCACCCTCGCCACCGATGATACTTGATCTTGCAACAGTCTTGAAAATGAACACGGGTTTTGGCAGATAATGCCGTGTAGGGATAGGTATGTAATGTTTGTCAATGGATATGTGGAGTTCAGTTTAAGAAAAAAGGGTACACAGACCATATATCGGCACAAAAATTCCATGTTCATGAACTCGCATATATGCAAACTTTTGCCTTCACCATTGCACACGCACATCCATGCACACTGGCTCAGGTGTTGGCTAGCTCGCACAATATCAACAACCATCAATCATTGTTTGCGTAGAAACAGTTTCTAATCCAGTGAAGCTCCTTCGTACAATATCCGTGAAACTGTATTGTGACAAAAATTTCAAAACATGACGCTAATCGATTCCAATCAAAGCACACCAACTGGACCTTCACATTATGACATTTCTTGCACATTTAATCTCGGTTCACACAAACGGAGACATTATCTAACCCAGCTGTCTCCTCGCTGAATTTCATCCGATCAAAAACGACCACAAAGGCCCCGTCTCGCAAGTTACAGGCAGCATACGCCTAATGGTCATATTGATGGCGGCGACAGATGAGCGAGTCAGCTAGAAATGATACTACACATGGAAAAAGATGGAACAACGAAAAGCAAACGGCTAGGAGTTTCACCCCTTCTACCTCCGAGCAAAACGATAAAATTGTTTTCCTTTTAGACAAACTTCTGAAGTCTGAATAAAAACTTAGGCACAAAATACCCCCTCCCTAACAGGAACCCAATGTTCCTCCATCTACTGCATTTAATCACAAAATCATCATGTTCAACATGGAAGTTGTGAAGATATTTTTAAATGGCTTCAGTTCATACCTACTTGCTCCTAAGCAGCAACGAAGCAACAGCCGCGACTTGGTTTGTCCCTTCTGAACGATATTTACACAAGTCGGCTATCAACTGGGTCGCAAGTGCTATGCCGTCAGGTAACCATGGCAAATCAGTTATGGCAAAGCTAATTTTTTGGTTTGTCAGCATGCAACAATGAGAGAAGCCGGTGATGAAACGGCAGCAGTATGAAGGCGATTTGTGCCATGACAAAGATGGCAGAAGGCTCGTTCCTGTTATCGCAAGACTGACAAGGCTTAATTGTTCGTTCCCGTCCTGTAAAAAAAAAAAATGAAAACTACATGACAACAGCGACAAGAGGCTATTTTCCGCCACGAAAACTGCAGCAAACTGATGCAAGAAACGATAGAATTTAGCCTAGTTCTAACCCAATGACGACACAGTCTGGTTTCTGAGAGAATATTACCGATTTCAAAAGGACAACATCAATAGCTGGCTGACAGAAAGGCCAATTCCCACCTCGACACAACACAACAGACATAACAAGAACTTAAGCTGCTTCATAGCTATCGGGGGACTGACACCAGGGCGTTTCTATCACAAGCTCAATTTCACCGAGCACTCCTGTACATTCCCACTGCAACTGCAGTTCAGTTACAATCCGTTTTCCATCGACAAAAGCAGAATAACACTTTACAGAGCCATGAATGGGGGTGAACCACGCAACAGGCACATCAAATCACACGGTTAAACTACTGAACAGACTCATTCTTTTCTATCACATCACATCACATCACATCCACATAGTTCATGAAATTCCGACTGAAATCATCCAGCAATGTGACACAATCAGTGATATCTTTTCCGATGAGAAGATCAACTGAAAAAAAAAAAAAACCTGTACAACTTTCTTACAAAACTGGGTGAAAAAAAAAAACCCACTGAAAATCCGTTTTCATGGATAATCCTCGTGTTAAGGATTATTTGTTACGTCTTTTATGTAATTCGGTATATTTTTGCTGGTCTTCGTTACATTTGCTCATTTCTTTAATCTTTTTTTAATCTGTCGGACTGGTACGACCGCTTTAGATTTACAAAAAAATACATCGAAGCAATCTTTCAGAAGCATGTAGAGCTCCGTGACTAATGAAAGTGACCACAGCACTGTTAGGAAAGGAAGAGAAGCACAGTCGAGTGTATCTCCTCTCCTGTGGCAACACGTTTCTGAACGGAACCGTAACGGCTTGTGTGTACTTCATTTTGATACTATTCCAGAAGGAAAAAAGAAGCTTCAGCAATATAAATAGAGAAAAGGTAAGTTTTTCACTGAACTTTATCATTTTTCATCATGACTTGAGACATTATTGTATAATGATACATTTCTTTGTCCATTCTCTGGCAAATAAAGCAAATGAGATCAGTGCGTCTGTCTTTTAATGGCAGTATTTTTTTAAATGTTTTTTCCCTTGATGAATGTACGAGGTGGGAGTGGAGGGAGAGGGGGAGTAAAATAAATCGCTCAACTCTTGGTCCGATCATGGACCACCGACTGAAAAAACCGTTAAAATGCTTTTGCAACTTGTGAACGAATCAAACTCTGGAAATTTTACCGCCCTGCTCAAGGACCACCGTGTTTCTGGCACCGTAGGCAGGAGGAGCACCAAGTTTGGAACCTGCTGACGCTCGTTTGTCCCACACTGCCAGCACGTCTCTGGAGGGCTGCGCGGCCGGACTCTCATCCACAGGGGGCGGGGCTGGCTTCTCGCTCTGAGCCAAGGCGTTGGCCCGTTCCCTCTGTGTACTGTTCGCTATCCTCTCCTTCTGAAAGGACGTGGTAGGCTTACTCTTCTGGAAAGGGGAGAAGGGCCTGTCTCTCGGAGTCTGAAGCCCCCACTCTTTGCATGCTGAGCAGCGGTGGCCGCTAGTTTCTGTCTGTCGAGCGGAGAGTTGGACCTGGCCGCTTTGTTACCTTCTGGGGAAAAAGCCCGACGGGGTTTGTCCTTTTCAAAAGGCGAAAACTGTCTCGAAGCTCTGTCCTTCTCGAAAGGCGGAAAACGGTCGTGACGACTTATCGAAAGGCGAAAAGGGTCTGTTCCTAGCTGCCGAGTCTGGTTTGTTATCACGTCCTTCGCCAAAGGCGATAGAGGTCTCTCTTTTGCCGTGTCGGCAGCTGGTTTGTCTCGGGGTTGAGATGGGGTGGGCTTGTTCTTGTGGAACGGCGAGAAGGATCTATCCCTTGGAACAGGCAGACCACGCCTCTCCTGCTGCTGATTGGTCTGGCGGCGTTGTTCTTGGAGCCTGGAGCGGTCTTCTCCTCGGGGACAACAGGAGCCACCCTCTCCTTCAGGACCGCCGACTTCGGTCTCTCCTGTGGAGGGACAGCTTCCTTCTCGGTCCGGCCATCGACACTGGCCGAAGAGGTTTGGACTTGTCTTTACGTGCAGCGCTAACTGCAGGAACCTCCACTGTCGGCGAGGCCTTCACAGGATGGGAAACGGAATCGAAAGTCTTGGACCTTAACCTGGGCACCCTGGACATCGGCCTTGACCTTGCCTGAGATGCTGAAGCACATGACTCGAGAGGCGGAGTGGCCACAGAAGCAGACACTGGGGGAGGAGGGGTGGAGGCAGGGGTGGGTCATCGCCGGAGGGACGGTACTGGGTGTGGATTCTCGAGTTCTGGATCTCCAGCTCGTCTGCAAAGAAATGAAGACATGCTGAGAGTTCCTGGAGCAACGTAACTCTCGGTCCCTATTTAACGCTGGTTAGAGTAGTACCATGAGGGCGATTAACTACCACTGTATGATCTTTACAGCAGTCCCCGACATATTTTGAAGTTTGCTTTAAATGTTTACATAATGAATTCCACTCTCAATTTGACAGTGAAAAATAATAGTTATATATGATAAAAACTCTTACATTGTTCACACTGTGTGTGTGTGTGTGTGTGTGTGTGTGTGTGTGTGTGTGTGTGTGTGTACGAGGGGGGCGGGGGAGGGGAGATCCTGTTCACATGTGCATTAGTGCAACATCTTAAATTTTCATGGCTTGCAGAGGGTTAGAAATAGAAGTGTGTAGCAAGAAAGAGTTAGCATCTTGTTCAATACACACTTCTGCTTGGCATCTATGTGGGCTGAATCATTTCTGAATTGGCAACAAAGTAACTATCAAAAGATGTTTTATCTTTTCATGACACGCGCTCTTCCTTGCTCTCTCTCCCACCATGAAATACACTCTTCCTCGCTCTATCTCGCCAAACGCACGCACACTCTACCCTATGTGGCTTGTGGGGAAGAGGGATGTGGTGGGGGGGGGGGGGGGGGGGGGGGGGGAGGGGCGCTAAACTGAGGCTAATGCAATGATCACTACTCACTGCCGCCACCAATGATTTTTTTTTTTTTTTTAACCTTACACGCAAAATCACTACATTTACCGTTTCTTTTGCTATGCACGCAAAACCAACAGTACCACCGTTTCCTCGGCATGCATATAAAATAACTTAAAACCACAATTTTTCAGCCTGGCATACAAAACCACCATTACGATGATTCTCCCTTCCTGCCCCCCCGCCTCCACCCCCCCCCCCCCCCCCCCCCCCCCCCACATACAAAATCACCTGCACACTAATTTCTCTTCATCATACAAAGGCGACTCAATACACGAAAAATCACAATGACTTCTCCCCTTGCATACAAAATCACTACCATAATTATTTCTACCATGCAGAAAAAAAATCACCACTATTTCTCTACCATGTATTTAAAAAAAATCTGCACTAATTCCCACCACGCATACAAAATCACCACTGCTATTATTTCTTCACCATGCATACAAAAATCACCTCCACTGAATATATAATCACCATAACAACTTCTCTCCATGCATACAAATTCACCCTCGCTATAATATATCTGTGCCAGGCAAACAAACAAAAATCATCACCACTGTGTTTTCTCTGCCATGCAAAAAAGAAAAATCACTACCACTGTTATTTCTTCGCCATGCACACAAAATCACTACCTCAACCATTTAACCATCTTGCATTCAAAATCACTACTAAGCTTACTATGATTTCTTTGCCATACACACAAAATTACACCTCATTTCTCTAGAGTACAAAGTTGCAAAAAAAAAACAAAAAAAAAAACTTGCCGTCACTATGGGTTTTTTTTTAATGCATATGGTACCGCCGTAAGCATTATTTCCCTGCCATGTGTACAAATCCCCACCACTTTCATGTCTCTGCCAGGAATTTAAATTAAAAAAAAAAAAAAAAAATCACGGATATTGTGGCATGGATACAAAATAATCGAAACCAGTATTTCTCTGTCATGTGTACAAAATCCCATCCCCACACCACAATGTCTCTGCCATACATACGAAAACACAACTGTTTCTCTGGCATACATGCAAAATCACCAAAACCATTATTTCTCTCCCATATGTACAATACCATCACCACCGAGATTTTTCTGCCATGCCTACAAAATCACCACCACTATGATATCTGTCATGCGTACAGAATCACCGTCACTATTTCTTTGCCATTCGTACAAAATTACCTCCACTATGATTTCTCTGCCATGCCTACAAAATCACCACCACTGTGATTTCTCTGCCACATGTACAAAATCACCACCACAATGATTTATCTGTCATGCCTACAAAACCACCACCACTATGATTTCTCTGTCATGCCTACAAAATCACCACCACTATGATTTCTCTGTCATGCCTACAAAATCACCACCACTATGATTTCTCTGTCATGCCTACAAAATCACCACTACAATGATTTCACTGCCATGCCTACAAAATCACCACCACTATGATTTCTCTGCCATGCCTACAAAGTCACAACCACTATGATTTCACTGCCATGCCTACAAAATCACCACCACTATGATTTCTCTGCTATGCCTACAAAATCACCACCACTATGATTTCACTGCCATGCCTACAAAATCACCACCACTATGATTTCTCTGCCATGCCTACAAAATCACCACCACTATGATTTCACTGCCATGCCTACAAAATCACCACCACTATGATTCCATGCCTACAAAATCACCACCACTATGATTTCACTGCCATGCCTACAAAATCACCACAACTATGATTCCATACCTACAAAATCACCACCACTATGGTTTCTCTGCCACATGTACAAAATCACCACCACTATGATTTCACTGCCATGCCTACAAAATCACCACCACTATGATTCCATGCCTACAAAATCACCACCACTATGGTTTCTCTGCCACATGTACAAAATCACCACCACTATGGTTTCTCTGCCACATGTACAAAACCACCACCACTATGATTCCATGCCTACAAAATCACCACCACTATGGTTTCTCTGCCACATGTACAAAACCACCACCACTACGATTCCATGCCTACAAAATCACCACCACTATGGTTTCTCTGCCACATGTACAAAATCGCCACCACTATGATTTCTCTGCCACATGTACAAAACCACCACCACTATGATTTCTCTGCCACATGTACAAAACCACCACCACTATGATTTCTCTGCCATGCCTACACCACTGTGATTTCCCTGCCTCACCACCGCTGACGTATACAAATAAAATCATCAACCACCACTACCCCCCTCCCTCCTACACACACTCTTCTTTGCATGCAAACCCACCCCACCCACATGACCATGACCCAGTCGCTGCACTGACCTCTCAGCCTGTGGGCCAGCTGTGCACAGTGGGACCTGTCCAGGGCCAAGGCCAGTCGGGACACCATGCCCGTGCCGCGGTACTCCGCCACGTGCCACAGACGACACACCGCGCGCTCCCGCTTCTCCAGCACCTGAAAAGGCAGCATGTACTGTGGTGTCATCATCGTCATCATTTACGTCACACCACCCACTACGTCATTCATTATCCCTCACGAAAATATAACGCGCACCGCAGTGCGTTCCCCATTTCCCGCTGGTACACCGAAATGAACACCTGACAGCAACACTGCTGTTGACATGTATGTCACAGATGGCCCGCCCCTGAATGTCAAGAATACAATAACAAACACATGCATCTCGGAAGCTCTCACAAAGAGGGGTGTTAACAGGCAAAGACACGTCGCACTGCACGCTTCAGTTAAAACCTGTACTCTTCTTTGACAAATACATGCAAAATAACTACCGTCGTTTCGTAGATTTGCTGTGCACGAATGTATTCACATTTATGATTGTGACGTATGAGAGAGAGAGAGAGCGCATCCTAAATGAATTCCACGGGTTATACGTGAAGGCCTTGTTGATCCCATAGTGACGTGGCTTGATCACCTCGCATGCATGCAACCCAAGTCAAAAGTATCGGGACAGACTGCAGACCATGGCTGGAAGAAGTAGATCCCATCAATGAGCGCTTGAACCCAATCTTTTAACCCGTGCAACCTTTTCAACAATCGCTCTGGGGCAACGGTTCATAATGCAAGTTGTGGCTGGAGGTTGTAGGTTTGAGCGCCATCTAAGACTTAATATTCACGGGATTTTCACCCCTAGGTTGCACGCAATGAGATCGTAACAACACAGTTGACCTTCATTCCCTTGATGGATGCGTCTCCAAGAGTCAAGTCCAAAACTAAGTGGCATACAACACAGGTGTTTGTGCCATTCGGGCCTCCTTGATGCTGGGTACGGTAAGAAGGGAAGTAACAAATGCCTCCAGGCCTGTGGTCTACGATCAGAATGGAGCACTGCAGCACCATCATTCTCATGAACCATTGAAAAATACATCATTTTGTAACCTACATTTAAATTTTCCCTCCACATCCAAACTCGTGATGAGCTAAATTTAAAAAAATTCCAGAGACGGGCAAGTTCATTGGAATTGCCATGAAGATCTATCTCACTCTGGAGGCCAATGCTCAATCGGGCTGGCCCCACAGCCATGCAGTTCATTGTCCTCCATTCGTAAGTGATGCCCAGCAAGTCTGACATCTCTGTGGGGGGGGGGGGGGGGGGGGGGAGAAAGCACCACTGAACACCACCGAAAAGGCTCGGCAGCAGTGCAGTGTCTCCTCTGGCGGGTCGCTTCATGATAACATGATACTAGGAGTATTCTGCTATGGACTGCTGTTGCAAGAACTCCAACAAAACAAACCAGGAAGTGGCCGAGTATGTGAGAGCCGCAATGAGCTGCAAAGAACTGATGGGCTTGAGAGGACCCAGAAGGTACAACAGCACAAAAAACAAACATTTTTCTTCAATTGCACTCCAACACAAAGGCTTTAAACTGCTTAAGTGCACATTGCTGTGCTCTTGTATGCCGACTTGCATGCTAATCCCACATAAATCAGCTCAACTGAGCTGAACCAAACACCACTGCTTTGAAAATGTTAACTACAACACTGCAATACATTTGCGAACAAAACACTTCAAAAGGGAAAAAAAGAGGAAAATTTTCGTTTGAATAGTTTAAAAAAATAATTAAAAAGAAATAAAGTTGTGTTTGTCTGATGGGCCTACTCTGTGCTCTCACATACACACCCCATTCATTCTTAAACCAAAGTGGCACCGCTTGTTCAAGAGCATCTGAGAAAAAGGGGTTGAATAGTGAAACGGACAGTGAGCAGCGAAACAGTCTCAAAGCCTGAATGGGAAATGTGAATGAATGGCGTATTCACACACACACACACACACACACACACACACTCACACGTGGTCATTATGATGGCTTCCCTGTTGCAGATTAGGCTACCTCCTGAACAAAGGCGATGCCAGCCGGAGACAATTCGTTCAGGGCAATCAGGTGATCCAACACGTCGCGCGGGTCCATCACATGATCAATGGCCAACTGCAGGCAGTTCCTCAGAGCCTGTCGCTCCGGACCAGAGACTGTGCTCTCTGCAGTATGGATATGACAGAGATAAAAAAAAAAGTTTGGTCATTTATCAAAGAAAAAAAAAAACAAAAAAAGAAAAAACGAAACAAACTAATCATATACAAAACAGAAAATGAGATGCGCTAAAACGTGAAGTCCATTACAAAACAAAATTAATTTCAATGGTATACGAGGAAACGATAAAGACCTCGAGAACAGTCCAACTCGGCAAGGCAATCTAAGGGAGATAATTCTATCTGTGACTCGACTTCCCTCTGTCGCAAGCGTAAATGCCATCTCGTACATTTTTCAGGCAATGCAGTTAGTAATTTCACCCTGCAAATTCAGTGTAATATTTTGCGTGGAAAAAAAAATCTGTCGTGGTTTTATTTAACTGCTAGAGTGCCATTACCATCTCTTCAGTATGTTACTGCATGAGCTGACTGTGAAGCCGTTGACAAGTGCTGTGTGTTTGTGTGCGCGTGTATGTAGGCGAGTGTATGTGCGAAACTCTGATCCTGAAACGTTTCCGATTCTTGGCCATGTAAACCATACGATTCTCGAACCCAGAAAACGAACAAAAAGCAAGTTTTATCATAGTTTTCCACGGGTTTCGGTCGATTGGCAGGCTCATTCTCTTTATGCCTTATGATTGTGTAATGTGTGTGAGAGCACTTGCGAGCTGCATGGGTGTGTGAGAAAGTGCCATGAACTTTGAAAGCGCTCAGGGCTACTTATGTATCGACACCATGAACATCCATTATTGGTATTAAGAGGCTAGCCCAGTGGAAGATCAGTCTTGGCACTGTCAAAGATCGTGAAAGGAGGCAAGGCAAAAACAGTTTCTGAAATCTCAAGTGAATTCCCAGAATCAAACTCTGTGGAAGAGTGGGATAACACGCTCACGAGAAAACGTCTTTAAAAAAAAAAAAAAGGTAGGGCATTTCAAGCATAGTGGAAAAGGTTTGTATGATGTTCTTGCACGTTTGCCGACATTCTCTCTCCCCTACCCCAGAAAACCAGTCGTTAAACCTATCAACCCTGAAGTCCGTTGACGTAATCCTCTGGGTGCTTAATTAGCTCGGCCGGTAAGCTCCAAATTCACTGGCACTTCACATAAAAATGGTTATTTTCGCCACCCTCTTACCGTGTTGTTCTGGTGACGTCGTGTTCTGTAAGATAGCGCCCCCCCCCCCCCCCCCCCCACACACACACACAGCGCTGATATGGCCCCTTATGTCGGCTGGACTATAAGCAACATTACCTTACCCCCCACTCTCCTGGGACGGTTATCCCTTTGACACATCACAGTCCGAGGGTGACAAAACCCAAATAGTTGGTGAACAACTAGCAAGAACCACAACCAGCAGACCAATCGTTCCCGTTCCTTTCAACTCACGCTGACAATGCTGCAGGTCTTTGTCCACGTCTCTCAGGGCCTGTACAAGTGGCGCACAGCAGGAGGTACCTCGACGGACCCTTCCCTCCTCCTCCTCCTCCTCCTCCGCCGACGTCCGCAGGCCCCGCCCCACCACGTCGCTGGAGCCAGGTCTTCAGCACTGCCTGGGTCTTGTGGGCACATGTGGAGAGCTGGGGGTCCTTCTCCACGGAGTCCAGCTCAGGCTGAGGCACCGTCAGTCGTCTGCCCAGTCGCCGGTAGTCTGGGCCTGCATCAGACACAGCACTGGTACATGTGAATAGCAGCTTTAGGTTTGTGTCGGACACAGCACTAGTACATGTAAACAGCAGCTTTAGGCCTGTGTCAGACACAGCACTAGTACATGTAAACAGCAGCTTTAGGTCTGTGTCAGACACACCACTAGTACATGTGAACAGTAGCTTTAGGCCTGTGGGAGACAACACTGGTACATGTGGATAGCAGCTTTAGGCCTGTGTCAGACACAGCACTGGTGCATGTGAATAGCAGCTTTAGGCCTGTGTCAGACACAACACTAGTACATGTGAACAGTAGCTTTAGGCCTGCGTCCGACAGGACTGGTACATGTGAATAGTAGCTTTGGACCTGCACCAAAAATAGCACTATTACACGTGAATAGTAACTTTAGGCCTGCACCAAACATAGCACTATTACACGTGAATAGTAACTTTAGGCCTGCACCAAACATACCACTATTACACGTGAATAGTTAGTAGCTTTAGGCCTGCACCAAACATAGCACTATTACACGTGAATAGTAACTTTAGGCCTGCACCAAACATAGCACTATTACACGGAATAGTAACTTTAGGCCTGCACCAAACATAGCACTATTACACGTGAATAGTAACTTTGGGCCTGCACCAAACATACCACTATTACACGTGAATAGTAGCTTTAGGCCTCCACCAAACATAGCACTATTACACGTGAATAGTAGCTTTAGGCCTGCACCAAACATAGCACTATTACACGTGAATAGTAACTTTAGGCCTGCACCAAACATAGCACTATTACACGTGAATAGTAACTTTGGGCCTGCACCAAACATACCACTATTACACGTGAATAGTAGCTTTAGGCCTGCACCAAACATAGCACTATTACACGTGAATAGTAACTTTAGGCCTGCACCAAACATAGCACTATTACACGTGAATAGTAACTTTAGGCCTGCACCAAACATAGCACTATTACACGTGAATAGTAACTTTGGGCCTGCACCAAACATACCACTATTACACGTGAATAGTAGCTTTAGGCCTCCATCAAACATAGCACTATTACACGTGAATAGTAGCTTTAGGCCTGCACCAAACATAGCACTATTACACGTGAATAGTAGCTTTAGGCCTGCACCGAACATAGCACTATTACACGTGAATAGTAGCTTTGGGCCTGCACCAAACATAGCACTATTACACGTGAATAGTAGCTTTAGGCCTGCACCGAACATAGCACTATTACACGTGAATAGTAGCTTTGGGCCTGCGCCAGTCACAGCACTATTACATGTGAACAGTAGACTTAGGCCTGTGCCAGATAGAGCACAAGTGCAGGTGAACAGTAGATTTATATGGTTTCAGAATTGTAGAAGAGGGAGAGGAGCAGGCCCATACGTGTAATGCACATTAGACAAAGGCAGAGTTATAGAAAAGGATAGAGTCAGAGAGAGCGAACGAACAAAACAAGTTTCATTCAAAATGCAGGCGCACACATACAATGCACAGTAGAAAGGGACAGCCATCTAAAAGGGCGTTCTTCTCCATGAACAAACCGAGTTTCATTCAAAATCTGCCGTGGGCAATAATTTAGAACATGGCATGGGCATAGGGTAGTGAGCACGTCACATGGAAGTCTTACAGGAAAAGATTCTAATGTCTGCCAGTCAAAAATCCCACTTACCGCTCAGGTATTGGGTTGTATGGCCACAAAGTTAGTTACTTCCCTTGACCAAACTCTTCGTCCATTCTTGACAATTTATCTTTTACAAACAACTTTCTTTCTTTCTCCGTTTTGTACAATAATATTATGCCAGAACAGGGGAGAAAATAAAGAGTACTTCAACGCTCAGATCCAGCAATTACTGAATTTCTTATTTCAACGATGAACTGCTGTTGAAAGCCTTCCAATACTTTTACTTTAAGCCGAATCACGTTGCTTTTAGCTAAGGAAAAAAAAACACTGCCCTTTCAGTTTGCCCTGATATCCTCACACTAAAAGAAGCAGCAAGCATGGCTAATGGGTGCAGAATACACCAGTCTGCAGAACCCAGAAATTAATCTGTCACACACATACACATATTTTGTTCACATCAAAATCCAAGAGCGTGAGCACACACACGCACGCTTACATTCTTGCTTGAGAGCATGAGCCAACTCGCACATATACAAACCACACACACACACACACACAACAAACACGAGCCAATTTCAAATGATCCAGTTTTCGCGCACAAACCTGGCCACAGTACCTCATACACACCTGTTTATAGTTCTACGCATGTCACCAGCCCCTTTGCACATCGCCAGTCACCTGTCTATTATCCACATTCCCAGCATTCACCTCGCACCACATCACCAACAATGCCTCGCAGTTTCCAAACACCTGCTGATACGGGACCACTGTCATTATCACAGTTGTCCTCTGACAGCAGGTCGTAGGGGAGGGACTGCCTTGACAAATTCTTGGGTGGCTAGAGATCTCCCTGGCCCTCCGTCCCGACTGGGTCGGTCGCACAAGCACAGAGCTTCACGTTGTTTCGGGGTATCCGAGGTCGCATGACACATTGCTGGTGAACTGCGACGTGTCACTGGCAGTATGTAACACTGTCAAAGGCTGCACAGCAGAGTGAAACTACCTTTCCCTGTAGACGTGCACGGCATCGTCTGTATCAACCCGACTGTTCTTAGTTCTTGCAGCCAATCACTGCCGACATTATACATTAATGAAAGTGTCTCGGATCATTTCAACACGACTCCGAAGAAACGGCACAGCAGTGTCAGTTCCAACCTTTTCCTTCTCAAATAGAACTTGGCATCATATTGTTTGTACATAGCCCTTCTAAAATACAACTTGGCATCATATTATTTGTACATTGCCTTTCTTCTCAAATAGAACTTGGCATCATATTATTTGTACATAGTCTTTCTTCTCAAATAGAACTTGGCATCATATTATTTGTACATTGCGTTTCTTCTCAAATAGAACTTGGCATCATATCATTTGTACATAGCCTTTCTTCTCAAATAGAACTTGGCATCATATCATTTGTACATAGCTTTTCTTCTCAAATAGAACTTGGCATCATATTATTTGCACATAGCCTTTCTTGCACCGACTGCCTAAACCAGACAGATGAAACAGTTGATGCCACGCACACCCACTCTAAAGGTTTGCTTTGCAGCCTGTTACTATTTCAGAACACCGACAGCGACTTGTCACAACGCTCCGACATTGGCTGATTGATGTGTGCTTGATGGACACACCTTGTCAAAATACCAAGACCTTTGTTTTCCTTTTTCTTTTTTTCCTGCGCACCTACATTCTAAAACCACAGCAAGTGGTATGAATGGAGATTCTATAAGCCCCTCGTGCATTTTAGCAACAAAGGATGAAATTTATTTGACTTTAAGCGGTATGGTGCTTAAGAGTAAAGGTTATCCCGTCAAAATACTGTTGGCAGTCATCATGTTTCAGTTAAGAAAGATTACTATGGACAGACGGCAAAAAAAAAGAAACCTGAAACTTTGCAATTTACCTAAATAAACCATTTCAATGTATGGGGGAAAGTGTGAGTTTGTAATTTTCGTATGGTAAGTGTGTATGATAACATTTATTCTTAATCTTATACAGTCATTTGTACTTTAGGGCTTCTGAATAAGCCAGCATCACGGTCATTGTCAGTACTCAGCCATGGACTGTCAGTTCACTCCAGGACTTCTGAGGAAGGGGGAAGTCTGCGTCTGAGATGTCCATTCTTCACCCTACCCTGTAGAGCAGTCCTGTCCTGGACAAGGTGTCATGATGCGATTACATGCTTCAATAGAGGAAAGCTTACAACATCTGATGACTGCAAGACATTCTTGCACTGAACTGAATGCTTGACTTCGATATTCATCTGGAACTGAATGTACCAGACACAGAGGAGTCATCTGAAGCTTGTCCAAAACTCTGCAAGTGTACAGACTCATCCGCTCATTCCCCTCCAACAGAGAGCCCTTGCCCAGACAGGAAACGCTCACTTGTGCTAGATCCATGACCGAGCGATCATTATCATCAGTCTGTGGCTCAGTAGATGGTGTTCTGTAAAGGTTGGACCAGCACAGGCACTAAACTAAGGAAGTGTAAGGCAGTGAGTGACCCTGCAGGCATGGAGTGTCTCCTCTGGTGGGTTGCCACACCGTGACTCGATACTGATCACTTCCTTGGAACGCCGAGGTCGTGACGCATAGAATTTGGATGTGGCTGGAGTGAGAAGCAACAGTAGAACGCAACTGGGAAGTACGGGACAGGGAGGTAGAAGGGGGGGGGGGGGGGGGGGGGGGGGGTGGAGACTTAAAACAAATAAACAAAACCCTCATGAGACCTAAAACAAAACCTTCAGCAAGCCTACAAACTGCCTTCCATTCTCATCCATCAGAGAAGCCTGGTCGGCTCAACGCGAAGAGCTTACCTATGAGGTCCACCAGCCTGTCCAGCATGCCTTTGTCATCGGAGTTCATCGTGGGCGTGACCGACTCTTTGCTGCCGGGTCCAGGGCTGGAAGTGTCCAAAGCGCTGAGTGCCCGCTGCACCTCCACCTGTGCGTACAGTCGCACCCCAATGCTGAAGGTTATTTTTTCTTTATATCCAAATTTCACAGTATTGTGACTCGTCTTATAACTTTTTGTTATTTCTTTCTGCAAGCCTGAGACTTACAACAACAAAAAAGAAAAAAACTACAAAAAAAGAAATGACCCAGAGCTTGTAACCAGATCAGCTGATGTGGATTCATTCATTCACCACGAAAGTTTGTGCGCTTATCGAAAATACGATGTTAAGTCGAGGTATGCTGTTGTATATAATTTTTCTCTTTCTGTTATTAAGTGTAATGCTATTTTAGTAAAGAAAAATATATACATGAGGCGAATATATCGTGTATTTTCAATTACATTTCATACTCGACTCCCTTTGCTACTTCCTATACAAAATGAACCCATGTTTGTATGATAACAAATATGGTCCACCAGTGTGTGAAATCCATGAATTAGCTGAAATTTTACTAACCAATAGACGAGAAAGATTTTTCAAAACACCCTCAAAGAAAAGCATATAATAACAGCATTTTGTTTTCTTAATTTACAAGTTGTTTCTGTATGTTTCTAATTCGCAAGATCCGCAGTATGTAGACCTCAGCGATTCGACTTATCATCGGCTTTTCCGTTTCTCTGCCACTGATCACCTCTCTTCCTCAGCTCACCATTCTCCATTGATAAACAAGCCTGTCCACCTCTCCCATCGTCTGTAACAGCTTGGAGATCTCAGTCCCATGATAAACAAGCCTGTCCACCTCTCCCATCGTCTGTAACAGCTTGGAGATCTCAGTCCCATGATAAACAAGCCTGTCCACCTCTCCCATCGTCTGTAACAGCTTGGAGATCTCAGTCCCATGATAAACAAGCCTGTCGACCTCTCCCATCGTCTGTAACAGCTTGGAGATCTCAGTCCCATGATAAACAAGCCTGTCCACCTCTCCCATCGTCTGTAACAGCTTGGAGATCTCAGTCCCATGATAAACAAGCCTGTCCACCTCTCCCATCGTCTGTAACAGCTTGGAGATCTCAGTCCCATGATAAACAAGCCTGTCGACCTCTCCCATCGTCTGTAACAGCTTGGAGATCTCAGTCCCATGATAAACAAGCCTGTCCACCTCTCCCATCGTCTGTAACAGCTTGGAGATCTCAGTCCATGATACAAAGCTTCATCGCGAGATCCTAGTAAGTCGGACCCCGAACCCATTTTCGGAGTATCCGCCAAAGCCGCGTCAAAGGGAGCACAAAGCGTTTACACGTGTCGGATTTAGACTGCTCATTATTACCTCCCTTCCCGCTCATCGCTTGTCTTGGGTCGAGGGCTTGCAAGTTAGTTAGTTAGTTAGTGTTTATAGGGTCCAGCGGACTACTAGGAGCCAAATCAGGACCTCAGCTATCATATCTAAGTCTCTAGATAGGGCTTGCAAGTGGTATTAGCGGTCTTCCGCTTCTTTGACACAGTTCTGGTACCTGTAAACTCTCCGATTTTCCACGATAGAAGCGTGAGATGGAATTGAACCAGACTAAATCTGTCGCTTGACGCTGCATACTGATCAACACGGTGTCCCACACTTTTCATCACCGTCATTTCCCCCCCCCCCCCCCCCCCCCCCAAGTAAATCTCTCCAGAAACAAGTGAGCAAGGCGGCAGTGGTATTGTTGTCAGTCTTGGTCCATGGTAGCCCATTCACTAGCTGTGCATTAGAGACAACTCTTTATTCTGTTATCCTGTTTGGAAAAATAAAAACAAACATGTCTTAATCACCCAACTGCTCCCCCGCCCTGTCAGCCCATATGGAAGGAGTGTAGAGAGGAGTTTTTACAGAGAGGGAGTCTTTAATAGGGGGAAGAGTGTTATCAGTGAGCCTTATGAGGAGGGGTCTCGAAAGGAAGTTTTTACGGTCCGGATTCTTTATCGGGGGTCTTGATACGGGAGTCGTCATTATGGTCTAATCTTTACAGGGAAGCTGTCTTTTCATGTTAGCGTTTATAAGGAGGGGGGTTCTAATACGGAGGAAAGTGTTCATAGGGAGAGAGACTTCACATGAAAGAAAACTCTGTACAAGGATTGTCCTTCATTGGGAGCTTTCGGGAAGACGATGTAAAAGATGAACCAACAGGCGAACCGAGATTTTCATTTTTATTAAGTGGTGAGAAGTTGACAGAAATGCACAGCCCATCACATCTGTTAGAACATTAAAAGAAAATAAAAGAAAGAAAAATGAAAGAAAGTTTAATTAACTTAGTCTTTCTTTTTCCTTTTAAAATCCAACTTACTCTTCAACACTGTTAATATCAATGTTGATTCCCTCTCGCATCCCCTCCCAAAACATCACCTGCACGTCTTCGTTGAGGTCCTTGAGCTGCTCCTGAACGATCTGAAGCTCGGATCTGAGGTCCTCCTGCAGGTCTTTGACATGCCTCTCGATCAGGGTGCCCAGCTCCTCTTGAATGCGCTTGTCTCGTTTCTGGGACGAGACAAAGAGGCAACACAAAATGAATCGACAGAGCAAAACAGGTTGTAATGCTAGCGAGAGATAAATCGTTAAAGGCTCGTAGGATGGACGCTCAGAGAAACTGCTACACAGATCGACAATTTAAAGGGGGGAAAAATCCTTCAATCCGAAATGAATCGTCCTAGCAAACTTAATTGTATACTGTTTGTCTGCCATCTTCAGAGATAATGGGGTATGGTGTGCATGCAGATTCATTCTGTGTGTGTGTGGTGTGTGTGTGTGTGTGTGTGTGTGTGTGTGTGTTGTACACACACAGAAACACACATACAAATACACGCGTATAGACACAGACGGACGAAAAAGACACGTATCGGCAAGAGCAGGAATTCGCGTGAGACATGGCCAGCAGAACCGGTTAGAGGGGTTACAGTGTGACTATGAACTAAGGCACAGACCCACCATCACTACCACAATGCAGTGAGGTCTCTGTGTTAATTCAGTGTGACCATGACCTGACACACACATCCTACCATTCCCAGGCGGCCCTCTCATAACACACACTGCGATTCTGAACTAACTCCACCACATATCCTACGTTGGGTCAGGATAAAATTCAGCGATGGCTCTCTGATAATACGATTTGGCCACAACTTTAAGCTACAGATCCTGAAATACAGCGTGACCACGAACTAAGCAGCATATCTCTCGCAATATAGAATACAAATCGGATATACCCTCTCTAATGACGCATCACGATGACCTGTGCCATTGACCCTGTATCTCGTTTTTCGTAGAATACAATTTTGGTGACAGCCGTCTGACAACGCAGTGTGTGACCACCAACCAGGCAGGACACGGATTATTCATTCCCCGGGTTTTCAAAGAATACAGTCGGCGACAGCTCAGAGTGCTGGCTTTCCTTCCCATTCAGCCAACGAACACACTGGAAACCGTCACCCATCTGTTACGTCTGTATCGTAGCCTATGACCCCCGGACTTGATGAACAGAAAGAGTTTTGACGGGTAGACGGAGTGTGAGATCGCATCGCATGAACTCCAGATCTGGCTATGCTGGCCCCGCGCTTCTCAACAGTCGCCCACTTTTGGGCTGGCCACCCTAATAAAGACTGTGACAGTAAGACCGTTGGCAGAAAGAAGACTAAGACACGAAGGGTGGGACAGGAAGACTATGACACGAAGGGTGGGACAGGAAGACTATGACAAGAAGGGTGGGACAGGAAGACTATGACAAGAAGGCTGGGACAGGAAGACTATGACAAGAAGGGTGGGACAGGAAGACTATGACAAGAAGGGTGGGACAGGAAGACTATGACAAGAAGGGTGGGACAGGAAGACTATGACAAGAAGGGTGGGACAGGAAGACTATGACAAGAAGGCTGGGACAGGAAGACTATGACAAGAAGGGTGGGACAGGAAGACTATGACAAGAAGGCTGGGACAGGAAGACTATGACAAGAAGGGTGGGACAGGAAGACTATGACAAGAAGGCTGGGACAGGAAGACTATGACTCGAAGGGTGGGACAGGAAGACTATGACACGAAGGGTGGGACAGGAAGACTGACTCGAAGGGTGGGACAGGAAGACTATGACTCGAAGGGTGGGACAGGAAGACTTTGACTCGAAGGGTGGGACAGGAAGACTATGACTCGAAATGTGGGACAGGAAGACTATGACACGAAGGGTGGGACAGGAAGACTATGACTCGAAGGGTGGGGCAGGAAGACTATGACACAAAGGGTGGGGCAGGAAGACTATGACACAAAGGGTGGGACAGGAAGACTATGACACGAACACAATGACATGAAAAATATGATACAAAGGCTATGACAGGAAGACTATGACACGAAGGGTGGGACAGGAAGACTATGACACAAAGGGTGGGACAGGAAGACTTTGACACGAAGGGTGGGACAGGAAGACTTTGACACGAAGGGTGGGACAGGAAGACTATGACACGAACACAATGACATGAAAAATATGATGCAAAGGCTATGACAGGAAGACTTGGACGCGAAGAGCATGGCATGAAGACTCGGACATGAAGAACATGGCAAGACGACTGACGTGACGACTGACGTGACGACTGACGTGAAGACTGACACGAATAATACGACATGCCGGCAAAACCCAAGGTTAGTTCACTGAAAAAGGAATGGCCTGATTTTTTCAGTAACACACTATTAGGACTTTGTGCACGCGCGCGTACTTACACACACACACACACACACACACACACGCACTCACACACTGAATTTATCGAATTTTCATATGCAATTGTGTTGTGTTTTACGAGAAGAATGCAAAAATTTACAATAAATGTAATTTTGACAGAAAAGGCTTTGTCAATTATTAAGCGAAATTAGAATGTTCTACGTCAACTTTTTGTTGTTGTTCTTTTCAAAATTCACTTTCGCTGTAATCTAAACGTGAAAGCCGATTTCTATTCGTCAAAGGAACTATCTAGAATGTGCACATCAAGAATATTGTCCACACACACACACACACACAAATGGTTTTACGAAAATCCCACTTTTTTTTTTTTTTAACCATTTCGCAAAACCCATTATACGTCAAGCAAACACACACATACTTGCGCACGCGCGCGCGCGCGCTCACACACACACATACACACGCGCACGCGCGCGCGCACACACACACACATACACACGCGCACGCGCGCGCGCAACACACACACACACACACAGACAGATCTCCCTTTCACTCTGTTCTCTCCTTCGTTCCTCTCTCCCTCCTAAAAACAAAGAGCAGGGATCTTTCATTGGCATAAACCACAGTGCAGCTGCCTCCAGCCACAATAAAGAGTCCTCCTTCTTCCCCCCCCCCCCCCCTCCCTCTCTGCTCCCTCCTGTCCTTCCCCTCCCACACCTCCGTTCGTGTCTCCAGGGCTTGCGGACATCAAAAGGAAATGAAGAAGGCGACAAAGGAAATGAGCTCTCCCTCATATTCACGTGGCGCAGTGACATGCATATAAAAACCACACTTACAAACAGAGAGCGAGAGAGAGAGAACATGTACGACTACTGTGAGCCCCCCACGTCATCAGTCGAGTCAATTAACTGAAAAGGCCGGCTTGAAGACAGCATTATTACGACTTTCTGACTGTGTGTATGCCCACATGTTCGCATGCTAACGTACGCCAGCAAGTGTGAAAGACGCGCGCGCGCGCGTGTGTTTGCATGCGTTTTTCTCTGTGTGATGTGATTTAATGTGTGTTTGCGAGCGCGCCCGTATACGTTCGAGTGCGTGTGCAAAGCAATAAGGCGCAACAACTAACAATTAAAGCAAAGTGACATTCTGTCAGTATTTCAATGAAATCGGACCCGAATTCGAAGAAACAATGATTGAAGGTGGGGGTGGGGGCTGACACTCATTGAAAAGCACTGTAATTGAAGCTTGGTTCCACTTCGGAAAACAACAGAGTAAAACAAACAAAATATTAGGTAAGATTAATCGAGAACAAAACGTTGGGGAAGAGTATCCTAACTGAAAAGCACTGTAATTGATGCTTGGTTCCACTTCGGAAAACAACAAGAGTAAAACAATCAAACAAAATCTTAGGGAAGATTAACTGGGAGCAAAATGTTGGGGAAGAACATCCGGGAGCAGAAATGTTGGGGGGAGGAGGGGGAGGGGAGATAAATGGGAACAAAAATGTTATGTAAGATCACAGTTCATAGATATTGGGGAAAGGATGCTCCGACACACAACTGTTGGGGAAGAATAACACACAACTATTGGGGAAGAATAACACACAACTGTTGGGGAAGAATAACCGGAACACAACTGTTGGGGAAGAATAACACACAACTGTTGGGGAAGAATAACACACAACTGTTGGGGAAGAATAACACAACTGTTGGGGAAGAATAACACACAACTGTTGGGGAAGAATAACACAACTGTTGGGGAAGAATAACACACAACTGTTGGGGAAGAATAACAAACAACTGTTGGGGAAGAATAACACACAACTGTTGGGGAAGAATAACACACAACTGTTGGGGAAGAATAACACACAACTGTTGGGGAAGAATAACACAACTGTTGGGGAAGAATAACACACAACTGTTGGGGAAGAATAACCACAACTGTTGGGGAAGAATAACTGGAACACAACTGTTGGGGAAGAATAACACACAACTGTTGGGGAAGAATAACACACAACTGTTGGGGAAGAATAACTGGAACACAACTGTTGGGGAAGAATAACACACAACTGTTGGGGAAGAATAACACACAACTGTTGGGGAAGAATAACTGGAACAACTGTTGGGGAAGAATAACACACAACTGTTGGGGAAGAATAACACACAACTGTTGGGGAAGAATAACACACAACTGTTGGGGAAGAATAACTGGAACAAGTGGAAGAATAACACAACTATGGAGAATACACAAACTGTGGGGATAAAGTGGAAAATAACACAACTGTTGGGGAAGAATAACACACAACTGTTGGGGAAGAATAACACAACTGTTGGGGAAGAATAACACACAACTGTTGGGGAAGAATAACACAACTGTTGGGGAAGAATAACACACAACTGTTGGGGAAGAATAACACACAACTGTTGGGGAAGAATAACACACAACTGTTGGGGAAGAATAACACACAACTGTTGGGGAAGAATAACACAACTGTTGGGGAAGAATAACACAACTGTTGGGGAAGAATAACACACAACTGTTGGGGAAGAAAATAACACAACTGTTGGGGAAGAATAACACACAACTATTGGGGAAGAATAACACACAACTGTTGGGGAAAATAACACACAACTGTTGGGGAAGAATAACACACAACTGTTGGGGAAGAATAACACACAACTGTTGGGGAAGAATAACACACAACTGTTGGGGAAGAATAACACACAACTGTTGGGGAAGAATAAACACACAACTGTTGGGGAAGAATAACACACAACTTTGGGGAAGAATAACACACAACTTTGGGGAAGAATAAACACACAACTGTTGGGGGAAGAATAACACACAACTATTGGGGAAGAATAACACACAACTGTTGGGGAAGAATAACACACAACTGTTGGGGAAGAATAACACACAACTATTGGGGAAGAATAACACACAACTGTTGGGGAAGAATAACACACAACTATTGGGGAAGAATAACACACAACTGTTGGGGAAGAATAACACAACTGTTGGGGAAGAATAACACACAACTGTTGGGGAAGAATAACACACAACTGTTGGGGAAGAATAACACACAACTATTGGGGAAGAATAACACACAACTGTTGGGGAAGAATAACACACAACTGTTGGGAAGAATAACACACAACTATTGGGGAAGAATAACCGGAACACAACTGTTGGGAAGAATAACACACAACTGTTGGGGAAGAATAACACACAACTATTGGGGAAGAATAACCGGAACACAACTGTTGGGGAAGAATAACACACAACTGTTGGGGAAGAATAACACAACTGTTGGGGAAGATAACACACAACTATTGGGGAAGAATAACTGGAACACAACTGTTGGGAAGAATAACACACAACTGTTGGGGAAGAATAACACACACAACTGTTGGGGAAGAATAACACACAACTGTTGGGGAAGAATAACTGGAACACAACTGTTGGGGAAGAATAACACACAACTGTTGGGGAAGAATTGTTGCAATCAAAAAACATTGGGGAAGAACGGTCAGATCAAAAATGTTGGACCAGACTGCACGAACAGAGTAATACATGGATAAAATGTTGGGGAAGAATACTTTGGAATATCAAAGTTGGACCGAAGAAATTGAAACTCATAAAATATTCGGGAGGACATAATAGTGCGAAGAAAATTCTTGGGGAAAAACAGTCGGGAGCTAAATATGGTAGAATTGTCAGAACAGAGTCACTAGGAACAAAACGTTGAGGAAGAACAGTCTGAAGCAAAAATGATGGGGGGGGGGGGGGGGGGGGGGGGGGGGGGGGGGGGGGGGGGGGGGGGGGGGATACTCGAAAACTCTTGTAGGGAAATGAAAAGTCGGGAACAGTGTATGAAGAATAATACTGGGGAACAAACATGGATGAAAAAAAATTAACTTCGGAATAAAAAAAATTGTTGGGAGACAATGTTGACTATGAAATACTGGGGATGAGGACTCGGGGATATCAATGTCGGGGGGTACATGGTTAGGAACAACTGTATTGGGAAAGAACTGTCGAGAACAAAGAGTTTGCAGACCCAGGGCGCGCTGTTGAGTGTGCTGGATTGGCCGCTGGGAGCTTGGTGGTTCACTTACCCAGAGTTCCTGAGCTGAGGTTTTGTTTGTTTTGTTTTTATAGCCCTGTCTAGCTCCCATCCTGAGGTGCATGTGCTAGGGACCAAACTACAACACACTCACGCGCACGCACGCACGCACACACACACACACACACACACACACACACACTGTCAACCTCGGTGTAATGTCAGTGGAGGAAGGACTAGCGCACAGCCCAAACACCTCACAGCTTGCTTACGATCTCATCATTTTATCATGCTTCGTCACATCAAACACTAGAAAAGGGCTATAACTTACTACACATGTTCATAGAACGAAACATTCAATGCATATGGAAGCAAATGAAATAAAACATTCTCTCTTTCCCTGAACTTCACAAAATCATTTATCTAAAACATCATTGACTAACCCGGGTAAAAATAGTTTTCTACTTTACCTGGCCAGGTGATCTTAACTATTCACGAATCACTGTCTTTTCTTTTCTTTTCTTTTTCTTTTCACTGTCACTTTCCAACACGACACAGCTGCTGGCACGGTGTTGGTCTGATGGCACCGGTCAGCTGGACTGCGGGCGCCGGTCAGCGGGACTGTGATGAAAGTGGCGCTGGCCAATTATGAGGTCGAACCCAGTGGGATAGAACAGTGACTATCAACATCGATCTTTTCCCTCCTTTCTTTCTTCCTGCTTTAACGCATTGCACTCTCTCTCTCTCTCTTCTAGTCTGCTTTTATTCAAATGGACATGGTTGCTTTTTTTTTTCTTTTTTCTTTTCTTTCTTTTCTTCTTCATTAGTTAGCAACTTCCTCAGTCCTTCCCTTGCAGACTATCTCATGCCAATCTCTCAACTTGGTTCTTTTCCCTCTCCTCCCCTCATCCTCTCTCTGCCCTTCTCTCCTGCAGAGCTCCACTCGGGAAACCTCTCTCTCTCTGTCTCTCTGTTCGTTCTTCCCTCGTTCTCTCTGTTCGTTCTCTCTCCCTCCTTCCCTGTAGGCGAGACCCTACTTCCCCGAACTTCTCCCCTCTCTCTCTGTCTGTTCGTTTTTCCTCCTTCTCCCCTCTCTCACTCACGCATTCCTTTTTTCGTTCCGATCTGTCCAAAAAGGGCGAGTACCTTTGGGTCAGTATTTTTACCGCCCTGACACCGAAGTTATCCCCCTCTAATTCCATTGGATGTCCAAATCTGACAGTCACCCCTACACACCTTACTCTCTGTGGTGGTCAATTGGGTCATTTAATTGATTAGCTAGATTTCACCCCACCACACACTCCCTTCCCCCCTTTCCTACTTGACTGGCCCGTGTGGCTTAAGTCGTGGACACTGGTCAGTGTAAAGTGGCTGCTGAGTCTGGGTGGGCCCCAAACGACGTCTGAGTAACAATGACGCTGGTTCACAAAGTGGCTAGATGATCCTGCGCCCGGCGCTACGACTCGTCTCGCTAGACATCGAGGCGTGGGTCAAACGGCTTAGTCAGTCTGGGTGATCGTACCGTCTCTGCGAAGCCTCTCCACTAAGCTTAATTGGCCGGATCCGAACCTGGGCCCGGTCTAAAGTGGCGCCAAGATGTCTGCGTTTGGACTTATGTCCAGACAAAATTTGGGTGGCGACTCCCCCAAATTGGGTTGTCTCTTCTTTTGGTCCGTGACAATTTCCCCCTTGCAAAAAGACCATGCTCCGCATTGTCTCAAAACAACGGTACAAAAAAACAACAACCGAATTGCTGACACACAAACTACACGCGCAAAGTTGAAAAATGCTTTTCAACAACGGTTTATTTTAAAATTTCAAAAAATATCATTGGGATACCACTCCAATGAGTTATCATTGACGGCGCTCTTGCGTTATTTTAACTCATTTTATAACGACCTCTGTGCGCACTTTGCCCTTTCCCCCACCTGCGGGTTTGCCATATCTTCTCTTCACAATTCTTATGAAAAGCACAATATAATATGATCACGATCCATGAACTTCACTGAGGAATCTCCATCCTCACTTATTGCAAATAATGCAAACACTACACAAGCGACTGATGCTCCAAGCATAACTACATTCACATGAACAAGTCTCACAAAGAAATATGAAAAAGTCTCACACAAAATAATATGAAACCCTAGCCAACTGGGAATGAAACCCATATCCAATCAACGTAACTGTCATCAACACATTATTATCAAAAAAGCACCCCGGATATGATGACTTCCTCTGAGTTGCAGCTTGCTAGACTACACGACTTAAATAGTCAGCTCCGACATTCTGTCGACCCGGATGTACTGCACTCGATACCCGTAGGGTGCAGTGCCATGCCCAACGCAGCACTCTGCTGTTTTTCAACTGCGCCTCCTGCAGGAATTTGAGTGGTTTGGGGGAACTGTTTTCTTCACGAACTCCCTTTCCCATACAAGTTTTTTGTGGTTTTTGGGAAGGGCCCCCACGACAGCTAAACACCCTTTTCCACCGGGTTTCGTACCCCCCTTCACAGGGGGGAAATTCCTGCTAGCATATCTCACAAGGGAAAATCGACCCCATGCCCTGTAACAATTCTGCAAACCCATTTCCCCCACCTTTATGCATCCCCCCCGCAACAAAAAAAGGTTTTTGGGGCCTTTTCTGGTAGCTTCAAAATGGGGGGGAACCTAGTCTTTCCAACCCGTCTGCAGTCTTTCCTGCAGCGGACCATTTCGACCACGGGGGTGGCCCGGCCCTTTACCAAATCACTGGGGGACTCGGGATTTTTCGCCCAAAATTTGGGGGCAAACTCCCATAGAACCCCAAAAAAACCCAGCAACCCTGGGTTCTGTTTTGGGGCTTTGGTCTCCTGAAATTTACTCCTCCCCTTTCCCTTTCCCCCTGCTTTGTGTCCCCCGACAACAAAACCTAGGAACTCCCCTTCTGCTAGCCCCTTTATCAGGCACATCCCCGTATGACCCTTTTGGGAAAATTAGGGAAAAAAACCCCCTTTTTTTGCTGGGTTCCTTCACCCATCAAAGAGGGTTGCGCCCTATGGCTAGTCTCACGCTGAATTATTTGCGGGAAAATTCGATGGAAAATTTTGGTTTCCCCTTTACATCAACGTTTAATTTCCCCACCGCCTTTTTAGTGATGGGGAAAGGTCCCTTTCCCAAAGCAATAGAAATTTTTGTGACCCGTGGGAAGCAGTTCCAGGACCCTTTACTCCCACCTTGGGGGGGGGTTTCTTCCTCACCTTCCCGTATATTTTCTTCTTCTGACCGCCCCCAGCCTCCGCAAACCTTCCTTTTCAACCCTTTCATGGCTTAAACCCTGGGGCCCCCCTTTGGGAAAGGGGGCGATTTTGGGGCCCAAACAGGGTCAACAGCCACCCCCTAATGGGTGTCAATTAAAAGGGGGCTGTTTAAGGGGGCGCCTTCCCCTTTTACCCCCCTTTTTGGGGACCTTGACACACGGCACATACATGCAGAAAAGCTTGATGTCTGCCATTGCTGGGGCCAAAAAGAAATCATCAAAAATTCGGTCAGCTGTTTTGCTGGTGGCCCAATGAACCCCCCTTGCCCCTCGTGACCCCCCGGGGCAGGGCGGGGCACGATTAAAACCCGTGGTTTCCTCTAAAATTGGGGGTAAACCTTTCCCGTTTTTCCCCTTGGGGAACACTCGGTACAAACCCGCCTTTCACAAAAATTCTGCCCACCTCCTCTAACCCCCTGTTTTCTCCCAAACCCCTTTCCAACCCCCAAAACTTCCAAAGGCGAAGGGCTTTTTCCCGGGGCTGGGCCCCAAACTCATCAGGCAAACATCTATGCCCCCAAATTCCTTGCCCGGAAAAGGGCTAAAGGGTTTTTTAACCCTTTTCCCCCCTTTTTGGGGCCCCGGTTTTAACTGCTGCCCCCGTTGCAGTCAACAACTCGGGTCCCCTGGATCCCTTGCAAACCTGGGGAAAATTTCCCAAAGATCAAAAACCCTGAAGGGTTTTTCTCCACACCCAAAGCGGGCAACTCGCCTAGAAGGGAAGGGGGACGTATTTTATCTTACCACGGAAACTTCCCCCCACAATGCCCTCGATTAGAGTACAGGGCTGGAGTTGGGCCCTTTTCAAATTCCCCCCCTTTTTCGACCAACGTTGTTCGTAATACCCCCCCATGAAAAAACCAGTGTTTTGGGAAACGTTTTAAACCCCTTTCTGGGCCCAAACCAAACCCTTCCCTTTCCCCGGTAACGAAAAAAATTTACCAGGGCCCTTCCCTCCCCGACCTGGGCTGCGTCCCTGCTAGCCATAAGCTGCACTCCACCCCTTCAAATGAACCCTTTTGGGGGTTTCCCCTGCAGGTCTTTCCCTTGGGCACCCTTACCACCTCTTCAAAGGGGGCCCGCCCCCTGGGAAACCCCTTTCCCACAAACCCCGCCACATGTCCCTTCTTTGGACAAATGAAAAACCTTTTTAAAGTCCTTTTCCCCTCTTCGGCCCCCCCCACTGGGGTTTTCAGAAATTTTCAGAAAACTCTTTCCAGCTCCTTGGGACCCTTTTTCCAAACCCGTGCCTAGAAAACCCTTTTTTCCGGGACCTTCGTGCCCCAAAAGGGCCCTTTTATACACCTCTGGGGAATTTTCAAAATTTTCCCGCTGTTTTGGGGTGGCTTTCTTCAAAAGTATGGTTAACTCAGGGCCCCAACCCAAAAAAATCGGTTTTTTCATAACTAGCTCTTTTAATTCCCGCGAACTCCTTCTTTTTAAAAACTCAAAATCTAACCCTTTCTCAAAATTTTGTGATCTAACGGGTTTCCCCAAAATGAGGTACGGCTCCCCCGCTTGGAATTTTGCCCGAAAAATTTCTTCCTGAAACCCCCCCTCTGTGTGGTCAAATCCCATTTAAAACTCCTTTTAAAAGCACAAAAACAGACTGGGGGGGTTAAGCTGGAAAAAGCAAGTGAAAAATTTTTTGGGAATGGGGGGACCCCCGGCCGTATCGCCGGGCAAAAGGGCGGCCCCACCCGGAGGGAAAACCCGGGCGGTCCAAAAGGGTTCGAAACGACTGAGGAGGGATAATCGAATCGGGGCCTTAAAGGTTTGGGGAATTGGGTCGGGGGGGGGTACCCGCGCCAAGAGCACGGAAACCGGGAAATCCCATCCCGGTGGCCCCCTTTTTCTCCTTTTTCTAAATCTAATTGAACCCCTTTTAAACTTCCGTTCCGGGGTTTCTTTTAAATTGAAATTCTTTAATCTTCTGTTTCCGGGGTTTGGGGGTCATTCTTTCTGTTTCCGGGGTTTTCTCATTCTTTCTGTTTCCCGCCCCTGCTAAATTTTTCCGGGGAAAACGGCGGCTTTTGGCGTTCATCCCCTTTCCCCTTTTTTTGGTTTTTTAACGAAGGGACCAAATCATTTTCCCCGAAAAGCCTAAACCCCACGAGCAACACCCCACCAATTGTTTTAATTTTGGGGTGTTTTTTTCTTTCCCCATTAACTCCTTTTTTTTTTTTGAACAAAAATTTTTTAACAACGACAGCCCAAAATGGTGGTTACCGACACGATTAGGGAAGGACAAACCCATGTATAATATTTGCCTGGGGCCAAAGTAGTTTGTTTTTTTAAGGGGCCACGCCTGACCCCAAAATAGAGCGATTTTTAAAGGGAATCTTGCGAAATAAAATTAAATTTGGGGGGGAAAGCCAACCAAATAAAACACGGGGGAAACAATGCCAACCCAGTATTTTTAAAAAATTTTGGGAAAATACAGTAAACAAACCCCCGGGCTTTGGGTTTTCAATACTAATCCCCCCCAGCTTCCTCTTGAGAAGTTGGGAAAAATTATAATAAATGGGCCCGAATTTTCCGGGGAGGGTCGCCAATTAAAAGTCAACCCCGGGGAAAGGCAGTGGGAAGGCTACGCAAAAGCCCCAAAAAAACTCAAAACTTGCTTACGACTCATTCATATATATGCCCTTTCCCTCAAACCCCAAAAAACTAGATAAATCTATAACTTTTTTTCACATGTTTAAAAGAAAAAACATCAAAGCAAAGGAAGCAAATGAAATAAAACATTCTCTTTTTCCTGAACTTCACAAAATCATTATCTAAAACATCATTGACTAACCCGGGTTAAATAGATTCTACTTTACCGGGCAGGTGATCTAACTATTCACGAATCACGGCTTTCTTTCTTTTCTTTTTCTTCACTGTCACTTTCCAACACGACACAGCTGCTGGCATGGTGTTGGTCTGATGGCACCGGTCAAGCTGGACTGCTGGCGCCGGTCAGTGGACTGCTGATGAAAGTGGCGCTGGCCAAGTATGAGGTCAAAACCCCAGTGAGGATAGAACAGTGACTATCAAAAATCGATCTGTTCCCCTTTTCTTCTTCCTGCATTAACGCATTGCACTCTCTCTCTCTCTCTTCTAGTCTGCTCTTATCAAATGGACATGGTTGCTTTTCTTTTCTTTTTTCTTTCTTTTTTTTCTTCTTCATTAGTTAGCAACTCTCCTCATCCTTCCTCTGCAGACTATCTCATGCCAATCTTCTCAACTTGGTTCTCTTCTCTCCTCCCTCATCTCTCTCTCTCTCTGCCCTTCTCTCCTGCAGAGCTCCACTCAGAACCTCCTTTTCTCTCTGTCTCTCTGTTCGTTCTTCCCCTCGTTCTCTCTGTTCGTTCTCACTCCCTGCCTTCCTGTAGGGGGAGAGCCTACTTCCCGAACTTCTCCCTCTCTCTCTCTGTCTGTTCGTTTTCCTTCCTTCTCCCTCTCTCACTCACGCATTCCTTATTCGTTCCGATCTGTCCAAAAAGGCGAGTACCCATTGGTC
>CM031601.1:28525274-28530274 GCA_018398815.1 Conus ventricosus
TGGCGGCGAGCGGTTGATGTTGGCGATACGTGTACATTCATTCTTCCCTTCTCTGTCCCTCTATTTCTTTTCTTCGTTTGGCTTCTTTCTTTCATTCTTCCCCCCTCCACCCCCCCCCCCCCAACAATTCTGTTTTTCCTTCTTTCCTTCTTCCTTCCTTTTATTCTCTCATCCTTTCTTGCTTTTATTTTTTCCTCATCTTTTTTTTTCTCTCTGCGTTCTGAGGATAGACTGAGTTATGCCCCGTCTGAATGGAACACGAGTTTGTGCAGTTGTTTACCTTGGGAGACCAACCCATCCCATAACACTTATTACATGTACACACGTAAGTGATTTCGCTCCCCCTCCCCCCCCCCCACCCCCCTTCTCTCTCTCTCTCTCTCCCTTCCCCCATCCCGCCCTCATCTCTCTCCCTCCCTCTCTCTCTCTCTCTCTGTCCTTGGGGATTGTCAAGTTACGCAATGGCCTAGCTCGTAGCATGATGGTGCGTCTCGTAACGCAAGCGGGACGCGTTTTAAACCTTTTCTTTTTTCCCTCTGCTTCATTATTATAGCAACAGCTATGTTTCCATGCCGTGAGAGAGGAAGTGGATGGTTTGGGCTTTTTTTTTTCTTTCTATCTTCCCCCCCCCCCCCCCCCCCCCCCCCCCCTTCTGTTCTTTTCTCTCTTTTTTTTTTTTGAACGCACCAGGGGAGAGAGATAGGACAGAGAGACAGAGACAGAGAGAGAGAGAGAGAGAGAGAGAGAGAGGGAAAGAAAGAAACACACACACACACATACAGAGAGAGAGAGAGAGAGAGAGAGAGAGAGAGAGAGAAAGAGAGAGAGAGAGAGAGAGAGAGAGAGAGAGAGAGAGAGAAACGAAATGATTTATTGCTTTAAAGCAGTACAGCTTCCTTAGCAATTCGAGTTGATCCACCATGATAGAAATAAACGCGGTACATGTTCGTCCGACATGGAAACCATGACAAACTTGTCCTTTTTTCAAACACAGTTCTGACATCTTTCATGTCACTGGTAAGGCACTGGTCACGATGATTCCGTCTGAGGCGTGAGTCTTGAGCCCAGGCTGTCATCCCAGGTAGAACAGGATAGGCCGTGTAGCGTCTCCAGCGTCCGTGCAGCACGTGCCTGGATGTCAGCGTGTTGTGTTCTGCTGACACGTTTTCCTCGGCGGAGACTGGCCAGTTTTGTCCGCTCCTCTGTCAACATGTGTCGGTCATCTTGCTTCACAAACCAGAACGAACAGTCACTGTCATCTGGCGTACACGGAACCTCCAACACCAGATCGTCCGATTCACAGAGTAATATGTCTGATCCACTGGGAAAGATCAAGAGCGATTTTTTCTGAACTTGTTTCTGCTCTTGTCTCTCAAGTGTCTCTGGACAGATTTTTCGGTCAGAGTGGCAACATAACGTTTAACGACACTTGTACTGAAACCTGCCACGAGGTTTTCATTGACCGGCTCGATGTCCGCGTCAGCTGGTGGAGAGAGGGCAGGGCTATCGATGTACTCACATGTTTCAGCACTATCGTTCAGGCGCAAAGTATCATTCTCCGATCTTACTGGATCATCCAAGCTGACCGAGTGACTCGAGTGTGTAGCCACTGTGTGTTCTGTTTCTGGGTCATGTCCACACAGGTTTTCAAGTCTTGCACCGGTCGAAGACGGAGTGTTCAAAACAGTTACAGTAGCTTCATCATGTTGTCCACTTGCCTGCCTCTCTTGCTGCTGTCGGGCTCTCTGCTGGTCACGTCGGATCTGGCTGGGAGGTTTTTTCCTGTAATACTGAACCTGTGTGTTGCGGTTCAGAACAGGATCCGCCATGTTTGTTGACATTTGGAAAGCGGCCGGCTTGAGGCGCAAAACCACCACAGTGTTTTCACCTTCTCCTGCAATTTTCCAGCTCGTGACGTTATTGTCCGTTAGCAGGGCGTTCAAGGTCGTCTCCACAGCTACTGGTAGTCCAGAAACTGGCATGTTTGCGAGGAAATTCGTCAAATTTATCGCAGATCAATCAGTGTGCGCCCTGTTGCTCCTGCTCAAGTCACGTGACCGCGAGAGAGAGCGAGAGAGAGAGAGACACACACACAAACATACACACACAACAGACAGAGAGAGAGGGAAAGAAACACACACACACTACACGAACTACACACACACACACACACACCACACACACACCCCCCCCTTTCCCAACTTCTCTCTCACCAAATCCAGATCACTCCTGTCCGAGTTGAGAGTCGCCGCCCGTGACGCTCGCGACGAGGACGACGTCCTGGCCGACGACGACGACGACGACGTCTTCTCCAAGGTGTCCTGCCGGTACTCCAGACTGCACTCCGACACGCCGGACAGAGGCAGCGTGTCGTCATCCTCCACCTCCACCGCCCCCACCGTCCGCGCCGCCGGCGGCCCCACGCCCCTCGCCTCGGGAGACCCCGCCACGAGCCCTTCCCCGGACGGGGAGTCCGCCAGGGAGCCGTAGCCGCTCACGGAGGTCTCGCTGTGGGGGGGACACCAGGGCGTGGCCGGAAGGAGGAGGAGCCGAGACCTTCAGGGCGTCCCCGTGCAGCGAGATGCTCCGGTGAGGTCGGCTGCCCGGGCCGCCGCCGCCCCCGCCGCCGTGCGCGGGGAACTGGGGCTGCGTCGGGGAGTAGGTGCCGCCGAACTGCTGCTGCACGTGCTGCGCGTTGAGCAGGTCCCGGAGCCGGTGGTTCTCGAACTCCAGCTCGTCCACCTTGGCCAGCAGCTTCTGGTTGTGGGCGTTGAGGCCGCGCTGGTTCTCCGTCAGGTTCTGGATCACCTGCTCCTTGCGGAGAAGCTCCTCCTGCGCCGGGAACAACCCGCCCCCCACCCCCGTCCCCAGCAAGGGCTCCACCATGGACATGGGCCGGGCCGCCCCGCCTCGCCTCTGGTCCCTCCGGCTCTGGTGGGGCTGGGACGTGGAGGAGGAGGACGTGGAGGAGGAGGCCTGGTTCTCCGGGAGGCTCTCCTGACGTCGCAGCACGGCGGAGCTGGCGCGGCCTTCGGCGGAATGTTGCCTGCGAGGGGCGGCCGGCGGTTTGGATTTAGAGTCCAGGGCGGGGTCGGGGTGGGGGTGGTGGTGGGAGTGGTGGTGTCTGGTGGGGCTTTTGGTGGTGGTGGGGGTGATGGCGGTGGGGCTGGTGGTGGTGGAGGAGGGGTAGGGGAGCTCCACTCCCCCGGAGGGCCCCCTGGGGCGGAGGTAGGTGTGGCCGTTGGTGGCATAGTTGAAGGCCAGCTCCAGCTGCCGCGCCTTGTCCTCCGTCTGCTTCCTCAGGTGGACCAAGGCCTGAGACAGAGAGAGAGAGAGAGAGTGTGAGAGAGAGATAGAGAAAGACAGCGAGAGAGAGAGAGAGGGAGACACACACACACACACACACACACACACACACACACACACACATATATATATATATATATAATAATTCTTCAGTCGTTATAGTAATGACTTGGCAAAGATTTGAACTTATAAAAAAAAAAAAAAAAAAAAAAAAATGAAGATGAAGAAATAGGGGAGAATATATTATAAATATGAGAAGCCCTTCACTAACTGCCTGAGGGAACCATCGTAATCCCTTTCGAAGGCACATTTATTTGTATTGCCTGCTCCTAGGCCTTTCGTCCGCTGGATCGGACTCATCAGGGAGACACGGCTGATTGTGTCTGTGCTCTTGGTGTCAAATGGAGACACACCACAGTCCATAATTCTGTGGTGTTCTCACCACCAAGGGTTCCAAAAAGAATCCAACAGCACCCTCAAAGCAGCCAGCGAAGGGTAGTAAAATGGAAGAAAAAAAGTGTGGAGAGGAAAAAAGTTGCTGAAAAACTAAAAGCATTATTCGAACAGTATAAAATGTAGGGGACAATTTTTTATATATAATATATATATAATATATATATATATATATATATATATATATATATATATATATATATATATATATATATATATAATATATATATGTATATATATTCCTGAACATTGTTGAACTTTTCCTGCACAATACTGACCTTTTTCTGCACAATACTGACCTTTTTCTGCACAATACTGAACTTTTTCTGCAGCATACTGAACTTTTTCTGCACAATACTAACCTTTTTCCTGCATAATACGGAACTTTCTCTGCACAATACTGACCTTTTCCTGCAAAATACTGACCTTTTCCTGCACAATACTGACCTTCTCCTGCGCATCCCAACAGGTAAACCCTTTCACTACTCAAGGTTCATCAATTACTAGCACTGAAACTTCTGAGTTATTAAGCATTGAAACGTATCAATTATTAGCACTGAAATTGTTTTTCAATTATGGTATTTTGGCGGGGTCTGGGAAGGGGGTGGGGGGGAGGGGGGGTCGGAGTGTTAAGAAATATGGTCAACCAAAAAAAAAAAACAAAGATGAAAGGGTTTTTTTGTTTTTTGTTTTTCCTTGGATTATTTTTAAATCAAGAGACAAATCTCTGATTCCAACTTTCAAGCAGGTGGTGGTAATATTTGTGGCTGAAATGATGCCCCTCACGGACCGACTGGTGCACAGTTATGTACACCACGTAAGCGAAAGATATTTGGGCGGTTGCTCTGGTCCACTGCTCTGGATCCAGCAATTTGCGGTTATCTAAGTGTTTTCATTTCTTCCTTTACCTCGCCATCCATCCCCACCCTTACAAGTCCGACCCGTTATCGACCTAACTCACCTGTCTACCAGCTTATCTACCTACGTACCTATATCCTTCTCTATCTAGATACCTACCAACCTCAATTCTATCTATAGAGATATGTTCACCTATACCTACTCACCCACCTAAATCCTTTGAGGCATTCAATCAACTTCTTACCTTTATATAAAGATTCATCTACCTCCCATCCTATGTCTATTTTTTTTTCTGTGTGTATGGCTACAATTTATTTCATTTCCGTTCTCACCGCCTAATTACTTTCATTCCTTAATTTTCGCAGATAACCATTCGGCTCCCT
>CM031601.1:28535274-28540274 GCA_018398815.1 Conus ventricosus
ATGGACAATGGGGAGAGAGACAGTATGACGGGTAGATGGACAATGGGGAGAGAGACAGGATGACGGGTAGATGGACAATGGGGATGGGAGAGGACAGGATGACGGTAGATGGACAATGGGGATGGGGAGAGAGACAGGATGACGTAGTAGGTGGACAATGAGGAGAGAGACAGGATGATGGGTAGATGGACAATGGGATGGGGAGAGAGACAGGATGACGGGTAGATGGACAATGGGGATGAGGAGAGAGACAGGATGACGGTTAGATGGACAATGGGGATGAGGAGAGAGACAGGATGACGGGTAGATGGACAATGGGGATGAGGAGAGAGACAGGATGACGGTTAGATGGACAATGGGGATGAGGAGAGAGACAGGATGACGGGTAGATGGACAATGGGGATGAGGAGAGAGACAGGATGACGGTTAGATGGACAATGGGGAAGGGGAGACGGGATGACGGTAGATAGACAATGGGGATGGGGAGAAAGACAGGATGACGGGTAGATGGACAATGGGGATGAGGAGAGAGAGACAGGATGACGGGTAGATGGACAATGGGGATGGGGAGAGAGAGACAGGATGACGGTAGATGGACAATGGGATGGGGAGAGAGACAGGATGACGGGTCGATGGACAATGGGGATGGGGAGAAAGACAGGATGACGGGTAGATGGACAATGGGGATGGGGAGAGAGACAGGATGACGGGTAGATGGACAATGGGGATGGGGAGAGAGACAGGATGACGGGTAGATGGACAATGGGGATGGGGAAGAGAGCAGGATGACGGGTAGATGGACAATGGGGATGAGGAGAGAGAGACAGGATGACGGGTAGATGGACAATGGGGATGGGGAGAGAGACAGGATGAGGGGGGTAGATGGACAATGGGGATGGGGAGAGAGACAGGATGACGGGTAGATGGACAATGGGGATGGGGAGAGAGAGACAGGATGACGGGTCGATGGACGATGAATGTGTGGGCGGGGGAAGGGTGAGAGGTGGGGGGATGGGGGGGGGGGTCCGACAAAATGCTGGATGCATACGTGAAGGAAGGGAAGTTGGGAGGGGTGGTTGGATGGATGAATGGATGAAGGGGATACGAGAGAGAGGGCGAAGGGGAAAGTGATAGGTGAAGAATGAAGGGAAGAAATACGGGAGGGCAGTTTGGTTGACGGACGGGTGATGGGGGTACGAGTGAAATAAGGGGGAGAGAAGGGGTGGACGGATAGAGGGATCATGCACGTGTAGGTGAAAGGAAGAAGGGACAGAGGGGTGGATTTGATAGACGATGGATGTGTGGATGAACTACGGGTGGACGGGGGTGGTGGGTGGGTGATGAATCGATGAGGGGGGTGAAAGAGGAAAAGGAAGGGGGAACGGACAGACTGACGGATGATGGACGAGCAGGTGAAAGAAGGGAGGAAAAGGGGGGTGGCTTGATGAATGGATGGATGGAAGGATGAATACGGGAATGAAAAAAGGATGGGGGAGGGGGAGGGGGATGGATGGATGGGTAAAATAAGGAAAGGAAGGGGGGAATGGATGGATTGAAGGATGATGGACGAGCAGGTGAAAGAACGGAGAAAGGGATGGATTGATGAATGGATGAAAGAAGGAGGAGTGAGTGGATTGATGGATGTATAAGTGATAAGAGGGTGGGCGGGGTGAATGGGTCGTTAGATGTATCGGTGAAAGAACAGGTGTGGTGGCGAAGGGATCGATGGTTATACATGGATGAAAGAAGGCAGGGGGGGGGGGGGGGGGTGAACGATGGATGGTTTGATGGATGACGGATGAACGGGTGAAAGAAGGTAACGAGGGATGGATGAATAGATGGATGATGAGTGGAACTGGACATTCGCTGAGAATGTCGTCTTTTGCACATTCACAATGAGAACCGAGATTCACATGTGGAGAATATTCTTAATCAATAGAATGCAGAGAGAGAGAAAGGTCTTTAAGCATATCTCTTGTAACAATAGGATACCGTCTGCTGTGCAACATGTACAAGTTTGCTTGCAAACAATCCTCCCCCTCCCCTCCCCCTCCCCCCTCTCTACACCATGGGAGAGAGGGGGGGAAAGAGAGAGACAGAGACAGAGTCAGAGACAGAGAGAGAGGAGAGAGAGAGAGAGAGAAGAGAGAGAGAGAGAAACAGAGGCAGAAACAGAGAGACAGAGAGAGAGAGAGAGAGAGAGAGAAGAGAGAGAGAGAGAGAGAGAGAGAGAGAGAGAGAACACACACACACACACACACACACACACACACACACACACACAGAGTCAGTCACATCTTCAGAGTTCCCGAGTTCATCGTTTCTCAGTGTGCTTCCTCGCATCCTTCAGAAACTTGAAGGTGGTGTGTGAAGGAAGGGGGGTGGGGGGGGGGGGAACAAGGACAGAAAGGGTGGGGAGGATGGATAGAGGAATGATTGACAGAAAGAATGTAGGGAAGACGCGCAGAGAAAGACACATACTCACACACAGGTAGTCACAGAGATAGAAAATAGAACAGAGAGAGAGAGAGAGAGAGAGAGAGAGAGAGAGAGAGAGAGAGAGAGAGAGAGAGAGAGATCAGGCCCGTCACCGCGTTGAAGTGAACTCTCAATAGAGAGAGAGAGAGAGAGAGAGAGAGAGAGAGAGAGAGAGAGACAGACAGACAGACAGACAGACAGACAGACAGACAGACAGACAGACAAAGGAAGAGAGAAATGCAGAGAGAGAGAGATTTTGACAGACACTAGACTGACAGACAGACAGCGGAAAATACACAAGCAGGTAGATTAACAGCTACACAGACTCGTCTGTGAACGGGGAAGGTGAACGGGGAAGGTGAAGGGGGTGTTGCATCAACTCTCCACACACCGTGAAAGGAAAGGACGGAAGACAAGAACAAATCACAAAAAGGACAGACAGAACGACAGAACGTACAAAAGGGACACACACAAAAAGGAAACCCACCGAAAGATGTCACAAAAGAAACTTTTTTTTTTAATCTTTCAACCAGTCTGGCGCCTGTGGCCGGTGTAAGCAGGTAACCATCTCCCCCATTCCCACTCACACACACACACCCCCAGGTAACCCCCCTCCTTCATCCCCTCCCCACCTACACACACGCAGGTAACCCCCCCCCCCCCCCCCCCCCCCCCTCCATCCCCACTCACAACACACACACGCGCTCGCGCGCGCGCGCAGGTAACTTTAGCATGTACTGATGAAATCAATAACAGTACTAGCTGATGTGCAGGCCGCCCATAATGAACGGGTCTATGAGTATATAAATAAGCACAGAGAGAGAGAGAGAGAGAGAACAGACAGAGGCAGAAAGAGAGAGTCACAGAGAGAGAGAGAGAGAGAGAGAGAGAGAGAGAGAGAGAGAGAGAGAGAGAGAGAGAGAGAGAGAGAGAAGAGAGAGAGAGACAAAGAGAGAGAGAGAGAGACCCCACGCACACACATGCATGTGAGCATAGGTGCGTGTCTGGTCTTCCTACATGCTCGCGCACACGCGCGCACGCCTGTCAAGCATCTTGTGGCCGGTGTCACAGCGTATATAAATAAGTACGTACGTAGACTGCATGGTGAATGGGGGGGAGGGGGGGGGGGGTGGTGGAAGAGACTGACGTCATGGCTCTAAGGAGAGAAGGGGGGTGGGTGGGCAAGTGTGTAGACTTGGACTTGGGTGGGATGAGATCTAGAAGGGAAAGAGGAGAAAGGATGGAGTCGTCGTATTACCCATTAAGGCGGGGGGGGGGGGGGGGGGGGGGGGGGGGGGGGGGGGGGAGGGGGATCTAGAAGTGAAAGAGGAGAAAGGATGGAGTCGTCGTATTACCCATTAAGGCGGGGGGGGGGGGGGGGCGGTCCGAACAATGGCGTCCCTGGGGACTCCCCCCCCCCCCCACCCCCAATCTTTTCAACCCACCCTTGTGGTCGTCATAATGCACTGACGCTTCCTGTTGGTCAGTCAGTGTACGGGGGTGGGGGGGTGGCCGGAGGGTGGGGGGCAATCGGTGTACTATCTTGATGGACGTGTCCCTTGGTCACTTACGCACTACCACCACTCCCACACCACCGCTCCCTCACCGTCGCTGGACAGCTCAAAGTCAAGCTTGGAACTGGGTTCAGGTGGCCTCCCGAGTGCGCGCTCCCCCCCCCCCTACCTCCCCCTCCATCGTCCCCCTCCCGTTCCCTCCCCCTCCACCACCACCACCCCCGCCCCTCCCTCGCTATCTTTCTATCACTGTGTCTTCTCTCCCGTCTGTGTGAGTTCGTCTATGTCTGCATGTTTTACTGCGTGGATGTGTGCGTGCGTGTGTGCGTGTGCGTGTGTGTGTGTGTGTGTGTGTGTGTGTGTGTGTGTGTGTGTGTGAGAGAGAGAGAGAGAGAGAGAGAGAGAGAGAAAGAGAGAGAGAGAGAGGGGAGAGAGAGAGAGAGTGTGTGTTCAAGTGTGTGTGTGTGTGGTGTGTGTGTGTGTGTGTGTGTGTGTGTGTGTGTGTATTTGACTGCGTGTGTGTACGTGCTTGTGTGTGAGTGGTGTGCGTGTGTGTGGTGTGCGTGTGCGTGTGCGTATGTGTATGTGTGTGTGTGTGTGGTCTCTCTCTCTCTCTCTCTCTCTCTCTCTCTCTCTCTCTCTCTCTCTCTCTCGTTTAAGTCTAAATGCAGGGTGGCGTGAAATCGGCAGAAAGGGTAAGAAGGGGGTTGTAGAAATTCTAAGATGCATGAAAAGACTTAATAGCATTGACCCTTCTTTGTTCTGGAAGCTATTTGACTCACAAATAGCGCCTATGCCGACTTATGCTGCAGAAGTTTGGGGATTGAAGAAAATTTGGAAATGGAGAAGATGCATACTATGGCTATTAAAAGATTCATGAACATTCCACTGCATTCATCAAACACAATGGCTTATGGTGATTCTGGAAGATATCCTTTATTTATTCAAACTTTTTCAAAATCTATTAAGTATTGGTTAAAATTGACACAACTTCCAACGTCAAGGATA
>CM031601.1:28545274-28547774 GCA_018398815.1 Conus ventricosus
GCATTTGTCCTGAGCATTTGTCATGTGAGCATGTATCCTGTGAGCATTTGTCATGTGAGCATGTATCCTGTGAGCATTTGTCCTGTGAGCATGTATCCTGAGCATTTGTCCTGAGCATTTGTCATGTGAGCATGTATCCTGTGAGCATTTGTCCTGAGCATTTGTCCTGTGAGCATGTATCCTGTGAGCATGTATCCTGTGAGCATTTGTCCTGTGAGCATTTGTCCTGTGAGCATTTGTCCTGTGAGCATTTGTCCTGAGCATTTGTCATGTGAGTATGTATCCTGTGAGCATTTGTCCTGAGCATTTTGTTATTGGAGCATGTATCCTGTGAGCATTTGTCATGTGAGCATGTATCCTGTGAGCATTTGTCCTGTGAGCACTGTTCCCGTGAGCATTTGTCCTGTGAGCATTTGTCCTGAGCATTTGTCATGTGAGCATGTATCCTGTGAGCATTTGTCCTGAGCATTTGTCATGTGAGCATGTATCCTGTGAGCATTTGTTTGTGGAGGCATTTGTCATGTGAGCATGTATCCTGTGAGCATTTGTCATGTGAGCATGTATCCTGTGAGCATTTGTCATGTGAGCATGTATCCTGTGAGCATTTGTCTGTGAGCACTGTCATGTGAGCATCTGTCATGTGAGCATTGTATCCTGTGAGCATCTGTCATGTGAGCATGTATCCTGTGAGCATCTGTCATGTGAGCATGTGAGCATGTATCCTGTGAGCATCTGTCATGTGAGCATGTATCCTGTGAGCATCTGTCATGTGAGCATGTATCCTGTGAGCATCTGTCCTGTGAGCATGTACCTGTGAGCAGTGCATGTCCTGTGAGCATGTATCGTGACTTCCTGTGAGCATTGTCCTGTGAGCATGTACTTCATTCTGTGAGCATCTGTCATGTGAGCATGTATCTGTGAGCATCTGTCATGTGAGCATCTGTCCTGTGAGCATCTGTCCTGTGAGCATGTATCCTGTGAGCATCTGTCATGTGAGCATGTATCCTGTGAGCATCCGTCATGTGAGCATGTATCCTGTGAGCATGTCCTGTGAGCATGTGTCTGTGAGCATGTGTCACGGAATCAACTAATGTGTACTCGGTTCGTCGTACCAAAGTGCCATTACATTCCTGCCCCCTTCCATGGTGCCACGTGCTTGTTCTGTGTGTGTGCGAGTGTGAGTGCGAGTGTGTGTGTGTGTTTGTGTGTGTGTGTGTGTGTGTGTGTGTGTGTGTGTGTGTGTGTGTGTGTGTGTGTGTGTATGTGTGTGTGTGCGTGTGTGTGTGTGCGTGTGTGCGTGTGCGTGTGTGCGTGTGTGTGTGTGTGTGCATATGCGTATGTGTGTGCATGTGTGTATGTATGTGTGTATGTGTGTATGCATGTGACAGAGAGCGAGAGATAGGAGTGGCCGAAGACAGTTTCGTAAGCCAGCGTCCTCGCGCGCGCGCGCGGACGTGGGCACACACACACACACACACACACACAAATACACACATGCACGCGCGCACGCACACACACACACACACACACACGCGCGCGCGCGCGCGCGCGCGCGCGCGCACACGCACACACACACCAAGGAGTATTCATTCCACTTACCTCAAATAACTGATGAAAACTTGCCAGCATTGCACAAATTCTCCTCAAGTCATCAGTGACCGACACGGAGAAGACGGAAGGAGAAACGAGTGGGAGGGGAAGGGGGCGGAAGGGGGTGGGCGGTTGGGAGAGGGGGGGGGGACAAAAGGAGGCGGGGGTGGGGGGAACACACGTTAAAGAAAAAGCGCCCAGGCCCAGAAAGCCAAGTTCCAATGTCGTCAGCTCCAGGTATAGACTTCTTTGTTCGCTGAACTGAAGGCAAGTCCGAAAAGGCAATGTACACACACACACACACACGTACGCACGCGCGCGCACACACACACACACACACACACACACACACACACAGACAGACACACACGCGCGCGCGCGCGCGCGCGCGCGCACACACACACCCGCGCGAACTTTCACCTGCCGAGTATGCACACCAGTCACACGCACCACGTCGTCGTCGATGCCCAGAAAAGATAAAAGAAAGCACAAAAAAAAAAAGAAAGAAGGTAAGAAAGAAGAGTAGCGAAGCACACACGTACGTGTACAGAGAAATCCAACGATGCACACACACCCGTAGGACCACCACAAACACAACGCCGCCACACTCACACTCATCACTCACTCACCCGTCTCACGTCGCAAGACGACGAACTTGGCGAGTTTCTGAACTGTCCATCTCACCAAAGATAGTTCGCCCTAGGGCGTACAGTCTTTGATCTCACTAACAAGCCGTGGCTCTCTTGCTTGGCCCAAGTGCAGTATCAACTCAGTGCTCAAGGGCCAGTAGTATGCAGTTACGTGCTGCGCGTGAAAGACGAGAGTGCCGAGTTGTCTTTTCATCACAAAGCAAGGGCTGATTTCTCTCCCCTCGCTTTCTCTCTTCGCTCTTCCGTGTCCATGCCACACA
>CM031601.1:28563715-28587463 GCA_018398815.1 Conus ventricosus
CAGTTTTAATCAGAACCCAGTTAAACTTTGCTGTGTTTGCGCATCACATGTGTGGCGTGGCGTATGCTGATCATTTAAAATCACCATGATCCTTGGTTGAGGTCAGTGAACAGATTTCATTTCCTATTACACCTTTTAGACGTATTTTGGCTGAATGCAAAGCGCCAATGCCAAATGACAAACCGTTTAATCCACTCAGCAACCGAATAGGGACGATGAAGCTTTTGGAAAGGATCTGAAACGAATCAATATTACAACAAGACAGACTTTAGACAAAAGTTGGATCTTATCCATGGCCTAGGCTACCCATTATTTTCGGGCAACCACAGAAAAGTATAACTATGACTGGCATCCTCCTTTCAAACTTTCTTTTTTGGCCCAACTGTACAGCCGGGTCCCTACAGCAAAGAGCATAAAACAGCAGGCAACATTTATCTAGCCACTTTCTAAGGGCCTAACTAGAGCGGGAATATAGAACGAATAACACGACTCTATTCGTACTTAACGTTGGTGTTTGCTAGGTTCGGCAAGCACCGGCCAGATCGATGCAAAACTGATCCTTCTACTGCTTTGATCACAAAACAATACTTAGCAATTTAAGGATGCATTAATTCTACAGTTGATTTTCCTTCAGTATTCATAGGTACCAACGTTATACAATACGCAAGCTCGAAAGTAGACTTTGCTGTTGCAACTGGTTAAAACATGCTGCCTCTGCCTCATACCTTCCAATAGGTACAATAATAAACTATAATAATGAAAATCTTATAGCAGGCAATGAACAGAAGGTTGGGGAAAAACGACATAAATTCAGAGCAGTAATAAACAAACAATAACAGAACACACCAAGATTAAGTCAATCCGAATAAAACCCCGAAGTCCAAACCCCAAAATCATTGAAGAATCAGCAAAGCTCGCGACTCTGTTCGCGATGACCATGAATATGAAAAGACGCGCTTGTTCTTGGATAACTGCAAAGATTACTTGGGTCTTTATCATTACTAAATAGTAAACCCAACAATGAACAAAGAACTAATGCCATAAGTGCTCAGGCCAATAAACCAACTACTTTGCTTGCAGAAGACACAAGCCAGCTGACACTACTCCCCAATAAGCCAGGTAAATATCCTATAGCTTTACCGTGGCTAATTTATTTAAATAAATCCGCAAGATGAACAAGCTGTTTTTTTACCCTGATTTTCTCGAGAGCGGCGATGGAGGCCTATTGCGACGGAGGCACTGAACTTTGCCACCACCCCCTGTAATAGCCATCACCAGTGTACTTATTGCAATCCTAAGGCCGTTATAACGCCGCTTCAAGTGACGCCTTGCTCTCTAACAGCGTTCGTATTCGTTCGGCAAGCGTTGTGTCTTCATATAAAATTATCCGGATAGTTCTCCTTATCAATTCACTTGAGTTCGTAATGTGGTCCCGTATAGTAGTCAGCGCTTCGAGCCTTGCTGATCTCTCTTGTTCAAGATCTTTTAGTCTTGTCTATTCGTTCTTAAACTCACTCCCTACGATAGTGCGGTCATCCACCTCCAACGAGTACTTTCTTTATCTCTTTTTATATGCTCATCTAGTCACCTAAGTATTGCTAGTAATTGTTTGTTAATTCGCCTCTCATGGTTCTTAAAGCATGATTCAAGTGCCGTTATATCTCGCATGGGTAGCGGTGATTCTTGTATAGTCTTTAATGCTGTTTCTTCTGAAAAACTGGTTTCTACTACTATTGCATTATTATTTCAATCAGCCGGATTGATTTAAAACATTAAGTTCCATGTGTTTTGTATTGATACTTTGGAGTTCCTGCAGTGTGTATTTTGGAGAAGTTTAGTCAACGCAGTCCTTATTCTAATTTTGGTTTTAGAAATGCCAAGGCTAGATTTGATCTTTCACAACTGAGTCTTATGTATAATTGTACTCTGGCTAAAAACTTAAGATGGGGTCAGGTTAGTTGTACGCCGAACAAGTTGTCCTTGAACGTTTTATTACTAGACATATGAACATCTCTTTAATTCACAATCATATGGGTCTATAAATTTCGGGAGGTTTTCTTGACCTCAACTTACGTAAAATGATATTAACCTACTTTCTGTTAATATCCATGCCGCATTGAGAGCATGAGCGATGCTGTGACCAAGGGATCATTTCACTCATAGCGTCTCCATCCAGGGTCAAAAACATCATAATCTTCTTCATCTTCAATTCCCCCTGCCATTTATTTTAAATAAATAAATTTTTTATTTTTGCTTCATAAAATGTCACAATCACATGGCCTCGATTCTTGACCCGCATAGACGACCTGAAGAACCCTTTGGCGATGAAGGAAATAGCGGACTATTACTGTTCCAAATAATCCATCTACTATTGAAGCAGATCAAATTCTTCTTGTCCATTTTCCAGACCAGGAGCAGAATGACGTGATGGTGCCAGGCTCTGCGCGACTATACTTCAAAATAGCGCTCGCTACAACAACAGACCCAAACAGACATTGCACAGAATCTGGGGCGTGGCAATCGTTAAGAAAATTTCTATAAAACTTGAGGGTCAAGAAAATCATAATCTTACACAAAGCAGACAATTTTTAACCTATTCTGAATCTATGCTAACCGGGAATGAAAAGGGCTGACTTGCGTTTCAAGATCGAAAATGAAGAAGCACTAAAACATAGCAATGAATAGGTCCGCAGATACTAAAGGACGGCAAAAAGTATTGGCTGTAAATATTGCGTTTGGAAATCGCTTTTCCATTCCCTTAGATTTTGCGTTTTAAAAGCGCAGCCGCCATACTTTCAAGAGACATTAAAAGACAGACTTCCATATGAACTAACTTTAATAACGAATACAAACTTGTTATCAGATTCAACATACACCGAAGACAAAGTACAGCATTTCGACGATCGGTACGTTAGAGTATGACGTTGTTAGCACCCCTAATTTAGCAATGCTGATTGAGAAACAATATCAGTCAAAATTAGCAAATATTACGAAAGAGTGATTCATTATACGACATAACAAGAAGCAGGCAGACGCAATATGGGAATTCTTAGTTTTAGCGTCTCAAGCAAGATCGCTTAAAGTTATTTACTTGCTGTGTGAAGATGAAGAAACATTCAAAAGAGTAAGTGAAAAGTTTTTTTAATCAAAACTAACTAAAGTACGAATGTCGATTGAGGGCAGTCCTAACCAACTCTATGCTAGCGGCTGTAAACCTTATCAGCATTTTGATGAAATAAGAAAACATGATTTGGAGGTGGTAGGTGTAAAATCCACCAGATGAACTTTTGGCAAAAGATCAACCCTTCACAGCGTAAGACTTGAAGATTTAATAACAACAAAATACTGTTTATTGGATTGACCTAAGACAACGGAGGATAATCAGTTACATGGAAGCGGGAGAACTGTGAAGAGCGTAATAAACATTCAAATTGATAACGAAGAAGAAGCCGAAAAAACCGCTTAATGTACATTTTTTTTAATATAAGAATGCGGCACTGAATATAGAAAAATAACAGATTAAAGGATATACAATACTAAATAATTTTATTTAATAAAAAGCAAGTCTTTTTCAGGTTTATCCAAAAGTACCTACAGCGCCAAGTTACCAAACAAAGGGGATAGTAGAAACCCCTGACATAAAAGCCTTCAGATTAACAAACATTACGCAAATGCAACAAAAACTAGAGCAGGACCTTTCAAAATACAGCAAAACCAAACGAAGGTATTCTGCTGCCTTTAATGCTGTAACATATGTTAATACTGGAACATCGACTATAAGTGCACTATCAGCAGGAACGAGTGTTGGTCTCTTAGCAACGGGCATAGGCGCACCCGCACTTTACCTCTAGGAGGTTTGTCTTTAGCTCTCGGCCTGTGTTCATTAGCTGTAAGTGCGGCTGAAAAAAAATTTAAAAACTAAACTCCAAAAGCACACAGCTATGGTTCAACTAATAACGGCTAAACTTAGTTCGTTTAAACTGACAATAAATAAAGCCTTGTTGACTCAAACATCACGGATGAAGAATTTAATCGTTTACAGGCCGATTTTGATGACTACAAAAGACAAAAGTTTGATCTTCAAAGAAAGGGGAGGACAAGTTTTTCTCAACAGCCAGACGCCGAGCAGATAAAAAAGGAATGCTTAAAAAAAGTAAACGAAACATTAAACTCTGTTCTAAACACTCACAGTAACAACACGAAGGGTGTTTATACTTTAGTTTATGAGTCTAAGCACAAAAAGACCGTTGATATTGATTCTGATTAAGCCGTTGTATTTTTTTTTAATTTAAATAAATATGTTGGCTTAGAAAAGAAAGACAGCATGGCTAAGAATATTGAAGGCCAGATGAATTGTTTGAAGGAATGCTCGAGAAAGAGCGTTTGTCAAGAGCACTGAATGATATTGATTTAGAAGTTATTAATCCAAAAACGTGCGGCAAGCGTTGTACATGCTATTTCTCAAGTTCCAAGTAAACTAACAATAGACCCGCCAGTTAAAGTAATGTTAGCTGTTTTAAATCGACTATATAACAATAAAGAAGAAAATCTAGAAGTCTGGGTCTCAACTAAACAGCAGACTATTCTTTCTCATAATGACTTAACACCTGGTTGGGCAGACGAACTGCTTACACAGTTTGACGCTGCCGCTGAAGAAGCTAAAATGAGAGGCTCTGGTGGGCAAGGGCGAAGTCTTAGAGATTAGATTAAAACAGGCTAAGTATGCACCGATTGTAGGCAAGGCTTACATTCCGCTACCTCGGGAGTTGGTTTTAAAGAAAACAGTTTTAAACATAAAAAATTCAGACAACAAATGTTTCATGTGGTGCGTTCTTGCAAGGCTGCAATCATGTCCGCGAACACGCAGAAAGAGTGACTAACTTATCGGCAATAACGCCAAAGATCTTAACTTCAATGGAAATATCCTTTCCTGTTAGTGTAGACCAAATTGAATCAGTTTGAAGAACAAAACAACCCAATAACGTTAAGTATACACATGGGATGAGAAACAAATTTGGTGCCAATTAAAGTGTCCAAGAACAGCCCAAAAATAGCGAACCCCAAAAGTCATGTGGACTTACTCCTAATTTTTCGCAGCAGGGGCCCCCGCCCCCAAACTTGATTCCCAAGGGAAAAGGGGGTGGGGTGGGGGGAAAAAACGGGGGTTGGGGGCCCCCAACTGGAACAACCCATTTCGGGGGGGGAAAAAAAATCTAACCAGTCCCCCCGCTGATTCGGGGAGAAGTGGGGAAAGTGGGGGAAACACTGGAAAAACCCTCTAAAATTTAAAGAAACCCCCGCTAAATTCAGGGAGAAGGGGGGAAAGGGGTTTGGACACTGAAAACCTCTGACCCACAGCGGGCCCCGCTGATTCGGGAGAAGGGGGGAAAGGGGTGGACACGGGACAATCCCCCGGCCCCACACAGTGCCCGCTGATTCAGGGGGAAGGGGGGGAAAAAGGGGTGGACACTGAAAAACCCTCTGACCCAAAAGCAGTCCCGCTGTTTCAGGGAAAAAACGGGGGAAAAGTGGTGGCACGGGAAAAAGCCTCTGACCTACAGCAGTGCCCGCTGTTTCGGGAAGAAGGGGGGATAATCTATACGTAAAGGGTTTTGTCCGAGTTTTTTTTAATTTCCCGGGGGGTTTGGGGGGGCCGCCTGTAATTAGGGGAGAGAGAAAAATTAGAAAGAGAGAAAAAAGAGAGCGAGAGGAGAGAGAGAGAGAGAGAGGAGTGTGTGTGTGTGTGTTTTGGGGTGCGGGGTGTTGTGGGTGTGTGTGTGTGTGTGGTTGTGTGTGTGTGTGGGTGTGTGGGGTGTCTGTTTCTATCGGGTGTGTGTGTGTGGTTTTTGGGTCCCGGTAGTCTGAGGGGTACATCAACCCAACCCGACAAGTATGTGCGCCCCGCGTGTGTGTGTGTGGGGTGTGTGTGTGTGTGTTTGTGTTTGCGCGTGCGTCCCGGCGTGCGTGCGTGCGTGGTGCGTGTGGGTTTGTGGCATATGTGTGTGTGTGTGTGTGTGTGTGTGTTGTGTTTGTGTTGGTGTGTGTGTGTGGGGTTGTGTAGAGTGTGTGGGGTGTGTTGTGTGTGTGTGTGGTGTGAGAACTTTTAATATGCCGACTTTTCCCCCATTTGCCCCCTCCACCAAGTTTTCGGGGGGGAAAGGTCCCCCTAGAAAAAAGCAAAATTACTGTTCTCTGCCCCAAAAGCCTTCAATAACCAAAAAAAAAACGATTATTTTACAAAAAAACATACTGTCAGGGTTATCCGTTTTTAAATATTTAATTTTAAACTAAACTTTTCAGTTTTAAGTTTTTGTTTAATCCTATTTTTTTCCCTGGTCTTTTTTCAAAAAACTTTCTTTTTCCCGCGCAAACATTCTTCAATGACCCCTGTTTTTTCATGTAAAATTAAAAACTACAGTCTTTAACGGGCTCAAAAGGTTTTTAAAAACCGATTTAAAATTTTTGGCAAAAAAATCCACACACTTATCCTAGCATCCCTTTCCCCCTTGAAAGCTATTTTAAAAAAGTGTTTCTTTTTTAAACTTTGTTCTTTCTGCGGGAGCAGTCATCTTTAATTAAATAGTGTCTGCGTTCCCTCAAACAGTCTAAAAAAACCCCTTTTTCAAAAACACTCCTTTTTTAATGGTTTGATCAATTTAAATATTTGTCATCATCGGGTCCATTAAACCTTCTATCATGAAAAAGCTTTGTTCCATTTAAGTTTTGGGCCCAAAAATTTCACAATATAAATTAAAATTAAAAACGATAAACTGTTTGTAATAAGCCCTGGAAAAATTTTGGGTTTTTAAACAACCGTCGGGCCCAAAAACTTTGGAAAAATGAGGGGGTTTTTAAATCATAAATTTTAACTTCCCATAGTTTTAAACAGAATTTAATCAATTTCCATTTATTTTTTTTTTATCATACTCTCCGTAAAAACCTTTTTTCAGTATAATAAAACCCTACGGGGCCAAAAGGGTTTTAAGTTTAATTTCCAATTCATTTTTGTAAGATTGTTTCTATTTAAGTAACATTGATTTTTTTGGGCTTGTGTTTTTATCTTAATATCCCCCCGCCTTGTAAAAGAACGCATGGTAACTTTAAAGGGGGGGTTTAAAAGCCCTAATTTTTGAAGCAAATTTTTAAATTTCCCTTTTTATAAGGCCCATCACAAAACCGGCCCAAAAACCCCCATCCCCCCTCCCACATCTTTAAAGACAAAAATTTCAAATACATTGTGAACGTGTCTCCAAATTTTTTCTTTTTGGAAAGAACTGTAATTTTTTTTAAGAACTTTTTTTCCCAACTTTTTCTTTTTTTGTGGAGGTTGTACTCCCCTTTTTCCCATAGGGCGTTTAATTTAAAATTTCTTTCCGACATTGTCGTCCGGCATAAGGCTTACGAAAAGGGGGCCAGATTAATGCTTTTCTAAAACTTTTTGGCGGCAAAAAAATATGTAAATGGGTTTATGAATTCAAATTTTATTTTCCCCATTCAAAAAATGGTTCTAATCCCCATTTGATTTTCGGGTTTTCAAATATTTTTAAATATTCAAAAGGGCCAAAAATTTTGCCTCTAGATTGGGGCAGTTTTTCCCTATTTTTGGGGAAACTTTTTGCTTTTTCCCCCAAAACCTCTTTGCGTTTATAATCACCTCTTTAGTGTACTAAAAAACCATACAAAGGCCTATTAAACCCTTTTTGGGTTCAAAGGCCGCAAGTCTGAAAAAGGTCTTTTTTTTAAAGGTTATCCCCTTACAGGCGAAAATTGTAACCCCCGGGGTTTCTTTCGGGCCCCCGGGGACATTATTTTTTAGTAACGTATTTTTTTTATTTCCAAAACAATGTGAGGTTATCACATTTCCCCAAAATTTTTTTTTCCCCGCTTTGTTTTTGGTTTTTTTTTATTTTAAAATATCCACCCTCCCACAAAAAAATTTTTTAAAACTTAATTGGGGAATTTTATAATTTCATAATCCAATATGCATTTTCCCCTGACGGAAGAGCTCTTAAACAGTTGAGGGCCCTTCCCACATATAAGTTTTCATCAGGGGCTGGGCTCGCCCCAAATAACATAGGTAATGAATTTTAATGCAAGATCGAGGGGAATTTCCCCCTCAAAAGTTTTTTTTGGTCGGTGAACTCTAAATCTAAATTTTGTTACCCGGGAAAAGCCTAACATTTTAGTTTTTTTTTCTTTAAAAAATTAACCCCTTCCTTCTTTTTCCCGGTTTAAAAAAAAGGGGGGGTTTTAAACATTGTTTTATTTTTGGGATTGTTAATTTTGAGGTAATGTCAAAGTTACTCATTGCTTCTTTTGGAGAAAAACCCCGAAAATAAAAACCATAAGGTATTTTTTAATGGTTTAACTTTTTTTCCCTGATTTGTAAATTTTTTTAAAAACCGTTTTAAATTCCCCGGGGGCTTCGCTTATTTAAAACCCTACGACTTTTTTAGAAAATTTCATGGGCGCGACCTTTTTCCCCCCGAAATTGTTATAAAATACCCTTTTTTTTCTAAAAACAAAGGACGGTCTTGGGTTGTTTTTTGTTAAAAACTTTTTTTTGAAGGGAAATAAAAATGAGCGCTTAAATTTCTGATGCAAAATATTCGGGGGGGGGGCCGCACTACAATTTTAAAAAAATTAAGCAACTGATACTTTTGACTTTGCTTTTTGCCCCCAGACTGCCTCCTTTTTCAAAAAAAGGTGAGAAACTCCTTTAAAGAAAGATATTTTAAACCCCCCCTATTAAAAAACGACCACATCAAAAAAGCGTGGTTTAGTCACCCATGCAGTTTTTATCAGAACCATTTAAACTTTTGTTTGGGTTTTGCGCATCAACGGGGTTGTGGAGTGGCTTTTTCTGATCATTTAAATCACCAAAACCCTTTTGGGGAGGTCAGTGTAAGTTTCATTTCTATTCACCTTTAGAAAATTTTGCTGAATTAAAGCGCCATTCCCAAAAATAAACCAAACCTTTTTAATTCCATCGAAAACGAAAAACCATGAAGGCTTTTAAAAGGGGTTTTCTGAACCCAAATTTCAATTTTAAACTTTCAAGACAGACTTTGAAAAAGTTGGGAATCTTAATCATGGCCTGGGCGCCCTTTTAAATTTTGGGGGGAAACGCACAAAAAGAAAACTATGAGGGATCCCCCTTTAAAAAACTTTTTTTTTGGGCCCCCTGTTCACCCCGGGCCCTACAGCAAGAGCATAAAAGCATGGGCAAATTTATCTTAGACACTTCTAAGGGCCTAACAAAGAGGGGAAAAAAGAACAAAATAAACGACTCTTTTCGTATTTAAACGTTTGGGTTTGCAAAGGTTGCAAGCACGGGCGAGATCGACAAAACCTGCCCCTTCCCAACTGGTTTTTTGGGATGCAAAAAAACAAAAATTAGAAAAATTTAGGGGATGCCATTAATTTTTTACAGTTGTTTTTCCTTCAAGGTATTCAAAGGTCCCAAACATTTTACAATACGAAAGATCGAAAGTGACTTTGCTGTTGGCACGGGTTTTTAAACATCTCCCTTTGACCTCAGACCCCAGTAGGTCCCAATAATAAACTATAATAATAAAATTCTTATGCAGGAAAAATGAACAGAATTTTTGGGGAAAAAAACGACATAAATTCGGGAGCCAGTAATATTAAAAACCCTTTAAAAGAACCCCCCAAAGATTAAGTCATCCAACCCCCGAAGAAAAAACCCCCAAAAGTCTTTAAGACTCAGAAAAGCTCGGGGATCGTTCGCATAAACCATGAAAAAAAAAAAACAGCGTTTTGTTCTTGGATTAATGGTTTTGGTTTAAATTTGGGGCTTTACTTACAAAATTTGTAACCCAACTTTTACAAAAAAAATGTCCAAAAAGTCCCGGGGCCATAAACCCAACTACTTTGCTTGCAGAAAGCCCAAAAGCCAGCTAAAAATTTCCCCCCCAATAACCCCCTAAAGGGGAAAAATAGTTTTAAACCGGCAAATTTTTTTTAAATAAACCCGAAAAGATGAAAAAGCTTTTTTTTCCCCAAATAAATTATCAGCGGGCGATGGGGGCGATGGGCGGGGGCCCCTGAATTTTTCTACCACCCCCTGTAATACCATCACCAGGGGACTTTTGAAAAACCTAAGGCCGTTATAACGCTTGCAAAAGTGACGCCTTGCTCTCTAAACAGCTTTTCTTTATTCGTTTTTGCTAGCGTTTGTCTTCAAAAAAAATTTTTCCCGGGATATTTTCCTTTTTCTATTCACTTGAGTTGAAATTTGGGCCCCCCGGTTAGTGGGCGGCCCTTCTATTTTGCTGATCTCTCTTGTTAAGTTTCTTTTAGTCTTTGTCTTATTCTTTCTTAATCTCACCCCCTTTACAGCGGTCATCGCCTCAACGATTCCCTTTCTTTTTCTTTTTTTTAATTTGCCCTATTCCACCTAGTTTTGCTAAATTTTTTGGGTTAATTCGCCTTAATGGTTTTTTAAAGAAATGATAAAGGGGCCCGGGTTTTTTTCCCATGGGTAGGGGTGGTGGTATATTTTTAATGCTGTTTCTTCTGAAAAAATGGTTTCTACTTCTTTTGCATTTTTTTATTTCATCTGCCATTGATTTAATTTTTTAATTTCCCATTTTTTTAAATTTGGGACCCCTGTTGGGGAGTTCCGCAGGGGTTTTTTTGAAGTTTAGCAACTGAAATCCTTTTTAAATTTTTTGGTTTTAAAGAAATCCCAAGGCGATTTTGATCTTTCCACGGGAGTCTTTTGTTAATTGAAACTTTTTGGCTAAAAACTTTGAGGGGGTCTGGTTTAGTTTAAGCCGAACAAGTTGTCCTTGATCTTTTTTTTTTAAAGACAAAGGATCATCTTTTAAATTCAAAATCATTTGGGTTAAAAAATTCGGGGGGGGTTTTCTTGAACCAAAACTTTCGTAAAATGTTTTAAACCTTACTTTCTTTTTAATTCATCCCCCCATTGAGGATTGGCGAGTTTGTTTTAAAAGGGTCATTTCACTCAATCGTCCGGGGTCAAAAACATCATAATCTTTTTCATTTTCCCAATTCCCTGCCTTTTTTTTAAAATTTTTAAATTTTTTATTTTGCTTCAAAAAAAATGTCCAACCAAAAATGGCTCGATTCTTGACCCCATAGAAGACTGAAAAAACCCCTTTGGCGTGAAGGGTTTTAAGCGGATTTACTTTTAAAATAATCCACAAACATTAAATGCAGATAAAATTCTTACTGTAAAATTTCCCAAAAACCTAGGAGAAAATGACGGATTGTGCCAAGGCTCTCGCGTTTTAAACTTTTTAAAAAAAGCGCTCGTTTCAAAAAAACAGCCCCAAAACAGGACAGTTGTCGGGAATTTGGGGGGGGAAAATTCTTTAAAGGAAAATTTTATAAAACTTGGGGGGCAAGAAATTTTTTTCTTTTACACAAGCGGGACTTTATTTTTAACCTATTCTAAATTAAAAAAACGGGAATAAAAGGGGCTGACTTTGCTTTTCAAGGAACAAAAATGAAGAAGACAAAAAACATAGAATGGGTGCCGCAGATACTAAAGACGGAAAAAAAGTATGGGGCAAAAAATTTTTGCTTTTTGGAAATCGCTTTTCCTTTCCCTTAGTTTTTGAGGTTTTAAAAGCCCCATGCGCCATACTTTAAAGGGGAGCTTTAAAAGACCAGACTGTCATAAACCTAACTTTTAACAATAAAAACCGTTTATAAATTCAACAGACACCAAAAGCAAAGAACACTTTTTCTGAAAACTTTTTAGAGTTTGCCCGTTTTTAGCACCCCAAATTTTACAAGGCTGATTGGAAAAACAAATTCAGTCAAAAATTAGCAATATATTACGAAAGAGTGATTCATTATACAAACATATCCTAGAACCCGGGCAGCCCGTAAAAGGGAATTTTAGTTTTTTAGGGGGTTCCTCAGCAAATCCTTTTTTAAAGGTATTTTATTGCTGTGTGAAAAATAAAAAACCCCTTTTAAAAAAGGGAAAAGTGAAAATTTTTTTTTAACCCAAAAAATTTAACGAAAGTACAATGTTCGATTGAGGGAAAGCCCAAAAACCAAATTATGCTAGCGGGTTTAAAACCCTTATCCCCTTTTTTGATGAAATAAAAAAAACTTTTTGGGGGTGGGAGGTGTGGGAAAATCCAACAGTTGACCTTGTGGCAAAGATCTACCCCCTTCACAGCTTTAAAGACTTGATGATTTTTAACAAAAAAAAATACGGTTTTTTGGATTGCCCTAAGGTCAAGGGGAAAATTTCATTTACAGGGAAAGGGGGAGAAACTGTGAGAGACGTAATAAACATTCAAATTGATAAAAAAAGAAAACCCAAATAAAAACCGCTTAATGTACATTTGTTTTTAATATATGATGCGCAGCTAAATTTTGGGAAAATTAACAATTAAAGGAAAATACTTTACAAAAATTATTTTTATTTATAAAAAAGGGTCTTTTTCGGGTTTTATCCAAAAGTCCCCAAAGCGCCAGATTTTTCCAACGAAGGGATTTTAAAAACCCCCTGACATAAAAGCCTTCTTTTAAAACAAAATTACGCAAATGCAAAAAAAAATAGGCAGGCCCTTTTCAAAAAAAAGAAAAACCCAAAACGAAGGTATTTTTCCCTCCCTTTTAAAATTGCTTTTAAAATGAAAAAAACTGGAACTTCAATATAATGCACGTCAGGGAACGAGTTTTTTGGTCTTTAGCAAGGGGCATAGGCGAAACCCGCAGTTTTAACCTCTGGGGGTTTTGTTTTTTATTTCCGGTTGTTTTCCCTTAGCTGAAAGGGTTGCGGCTGGCAAAAAAAAAAAAACCAAAAACTCCAAAAGCACAAGCAATGGTTAAAACAAATTTAACGGCAAAAATTTAAAAGTTCTTTTAAAAAACGGGACAATAAAAAAAGGCGTTTGTTGACTCAAACATCACGGATGAAGAATTTAACCCGTTTACAGGCCGATTTTGATGACTAAAAAAGAAAAAATTTTGGGATCTTCAAAGAAAAGGCGGAAAAGGGTTTTTCCAACACCCAAGGGGCCAAACAGATAAAAAAGGAATGCTTAAAAAAAGTAAACAAAAACCAAAAACCCTCTTTTCAAAAACACTCACAGTAAAACACCCGAAGGGTTTTTTATACTTTTTTTATGAGTCTAAGCACAAAAAGCCCGTTGGATTGATTCTGTTTAAAAACCCCGTTGTATTTTTTTTAATTTAAATAAATATTTTTGGTTTTTAAAAAAAGAAAGCCGAAATGGCTAAGATAAATAAAGGCCCAGTAAATTTGGGTTTAAAGGGGGAATGTTTCGAGAAAGAGCGTTTTCAAAAACAGGGAAATTTTTTTGATTTAAAGTTATTAATCCAAAAAACCGGCGGGAAAGCTTTTTTAACTTTGGATTTCTAAATTTCCCAAGAAAATTAACAAAGCCCCGCCGGGGTTAAAGAAAATTTAGCTGTTTTAATCGACTATTAACAAAAAAGGAAAAAAAACCCTGGGAAGTCGGGTCTAAAACCAATCCAGCAACTATTCTTTTCAAAATGATTTTAACACTGGTTTGGGGCAAAAACGAACTGTTCACATTTGGCTGCGCTGAAAAAGCAAAAATAAAGGGGCCGGGGTGGCCCCGAGGGCAAGTCTTAGAAAATTAATTAAAACAGGCTAAGTAGCACCGATTTTTTAGGAAAAAGGTTCCCAACCCGCTCCCTCGGGATTTGGGGTTTTTAAAGAGGCAGTTTTAAACAAAAAAATTCAGACAACAAATTTTTTAAATGGGGTTGCTTTTCTTCCCAAGGTTTGCTTTCATGTCCCGAACACCGAAAGAGGGGACAACTATCGGCAAAAACGCCAAAAAATTTAACTTCAAGGGAAATACCCCTTTCCTGTTAGGGGTGACCAAATTAAACCTTTTTGAAAAAAACAAAAAAAACCCCAAAAACCCTTTTTAATGTTTTCAAAAGGGATAAAGGAAAAAAAAATTTGGTGCCAATTAAAGTGCCCCAAGAACAGTCCAACAATAGGCGAAAACCAAAAAAAAAAAAAAAAAGTCATGTGGAATTACTCCTAATGTTTTCCCAGCGGGCTGCCCCCCTTACACATTATACGCACAATGAAAAGATTATTAGCGCTTTCTTCAAAGGGTGGGAAAATTAAAACAAGAATTCTGTAGAAAATGTTTAACAAGAATTCCAACCGCCAAGCCCCGCTTTAACATAAAAACATTGTAAAAGTTCTGTAGACTGTAAGACAGAACTAAAAAGCCCCGCCAGGATCTAAAGTTAGTTTTAGAAATGGGAAAGGCTGCAAAAAAAGGGCCATACGTAGTTTACGCAGACTTCGAGTCGTTATTGTTCCTTATGAAGGGGCCCGAAACCCCAAAAACTTTTAAAAACAGTCTTAAAGAGTTTAAACATCAGATTTGTTAAATTTTCCCTTTATTTTTGTTAGGGGCCCGGAAAAGGCGTTTATTTAGGGGCCGGGAATTTTTTAAGGGCCGATGCTGGCCCGAAACATTTTCTAAAAAGCATGCAGCAAGTGGTAACGCTGTTCCTTTTTTAAAACTAAACTTATCTGAAATCATAAGGCCCTTTAAGACCAAAAACAGTATGACTCCCGCCACGCATTGTTGGGTTTTCGGGTTTTGAGCTAACCCCCAAAAAGTGTTAAAAACCCCCACTAAGGAAACCCTGAAAAAATTATGGGAAGTTTAGAGGTGGGGAGCGCACGTAAAAAGCAATTTAAATAAAGTTTTGATCCAAAAACATGGGAAAATGCCTGTATTCTTTCACAACTTTCGAGGTTTTGACTCTCACCTTATAATTTCAAGCAGTTTCAGGCCTTCAGGGGAAAAATGCATTGCACAAGTCATCCGAAAAAATACATGTGTTTCACTTTAAATAACTTTTTCTTTCTACGACTCTATGCAACCCCATGATGGGGGTCATTTAAAAGGGACTGGCTATGCCTTAAAGTCCTGCCCCCTTTAAAGGAAAAATTTTTTGACTTTAACTCTTGTTAAAAGGGTTTACCCTTTTGAATACATAACAGTTTGGGAAAAAGGGTTTTATGAAGATACACTTCCGCCTAAAGGCGCGTTCTTTTTTTAGTCTTAGAGGGGAAAAAACATCAAAACGACTTTTCCCATTTTCCCGGGATGCTCAAGTTTTTGGGAAAAGTTTTTGATTGTTTAAAAAATGGGAGACTATCATGGGGCTCCCATTTAAGGAGATGTATGTTTGTTGGCGGACGTTTTGAAAATTATAGAAAAACCCGCAAAGAAAAAATTACAGTTTGGGGGTCCTGCGATTATAATTTCTGCACCCCCATGAGCTGGGAAAAGCTTTTTTAAAGTTTACTGGAGTACAGATTTATTTATTGTCAGATTTAACCCAAAGATTAATGATTGAAAAAAAGGATTGGGGGGGGGAAAATTTTTTTGGGTTTGATATTAAAAGCAAACAAAAAATACTTGGGCGACAAAAAAACCGAGGGAAAAAGGGTTTAAATATCTTATTTTTTAATGCAAACAATCGTATTGTTGGGTAGGCGCAAAACACTTCCCTTACGGGAAATTTTAAAAAGTACACAGGGGGTGATCCCAACAATAATTTAAAAGGGATTTAAAATGTTTGGGCAGTTTAACGCCCGATTTAAAAGCGTGGTTTTTATTCTAGAATTTACTTAGAATATCCCATTTAAAATCCATGACCTGAAAATCTATCCATTGGGAGCAGAAAGTTAAAGATGAATCCAAAAGAGCCCCCTAAAAATTGGGGCCTTAAACTTGGGGGCAAAAAAAAATTTTGCTGTCATTACAGGCTTCTACAATTTTTTTTTAAGACAGGGGTTTGAATTGACAAATGTTTATGTATAAAACGTTTTGATAAGAACAGTTCCAAAAAAAAACCAAAACTCATGAAGAACACTGATTTTCAGAACTAAATCCACAGATTTCTTCAGAAAAAGACTTTTTTTTTAAATTGGGTGAACAACAGCCTTTTTTTGGGGAAAGGGGCTAAGGGGGAAACCCCAAAAAGCGCCAAAAAAGTCGATTGGGCACCCAAAAGAACGGGAAACAATTAAACTAACTTCAAAAAACCCAAATTTTCAGGGGCTTCAGAAAATTTTTTGATCCTTTTTTTGGGATAAAGAGAAAAAAAAAAAAGTCCCAAAATTTGGGAAAAACCCTTTTTTATTGGGTTTCGTTTTTGAATTTTTCCAAAAAACCCTTCCCACCAGAGGGCCCGAGTACTTTTTCAAATACAGACGTTTTTTTATAAAATATTCCCATGAAAAAACATCTATAAAAAACTGGAATTAGAAGAAAAAAAAGGGGATGTTTGGGTTGGGCGACAATCGTTTTCCCTAAAGAATTTTGCCTTTTCATTTTAATTTCTAACAAGAAAAGGGTTTTTGGAAAGGGTGAAGGATGGGTTAACTGGAAAGGTGATTTAAAGGGGTATGTTGGGTTTTTAAAGGGCGAAAAAAGGACAGTATTTCCCAGCAGGAGGAAAAACAAATTTAAAAAAGCAAAAGGGGAAAATTTTCGCAGCGTTTTGCAGTTTAAACATATCACCCTGGCCCAATACAAAAGAAGGTTGTTTTTCAATAAGGGTTTTTATCATTTAAAAAGTTAAACCCGCGATCTAATCTACATGAGAAACAAACAAACCTTTGTAAAAAAAAAGTCGTTAGATAGAACAAACACAAAACGTGTGTTTGTTAAACCAGAGTTTTCATATGCAATTGGGGATGGGAAAAGTAAATTAATTAAAGCGGGGAAAAATGCCTGGGGGGGATTTTCTGCAGGTTTTTCCCTTTACAAAAATCTTTGAGGGGCTGGCTGTTTTTGTTGGTTTAGTTTTTTCCCCAAAAAATACACGGGCGGATTTTATTTTTACAATTCTTTTTTTTCGGACGGGGCAAAACTCCCAAAAGGTTTTTGTTGCCCTGATGCAGTGTCCCCTTTTTGCTTCCCCCCCGGGAAATAAAGGTACCCCTTTTTTCAAACCCAAATGGTAATAGTTTGCTTTGGGTAAGACTCCCCCTTCAGCAAATTTATTGTTTTTTTTTGATTTCTTGTACTGGTTTTTAACCCCTTTTTAAAATTTTTCATTTTTCATTGCGCGCTAAACTTAGGGCAATCTTCTAACCCATTCTGTGTTTCGAGAATTGTCAAACCCGCTCCCCTTTTGATATGGAAAGGGGGAAAAGTCTTTCGGCTTTAAAATTTTTTTTAAAGTTTTCAACTAAAAACCTGTGATCTGTGAACTCCCGGGAAAGGGCCCCTTTTTTGGCCCGGGAACTCTATGTTTCAACAATTTAAAATTTTTCCTTGGCCTTTAAATTCTTTTCCATCCGACTTGAAACATGCGAGGTTTAAATTAGTGGCCCTGGTTTGGGATAAACACCGTTAAAGGGAAAGCAAAGGAGAAGCAAATCTTTTGTGTTAATGGTTTTGCATCCTTTTTTTCCTTTAAGCTTGTAATACTGTGGTGCGTACTTAATTCTTTTTCGTTTATTCCCCATCAGGGGGGTAAATTTTAGAAATCCATTTGTGGGTGTCGGTTTTTAGTTGTATTGACCAAAAATTTTGGCCCCTGTTTTTAGGGCGCTGGTAAATAAATTTTCCAAATCCCTTGTTTAATAACCTGTCTTTTGCTGTTGTTCCTGATCCCGCTTTCTTGGGTTAGCTTTTTTAATTTCTGTGATGCCCTTCAATAAAACCCTTTTGGGGGAATATAGATTTTGTTCATTTTTTTTTTCAGCCCAAAATTTTGTGAAAAAAAAATAAAAGACGGTCATCCAAAGGGCAATAAACCCCATTTCTTTATCTTTTTTTTTTCTGATGGTTGATAAAAGTCAAATTTTTGGTGGGGGCAATGTCTCGATTGGGGGGCCTGTTACAAAAAATAATATTGTTTTATTGCTTGATCAACATTTTTAAAAAGTGTAAGCTGCATGGCCCCCGTTTTTTCATGGGTCATTAATAAAATCTAACTGGCCAAAACTCGCTTTTTATAAAGGGTTGTCAGCTGCTATTTTTCCAAAAGCTTTGTTAAAGTTTTTTCTCCGCCCTCATCCCCGCAGTTTACTAAATGCGAAATTACTTCCGCTTTAAAAACAAGCGATTCACCACAGCGCCGCCTATCTTATTGCGGGGTGAAGCCATTTTTTATAAATGATTTTTTTTTTCATATTTAAATTGTTGGAATTAATTTTTTGCTTAAAAAAAAAAATCTTTGTAGCAAAAGAAGGGCAACAAAAGCAATCAGTTTGCTGAATCCTCAAAGTCTTGTTTGCCCAAAATTCTGGTTTTAATTCTTAACAGGCTTTTACCAAACATTTTGGGTATCCACACTTATCCCCCAATAACAGCAGAATGGTATACAAAGGGTTTGGGAAAAGTTTTTCGGGGGGGGGCTCATTTTTTTTTTAAAATAAAAAATTTAATTAAAAAAAAAAACATAACAGTGATGATCTCTACAGTAAAGGCAGCCCAAACCTTCCCAATTTTGAATGACCCAAATTTTATGGCCAAAAATAATTTTGCCCAAAAAAGGAGAGGCTGGGATTCTTTGGCAGATGTGGAAAAACAAAACAGTTCCCCCGGAAATGAAAATTTAGATTGAACAAATTCCCAGATGTCGCCCCCAAGAACTTTTTTTAAAAAATTCCCTAAAAGGTTTTGAAGCGAGCCCGGGGTCTAGAATGGTGAAAAGTGGGGGGGCAAAACGGTTCTTTGTTTGTTTCACCCAAACTAGTCAGGATTTGCTCCCATTGATTTGAACAAAAATCTTTTTCGTATGATTTTTAAAGCAAAAATCCAGTTTTTTAAAAAAGTCATTAGAGTCCCTAGGGTGTGATTATATACAGAATTTTGGAACGTTTTTACCCCTTAAAAACATGGGGTTTAAATTCCCTTTTTAAAAAATAGACCCCTTATTTCCCCTTTAAAATTTAGCGAGTCGGAAAATCCAGAACCCGAATCAGGACACATTGAATCAGGTGGAGAAAGTAACCCCAAACCCGAAAAACACAGAACAGAAAACACTTAACCAGGGGGGGCCCGGAAAAAAACTTTCCCGGGCGTGTTAAAGCCCGGAAAAAAAAATTTGGGAGAGTGGAACCGGCAAAAAAAATTAAAAGTTTTCAGAATATAAAAACAAACTGAAAAATTAAAACCGCCAGCGGGCCCAAAAAAGTTGGGTTCAATGCCCGCTATTTAAAAAATCCCTTTATTCAAGGCCCACAGCGCCAAAAGTCTTCATGGTAAAATTAAATTAAAAAATTTTTTTTGCCAATTTTTTTGGGGCCCTTGCTGCTGATGGGGGCGGTTATTACGGTTTTAAAATATATACACAATGGCGGCAAAAAAACAAAAGCAATTTAAAAAAAACTGAACACTAAATACAGAAAAAGACAACTGGGACGCCAAAAACCCCCAACAACCCAAAGGGTCATTTTTGACCCCTTTTAAATGGAATAATTTTTTTAAAAAAAATTAAAATTTTTTTTTTTGATAAAAAAGATTTGGCGTATTAAAAATTTTTTAAAATCAATTAAAAAAAAGACATGGAGTCTATAAAACCCTTTTCCCCAGACCAGAATTGTAATCAAAAGGGGGTTGCTTCGGGGTTTTAAAAAACCCTTTATTAAGACTATGCAAAAACGCGAGCAAGAACCCCCCCAAAAGTGACCCCTTTTTTTTTAGGGGTTTTGTATTTTTTTTGGGATCTACTATTTAAGAAAAAAAACATAGGCTTTGTAATTTTTTTTATAATTATAAGATAAAAAGAAAAAAACTTGGGTTTTTACTTAAAGGATGAAATTTTTCAAAATTTTTAAGAACTTTATCAAGAATTTTTTAAGAACTTTTCTTTTTAACTTGATCAAGAATTATTAAGAACTTTTGGGGGGCCTTAATTTTTAAAAAATTAGAAGTAACTTTAAATTTTTAAAATTTTTGGATAACTTGGGATGACTTAAAGACAACTTGAGTAAGAACTTAAAATAACCTTGGGGTAACTTAAGGTTTTTAAAACCCTTTGAAGGAAATTTTGGGGTGGCATGGGGTTTGGGGGGGGTGGGGCGGGTGAAATGGGGTAGGGGGGGTTTTGATGGTGGGGTGGGGGTGGGGGGGGGGTGGGGGTGGGGGGGTGGGGGTGGGGGGGGGGGGTGTGATGCGTGGGGTTTGGACAAAAAAAACAAAAACACAAACAAACACACAAAAAAGACGTCCAGGGGGGGGGGGTTTTGGGGGGACGTGCGTGGTGGGGAAAGGCCCCAAAACCCCCACAAACCCAACCCAAAAAAAACAAAAAGTGAAATATAGGACCCCCTTTCTTTTCTTTGTGACTAAAAGGTTGTGTTTGCTCGCCAAAACCCCAATCAAAAGGCCCAAAAAATCATATGGGAACACTTGGGCCCAAATTTTCCGCCCGGCTTTTCTGGGGCTGCCCCCGCTTTGTAGGTCAAATGATCATATATATCATTGGCCTATTTTCCGCCGAGCTTTGCAGGTTTCTCCTTTCTGAAGTCATTGGCGGGAGGCGGCCCCGCTTTGCAGGTCAAAATGATCATATATATCACTTGGCCCAGTTTGCTGTGCCCTCTTTTCCCCAAACCCGGGGTTGCAACTTGCTTTGGGGGAGTTTCAGCAATTACTCTGTAGCCAGCTTTTGGCGGGGCCCCTTATCCGCCCCCGTTTGTGTACATCCTTTTTGTAAAATTTGGAGCATTTATTTTGGGAAAAAGTGCCGGGCCCCACCCCTACTCCTCTCCATACTATAAAATGTAATAAGGTCTGCCTAAACCCCATCTAGTTTGTTTGCCCGAACATTTTAAAAAAACGCCCCTTCCGTTTTTCATAAGGGCCACTTTTTAAAGGGAGATGAACTGGTTAGGGAAATTGAAAAAGTAGAAAAGTAAACACCCCCAATTCACAGATCAGCCGGGCCCCATGAAACTGAATTTGTAGTTAAACAATCAATCAAGGCTTTATTTCAAAATAAGAACATTTTTAACAGCAAAATTGGGTTTTAAAAATAAGTTTTTTAGCTTTTTAATCAAACCGGGTTTTTCCCCCCTTTAAAAAATGAAACCCCCTGTTTTTTTAAAAAATGGGTTTTTGGGTGTCTCAAGCCCGTCCCCCAAAAATCAACCGTGATGGTTTTTTTTGCTTCGGCCAACTTCCAAAAATGCAGCGCCCTTTATTAAATTTAAAGGGAAAATCCCCTTTTTCAATATTTAAACACTATCAAAATGGCTACATTTGTTTTATTTTTCCCTTTAACCAAAAAAACCTTTTTAAAATTTGCCCTTTCATTTCCAAAGCAGTTAGTTCAAATTTTTTCGTTTTTAGAAAAACAATCTTTTCCCGGTTTTTACAACATGCTTCCCCCTAATTCTTTTCAAAAAAATACTTAACATGCAGTTAAAGAAAAAATTATGGTCTCGAATATCAAAAAAACCTGTTTTCAGTAAAAGTTTTTTGCCCCTTTAAAATAACACAATTAAAAAAAACAGTGGGCAACCAGAGCGCAAATCAAAACACAACCTTCTTTGGGTTGGGGAAATCCCAGCAAGAAAAGGCGAACCCGGGGCCCTGTCACGGCAGCCCCGAAACGGTGTGTCGCGTGGGACCAAACCAGGGAAAAATTCCCAAAAAATTTGCCCAATACAGTTAGTGCGCCCCCCTGGCCCGCCCCCCCAGGTGTGCTTTTTTGGGTTTTTTGGGCGCAGTCTGTAACCAGCCCTGCGCTGTTTTGAACGAAGGCCGCAAGCCGGGAAATTAATTTATAAATTTTTAGCCCCGTGTTGTGTCTGTGAAAAAATTTGTAGGTAAAAAAATTAGTCAGAAAAGGTGGGATTTTATGCCCTTTAATTGAGGGGAAAAAAGAGAAAGAGTGTGTGTGTGTGTGGGGTGTGTGTGTGTGGGGTGTTTGGGGGGGTTGTGTGTTTGTGTGTGTGTGTGAGTGTGTGTGTGGGGGTGTGCGCGCGCCCCGTACGTGGGGTGTGGTGTGTTTTGTAAAGTTTGTTGTGTGTGTGTGTGTTGTGGTGTTTTGTGTGGTGTGTGTGTGTTGGGGGTGTGTGGTGTTGTGTGTGTGTGTAAAAGTGTGTGTATGTGTGGGGTGTGTGTGTGTGTGTGTGTGTGTGTGTGTGTTGTGTGTGTAGGGAAGTTCGTGAGTGTGTGGTGCGGACTATTTTGTGAAACGGAGAACACGTTTTGGTCTATGGCTCCGTTTAAAAAAAAAATTTTCCCTTTTCCCCCCCCCCCGGGGGGGGGGGGTTGCCCCCCACCCTTCCTTTTCCCCCTAATAAGCCGGGGTTTCCCCCCCCCTACCCCCCTTTCCCCTCCCCAAAAACCCGGGCCCCTCCCCAATTCCCCTTTCCCCATGTCCCCCCCCAATCTTATTTTGTCCCCCCCTTCCCCCCCCCCAAAAAAGAAAAAATAAAAAAATCCTTAATGCCCGGGGAAAATAAATTAAAAAAAACAAAGGAATTTCGCCCCAAAACCCCCGGGGGGGTTTTTGGGCGTTTAAATTTTGGTTTAAATTGAAGCCACTTGGGGTTCCCCAAAACCCCGTTTAAAAGGGGTGTTCGGGACATTTTGCCCCAAAATTTTGGGGAGGGCAAAAAAATGGGTTAATGGAAAAAATGTTTCCCCGGGGAAAAGAAGGAAAACAAGGAAAGAAAAAAAGAGGGAGGGCAAAAGAGCAGAGAAAAACAGAATAATTAAAAGGGATTTCCCAAAAATTTAACAAAATCGCATTTTACCCAAAAGGGGGTAAAAGAAGGGAAAAAGGCCAAAAAGGGAACAAAGGCAAAAAACAAAAAAAGGAAAACAACCGCGGGATTTTAACCTTTAAGACGCAAAAGGAAAAAAAGGGGAAAAAAGCCCCAAAAGGCCCCGTTTTTTTCGTAATTCCAAAAAAGGAAAAAGGGGAAGCTTTTTTTTCGGAAAAAAACCAACCCACCCTTTTTTTTTGAAACCCCCCTTTTTTTATTGTCACCTTTTAAAGCAAAATTTCCCGCAAACCCCCCCGTCCAAAGGGACTAACAAAAAACAAACAAAAAACACAATAGACAGTCCAGGGTGGGTGGAGGACGTGCGTGCGTGGGGTAGGCCAAAACACACAAACACCAACAAACAAACAAAAAGTGAAACTCATAGGACCACTTCTGCTTTGTGACTAAACAGGTTGTGTCTGCTCGCAACCTCAATCAACTAGGCCAAGTGATCATATGTGATCACTTGGCCTAGTTTGCCGCTGAGCTTTGCTGGTGCTGCCGCGCTTTGTAGGTCAAGTGATCATATATGATCACTTGGCCTAGTTTTCCCGCCGAGCTTTGCAGGTGCTCCGTGCTGACGTCATTGGCGCAGGCTGCCGCGCTTTGCAGTCAAGTGATCATATATGAACACTTGGCCTAGTTTGCTGTGCTCCTCTTTCTCAACCAGGCTTGCAACTTGCTTTGCAGAGTTACAGCAATTACTGCTGTAGCCAGCTTTTATGGCGGCTCTAATCGCCAGTAGTAGTACATCCTTCATTGTATATTTGGAGCATTTATATGAAGATAGTGCCGGCCACACACTACTCCTCTCCATACTAGTAGATGTACTAAGGTCTGCCTAACCCTATCTAGTTTGTTTGCCAGAACATTAAAAAATCGCCATTCAGTTGCATAAGGGCACACTTTAAGGCAGATGAACTGGTTAGAATTAGAAAAGTAGAAAAGTATACACATCTTAATACACA
>CM031601.1:28600063-28620063 GCA_018398815.1 Conus ventricosus
GCTGGAATGAACTGATTTACAGGCCACCGGTTTTCTACGCTATTCATCTCTCTTGCCTGTATTTTTTTTTCAGCTCTATGTTTTCTATAAAAAAAAAATTTCATGCTAAAATAACTTTTTTTCCCCACGCAGAAAGTTTCTTGCAACTTTCCTTTCTTTGTTTGTTTTCTTCTTGTGTGTGTGTGTGTGTGTGTGTGTGTGTGTGTGTGTGTGTGTGTGTGTGTGTGTGTGTGTGTTTTCCTGGAGCTCATCCCACCTCATCCCATCTCTCCCTCTCCCCCCCCCCCCCCCCCCCCCCCCCCCCCCACCCCCTCCTGATAAAACCGAAAGAAACAAATGTGGCAGCAGACTCACAGTGCAGGTAGAGTGATGTACACACGCTCCAACGGTGCTCTGGGATTTTTTTTAACGTGATTTTTTTTTTTAAACCTGACAACAGCGATGACAAACAAACAAAAAAATAAATAAATAAAGTAAATAAATGAAAATAAACTATCTCTCTCTCTACTTCTCTGTCTCTCTCTGTCTCTCTCTCTCTGTCTGTCTTCTCTCTCTTCTCTCTCTCTCTCTCTCTCTCTCTCTCCTTTCCTTCACTTCTCTGTCTCTGTTCCTCTATCTCTGTCTGTCTGTCTGTCTGTCTGTCTCTCTCCTCTCTCTCTCTCTCTCTCTCTCTCTCTCTCTTTCTCTCTCTCTCTCTCTCTCTCTCTCTCTCTCTCTCTCTCTCGGTCCCTCCTTCCCTCGCTTTCTTCACACCTCTCTCTTTCTCTCTTCCTCGCTTCCTACCTCCCCCCCCCCCCCTTTCTCTCTCTCTCTCTCTCTCTCTCTCGCTCCTCTCTCTCCCTTCTTTTTTTCTCTCTTCCCTTCCTCTTCTCTTTCTTCTCTCTCTCCTCTCTCTCTCTCTTGTTTGTCTAGGGGTAAAGGGCTTGCGAGTTTTAAAAATTTTTCAGGCTTTTTTACGTATATTTCCCCAACCCGGTAGTAGTGTTCTAGTTTATTTCTATTTTCCTGGGTTACTTTTCGTGTCTGATTTTAACTAGTTTTTTAAAGTTAATCTAAACTCGGGGTATTTTAGCTTTTACATTGACGTATTGGGAGGTTGTAGAAAGAGAAAATTATAGACTACTATTTCGAAGTAAAATGGGAATCAAAAACTTTATTTTTTCCGCTTTATGAAAACCCGAGTATTTTCCAAGGTTGTTGAACGAAGCAAAATTTTAATTGAGTCTGAGTAAACCTTCCCTTGTCAACTTCATATGTTTCAGAATGCGGGGGAATGTATGAAAAAATATATTCTTGAACCGGGAAAAAAAATAGGGTCTGGTTTGACCTTGAGTGCAAACAAAAGCAAAAATTGTTAAGAATAGTTTACCAGGGTTTAAAGACCCCATAAGATAGGGGACGGGGCAGAATTGTGCGAAGAGAACGCCTAAAAAGGATTAATTAGGCAAAAGAAAAAAACCATAAAGAGAATATCAAATGTTTTCAAGATAATTTGAAGAATCCAAAGAAATTTCTGGATACCATTCGATTGTAAACCTAAATCTCCCAAACCCCAATGATTTCCATTAAAGTTGGTTTATAAACCATTTTAATAATGTATTTAAAAAGGGTTGAAAGAAATGTTTGGGGGCAATTTTGGGTAGCTTCGTTTTAATTTTGCTCCGACGCGACGTTTTTAAATTGATCTTCCAAAAGAGGATATTTTGAAATGAAAAAAAATGAAAACAAAGCAAAAAAGAGGCAAAAAGCGACTGGACCGGGATGGTATGCTAGGAGAATTTTAAAAATCATGTTGATATTATTTTTACCTTTTCTTGATTAAATTTTTTTAAATCACATTTTTGACAATGGCCTGATCCAATGAATGGTCCTTGCAATCTTCCCCCCGTTTTTAAAAAAAGGGGATATGAACTCCCTGACAACTACGGGGAAACTCACTGCGAAGTATTTTCAAATTGTTAGCTTTGTTTTAAACAAAAAATTACTAACGGGATCGATGATAAAATAACGGTGAAGAACAAGTGGATTTGAGCAAAGCATAGTACCTCGATCATTTTTTTTCGTCATGGCAGATCAGAAACAGCTTGTAAACATCGAAACTGTTTTTGTTTTTTCGATTTCCGTAAAGCGTTTGATACGGTTCATAGAAAAAACTATGGAAAACTTTGGGCAAAAATGGTTTTAAAAGGAAAAATTGCCGGGGCAATAGAAACATGTACCTGTTGCAAGACTCGTGTTGGGGCAGGGGGGAACTATGAAATTTTTCTTCTCCCCACAGGGGCCTAAGAAAGGTAAAAGTATGCTCGCCTGTCCGGTTTCCCCTTTTTTCATTAATGAACTAACTAAGGATTATCAGTAATGGTAACAATTACTGTTCCTGATATTGTAGAACTTTTTTTTTTGCTCTTCGCGACGATGTACATTATTTTCAGATAGCGTGTAGGTCTGCAACACAACTGAATTCTTTAAACACGTCAAGCGCCTAGACTGATAGTTAACCTGGAGAAATCTAATATATTGTTTACAGAAAGGGTGGCTATTTTTCCCATAATGAAAAAGGGTTTTTTTGAGAAAAAATTAAAAATTGTGGCAGTAAAAATATTAGAAATAATCTAACAACAAAGCTATTTTTTCAGCCACATTACGGACTCGCAGACACGCAAAAAGGGGGTTTTTGGGTTTTATTATGAAACTCTAGGTCCTTTGGAAAAACTTCCAAACAATTTTTGAAAATGTTTTATTGCCAGATTCAGCCAATTTTTTACGACGGCTCAGAAATTTGGGAGGGCACAGGACCCAAAAATGCTTTAAAGAGTGCATTGTCTGCTTTGAAAAAGGTTTATGGGGGTTCATCCAAAATCTCCCAAAACATTTGTTTATGGGAAATTGAAGGTTTCCCATTTTTGTAACACATATCTGGTTTGGGGAAATTTTTGGGTGCGGGGGTATATTTAAAGATGAAAAGGATCCAAACAACGTAAAAAAGCTTTTGTCCTTGCGAGGCAAAACTATAAACCCCTTGGGGCCGCAGAAAAGTAATGTTTTATATGAATTTGGTTTTTTGGGGCGTTTGGGGGCACAGTGTGTTGGGAACATTAATTTGTTTTGGGAGAATTCAAACAGAGATTGATAGATTTTTATAATCAAATTGGGGTGCTTTTTTGCAGTCTCACGAATTTTCAGTTTTTTTATTCGCAATTCAAGAGCAAATTTTATTTCGCCCTTATAGTATCTTGTTAAGAAGTACAAAACGAAAAAACATTTGCAAGATTTCGGGTTGGAATTCTCCCTGAATCACATTTCTTACGTATATAGAAACAGTGTTTAAAGAAAATTATTCCTTCTGCAGAAACACCCAAAACTAATTGCATTTTGTTTTTTGTAGGTCCCCCTGTAATTAAATAAAAATGAATTTATTCAGCCCAAATTTTTCCATAAGCCATGTTGTTTAAATTCTAAACCCACTTATGTCAAGTGAAAACGAAAGGGGTGTTTTTTTAAAAAAAAATTATTAATTTTGTTTCAAAAGCGTTAAACTTTGGGGCAGTTTATTCGTTTAAATGATTCTTTTTTGTGTATTGCCCCCATGTTTTGGGGCCCAAGGCCTGCATTTTAAAAAATTTTTTTACTTTGACTTTTTTTTTTTTTACTTTTCTCTCTCTCTCTCTGTCCTCGCCCCGTTCCTGTGCTTCTCCCCTCTCTTCTCCCCCCCTCCCCCTCTCTTTCTTGCCCCCCTTTCCCCCTCTCTTTCTCTCTTCCCAACTCCCTACTCCCCCCCCTCTCACTGCCCCACCCCCTCTTTCTGTCTGCGCCCCCCCCCCCCCACCCCCACCCCTTCAATTTCTCTCCTTTCCTCACTCTCTCTTCTTTTTCTTTCTTTTTCTCTCTCTCTCTCTCTATGTCTCCCTCTCCCCCTCCCTCTCTCCTTCCCTCCCTCTATCCCCCCTCCCGTCCCTCCGCCTCACCGGACTGGGTCAGGTTGTGTCATGCCACCTGTCCACTCCTCCACGTTGTCCGCCCAGAACTGGACACCTTCAGTCGCTGTCCAAGGACCATAGTCATGTTCCAAGGGTTTGGGACACTGCTGCATGTTGTCCGCCCAGAACTGGACACCTTCGGTCGCTGTCCAGGACCATAGTCATGTTCCAAGGGTTTTGGACACTCCTCCATGTTGTCCGCCCAGAACTGGACACCTTCGGTCGCTGTCCAAGGACCATAGTCATGTTCCAAGGGTTTTGGACAGAGTCCTCGCGACTCCTACCCACAATGGACAAGATTACGGCCCTTTGGTCAGTCCAGCGAATGCGCCGTCTGACTGCCTGCCAGTGTCACGTGTCTGGCGTTTCGGGGACCTCGTGCGCAGGCAAAGGTTAAACAGTTTAAGCAATGCATCCGCCAAACACGAACAAACGAATCGCAAGACAAAAACGCGACGCGTTTCAACCTCTTAGGTCTTCTTCTTCTTTCTTCTTCTTCTTCTTCTTCTTCTTCTTCTCTTCAGGCAAGATAAACACCAAGCAGACCACGACAATGAAGAACGAGCCATCACGTTTCTCGTCCAATTCGGCGCAAGATGGGGGGGGGGGGGGCGCTGGTTCCGTTCTTCATTTTCGTAGACCTGAGTGTTGTTTATCTTGCCTGAAGAAGAAGAAGACCTGAGAGGTCGAAACGCGTCGTGTTTTGTCTTGCGATTCGTTTGTTCATGGCTGGCGGATGTGCTGCTTAAACTTTTGAAGATTTGTTTCGATCTTCGCCTGCAGTCGCCTCGCTTTGTAAACTAGTCTGAAGGCGTCTATTTTTTTTTTTTAAACGCTTTCGTCTTCACAACGTTGCGTCCACCTGGACCAAGTTGTTTGAACTGAACCTAACGCACAACCCCCCCCCCCCCCCCCCCAAAAAAAAAACAAAAAAAACAACAAAACAAAAAAACAAGGACATTCCGCGCACACAAAGGGAAAGTCTTAACAAGGTGTCTGGTTCTCTGTGCAGATAAACTCTTTCAGATCCGTCCAAACCTTAAGGACTTCCTCCCATCTACGTCTGATGGTCGTAAAGAGGAAACGGTTCTGTGCCGGCTGCACACCGGCCATTCGTATTTTACCCATTCTTACCTTTTAAAGAGTGAAGAAGCTCCGTGGTGCATTCCATGTCATGCGCCACTCACAATGAAACATGTTCTTTTAGAGTGTTGGGACTTGCACGATGTGAGACACAAACATTTTACAGCGGAGTCCATGAAGATCCTGTTCAGGGATGTCCCGCCTGACGTGATCTTTGAGTTTTTGAGAGAGATTAACATTTTTCATCTGATTTAAGATTTTATGGAAGAAAGATTTTTAACGAAGTTTCTGGTGTGTTTTCTAGCAGATGTCATTTAAAGAGATGTGTGAAAGGTGTTTGTTTGTTTGTTCGGTTGTTTTTTTTTTTTTGTTGTTGTTGTTGTTTTTTAAATGACTTGTGAGTTGATTTTAACGTGGTGACAGCCCTGATGTGGCCCTTTGCGGTCGGCTGGGCTATAAGCAACATTATCTTATCTTATCTGTGCAGCAGCCGTGGGGCAAAGGGAGGCCACCAAGGTTTGTGTTACAGCCACAGCCAGAGGAACAGACGAACGAACTTTTGAGAACACTGAGACACAATGGAGGAACGGGGGACCGATGAAAAAGGTCACGCACCCACGCCCACGCACTCACACACACACACACACACACACACACACACACACACACACACACACACACACACACGCATGCATGCTCAAACACACATTAACACACACACACACACACACACACACACACACAAGTACTTGGCCCTCATATCAATGTAATCCCTTGCTTCTTTACAAAAACAAAAAACAAAAAGGGGGGGGGGGGGGGGACAATAAACTGAGGAGAACAACGTGAGGCGGAACAACACCAGGTGAGAGAGAGAGAAGGCAGAGGAGAGAGAGAGGAGAGGAGTGAGCAGGACAGAGAAAGGGTCGAGAGAAACGTGGTCTTGGAGATAGAAGAGACAGCAAGATCTTAGAGTTAAAGACAAGCTGGAAGAGAAGGAAACTAAGTTTGAAGCCCAGAGGTGGGTGAAGACAGACAAACTGAATTCGAACCCAGAGGTGGGTGAAGAAGACGAAGAAGAAGAGTTCGACGTCGAGATCCCAGAGACGACCACGAAGACCCAGTCCTGAAACCTGGAGCCAGTCAACCAAGGGCATCACCAATCAAGCAGTGCTGAAGAAGACTTGAAGAAACTTATTCAAGAACTGTGGTGTGGTGTGAAAGCGTGGTTGTGTGTGTGAAAACCTGGCCAGGTAAGAAGTCATTTTATTATAACCCGGGATTAGGATGTATTGATCTTTTATGTTTTGATATTTCATTGTGTGTGTTTTGATTGTACATGACTAATTATAAGTAGCATAGAAATTGTATTTCTTGTTCTCAGTCGTGTTAGGAGAGAAACGAATGCGTGACATCCCACTCCCAGAGAGAGGTGAATGTTTGGTGTGCGCATGAGTGTGCATATGCGTGTACGAGTGCAAAGATAACCTTGTGTGTTTTAAGCCTGACTAATAATACATCAACTTAGTGCACTTAAGCAATACCATCACGATTTCCCCCGTCCTGGACACCTTCTCACCCCTGATGACGCCCTACCCTTTGGGATAAAACAGAGAGAAAGCACCACTAATAATAATCTGTTACACTGTGATTTTTTTTTTTATCCCTTTTTCTTTTCTTTTCTTTTTTTTTTTTTTTTAAATCTGAGAATTAATTTTTGTTGGGCAGCGGTCTAGACATCACAATACAACAACAACAAAAAACCCTCTCCCCCACCCCCATCCATCCTCCTCCTTCGCCCTTTTCATCCTCCCCAGACGTCGTAATTCGCTCCAGGGTGACCGCGTGGGTTGTGTCTGTAGGCTTCAGCAGTTCTGAACTGGAAAGCACTCTCACACACACCTAAGGCTTCTCTTCTCCGTACTTCCCCCCCCCCCCCCCCTTTCCATCCTCTGTCTGCATGTCGGCTATGTTTCGAATGTTGACAAACGCACGCTGGCTTGACATCACTAACTCTGGGGTTATCAATGGTAATCCTGGGCCTAAACTTGCAGCACAGACGCAGACGCCAATCGGTGGCCACATCAATCCATCTTGAAGACACTGTTGCTAAGTTCGAACAAGTGAAGAGTGGGCATGGAACAGAAAAATCAACAGAAAGATGCATTTCGTTCTCATCTTGCGCGTGTGTGGGCTCTGGATGTTTCAGGATTTACAAGGCATGGGGGTGAAGATTTAAGGGTTGTGTTTGTCTGTCTGTCTGTCTGTCTGTCTGTCTTGCGGCTGGTCACTGCAATCATTCATCTTTGCTTTGTTTGGCGACTGCGAAACCCTGACACCAATCTCCCTCACCCCCCCCCCCCCCCCCCCCCCCCCCCCCCCCCATTTGCACCTGTCGTCACCTGTCCCCCACCCTCCCCTCAACTCTTTCCACAAACACACACCTACCCACACCCAACTTGGTCATGTCAATTGAATCTTTTGCACTTTGAAAGAAAGAGAACAAAACAGTTTTTTTTTAAAAAGGAAACAAACGAAAAAAAAACCCACGAAAGAACAAGGGTGGAGTGAGGGAAGGGGAAGGAGATGGGGTGGTCAGACAGATTGTAAGTGTTGATTAGAATCGTCAGGTTCACCTGTATTTCACACCTCCCTCTGATCTTGGCCCCTGCCGCCGACCCATTACCTCCATCACCCCAACCCCTACACCCTTCTCACCCCTGATGACGTCCTACCCTTTGGGGTAAAACAGAAAGCACCATTAATAATCTGTTACACCGCGATTTTTTTTCTTTCTTTTCTTTTCTTTTTCTTTTTTTTTCTTTTTTTTTTAACATTTAAGTTCACTCTTGTCGCGCAGCAGTCTAGACGTCTCTACAAAAAAGACCATCTTCCCACATCCTTCGCTCTCCTTCGCCCCTTTCATCAGTCCCCAGACGTCATAATTCGCTCCCGGGGCCGCGTGGGTTGTGTCTGCCAGTGAGATCTGTAGACTTCAGCAGTTCGGAACTGGATACCACTCTCACTCACACCCAAGGCTTCTCCATTCTGGTTTTTCTTTTCTTTCTTTTTTCTTCCCCACAACGGGTGGCATAAACGACAAATGCGCCCAAAGGTATACACTTTAATATGGCACCCTGTTGGTGTCAAAAGGTCTACAGTCAACAATTTCTACATGAAAAGAATAATTGTCAACATGTGGTGCGATAGAATGTATACCATAATTTCTGTGATGTCACAAAGTGTGTTGGGGGAGTGCAGTAATTAAATTCTGAGATGGGTGTTATGGTTTTGACTGTACTTGAACTGATGAGTCAAGTGAAGAGTGTGTCACCCAGAAAGAGGTGATTATTATTTTATTTTGAAATCCTTTGGGTGGTGTCGCTATAACGCCAGTTCGCAAAATGCCACCTTTCAGACCCCCACCCCCCACCTGTCTGCATGTCGCCTACGTTTCGAGTGTTGACAAACGCGCGTTGGCTTGATGCCACTACTCTGGGGTCATTAATGGTAATGGCACAGACGCTGACGCCAATCAGCGGCGAAATCAATCCGTCTGGAACAGACTCTTGCTAAGTTCGAACGAGTAACGTGAGGTGAGGTAATGTCAGTTATAGCCCAGCCGACCGCAAACAGCCATGTCAGGGCAAACGAGTGAACGTGGGCATGGAAAAGAAAAATCAAAAGAAGAGACGCAGTTTGTTCTCATCCTGCGCGTGTGTGGGCTCTGGAGGTGTTTCACGGATTTACAAGGCGGGGGAGGGGGGGGGGGGGGGAGGTGAAGATTAAGGGCTGTGTTTGTCTGTTCGTTTTTAGACTGGTCATTGTCATAATTCACCTTTCCTTTGTGCGATAACTGCACAACACTGGCACAAATCTAATTCAGGCTAGGATCAACAAGAATCCTCCCCCCCCCCCCCCCCCCCACTCCTTTCCACTTGTCGTCTCCTGTCCCCCATCTCCCCCAGCCCCCTCCCAACCCTATCCCCCCCCCCCCCCACACACACACACACACACACGCCTACTCCACACCCAACACACTCATGGTAATGTAATCCCTTGCACTTTAAAAGAAACTTTACAAAGACAGTTTAAAAAAAAAAAAGAAACTTAAAAATAAAGAAAAGAAAAAGGGGAAAAGGAGAATAAGAATAGGGGGGGGGAGTGAGTAGAGGAGTAGGGGAATAGGGGGGGGGGGGTCAGACAAATGGACTGTACGTGTTCGGCGTGAAGTGCCCTGTCACCTGTATTACACAACTCCCTCTGACCTTGGCCGTGCTGCTGGCTAATGACCCCCATTACTCCCACCCCACCACCTTCCCAACTCTGAAAACCTCACACCCTCTCAATCAAACAGAAAGCACAACTATTAATAATAAATCATACACCTCTCAATCAAACAGAAAGCACAACTATTAATAATAAATCATACACCTCTCAATCAAACAGAAAGCACAACTATTAATAATAAATCATACATGGAATTTTCTTCCCTCTGTCCCCACCTATCCCTTTTTCGTCTGTTTTTCTTCTCTTTTTTTTCCCCTCCCTATTTCAGAATTCACTTTTGTCGGGCAGCGATCTAGACATCTCTATACCAAAAAAAACCCTCCCACCCCCCCCCCCCACCACCCCCACCCCCATCCATCGTTTTCCTTCGTCCTTTTCATCCTACCCAGACGTCATAATTCGCTCCAGGGCCGCGTGGGTTGTGTCTGACACGTAAGATCTGTAGACTTCAACAGTTCTAACCTGAGGATCATTCTACTCTCACTCACATTTAAGGCTTCTCTAGGCTGGCTTTTCTTCCCCCCCCCCCCCCCCCCCCCCCCCTAAGAGGTGGCATAATCGACAGGTGCGAACAACGTTATACACTTTAATATGGCACCCTGTTGGTGTCAAAGTGTCCACAGCCATAACTTTTGACACAAACACAATAATTGTCAACGCGTGGAACGATGGAATGTATACCATAGTTTCTGTGATGGTACAAAGTGTCGTGGGGAGTGCAACAATGACATTCTGATATCGGTGTTATGATTCTGACTGTCTGTGATGTTACAAAGGGGCGAGTGCAACAATGACATTCTGATATCGGTGTTATGATTCTGACTGTCTGTGATGTTACAAAGGGGCGAGTGCAACAATGACATTCTGATATCGGTGTTATGATTCTGACTGTCTGTGATGTTACAAAGGGGCGAGTGCAACAATGACATTCTGACATCGGTGTTATGATTCTGACTGTCTGTGATGTTACAAAGGGGCGAGTGCAACAATGACATTCTGACATCGGTGTTATGATTTTGACTGTCTGTGATGAACCGATATGACTCAAGTGAAGAGTGTATCGGAAGAAGAAACAAAACATTAATGATGAGCTTTGGTTCACCTAGAAAGAGGTGACCACTATATGGAAAATGTTCTTTTCTCTAATCAGTGCTTTTTTTCTCCACGTGTACAAGGACAGAAGCTGTGATAATCTCACGTACGAGGCTCAGTTACTTTATGAGATGATGCTGGGGGGAAAACAAAATACAAACACACAAAACCAGCAAAGAAAAAAACATCTTTGTACAAATGATTACACGTTTCCATGATGAAGTACCTCTTTTTCATGAAAACGGTTACAACATAGATTTTTTCTTTCTTTCTTTCTGCGTACGCAGGCTGATACTCCTGCGGACACTCTCTGTATAGCCAGGCAGTGGATTTTTGTGTGTATGACCGTTTTTTATCCCGCCATTAAGGCAGCCATACTCCATCTTCGGGGAAGGTGCATGCTATGTGTAACGTGTCATCCATACCAACGGCTAAACTGACCTTCTCTTCCAAAAGTTGGTGATGGGATTTTACGTGTGTGCAAGATGCTGTGCGTGCGTTCGCACACGGAACCTTGGTTTATAGTCTCATTCGAAGGACTGTATGGGGAATGGAGTTAGAACCAATGTTAACTCCGAGGGAAAAAAAAACCCTGTACCGAGATTCGAACCCGCAACCCTAGGATCACGAGTCCGGCGCTCTACCAACTGAGCTATTCCGGCCCCCACAACATAGATGATTTCCAACCTTCCCACTCAGCTACAACACAATGACACTATCCGAGTACGGCTAGGTTACGGTTCTCTTTTTGTATCTGTTTGTCCCTTTTGTTTGTTTTGCCTGCATAAAACTTCAAGGTCGAAACGCGTTGCTTCTGTGTCGTTATGTTCTGTTCAGTTGGTGATACCACAGCTTTTATTCTCTTTTCGCATTAACTAAGCGTTGCTTCTGTTTCGTCATATGTTCGTTTAATTCGTTTATTGGTAACGCAGCTTTGATTCTCACATCAGCCGCCTGCCATACTTTCGTCGTCTTTTCCTTGCCACAGACACCTTCAAATGTCAAACGTCTGTAGCTCAATGCCACCCATGCCCACTAACTTAACGCGCCTGTCGTTTGGGTAGGTGTCGCTATAACGTTAGTTAGCAAAATGCCATCTTTCAGACGCCCAACACCACCACCACCACCACCACCACCCACCACCCATCCCTAACCCCCTGCACCCTCTGTCTGCATGTCGCCTACGTTTGGAGTGTTGACAAACGGCACTGGCTTGATATCGCTACTCTGGGGATATCCATGGTAATTCTGGGCCTCAACTTGCAGCACAGACGCTGACGCCAAACGGTGATGAAATTAAATCCGTCTTGAAGACACTCTTGCTTAAGTTCGAACGAGTGAACGTGGACAAGAAAAAGAAAAGAAAAAAAAAGAAGACGAAGAAGACACACCGAAAGAAAAGACACACGCTTTGTTCTCACCCTGCGTGTGTGGGGAGCTCTGGAGGTGTTTGAGGGATTTACAAGGCATGGGGGTGAAGATAAAGGGCTGTGTTTGTCTGTCTGTCTGTCTGTCTGTCTGCCTTGGGGACTGGTCACTGCCATAATTTACCTTTCCTTTGTGTGACGACTGTACAACACGGGCACAAATCTTACTCAGGCTTAAGAGCAGCAGGACAGCCTCCCCCCCCCCCCCACCCCCACCCATACACTTCTACCTTACGTCTCCTGTTCTCCATCTCCCTCACCCTCCCACCCCTCCCTCACACACAAACGCTCCTCCTCCACACCCACCCACTCGGCTCAACAGGTTATGGCAAGAGTACAGCTCATTTAGTGAACGAAAATAAATCGTTTGCTACTAAACCCCCGTTCACTAACGTTTTGGCCTCTACAAGAGCTCTAAAAACCAACCAACCAACCGAACAAATAAAACAGGGAGTGGGGACAGTACAGTGTGTGTGTGTGTGTGTGTGTGTGTGTGTGTGTGTGTGTGGAGAGGCAGGTGTCTCTATAGAATCAAGAATGAACGGACCGAATGCCAGGCAGTACCCGCAGACCCATTCTCAACGTGGTACATTCTCGTTAATCAAGCCTTTGAATCGACCGTGAATTCCAAATTAAATCACGATATTGATACCCATCCGGCACTGGGCCTACATCAGGACTGAAAGATACTGTTACTTTAACCGTGTGTTAGTCCCAACCCAGTCAATCCTACCGAACATTAAGCTGCCTATTTTTTTTTCCTCTTCACAAAGACATGAAAAAAGAGCGAAAGAAATAGAAAAGAAAGAAAGAATGAAGAGAAAAGAAAGAAAAAGAAAAGAAAGAAAGAAAGAAAGAAAGAAAAGAAAAGAAAAGGAAAAAAAAGAAAGAGAAAAAAAAAAAAGAATGAAAGAAAAAAAAAAAGACGTAGAGCGAAGGAAAGGTGTGACCTTTTCTAAATTTAAACACGCACTATCTCCCTTTTTAATGTTAAATTCCCCCAAAAGTTTCGGGTGTGAAAAGATAACGTCTGCAACAGATAGAACCAGACAGAGAGGACACGGGGAACCGGGTGCGAAAGAACAGGAGATTCCGCTGGGTAAAAAAAAAAAAAAGAACAAAAAACAAAACAAAAAAATACGACTTATCAGACAAGCCTACGGCCTCCAAAACAAGACGTCCTGGGTGTGGTGGGTATGGTGATTAGGTGTCGGAGCCTTGGAAGAGAAGATGCTGATGGGAGAGAGAGTATAAGGTGCCCTCCACTCCCTCTTCTCCACACACATACCTCCCCTTCCCTTCCCCTGCCCTTACCCTCTTGGAACTCCCTCCCCTCCCCTCCCCTCTCACTCCCCTCAAACTCCTCTCAGGCATGTTTCGTCACCTGCACACGGAACGGGTAATTCCTGTGTTGTCAAGTCGTCCGTGTCCGTTCAACTTCAGCTGCGTGTATCCCAATTCACTCAAAGACCTGAAAGACGGTCCGTCTGAATAGCCAACGATGAATAGGTGTTGTGGTAGTACAGGAACTTGAAGGTGGGGGGTGGGGGGGGGGGGGGGGGGGAGGGGGCGGATAGAAAGGGGGGGGGAGGGGGATGTTGGGGACGGTGGTAGAAAGAGTTCCGTTTGAATTCACCTTAATTGGTGAGGCGAGTTCCTTCTTTTTGAGAAAGTGGGTTTGTAGGGTGCCACGAATGGACGCACCCAGGTGTCAAAGGTGGAATGGTTGACGTTGGCCCGGCCGTGGGAAAGAAAAGGGGAGGAGGGGGGGGGGGGTTACACCACGACATGCCCAGTCAAGTTTTGCCTGATTCTATGTTCCCCCGTGCGTTAGTGCCAGCATTTCCTTGCCAGGGGGGAACGATTCAGCCAAACGCTCACTCTCGCTTCACCCCGGCGATATCAGAAGACGTTACCATTTTGTGCTGCATGGGATGGGGGTGGGTGGGGGGGGGGGGGGAGACATGGCGATACAGAATTTAAAAAAAAATTATTTTACGAGTTCTACGACTTCCACGGAAGTGGATCTTTTCAGACGAAAATAAGCGGAATCAAAGACTGTGTTGCTTAATCTCTCTCTCTCTCTCTCTCTCTCTCTCTCTCTCTCTCTCTCTCTCTCTCTCTCTCTCTCTCTCTCTCTCTTCTCTCTCTGTTGTGTGTGTGTGTGTGTGTGTGTGTGTGTGTGTCCGTGTCCGTGTGCGTGTGCGTGGTCGTCTCTTTTTAGGCCTGTATTGATGTATATGTCAAGGTACGTGATCCGCTGAATTCTGCAAATCTTCTACCGAATGATGCTTATCAGGGTATCTCTGCTCATCTGGGTCATCAGGTCTCTCTGTCTCACATATTATCACTCCGGTGAGAGAGAGAGAGAGAGAGAGAGAGAGAGAGAGAGACACTTGACACTTTGATATTTTATTGTCATTACCAAGGAGGTCTTTGAGAGAGAGAGAGGGAGAGAGAGAGAGAGAGAGAGAGACAGAGAGAGAGAGAGAGAGAGAGACAGAGACAGAGACAAAGAGAGAGAACCGGGAACTAACACAATTTGATTCTACACGATTTGAGGCAAGGCGTGATGTATGTTGTGGGAATAATAATGCTTTGATGAAATGCGACTGGGCAAAAACCTGATCGGACAAAACAACACGGGGCGAAACGTGACTGGCCGGATATATCACGTTTTTGTCCAATCACGATTCGCACCAATCCTTTGTCCTCATAAAAAAAAACTGCGAGAGTTCTCTCCCCTGAGCTCTAAAAATTTCAAGTGCAAAGTCGTATTCCAAGTACCGACTCATGGTTTGCCCCAAACTGTTTGTAGTTTATGCGAAGAAAATAAATATGGCGATATTAAATCATACAGAAAAATAGTTATAAAAACAAGTATCCTCTCAGACCGCTAATAACATTATCTTGTTTGTAGTCAAGACGAAAGTTAATGTTAAACGGGAAAGAAAGGGAGAGACTGGGGTTGTTCAAACTCTCTCTTCGCTCTCGCCTCAATCTCTGTTCTGTACAGAAATACATTTATCGGGTTATGCCATTCACCAAATTCTGTTCACCTGTTGTCAGCCCCCCCCCCCCCCCCCCTCCCCTCCCGTCGACAATTCGGATCTGTGTGTGTGTGTGTGTGTGTGTGTGTGTGACACAACCAATGATTTCATTCAACTTGATTACACCCTATTCGGGACGAAACCTGATAGATGTGTGGCAATCAAGACAGATTGGGCAAAAACGTGATCGAGTAAAACGTGACTGAGTAAAACGTGAGTGAGTCAAACGTGGGCACGGAGAGTACATTCAGGCCGTTCGTAATTGGTCGAACCAATCGTTCGCCTATCTCGACTGGGGACTCTCCGACGAGCCATAGTTGCCATCTACGATTGAGTTCGCTGAGATCAACGATTCCAGACGAAGTATAGACTGATTCTTAATGGAAGCTGGAACGATCCCCCACCCCACCCCCACCCCACCCCAACCCCACCCCCACCCCCCCACACTTCACTCTCATCTCCTTTCGTTCAAAGGGACAGAACATCGCCTGCAAAATACTGCTCGCTCGTGTTCTCAACGGAGACTACCAGGCCTGCGGAGTTTCGAACGCGCTGTTAAATCGATTTAAGCCGCCTCTTTGTCCAACATTTCACTTGTTCATTTCCAAAACTGAAACCATTGTAAATCTGAATGTTGAGGGTGGTGCGCCCACGGTGAAATGTTTGCGTACGTGTTGAGATTTGAGAACGGAAATTCAGGTCAACCGACCAACAACATTGATTTCCAGCAGTGTCGTCGACTGGTGGGTCCACAAGTTGATTTCTGTTATAGGAGGAGAATCTTCATATGAGTATTTACTTCCCTTTACACAAGCTCGCAGAGTTCCCAGCTCGCTCTCTCTCGCTCTCTCTCGCTCTCTCTCTCTCTCTCTCTCTCTCTCTCTCTCTCTCTCTCTCTCTCTCTGTCTGTCTGTCTGTCTGTCTGTCTGTCTGTGTGTGTCTCTCTCTCTGTCTCTCTCTCTGTTTGTCTGTCTGTCTGTATGTGTGTGTCTCTCTCTTTGTCTGTCCCTCTCTCTCTCTCTCTCTCTCTCTCTCTCTCTCTCTCTCTCGCTCTCTTCTCTCTCTCTCTCGTCGAACCTAGGATCAGCAAGATTCGCGGGCGTCATCGATCTTGGATCGCAGACAAAAAAAGATGGGACAGTTTCTTGAACAAAGAGGCGGATAGCTAAGATCGTCAACTAGACGACTTTGGTTTACGGTCTGAATGTTTGCTTAATCGAGAACGGAGCTCAAAGCTGTAAAAACGGGGAGTGCTTGCCAAAGCGCAGAGGCACTCTCCCCTACCCTCCCTACCCCTCCTCCCCCCGCCATCCCCACCTTACCCCAACCGCCGGACCGGTCTTCAGTCAGCTTCCAGAGTTATCTGTGCATGATCTCTGTAGGCTTCCAGATTCGTGAGGACTGTTTGCACACGTTAGCAAGTAAACTAACAGAGAGACATCTGCTACAAAGGCACGCGGAAGAGCGCAGACCCCGACCAACACCGAACGGATCCTGGATCGGGCCTTTTGATCCGGATTCGCATCAACGGATTCGCACCAAAAATCAAACCAGTTCGTCTTCGGGTCACAATTGCTTCTTCCCACAGAGCGTCGTCAACGCTGGGTCAGTCGGGTTTGCTTAACCTTGCTAACAGACAGACAGACAGAGAGACAGGCAGACAGACAGAGAGACAGAGAAAGACGGACACACAGAAAGAGAGACAGACAGAGAAACAGACAGACAGACAAGAGACAGACAGACAGACAAACAGACAAATCAACAAAGCGGAAAGCAGAGATGATACCCGAGAGGAACGACAAAATCTGCAATCTGCTGACGGCCAACATGAGAAGAAGAAAAAAAAAGAAAAAAAAAAGCATTCTCGCTGTCCATCTTAATCAGTGATGTCGTTCTGGTTGTGTCAGTGAAGAGTAACGGAACCGCGCGCTTCACCCCCCCCCCCCCACCCCCCACCCCCACCCCGTCCTTCCTTCCCTTTCCCCCACTCTTCCAGGATGGTCATCTTTATTGGCGAGGCGGGTGAGCACATTAAGTTTGAACTGATCAACCGACAAACACCCAATAACACGTGAAAGGACATTTTAAAAGAGGCAGGGAACAGTAAACAGTAAATAACAGGCAAGCAGGATAACTCTTGGTCCCATGATGAAATAAACACACGCCCATAACTCCATACGAATGCTGCCTACGACACCGAATCGCCTAGCAGAAACGACAACACAGAGCACACAGAACAAACAAAGAGACCCCCCCCCCCCCCCCCAAAAAAAAAAAAAAAAAAAAAAAAAGGATGTTCCAAGTTTGCCCATATACCTCGTACTGGACACAGCATCTATAACTGGAGAAATGACCGAATACAACAACATTGATTGAAGAGTGGCACAGCCTTTTCGGCGTGGATTTGTGTCATCATGGGAGAAAGAGTCACCCTACTTGTTTGCTGTTCACTGTTCACTCCCTCGTTTCAGATTTCCTTTCCTTTCAATCAAATCGAGGATACCTGAATTTGTTACTGTTCGTCTGTGTACCTGTCTGATTCTATTCAAGATCGAAAAGGCTGTGCCAGTCTTGAATATAATGCTAATTTGTATTTGTTCATTTCTCCAGTTGTCGCTGATGTGTAGATGTGTCCAGTACAGGGTATATAGGCAAGCTTGAAAAATCTTTTGCGGGGCGGGGATGTTTTCTGGTTCGTTCTGTTGTGTTGTCATTTCTGCTAGGTGACTCGGTGTCGTGAGCAGCGTTCGTTAGGAGTTATGGGCGTGTATTTATTTTCGTCATGGAAGCAGGAGTTACCCTACTTGTTTTGTTGTTTACCATTATCATGTCTTCTTCGTTCACTCAGACAGAAACCCCCAGAGCACTGACGAAGGCTGCTGTACGATGGAGGCCCTCCAGAGATCCCCCCTCGTCGGTGTGTTGGCAGGCCAGGTCTCTGCCCCTCAGCTTTTTATGTGTGGGACAGTCCTGCAGGAAGTGTTCCACTGTCATTGGGGCTGTACCGCTTGGGGCAACTTGAAGACTCGCCAATGTGCAATTTTGTGAACATGTGCAATTTCATGTGCACAAACGTTTGTGCGCTTGAGGTAATGGTTTTTCCCATTCTTTGCTTTGTCTCCTCTTCGCCGTGCAACGGAGGTCATGGATTCATGAATATGTATGATGTAAGCGGAGCCCAAACCCACTTTGATTATCAAACACACACACAACACACATGCACACACACACACACTCACACACACACACACACACGCACACACACACACACACACCACACACACACGCACACACACACACACACACACACACACACGCACACACACACGCACACACACACGCACGCACGCACACACACACCACACACACACACACACACGCACAGAAAGTCTAACAGCAGAAAAGAAACGACACAGAGAGCAAGAGGAAAGAAAAGCCATTTACAACGACCCTGACCCTGTAACAGACCATTACCTAAATGTTCCCATAACATTACAAGAAGTGGAAGAATGTCTCAGTAATCTAGGAAATAAAAAGACATCAGTAGGCTTAGATGGCATTTCAAACGAAATGCTACATCATATCCCTTCGAATGTAAAACATTTCATATACCTTTTTATCAAAAAAATGTTGGAACGAGGGAAATCTGCCTTCTGTGTGGAAACATTCTATAATTATTCCCATTCACAAACACGGAAAACCTAGATCTGATATAAACAGCTACCGACCAATCGCCCTAACGTCTCATATGTGCAAACTGATGGAAAAAATTGTTCTAAACAGGTTAACATACTTTTGTAACAAACACCAAGTAATTCCAATCAACCAAGCTGGTTTTCAAAAAGGAAGATCATCAGTAGAACACTTAGTTAAACTAACGACTCAAGTTAAACAACAATTTGCGAGACGGAAAAACATCCTCGCAACTTTCTTTGATATAAAAAAAACATATGAACAAGTATGGCACAAACGACTCATGTATAAGCTCAAAACCATTGGTATAAGTGGAACAATGTATAACTATATCAAAGTGTTTTTTGGAAAATAGAGTGATTCAAACAAGAATAGAGCATACATATTCTAGCACTAGACCATTAGAAATGGGGCTTCCACAGGGATCAGTATTATCTCCGATTTTATTCAATATTTTAACTGCAGATATAACAAAAGGATTATCAAAAGATGTAATATTAGCACAATTCGCCGATGACTTATGTTTGTGGATGAAGGTCACTATGAAAAGAAAGACTCCATTAAGATCTATTAATTACATAAAAATAAAATATCAACATGAACTAAACAAAATCAACGACTTTTTACATGAAAATGGACTTTCACTTTCAGCAGAAAAAACGAATTTAATGCTTTTTAACTCTGGATATGACCCCGAGAAACTTCCTCAATTTACTCTGAACGGGTCACTACTACAATACGCTAGTTCTGTAAAATGTCTAGGCGTTTATCTAACTCCAAAGCTTTCATGGAATCTACATATTGAATACATTTTGAATAAAGCGAGGAAAAGTTTTAACTTTTTAAAAATCATAAGCAAACAAAAGTGGGGACAAGACAAAGATAGCTTAACATTACTATCTTCTGCGCTTGTGCGGTCAAGATTAATTTACGCCCAAGAAGTATTCTTTAGCGCCCCACAACACTTACTCAATAAATTACAAAGTATAGACTGTAAATCGTATAAACTGGCACTTGGAGTTCCTATACATGCATGTAACATGGGAACATACCATGAAATTGGAGTTTTGCCTCTCAATGAGTTTCGAAAAGCGTCTGCATCTAAATTTGTCTTAAAAAAAAAACTCTTCACAAAATACTTTTTGTGCTAAAGAAGTATCAGTAAATTCAGAAACAGACTTTGCAAAAAGAGCTAGAAGCATAAAATCAACTTTATCCATTCAGACATATACTTCTACTCTATTGAAAGAATCAAACATAAATCAAACTAAAATCGCTTCGAGCCCCTTCTATGCACCCATTCCCAAATGGGAACAAATAAAAGCTAAATTTGATACAAATTACACCGTACTAAGTAAAAACGATTCTCCAAACCTTCTTAAAAGCGATGT
>CM031601.1:28625063-28632563 GCA_018398815.1 Conus ventricosus
ATGTGATGGGCGTGTGGAGGTGGGGGGGGGGAGGAGAGGAGAGTGTGTGGGGTAAGGGTTCGTGGTGAGAGAGGGAATGACAATATCTATGACTTGTTTTCTTGAGTTGATGATTCATACCTGACCCCATTCTCGTTATTCAATGCCCCCCCCTCCCCCCCCCCCCCCCCCCCCCCCTCCCCTCCTCCCCGTGGAAGACCTTGGAAGGTCGAAATATTGGAAACATTTGACGTGTCTGTTGTTTTCAATCTCAGTTGTATGTCGTTTACATGTATATTATGAATAAACATAGATAGATATAAAGATATATAATATATATGTACGTGATATACATATATATATATATATATATATATATATATATGTGTGTGTGTGTGTGTGTGTGTGTGTGTGTGTGTGTGTGGTGTGTGTGTGTGTGTGTGTGTGATAGATATAGACAGACAGATAAACAGCTAGATAGATAGACAGATGGATAGATACACAGACAGACACACAAACACGGATATATATATATAATATATATATATATATATATATATATATATATATATACAGAACACACACACACACACAACACACACACACACACACACACATAATAAATATATATATTATATATATATAATATAAATATGATATATAGATTTTGATAACTATATATATCAGCTGATTATGGATCCCCCCCCCCCCCCCCCCAACGCAGGCTTTGGGGGCGGGGCCCTGTAAACCCACAGCCAAACAAAATGATCAAGGGTTGGCACTTTGTTTCCCAAATTCTTTTTACTTATTTTTTTAAATTTTGCACCCCTGACGTCCCCCCTGTAAAGGGGCTGTGGACTATAATAAAATCCCAGAATAAACAATAAGACAGAACTCTTGCGGGCCGTTAGCGGGGGAATCCGGGGTCAGGGTCGGGGGTCAGGGTCCCCTGAACATGGCACCGGACTTGCCCCGGACACGGGGTTGCCAGAATGACAGGGTTTATGATGGGCTGCGTTCTGCGTGAAAACCCTTTTGAGAAAGGGAACATGTCTTCCTGTTGCTGTCGCTGCCGCTTTTCCCCCTCTCGTCCTCGGGCCCCTGCCTCCTGTGCCCCACCTCTCTGTTTTTCTCTTATACCCTTCCTTCTCTACCCCCCTCTTCTCTCTTCTTCTCCGTCCCTGTCTCATCTCTATCCTAACCTGCCTCTCTGACCTTCTCTCGTAAAATGTGTTGTGTGTGTGTGGTTGTGTGTGTGTTTTGGGGTTGGTGTGGGGTGTGTTGTGGGTGTGTGCCGCGTGGCGTGCTTTTTGTTGTTGGTTTTTGTTTTCTCTCTCTCCTTCTCTCTCTCCCCTCTCTCTCTTCTTCTCCCCTTCCCCCACCGCCCCCCCATCCATTACCCCTTAATTCAAGTTTTTTGGAAATATCTTTACGATACCACAAAAAAAAACCCATCATCCTACATGCATCATGCCCATAAGAAACGTAAATACGTTTGGATCTAAAACGGGGCCCTGCATAGAAAAAGGGACACGTTTCCTGGGGTGTTTGTTTTTTGGTGTGTGTGTGGTGTTGTTGGGGTGTGGGTGTGTTTTGGTGTTGCGGGCGTGCGTGGTGCGTGCGTGCGTGCGTGCGTGCGTGCGTGGTGGTGCAGGCACACACACACACAAACACAACACAACAACACACAGGAGAGAGAAGGAAGAGAGAGAGAGAGAGGGAGAGAAGAGACAACAGACAGAGAAACAGAGAGAGAGACAGAGAGAGGCACTGTTTTTCCCCGACATGGGCTCCCTTTTATTTACAAATGATCGTTTCGTTTTTGCCAAAGATTTCCTGTTTTTTTCAAAGGGGCAAAGTGGACCTCCATTTTGTTGCGTGTTCTGTTTGGGGGGCTTCCCTTCTCTCTCTCTTCTCTTCCCCTCTCTTTCTCTCTCTCTCTTTTCTTCTCTCTCTCTCTCTCTCTATCATCTCTCTCTCTGTAATTTTCTTGGGCAAAGGGGATCTCTCCGTTTGTTGCGTGTTTGTTTTGGGGGGGTTTCCTCTCTCTCTCTCTCTCTCTCTCTCTCTCTCTCCTCTGAAATTTTTTCTTAAAGGGCAAAGGGGATCTCTCCTTTTTGTTGTGGTGTTTGTTTGGGTTAGTTTCCCCCTCTGTTGTCGTCTTTTGGCTTTGTCTGTCTGTCGTCTGTCTCTTTCTCTCTCCCCTCTCTCTTTTCTCCTCTTCTCTCTTCTCTCTCTCTCTCTCTCTCCTCTTTTGAAAATCGGGAACGGGCGGGGAACAGGAACATAAATAACAAACAAACGTAACTCTTGCTCCGGGGGTGAGTAATCACGGGCCAAAACCCCCAGAATGCTGTTACGAACCGACGGCCTGGCAGAAATCCCCCCCAAAACAAACACCCCAAAAGACAGGGAAGGACCCCATTTGCCTTAAAAAAGTAAGAGAGAGGAGAGAAGAAGAGGAGAGTGAGAGAGGAGAGAGAGAGAAAGAGAAAAAAGAGGGGAAAAGGACAAGAGAGGACCGCACCCAAAACAGAACCACAGAACAAATGGAGGACCCATTTTTCCCTTTAAGAGAGAGAGAGAGGAGAGAGAAGAAGAGAGAGAGAGAAAGAGAAAAGAGAAGAGAATGCCCCCCCCCAAAACGAACACCAGACAAACACGGAAAATTTCCCTTTCCCAAAAAAGATTAAGAGAGAGCAGGACAGAGAACAGGACAGAGCGATTGGGTTTCCCAATTGTATTCATAAAGGGCCATCCCCCAAAATAAAAGGTGTTGAACATATAAAAAAAGCTCAGTAATTGAAAACAATTAAAAACGAACTAAACGAAAAAAAAACCAAATAATTGCTCATTTCAAAAAAAAAATTTTCTTTTTTTTAAAAAGGGTTTGTATGGAAACAAAAAATTGTTTGCAACTTACGAAAAATGACGAAGTGATTTTGAAGGAGAGAGAGAGAAGAGAGAGAGAGAGAGAGAGAGAGAGAGGAGAGGAGAGAGGAAGAAGAAAAAAAAGAAAAAAGGAAGAAAAGAAAAGAAAAAGAGAAGGAGGGGAGGGAGGGGGGAAAGGGGAAAGAAGAAGAAGAAGGGGGAAAAGAAGAGAAGAAAAGAGAAAAAGGGAAAAGAAGGAAGAAGAGAAAAGAAAAAAAAGAAGAAAAAAGAAGGGGAGGAGGAGGAGGAGGAGGAGGAGGGGGAAGAAAAAGAAAAGAAAAGAAAACAAGAACAGAACAAGAACAAGAAGAACGCAAAGAAACCTCTTTATTTGTTTACCTTCATGAGCAAGAGAATGAAAGTTTAGTCAAGACAAACAACCCGTCTTCGGGCGAATCGAAGGGGTGAGACGAAGGGGACGAAAATTTTAAACAGCCAGAACACAAGGGAAAAACGCCCCCACCAAAACCGAAGGTTCCCCCAACTCAGTTGGTAGAGCGCCGATCGTAAACCGGGGGTTGGGGGTTCGAATTTGGGTACGGGGGGTTTTTTCCCCCCTCATTAAACATTGGTTCTACTTTCCCCAAACATTCCTTCGAATGAGACTATAAAGCGATTTCCCTGTGTGAAGCACCAAAACATTTTGCACACAGTAAAACCCTACACCAATTTTTGGGAAAGGAAGGCCTTGGTCGGGGGTATGGGGGCCACGTTCAATTCTGCACCCCCCCCAAAGATGGAGTAGGGCTCCTTTTAATGGGGGAATAAAAACCGGTTATACACAAATTCCCTCCCTTCTATCACAGTGTCCGCAGGGTTCAGCCTGCGTACGCAGACAGACAACGACAAACTGAAAGTTTCAGGGGGGTATAAGATGGACTTGGCCCAGACCAACCAGCTATGCGGTTGTACGCAGGTCAGCCATCGTGATCTGGCCCTGAGAGCCGTTCTCCAACTTTTCTTTTTGGGCCTTCTTTGGGGTCAATGGGGGCTGTGTACCCCCCGCCCATTTGCATCTCTCATGGCGTGGTAGATGATTGTGGTGGGGGCGTGTTTGGAAAAAAACTCGCAAGCAAGACCTCTTTGAGAGGGGGGGGTGTGTGTGTGGGGGTTTGTGTGTGTGGTGTGTGGGGGTGTGTGGTGTGTGTTTTTTGGCTTGGGTTGTTTTTGTGCGGTTTGTTAGGTGGTTGTTTTTATAAGAAAGACAACAAGACAAGAGACAGACAGACAACAGACAAAACAGACACCAAACACCCAAACACCCCGCGGCGCCACACACAACAACCCCCAACCCACACACCCACCAACACACAACACAAAAAAAAGGGGGGGGGGGATAAACAAGGGAATAAAAAAACAAAATCACCATCGACAAAACCCCGGGGCAATCCTAAAACCACCACAATAATGCTCACCCACCCCCACCCCCCCCCATCCACCCCCCATAAAAGATGTCCACATCCCCCACCACAACCCCCCATCACCGCAAAAAAAAAATCTCCCCCCGCCAGATGTCCCTCTTTCCCCGCCATTACCCCCCTTGAACGCCATCATAAACCCTTGCGGGTACACACCAAACATAACGCCCGGGCCCCTTGCTTAAAATCGGTATATATAGGGGGGCCATTAATTTTTTAAATTTTTGTTTTGTTTTTTTTTTACTCCATTCTTAAAAACGGGTTTTTTCAAGGGGAACGAGGAAATCCTGTCTGTTTTTTGCTGTTTGTATGGCCCGCTGTCTGTCCGGGGTAAAAACGTTTTCCACTCGCTACAGACAAAATTTGGGGCCGATCTTTTAAAAATTTTGTAGTGGGTTTCATTGGGGGTATAGAGATGCCCGTTTTTTTTGCCCAGAATACCTTTAACTAATGGCTTAAAATGAAAATTTAAAAAAAAAATAAGTCCGATAAGGGAATAACACCGCACTGTCGAGTTTTTTTTTCTTCCACAAACGGAAATTTTTCCCCTCTTTGTCACTGATTTAAATTGCTTTTTCAATTGTTTTCAATGGTCGATTGTTGATTCTCCTCATTTCTTTATTGGCCATCAAGTCACACACAAGCCAGGGGTTCCAGCAAGACAGATGAAAATCAAAGGGAATTTGGGGTTTTGGGGCGTTCGACTGGGACAAAAATGGTCAAGGGCGAGTGCAAAGGCCCAAAAGTGACGAACTTTAAGGGGGAAGTGTGCATTTTAAAGGGTTTTATTTATTTCGTCGGTGAAAACCCCCCCCCCCCCCCCCCCCCCCCCCCAAAAAAAAAAAAAAAAAAAAACCAACACACACACACAAGGAAATTTTTGGTGGGGAGTTGTTCTTTTGATCATTATCATTTTTTAAATTAAAGCTACTCAAAATTAGGTAACCTCAAAAAATTTCATGGAGTATACAGTGATTTTAGCGCAAAATCCAATTTTGGCAGTCTCTTGCACCCCCCCCCCCCCCCCCCCCCCCCCCCCCCCCCCCCCCCCCCCCCCCCCCCCCCCCCCCCCTAAATTTCACAAAACCGGGGGTACCATCGGGGCAGGTCAGGGCAAGGCAGCCACCCAAAAGGGGGATCCTCCCACATCCCGCAAATGCTTTTGGGCCCCAAGAATTTGCTTCCCCCGTCACCGTGTCGAGAGTTGCGAGCCTCCATTGACAGGTAAGGGGATCCCCCCTTTCTTTCTGTGTCCCCCCCCCACACCCCCCCAAACAACCTCACACCCGTCGTTGGCGTCCGTTGTGTGGTGTGGTGTTGTGTGTGTGTTGTTGGTGTGTGTTGGGGTTTTAAATAGTAGTAGTAGTAGAAGTAGTAGTATATTAATGACTTTCATTTTTTCTCTTTTTACAAACTTGGGATTTTAGACGATTAAATAGGTGTGTGTGGTGGTGTGTGTGTGTTGTGGGTGGTGTGTTGTGTTTGGGGGTAGTTGTGTTTTTGGGGGGGTGTGTGGTGTGTGGTGTGTGGGGTGTGTGTGGGTGTGTATTGTTTGTTTGATGCTAAGGAGGGAAAGACAGAGAGAGAGAGAGAGAGAGTGTGGTGGGTGGTGGTTTTGGGGTTTTTGTGTGTGTTTTGTGTGGGTGTGTGTGGTGTGGTGGGGTGGGGTTTTTGAGTGTAGCAAACGAAAAAAAAGGAGAGAGACTGTTTTGAGGTAAGTGTGAGGGGGTGGTGTGTGTGTGTGTGTGGTTGTGTGTGTTGTGTGTGGTTTGTGGTGTTTTTGGGGGGGTTGGGGGGGAGAGAGGAAAGGGGAAACAAACTTGGGCTGGGGTGTGTGTGGGGGTTGTGTGTTTTTGTGGTGTGGGGGTGGGGTGTGCGATTGGGGGTGTGGGTATTTTGGTGGCGCGCGCGCACGTGTTTTGGGGGGTGTGTTGTTTTGGGGGTGTGTGTTTTGTGTGTGTGGGTGTGTGTGAGTGAGTGAGTGATGAGGAGTGAGTGACGAGTGTGTGTGCAGTGTGTGGTGTGGTGGTGGTGGTCTGGGGGTTGGGGGTTGGGGGTGTGGGGGTTTGGTTTTGTGGTGGGGGTGGTGGTGGTGTGTGTTGTTGGTTTTGTGTGTGAAACAAAACATTTTCCCCAAGCGGCTTAAACATTTTTGAGGATTTCGGCCAACAACAGCCGGCAATAGTTGGGCAGAAAGCTGGACAGGGGTTTGCCCCACGGGATTTCATGACCCCCCTACCATTTGCCTCCGTATAGAAAGTGTCATCAATCACAAGTACAAATGTCAAAATCCCCGTTTTTTCCCTAAAAGGGCAAAGCTTGATAAATGTATGCCAAAACATGGGTTATACACCGGAAGTCTGCATGGGAAAACATCGCAGGGGTTTTTTTGGTTTTTTTTTTATACAAATAAAAATACCATTATAACATCAAGGACAAGAGAACAGAGACAGACAGACGAGACAGAGACAAAAACAGGAAAGCGAAACCCGCAGACGCAGAGAGAGCGAGAGGGGAGGGGGGGGGGGGGGGTAGAGGGGGGGGAGGAGACAAACAGACGACGACAGACAGACAACAGACAGACAGAGTGGGGGGGGAAGGAGGGAGGAACGCGGAACAAAAAGACAACAAGAGACAGAAAAGACTCTCTCTCCCCTCTTCCTCTCTCTCTCTCTTCCCCTCCTTTCCCCCCCTCTCTCTCGCTCTTTTAAAAACACACACACACACACACACACACACCACACAAACCCCCAACACACACAACTCACACACACCCACTACACATTTACATACAAACATAGACTCTCCCTCTTCTCTTCTCTCTCTCTCTCTCTCCTCGCTATTTAACAAAAACACACACAACAACACACACACCCCACACACACCCCCCGCGCGCGCGCGCGCGCGCACACCGAAACCCCCACACCCAAACCCCCATAAAAACACAACACACACACACACACACACACAAAAACACCACAACACACACACACTCAAAACATACACCCCCAACAGACACAGACCCCTCTTCTCTCTCTCTTCTCTTTTTCTCCTTTCTCTCTCTCTCTCTCTTCTCGTTCTCTCCCCCTTTTTCTCTTCTCTCTTCTCGCTTTTTTAAAACACCCACACACACCACAACACCACAAACCAACACACAAAACACACAACACAA
>CM031601.1:28637563-28640063 GCA_018398815.1 Conus ventricosus
AAAAGGGGGGGGAAAAGGAGAAAAAGGGAAGGGGGGGGAAGGGGGAAAGAGAGAGGGGGGGGAAGGGGGGAAGAAGGGGGGAGGAACGGGGAAAGAAAAAGGGGGAAACCCGAAGGGGGGGGGAGGAGGGGGTAAGAGGGGGGGGGGGGGGGGGGGAAAAAGGGGGGGGGTGACAAGAGAGGGGGAGGGGGGGACGAGGGGGGGGAAAGGGAGGAGGAGAGAAGGGGGGGGGTGGGAGAGAGGGGGGGGGGGGTTTTTTTTTTTTTGGGGGGGGGGGGGGGGGGGGGGGGGGGGAAGGGGGGGGGGGGGAAAGGGGGGGGGGGGGAGGGGGGGGAGGGGGGGAAGAGAGAAAAGGGGGGGGGGGGAAAGGGGGAAAGAGAGAGAGGGGGGGTAAGGGGAAGGGGGGGGGGGGGGGGGGGAAAAAAAAGGGGGGGGGGGGAAGAAAATGGGCGGGAGGGAAAGGGGGGAGGGGGAAGAGGAGAGGGGGGGGGGGGAAAGGAGGGGAAAAGGGGGGGGGGGGGGGGGGGGGGGGGGGGGGGGGAAAAAAAAAAAAAAAAAAAAGAAAAAGGGGAAAAGGGGGAAAAGGGGGGGGGGGAGGGGGGAGAGAGGGGGGAGGGGGGGAAAAAACAAGGGGGGGGGGGAAGGGGGGAAAAGGGGGGAGGAGGGAGAAAAGGGGGGAAGGGGGGAAAAAGGGGGGGGGGGGGAAAAAGGGGGGGGGGAGGGGCAAAAAAGGGGGGGGGGAAAGGGGGGGGGAAGGGGGAAAGGGGGGGGGGGGGAAAAAAAAGGGGGGAAGGAGGGGAAGGGGGGGGAAGAAGGGGAAGGGGGGGGGGGAAAAGAGGGGGGGGAAAAAAGAAAAAAAAAAAGGGGGGGGGGGGGGGAGGAGGGGGAAAAGGGGGGGGGGGGGGGGGGGGGGGGGGGGGGGGCGGAAAAAAAAGGGGAGAACAAAAAACCAAAAAAAGGGGGGGAAACAAGGGGGGAGGGGGAAAAAGAAGAAGACGGGAGAGGGGGGAGGTGACCCCGGGGAAGAAAAAGAAGAAAGGGGGATGAGAGAAAAGACGGTTTTTAAAAAGGGGAAGGCCCAAAAAGGCCAAAAGGGCCCACCCCCCCCCCCCCCCCCCCCCCCCCCCCCCCCGAGCCACCCGTGCAAAAAAAACAAAAACCCAAAAAAACAAAAAACGGCCCCCCAAAACGAATGGCCCCCAAAAACTTTCCCCTTTTTCCCCCCCCCCCCCCCCCCCCCCCCCCCCCCCCCCCCCCCCCCCCCCCCCCCCCCCCCACCCCCCCCCCCCCCCCCCCGCCCCTTTTTCCCCCCAAATTTTTTTTTTTTCCCCTCCCCCTAAACCCCAAAAAAAAAAGGTCCCCCCCCCCCCCCCCCTTTAAAATTTTTTTTTTTGGGGGTGGTTTTCCCACAAAAAAAAAGGGGGCACAATTTTAAAAGGTTAAAAAGGGGAAATAGACGGGAAGCCGAGCAAAAAAAGAAGGACAAGGAAGGAAAACGGAAAAAAAAGGGAAGACAGACAGAGAAAAGACAGAGAAGAAGACAGCGAAGGGAGACGAGCGGGGAAGGAGTAACCAAACGAAGCGGAAGGAACAATGAACGAATCCAGATTTCTTCCGTAAACCGGGGAACTTAGGTTAACTTCTTTTCCGGTTATACACTAATGGGGGGTGGGGTTGTTTTTGTTGTTTTGGTGTGTGTGTGTGTGGTGGGTGTGGTGGGGGTTTGGTGTGTGGGGTTTTGCTTCTGTGTTTGTGTGTGGTGTTGGCTGGGGGAGGGGGAGGGGTTTTGCTTTTGATGTGAGTGGTGGTAGTGGTAAAGTGGTGGTTGTGGTGGTGGTGTGTGTGTGTTGGTGTGTGTTGTGTGTGTTTGTGCGCCCCCCCCCCCCACCCCCCGCCACGCCGTGCGTAGTGGTGGGGGTTTTGTGAGGTGGTTGTGTGTGTGTGTGGTGTGTGTGTGTGTGTGTGTGTGTGTGTGTGTGTTGGTGTGTGTTTGTGGTGCTTTCCGGTCCGTTGCACTCGTTTGAATTTTTGATGTGCGCGTGGTGTGTGTTCCCCGCCGCCCGCACGCGTCAAAAATTGAAAGGGCGCGTGGTTCTTGTTTTATGTGATGATTTGAAGCAGGAAAAGGGGGAAACTACGCAGGAACCGTGGGTTGTGGTGTATTCAGACGGAAAAGGGAGAGAGTGTGTGTGTGTGTGGGGTTTTATGGGAACCTGTTTCACAGCACTGAGTGTCGGCTGTCAAAAAAAGCCAGTTTTTGTTTGACATGCTGTGGTGAAAGGGGGGAGGGAGGAAGGGAGGGGGGGGGGCGGGGGGGGGGGCAGGGGGGGGGGGGGATAACTAAGCGGTATTTTTTTTTTAATGTTGTTGTTCATTGATGAAAGGTACTAGGCTGTTATTTTTTTTTCCCGGGGGCTTCTGGGATGAGGGGCAATCCGGGGTGTTACACGGGTAGGTTCTAGAAGTTGTTTAAGTGAAAGCTGTCACTTTGTTGTTGTTG
>CM031601.1:28644341-28666841 GCA_018398815.1 Conus ventricosus
TAAAGAATATAAAAGATATAAATGAATAAATAAATAAATGAAAACTTTTATCGGGAGGTCACGGTGATGAGAGTAGTTATGTGGGGGCAGTCGTATGTGGGGTGTGGGTAATGACAGTAATGATTGGAAGAGAATGGAAATGATCAATGGGTGGTAAGATATCGTTGGGGAGGGGGGGGGGGGAGGGGGGAAACAGAATATGGAGGGGGCGTAGAAGAGGGTAATGGGGGAGGGGGGGGGAGGGGAGAGAGAAAGAGTTCATATCTCTCCTCCCACACAAATGTATGCATGGGGTGTGTGGAGGGTGAGAAATTCATGCAAATAGTGTTGTTGGGGGGAAGAAAGGGGGTGGGGGTAGGGTGGGGAGGGGGGTGGAGAGGGGAGGGTATTATGGGTGAATTATGGTCATAATGAGACTAACTGTGGGGAGTTTTCACCCACATACACACCCACCCATTCTCTCTCTCTCACACACACTGTATATATATATATTTTTTTTTTAATGATGATGATCATTGTCATAAGTGAGATACTGTAGGATGATGGTCATTGTGATAAGGGAAATAATGTGGTGTCATTAGTATAATACTGCCGGTTCAGGAAGAAGGTGGATGGGGGGGGGGGGGGGGGTCGATGACTGATCGGTGATATGATCATGTATCATCGAGATCAACAGTATTGTAGGATGATGATCATTGTTATTATGTAAGTTGGATAGATAATGTTGTGGCATTGGTGTAATAATTCCGGTTGGGGGAATGAAGGAGGTTTACAAACAATGATTGATGGATGATGATTATCCATGTCATGGTGTGTGTGTGTGTTTGATTCACAGTAGTGTGGGATGATGATGGTCATTTACAAAAGTGGAATAGTATGCTGGCCTTAGCATGTTAATGCCAGTTGGGGGAATAGAGGAACTGATCTATGACTGATGGATGATGATCACTATCATAAGTGATGTCTACAGTACTACAGGGATGATGATCATTGTCGTAAGTGAGATAATGTGGTTGGATTGGTGTGATAATGCCGGCTGGGGGTGGAAAAAAAGATTGATGGATTAGTTTGAATCATTCCAACTCTTTACCTTTCCCACGACCTCTCCTCCACCCATTTCTCTCTATACCCCTTCCCCAATCCCACTTATTCTTATGCACACCCCATGTACATATATAGCATATCTACAATATCACACTGTAGAGCGTAATGTATATAATGCTGAACAATTAAGTAGTGGGGGAAAACAAGTGTAGGCTAACAATTCTTCAGTCAGCATAATAATGACTTGGTAAAAATTTGAACTTTAAAAAAAAAAGAAGAAAATGGGGGGAAATATGTTTATAAATAATGAGAAACCCTTCACCAGCTGCATGAGGGAACCACTGTAAACCCTCTCGAAGACAGATCTAATTGTATCGCCTGCTCCTTCGCCTTTCGTCCGCTGAATTGGACTCATCAGGGAGACGCGGCTGACTGTGTCTGCGCTCCTGGTGTCAAATAGAGACACACTACAGTCCATAATTCTGTGGTGTTCTCATCACCAAGGGTTCAAAAAAGAATCCAACATCACCCCCAAAGCAGCCAGCAAAGGATAGTAAATGGAATAAAACTAAAGTGTGGAGAGGAAAAAAGTTGCTGAAAAACTAAAAGCATTTTGCAAACAGTATAAAATGTAGGGGACAATCTTTGAGCCTATACTTGAGGATCCATTCAAGGATGCAAGGGAGATCAAAAGATATGGAACAGTCTGAGTGGTCGGCTCTGCTGTTTAATAACTCAAGCATTGTCAGTGGCTAAGAATTGTGCAGAACCTTTACTTGGATCTCCTATATATACCCCAAACACCATCTCCACCATCCAGGTATGCATACTCATAGACACATACACATGTGAACAATCTGTGTGCATCTATCTATCTATCTATATTTCCCCCCTCATACACACCCTTAAGTGCCCCCTTCCAAGAATAAGACTCCTCATCTACACACTCTTTCACTTTCTTTTACACTCTCAAGTGCCCCTTCCAAACATAAGACTCGTCTGCCACTCTCTCTTTTTCTCTATCTCTGCTTCTGCTCATCTTTTCCCTCTATCTGCTCTCTTTTTCCTCAATGTGAAATGGGATTGGACACTGAATTGTCCTTTTTCCCATTACACACACACACGTGTGCGCGCAAGCACGCACACGTACTCGCGTGCGTTGTCAGCATTTGTTCCGTCTTCCTGGTTTTTTTAAAAAATCTCCTGAGAATCCTCAAATACATTTATTATTAACATATATATATATATATATATATTATATATATATATATATATATATATATATATATATATATAATATGCGCGCTTGTGACCTACTCGTTTTTGAGTGTACCAGTCTTTCAGGAAGAAGAATATTATATAGGCCTATAAACGAACTTCTCCAAAGTGTAGGAAAAAACACTGTAAATACACACACAATAGGCAACTTATTTAAAGAGTAAGGTAAAGGATGGTATTAGTACGCTTCAGATGACAAATAAGATGACAGAATGACATTTCAATACTATCTGAAGAGCTGTAAATCCATAATTCACCTCGAAAGACGAAGTTTTCACTAGCAATTTACGAACACGCGATCGGAAGCGGCCATTTTGATTTTCCCGCTGCGGGTCTACAAAGTCACAGAGAATTACGGAAACAAAATAACACCAGCAAATTTTTGGATAAACATATGTATTTTCATACACAATATATCATTATCCAACATGTCATCATTAGAAAATAATTTTAGCTCACATTCATTTTGCTTGATAATATTCACTGCGGGCACCTCGCGCTAGAAAATCGTCTGCAATTTTGGCTCATCTTTTTTATTTATTTCTCAAAATAAAAAGGATTTTGAAGTGGCTTCAAATCTGAAATCAATTATAACATTGTAAAGAACAATATACCAAAGTATTGTGCTTGTTGCACGAAGTGCACAATTCTGGTTAATTCTGCGACATAGAACCCAGAGAACAGGAAAACACCGATTCTAACTCACCCTAGCCCTCACCTAGGTTCGGCTAGGGCGACCTAGAATCGGTGTTTTCCTGTTCTCTGACAAGTAAGACTTCAATAACCAAAAAATAACGATTATACTACAAACAAACATACTGTGCAGGGTTATCCGTTTTCAATACTAATTTACTAAACTTTTCAGATTTCAGTTTTTGTTTAATCCTGTGTTTTTCCTGGTCATTTTCAATAACATCATTTTCACGCAAACATTCATCAAATGCATCTCTGTCTTTCATGTGAAATAAAACTACAGTCTTTAACTGCTCTCTAAAGTCTTTTAAAACTGAGTTATATTTTTGACATAAAATCCACACACTTATTCCAGCATGTCTTCCACTGAAAGCCAGTTTTGACAAAGTGTTTTCTTTTTTTAACTATGTCTTTTCTGCTGAACAGTCATCTATAATAAATAGCGTCTGCGTTCCCTCAAACAATATAAAAAAGCGTTCTAGACATTCACTCAGTTTATTGTGGGATCAACTAAAAATATGTTATCATCTGTCCATTAAACCTTCTATCATGATAATGCTTTGTTCCATTTAAGTGTTGGACATGAAAATCACAATATGATTAAAATTATAACGATAAACTGTTTGTAACAGGTTGAGGATAAATATTGTTTTTCCACAACCAGTTTGTCCACAATTAATGAACAATGAGGGGTTTTTGTCATAAAGTTTACTGCTCCATAGTTTATAACAGAATTTAATCTAATTCAGTTATTATGTTTATCATACTCTCTGTTAGAACTGTTCAGTATAATAAAATCCTATGAGACCTAAATGTGTAAGATTAATCCAATTCAGTTCTGTAAGATTGTTTCTATTTAAGTCAACATTGATTTTGCTGCTTGTTGTTATGACCTTAATATCCTCACCATTGTGAAGAACGACGATGATAACTTTAAGGCGTTTAACGTCTAAGTTTTGCCAGCTAATATTAATTCCTTTTATAAGTTGTCACTAACGCCCACAACCCATCCCTCTCCACAATCTTTAAGACAGAAATTTCAAATATTATTGTGAACGTGTCTCCTAATTTTCTGCTTGGAAAGAACTGTAATTTTGTAGAAGCTTCTTTAAAACCGTTTCTCTTCTGTGGAGGATGTACTGTTTTTTCCCATACGGCGTTATTTCAATCTCTTTCCGACTATTGTCGTCCGGCATAAGACTTACATGTAAAGGGCCAGGTTGAATGCTTTTCTGAAACTTTTTTGACGGCTAAAAAATGTAAATGGGCTTATGAATTCAAATTTTATGTCCCATTCTAAATATGGTTCAAATGCCATTTGCTGTCAGGTTTTCGAACTATTTATATTCATACTGGCCAGCATTATTTGCTTCCACATTGCGCAGTTGTTCTAGTTTAGGAAACTTTTTGTTGTCAGCAACCTCTTTACGTTTATAATCACCATCTTTAGTGTACTCAAAACCATACAAAGCGCCTATCTCACCGTTCTGTTCAAAGTCCGCAACGTCTGCAAGGTCTTTTAATTCTAAGGTTATACACCTTACAGGCGCTAATGTAACTCCCGGTTCTTCTGGTCCACGCGACATGTTTTAGTACAACTAATTATTTTATTTCCAAAACAATGTGCAGGTTATCACATTTTACAACTTCCCTGCTTTGTCTGCAATTTTTATATTTAAATGATCCGACCCTCCCACAAACTAATCTTTTAAACTGTAAATTAGGGAATTGTATAATTTCATAATCGCAATATGCAGCTTTTCCTGATGGAAGAGCTCTTAAAACAGTTGAGGGCCTTCCATCATATAAGTTTTCATCAGTGCTCAGCTCATCCAAATGAACATAGAGTAATGAATGTAATGCATAGATCGAGCGGATTTTCTCCCTCATAAGTAGTTTTGTTTGGTGTAACTTTAAATCTATAATTGTCAGCTGCAAAGCCTAACATTTTAGCTAGCTCTTTATCAAAATAGTAACCCCCTTCTTCTTCAGGCTTGAATGTTAACATTGTTTTTAGATTTGCATTGTTAAGTTTGAGAGTAATGTCGAAGTACTCATTGCTTCTTTTAGTGAGCAAAACCGTAATAACCATCAGGTATTGTTAACTGGCTAACTTTGGCCCCTGTTTTGTCAACTTTTAGAACCTTATTATTCTCCTTGGCTTTGCTTATATTAAACCATACGACTTTGTAGAATATTTCATGGACGCGACCGTTCTGGTTCCGCATTCGTTTATCAATAGCATGTTCTAAAAACGAAGGACGGTCTTGAGTTGTTATTGTTACAAACATTTTTTAAACGAATAAAAATGATGGCATTTTAAATATACTGATGCAAAATATTCTGTTGGGCCGCACTACAATCTTAAAAATATAACAACCGATACTCTTGACATTTCTGTGGCTCAGTCTGACGCCTTTCAAGCAAAGGTTAGTACTCCATTAAACAGTATCTTAACCCTCCTATTAAAAAAGACTACATCGCAAAAGTGTGGTTCAGTCATCCGATGCAGTTTTATCAGAACCAGTTAAACTTTGCTGTGTTTTGTGCATCAACGGGTGTGTGGAGTATCGTATGCTGATCATTTAAATCATCCTGATCCTTTGGTGAGGTCGGTGTACAGATTTCATTTTTATTACACCTTCAGACGTATTTTGACTGAACTGCAAGCACCAGTACCTAATGACAAACCGTTTAATCCATTCAGCAACAGAATAGACATGAAGGCTTTTGAAAGGATCTGTAACGAATTCAATATTAAGACCAAGACAGACTTAGACAAAAGTCGGATCTTAATCATGGCTTAGGCACCCTTATTATTGGGGCGTGCACAGAAAGTATAAGTATGATTGGAATCCTCCTACACACATCTTTCTCTTCAGGCACAGCTGTTCACCTCGGGTCCATAGAGCAAGATCATAAAACAGCATGGACAACATTTATCTTAGACACTTCTAAGGGCCTAACTAAAGCAGGAATAGAACGAATAAATGACTCTATTCGTACTTACGTTTGGTGTTTGCTAGGTTCACAAGCACAGGCAAGATCGAGCATAACTGATCCTTCTACTGGCTTTGATGCACAAAAACAATACTTAGCAAATTTAGAGGATGCCATTAATTCTACAGTTGATTTACCTTCAAGTATAAAAAGGTACCAAGATGGTTTTACAATACGCAAGATCAAAAGTAGACTTTGCTGTTGGCACTGGTTATACATGCTACCTTCTGACCTCAGACTCCAGGTAGGAACAATAATGAACTACAACAATGAAATTCTTGTTGCAGGAAATGAACAGAAGGTTGGACAAACGACATAAATTCTGAGCCAGTAATATTGCAAGCAGTAAAAAAACAAGATGACCCCCCAAGAATAAGTCATCCAATCCCCGTGGCCCAAAGCCGATGACGTTGAAGACGCGGACTCTGTTCGCGATGACCATGAATATGAAAAGACAGCGCTTGTTCTTGGATTAACTGGCCTAGGATTACTTGGTCTTTATCTTACTAAAAATTAACCCAAACTATTAAGAGAACTAATGTCCATAAGTGTCGGCCATAAAGCCAACTACTTTGCTCGCAGTAGACAAAAGCCAGCTAACAATACCTCCTAATATACCTGGTAAAGCGTCTATAGCTTTACCGGCTAATTTTTTTAATAAAACCCGCAAGATGGTCAAGCTGTTTTTTTACCCATGATTTGTCAGGCGGTGATGGAGGTGATGGCGGCGGAGGCACTAACCCGGAACCACCGCCGCCTGTAATAGCCAACACCAGTGTACTTATTGCAAATCCTAAGGCCGTTATAACGCTTGCTAATGTGACTCCTTGCTCTCTAAACAGTGTTCTTATTCTTTCGCTAGCGTTGTGTCTTCATATAAAATTCTTTGGATAGTTTCTCTTATTCTGCTCACTTGAGTTCGTAATTGTTCTCGGTTAGTAGACAACGCTTCTAGTCTTGCTGATACTTTCTTGTCAAGATCTTTTAGTCTTTGGGTTATCTTTCTTTAATATCAGACCCTAAGTTGGCGTCATCAGCCTCAACGAGTTTTTCTTTTTCTCTTTTTATATGCTCATCTATTTCACCCAGTTTGCTAAATTGTTTGTTAATTCGCCTCTAAGGTTCTTAAAGCATGACAAGGGCCGCTATTTCTCGCATGGGTAGCGGTAAGTCGTGTATAGTCTTTAATGCTGTTTCTTCTGAAAAACTGGTTTCTGCCTCTATTGCATTTATTAATTCGTCTGCCGATTGATTTAATTCTTTAAGTTCCATGTTTTGCATTTGGTTATCTGTCGGGAGTTCCTGCAGTGTGTTTTGAAGTTTAGCAACTGCATCCTTATCTAATTTTGGTTTAGTAATGCCAAGGCGATTTTGATCGCTCACACTGAGCCTTTGTCTAATTTACTTTTTTTTTAAAAACTTTGATGAGTCTGGTTTAGATGTAAGCTGAACAAGTTGTCCTTGGTCGCTCCTCACAAACAAATGGTCATCTTTTACTTCAAAATCATTAGGGTCTATAAATTCGGGAGGTTCTTGGCCTAAACTTTGGTATAATGATCTGACCTTACTTTCTGTTAATTCACGCCGCAAAGAGAGCCCCGAGCGATGTTGTACCAAAGGAGTCATTTCACTCATGTCGTCTCCAGGATCAAAATCATCATAATCTTCATCTTCAATGCCTGCCATGTTTCTTTAATATTAACTTTTTTATTTTGTTTTATAAAAAAATGTCACAAGCATATGGCTCGATTCTTGACCGCATAGAAGACTGAAAGAGCCCTTTGGCGTGAAGGGAAATAAGCGGAATATTACTGTTCCAAATAATCCATCTACTATTGATGCGGATCAAATTCTTATGTTAAATTTCCAGACCTAGGAGCGGATGAATGTGATTGTGCCAGGCTCTGCACGTCTTACTTTCAAATAGAACTCGCTTCAACAACAGACCTAAACAGGACAGTTGTACAGAATCTGGGGCGGGCAATCGTTAAGAAAATTTCTATAAAACTTGAGGGCAAGAATATTTTCTTTACACAATGCAGACATATTTTTAACCTATTCTGATCTATGGCTAACCGGGAATGAAAGGGCTGATCTTGCGTTTCAAGGAATCGAAAATGAAGAAGCACTAAAACATAGAATAGGCGCCGCAGATATTAAAGACGGCAAAAAGTATGCAGCTGTAAATTTTGCGTATGGAAATCGCTTTTCCATCCCCTTAGATTTTGAGTTGTTAAAAGCGCATGCACCGTACTTTCAAGGAGCATTAAAAGACAGATTGTCATATGAACTAACTTTTAATGAATACAAACGCGTTATCAAATCATCAGACGCCGAAGCAAAGTACAGCATTTCTGACATCTCGTTAGAGTTTGACGTTGTTAGCAACCCTAATTTAGCAAGGCTGATTGAGCAACAATATCAGTCAAAATTAGCAATATATTACGAAAGAGTGATTCATCATACAACATATCCCAGAAGCAGGGCAGACACTATATGGAATTTTAGTTTTAGTGTCGCAGCAAGATCGCTTAAAGGTATTTTATTGCTGTGTGAGATGAAGAAACCGTTCAAAAGAGGAAGTGAAAAGTTTATTAATCCTAAAATAACGAAAGTACAATGTTCGATTGAGGGTAGTCCTAACCAAATCTACGCTAGCGGGCTTAAACCTTATCAGCATTTTGATGAAATAAGAAAACTGTTTGGAGGCGGGAGGTGTAGAAATCCAACAGTTGACCTTGTGTCTAAGATTTACATCTTCACAATGTTAGGCTTGATGATTATTTACAACGAATACGGTTTATGGATTGACCTAAGGTCAACAGAGGATAATCAGTTGCATGGAAGCGGAGAACTGTGAGAGACGTAATAAACATTCAAATTGATAAAGAGAAGAAGCCGATTAAACCGCTTAATGTACATTTGTTTTTAATATATGATGCGCAGCTGAATATTCAAGAAAACAGATTAAAAGATATACATTACTAAATTATTTTTTCATTTTTAAAAAGCATGTCTGTTCAGGTTTATCCAAATGTGCCTACAGCGCCAGAGTCGCCAAAAGAAGGGATAGTAGAAAGCCCTAACATAAAAACCTTCAGATTAACCACATTACACAAATGCAACAAAAACTAGAGCAAGACCTTTCAAAATACAGCAAAACCAAACGAAGGTATTCTGCTGCCTGTAATGCTGTTACATATGTTAATACTGGAGCATCAACTGTAAGTGCCCTATCAGCAGGAACGAGTGTAGGCCTCTTAGCAAACGGGCGTAGGCACGCACCGCGGCTTTTACCTCTAGGAGGTTGTCTTTAGCTCTTGGCCTGTGTTCATTAGCTGTAGGTGCTGCTAGCAAAAAATTAAAAACTAAACTCCAAAAGCACACAGCTATGGTTCAACTAATAACGGCTAAACTTAGTTCGTTCAAACTGACAATAAATAAAGCACTAGCTGACTCAAACATCGCGGATGAAGAATTAATCGTTTACAGGCCGATTTTGATGACTACAAAGACAAAAGTTTGATCTTCAAGAAAGGCGAGGACACAACTTTTTCTCAACAGCCAGACGCGAGCAGATAAAAAAGGAATGTTTAAAAAAGTAAACGAGACATTAAACTCTGTTCTAAACAGCTCACAGTAACAACATCGAAGGGTGTTTATACTTTAGTTTATGAGTCCAAGCACAAAAAGACGTTGATATTGATTCGATTAATTTTTTTTTTTTAATTTAAATAAATATTTTGAGTTAGAAAAGAAACTCAACATGGCTAAGATATATGAAGGACCAGACGAATTGTTGAAGGAATGCTCGAGAAAGAGCGTTTGTCAAGAGCTTTAAATGATATTGATTTAGAAGTCATTGATCCAGCAAACGTGGCGGGCATGCATTGTACATGCTATTTCTCAAGTTCCAAGTAAACTAACAATAGACCCGCCAGTTTAAAGTAATGTTAGCTGTTTTAATCGACTATATAACAATAAATGAAGAAAATCTAGAGTCTGGGTCTCAACTAAACAACAGACTATTCTTTTCATAACGACTTAAACACCGGTTGGGCAGACGAAACTGCTTACACAGTTTGATGTGGCCGCTGAAGAAGCCAAAATGAGAGGCTCTGGTTGGTCAGAGGGCGAAGTTTTAGAGATCAGATTAAACAGGCTAAGTATGCACCGATTGTAGGCAAGGCTTACATTCCGCTACCCCAGCATTAGTCGCAAAAAGAGCAGTTCTAAACATAAGGATTCAGACGACAAATGTTTTATGTGGTGTGTTCTCGCAAGGCTGCATCACGCCCGCAAAACGCAGAGAGAGTGTCTAAACTATCACCCTTACATCAATGATCTTAACTTTAGTGGGGTGTCCTTTCCTGTTGGTATAGACCAAATTGATCAGTTTGAAGAACAAAACAAACCAATAACTGTTAATGTATACACATGGGATGAAGAGAAACAAATCTACAGCCGATTAAAGTGTCCAAGAACAGTCCAACGATTGGCGAGCCAGACAAAATCATGTTGACTTACTACTAATGTTTTCACCAGCGGGCTACCGCATTACACATTGATACGCACAATGAGTAGATTATTGCCCATACTTCAAAAATTGGGCATAAACAAGAATTCTGTAGAAAATGTTAACAAGAATGCCATCCGTTCCAGCCGCGCTTGAACATAAGAAACATTGTATCGGCCCAGTTGACTGTAATACAGAACTAATTACGCCCCCAGAAGGCAGTAAAGTTAGTTTTAAGAACTGGAAACGGATTGCAACATTCTCCATAACGTAGTTTACGCAGACTTCGAGTCGCTTATTGTTCCTTATGAAGGGCCAATCCCACAGAAACTTCCAAAAACAGTCTTAATGAGTAATCATCAGATCTGTTCATTTGCATTCATTATTGTCAGGTCGGATGGCGCTCATTCAGCACCAGAATTATTATAGAGGACCAGATGCGGCTAAGAAGATTTTTACAGCGCATGCAGCAAGTGCGTAATGATTGTTCTAATAATCTGAATTTATCTGAAATCATGATGACGCTGAAGCCCAACAACATTATGATCAGCCACTCACTGTTGGATTTCTGGTAGGCCTCTCATCAGACGCAGCGAATCCAACAGTAAGAGACCATGATCACATTAGTGGAAAGTTCAGAGGAGCAGCGCACAACAACTGCAATCTTCAACTAAAGTTTGAACCAAAGACATGGAAGTGCCCATCTCTTTCATAACTTGCGAGGTTACGACTCTCATCTTATAATGAAAGCAGTGGACGATGCCTTCAGGGTGTCATGCATTGCACAGTCATCAGAAAAGTACATGTGTTTCACTTTAAATAACATGTCTTTTTATGACTCTATGCAACACCTGATGGGATCATTAGAGTCACTGGCTATGTCCTTAAAGTCCTGCCCAATAAACGGAAGAATATTTTGACCCTACACTTGTTAGAAAGGGCGTTTACCTTATGAGTACATGAACAGTTGGGAAAGGTTGACGAAGATACACTTCCACCTAAAGGCGCGTTCTTTTCTAGTCTTAGAGGAAAGGACATCAGTGATTCTGATTACCAGCATGCTCAAGATGCGTGGCAGAAGTTAGATTGTAAAACGATGGGAGACTATCATGACTCCTACTTAATGGCCGATACATGTTTGTTGGCGGATATTTTTGGAAATTATAGAAAGACCTGCAGAAACATTATAGCCTAGATCCTGCGCATTACATTTCTGCGCCCGGGATGAGTTGGGACGCTTTCTTAAAGTTTACTGGAGTACAGATTGATTATTGTCTGACCTGCCAATGATTCAGATGATTGAAAACGGATTGCGTGGAGGAATTAGTATGGCGTCGCATCATTACTGTAAAGCAAACAACAAATACTTGGACGACTATGATCCGAGTAAAAAGTCTAACTATCTCATGTATTTAGATGCAAACAATCTGTATGGTTGGGCTATGGCACAATCACTTCCATTACTTAACTTTAAAATGTACACAGGCGGTGATCCGAAAAATATCCAAAAGGCATTAAAGTGGTTGAGCATTTGACGCCAGATCAACAGCGTGGATACATTCTAGAAGTTGATTTGAATATCCTCATGAACTCCATGACCTGCATAATGACTATCCATTAGCAGCAGAAAGTCTAAAGATGGATCCAAGAGAACCGCCTAAACTTGTGCCTAATCTTCGAGGCAAAAAAAATTATGTCTGTCATTACAGACTTCTACAATTTTATTTAAGACATGGTTTGAAGTTGACAGCTGTTCATCGTATAATCGCTTTTGATCAAGAACAGTTCATGAAACCATACATCATGAAGAACACTGATCTCAGAACCAAATCCACAGATGCTTCAGAAAAAGACTTTTTCAAGCTAATGAACAACAGCTGTTTCGGAAAGACTATGGAGAATCCGCACAAGCGCAAAGATGTCAGATTAGTCACCAGAGAGAACGAAGCAATTAAGCTGACTTCAAAACCAAATTATCAGGACTTTAGAAGATTTCATGATCACCTTTTTGGCATAATGATGAAAAAAAAAAAGTCAAATTGGACAAACCTGTTTTTATCGGGTTTACCGTTTTAGAATTATCAAAGCTTTTAATGTTAGAATTTTTTTATGACACTTTAAGCCCTCGTATCCTGAGTCCAGAGTGCTTTACACAGATACAGATAGTTTTGTTATAGATATCCCTACTGAAGACATCTATAAAGACATGGAATTAGAAGTAGCTAAAGGGCATGCAGGATGGTACGACACATCCGATTACCCTAAAGATTCGCCTTTGCATTCAATTACTAATAAGAAGGTTTTAGGAAAGATGAAGGATGAATTATCTGGAGGGGTGATTAAGGAGTTTATTGGTTTAAGGTCGAAAATGTACAGTATTTCGAGCCAGGAGAAAATCATTAAGAAAGCAAAGGGAATATCTCGCAGCGTTGTGCAGTCAAACATATCACATGACAACTACAAAGAAGCATTGTTTGGCAATAAGACTTTTCACCATGACAACGTAAAACTGCGATCTAATCTACATGAGATCAACACAACGGTTGTAACAAAGAAGTCATTAGATAGAACAAACACAAAACGTGTGTTTGTTAATCCAGAGTTTTCATATGCAATCGGGCACTGGAGGACCGCATAAACAAGGGGGTTTTATATTTTTCATCAACTTTTATTATAAGATCAATCATAGCTTCATCCAATTCATTTAAATCTTTTCTCATGTTTGCTTGACGCGTTCGAATTTTTTTTATTATTTCAAGATATTCTTTTTCCAATTTGGGGGTTTGAGTTGTAGGTGATCTGGATGATTTAGCATGCATTGATTAATCCCCGAAAATGTTTCCTTAATAGCATTACACGCATGAAATGATTCCCTTTACATTTCAAGGTCTCTTCCTTTACCATTCTTGTTTCGTTCTGCACTTCCTTCTGAGCTTCCATTTTAAACTCAATATATTACGTAAATTAACTAAGCAACGGGAACTGTGTCTGGCGGGTTTATCTGCAGTTCTTCTTTCACAAAAGATCTTTGGGGAGCTGGTTGTTTTGTTGTGTCATTTTTCTCGTAAATAATACACGGGCGGATTCATTTTTACAATTTTTTTTATTTCATATGGATCAACACTCCAAACTGGATCGGTTGCCCTGATGCGAGTGTCCCCTTCTGCTTCCCCGGTAAAAAATAAAGGTACCTTACTTTTAAACCAAACGGCAATAGTTTGCTGGGTGTACTGGAGTCTTCAGCAACATTTATTGTTTTTCTTTTGATTGCTTGTACTGGTTTTAGCCCTTTAAATTCTTCATTATTCATTGCGCGCAAAACTGAGGGCATTTCCTTCTAACCCATTCTGTGTTGCGAGAATTGTCAATCAACTCTCTGTGATACGGTAGGAAAAAAGTCTTTCGGCTAACTGTTTGTTAAAGTTTTCAACTAAAGCCTGTGATCTGTGAAAACTCCTGGAATGCCTCTTTTAATGGTAACTCTATGTTTCAACAAAAAATTGATTCACTTGCCCTTTAAATTCTTTTCCATCATCGACTTGAATCATGCGGGGATAAGTTAAAGGGCCTCGTTGATATATCAGTTGTATAGCGACAGCAACAGCAGAACACTCTTTTGTGTTAATGGTTTCCGCATCTTTGTATCTTGAAGCTATGTCAATGACTGGAGTGCGTACTTAATCTTTTTCGTCAAAAATTATCAGAGGGTAAATTTATAGAGATCCATTTGATGGTGTCGTTGGGTTTTGTATTCACAAAGTGTGGTCTCTGTATTCGTTTTGGGCGCAGGTAAATAAATTTGCCAAATCGCTTGTTTAGATAACCATTCTTTTGCTGTTTGTTCATGACTCCCGCTGCTGGCTTAGCTTTTAATTGCTGTTATTCCCTTCCATATCCTTTTGGGAATAATAGATTTTGTTCATTTTTTATTCAGCCAATATTATGCGCAACAAAATACACAAGGGTTCATCCCAAAGACAATAAAACCCGATTTCTTGCACTTTTTTTTTTCTGATGGTTGATAAAAGTCACTGGAATTTTGGTGGGGGCAATGTTTCGATTGGGTTTTGCCTGTTACAAGATATATTCTTTTATTGCCTGGTCAACATCTTAAATGTGTAAGCTGCATGCCCTGTTTTTTCAGTGTGTTATTAATAAAATCTAACTGCTCAATTCTCTGCTTTTCATAGTGATCTTGTGCTGAGCTAGTTGCTCCACAGCTTTGTTATGTCTTTTTCTCTCGCCTTCACCCCGTAGTTTACTAAATGCGTAATTACTACCGCTAAAAGCGAGCGCATTCCCACAGCGCCCCTATCATCATTACGAGTGAAGCATTTTTTATAAATGTATTTTTTATTTACATATTTATACTGTCGGGAATTATTCCTTGCTTGACTAGAAAATCTTTCGTGGCAAACGAAGTGCAAAATAGCAATTAGCTTTGCTGAATCCTCAAAGTCTAGTTTGCCAAGATCTGTGGCTTTATTTTTAAACAGGTTTTTTCCAAGCATCGTTATCCTACACTTGGGCCCCCCAATAACACAGAATGGTATACAAGGTTGGCGACAGTTTTTTCGGTGCTCTTTTTAAAAAATAAAATAATTATAATTAATAAAAAAATGAACAGCGATGATCTGCTAGAGCTACAGAGCGGCCTAAACCTTCCTGAACTTATGAATGACCAAGTTAATGACCAAGCTATTATGCCTAAAAAGGAGAGGTTGTTTTCTTTGCAGCATGTGGAAAAAAAAAAACAGTTCCTCGGAACTGAATTCAGCATAGAACAGATACAACAGATGTCGCCACAAGACATTAAAAGTATCATAACGGGTAAAAAGCGCAGCTGGGGTCTAGAATGGTGAAAAGTGTGGGCAAACGGTTCTTAGTTTGTACACTAAACTAGTCAGTAGATTTGCTCCCATTGATTCTGAACAAGATCTTACATATGTTTTAAACGCAGGATCCAGTTTTAACAAAGTCATTAGAGTTCTAGGATTGATTTGTATTACAGATTTGGAACATTGTTTATCGCCGTTAATCAGGGGTTAATAACTTTTAATCATATAGATTTTATTTCCCTTCAAAATGACCGAGCCAGAAAATCAGCAGAATCAAAAAACACTGAATCAGGTGGAAAAAGTAACCAAGCCAGAAAATCAGCAGAAAACACTGAATCAGGTGGAGACCATGAAAAGCAACCTCATCCTGGGCGTGTTAAAGCAGGAAGAAAATTAGCAGAGTGGAACAGACAAAAAAAATTAAGGGTTACAGAATATAACTCATCATGAAAACATAACACCGCAACGCTAGAAAAAGTTGATTCAATGCCAGCTATAAAAACTCCATATGATTCAAGACCTACAGCGCCAAAGTCTTCATGGAATATTGAACTTAAAACTGTTGCCATTTTTGGCGCCATTGCTGCTGCTGGGGGCGGTTATTACTGTTATAAAATATATAAACAATGGCAGCCGAAACAAAAGCAATCAAAAAAATCTGAACCGCTAAATACAAAAAACAACAGCACGCCCCGCACCGCCAATAAAAAAGATCATTTTGATCCATTTCAGATGGAATAATATTTTAAGAACTAATTTAAATTTTTTTTAATAAAAATAGAACATGGCGTATTATAAAATGATGGTGTCAATAAATAAAAAACATGGAGTCTATAAAAACATTTCCATAGACCAGAATTGTATCAATGCGGTTGCTTCGGATGTAAGAACTTCATTAAGATCTATGCTGACCGATCTCGCGCAGAGAACGCCGAGCAAGATATTCTCAGTGATGACGCGTTTTTTTTAGGGCGTGTGTGTACTAATTAGACATTGCTGTTTAAGACAAAAACATAGATTGTATTTTTTTAATAATTATAAGATAACTTGAATAAGAAATTGGTTGTACTTAGAGGATGACTTAGTTATGATCTTAGGTTAACTTGGAAAGAACTTGAGGATGACTTGAGGACACTTGAATAAGAATTAGAAGTGACTTAAGAATAAACTTGAGGGTAACTTGGGTAAAAACTTGCGGATGACTTGAGGATGACTTCAGGAGACTTGAGGATGAACTTGAGGACAACTTGAGTAAGAACTTAGAAGTGACTTGGGGTGACTTAAATGCTTAGGACAACTGTGGATACTGGGACAACTTGAGTAAGAACTTAGAAGTGACTTTAGTGCATGCGTGGGTGGGGGGGGGTGGGGGGGTGGGGGGGTGGGGATTTCATGCGGGGTGGGGGGTGGGTGGGGGAGTGCATGCGTGGGTAGGACAAACACACCCAAACACCACCCAAAAAACAAAAGTAGAACTACTAGGCCACTCTTGCTTGTTACTAAACAGAATTGTGTCCTGCGCGAACCTCAATCCAACAGGCCAAGTGATCACATGGGGTCGTTGGCCTAGTTGCCGCTGAGCTTTGCAGGCGCCTTTGTGGCAAGTGATCACAGTAGGGTCTTTGCCTAGGTTTGCCGCTGAGCTTTGCAGGTTTCTCCGTGTGGACTCAATGGCAGCAAGCGACACAGTAAAGGGTTTGGCCTATTTGCTTGCTGGCTCCCTTCTCAACCAGGCCTTGCAACTGGCTTTGGCAAGTTACGCAGTTAGTAGCCAGCTTTATGGGGGCTCAAATCGCCAGTAGTAGTACATCCGTCATTGTAATTTGGGGCATTTATATGAGATAGTGCTGGCCACACACTACCCTCTCCATACTGGTAGATGTACTAGTATGAATTTTTTGCTTCGGCCAACTTTCAACAATGCAGCGCCAATTTCTTAGATAAGGAGCCATCTCGTCGATAGTCAAAACCTATTGAAATTGTCTTATCTTGTCAACAAATTGGCCTTCAACGTTTTCATTTCCTTGAACCAACAAACCTTGAAGAAAGTCCCTTCATTTCCAAAGCAGTCGGTTCCTTTTTTCTTTTTCTTTACCCTCTAGGAAAGCAAAACTTCTTTTCCCGGTTTTAACTGGTAAAAGAACATGTTCACCTTTAAATTTTTTTTCCGACAAATACTCTAACCTGCAGTTTTAAAGTAAAACTTTTATCTTGAATAGCACGATTCTGTTTTCCCCGGGAAACCCGGTTCCCATTTAGAATAAACACAGCAAGCACACAGCACAGTAAACCCGTCCTTCTAGTCCGGGAGTCAGTAAAGAATTGTGGGCATGTGAGGGGCCGTAAGCCTAACGCTTAAATGTACCCCCCGCTAATTTAGTCGGGCTGCGGTAGTTGTTGACGTGGGAGAGCAGGGTCGTTGACACCGCCCTGACAGAGTTGACAGTACTGAAAAGGAGCCGACCTTTTTCCAAGTTCAGCCGTGGGAACGGAGTGAAGGGTTCTAGAAGGCGATGTCATATGTTGTAATGGGGGAGGCTGGGGGGGAGGAGTTTGGGGGAAAGGGAGGGGAGAAGAGGGGGAGGAGGTGTGGCAGTATTGATTTTTTGGCCTCACAGTTTGTCACAGGCTGAGCGACCGGCTAACTTAAAAAAAGCAGACACATTTATTATAGATGACTGTACAGCAGAAAGAAACACTTTGTCAAACCGGCTTTCGGTGGAAGACATGCAGAGAACTAATAAATAGTGGTGTGGTGTTGTGTTCGTGTGTGTGTTCGTGTGGTGTGTGTGTGTGTGTGTGCGCATACCACGTATTTTGTGAAACGCAGAACACGTATGTCTATGGCTCCCAGACTGGTCTCTCCCCCGGTCTAAAATGAAAATTATATTTAAAAACCACAAGCAATCCTTTGCCACACGTTGCCTTTAGGACAACTTGACCTTAACGGGCTTTGGCGAATAGAGCGCCTCTCTCTCTGGACAACCCCCGCTGTAATTAACGCGCCGCGTAGTAAGTAATTGGATAGCCTAGTGCACCAGCACCGCCGTTTGTATATGGGCGCGTTCAGCCCCGGCTGCTTTTCCCCTACGTTACTCTATGAGGCGTGTACAGCCACGGCTGCTTTCCCCTACGTTACTCTCTGAAAAGTTTAGTAAATTAGTATTGAAAACGAATAATCCTACACAGTATGTATGTTTGTAGATAATCGTTATTTTTTGGTTATTGAAGTCTTACTTGTTAGAGAACAGGAAAACACCGATTCTAGGTCGCCCTAGCCCGAACCTAGGTGAGGGCTAGGGTGAGTTAGAATCGGTGTTTTCCTGTTCTCTAACCCCCACTAATATCTTCCTGCACATCTTCAGCACACATAAAACAGAACCATGAGCTTTCTGTCGAATTGTTTTTTTCTGGGATTCTTCTTCTGCTGATTTCCCTTTCTGTTTTGCTTTGTAGCAGTCTTTTTAGAGGCGCAGTCCAGTAATCCTCTTTTGTACGGGGATGAGGTCAAAACCTCAGCTTTCTTTCTCTTTCCTCTCCAACTCTGGCTTTGTCGAAAGGTTGGGATGGGTGGTATGTCAACAACATGTACATATGTTGAATCGCTTTGTTGAGGTGTTGACTGCTGCATGGTGGAATGCCTCACACCTGCCAGTGAATCACCAGATTCATGAACTGATGCATCAGAACTGCCTGGAACAGGAATGGATTGTTTTGTGGCATCATTTAAACGGCCCCATGGAATAAGGCAGTCATAATGCCCTGCATTATCCCCAAATGCCGTATAAAGAAGGAATACTGGAACGGCATCAAAGTTTTCTTTGTACTTTACAAATGTGCTGCTTGTATCCTGAGAAATGTGAATGGGTTGTTTGATAACTTCTGCAGTGCAAGTAATTTCCAGTTCGCCAACAGAGGCACGTGGGTCGGCCATAGCAAAATCCTGTCTTGAATGGAATTGATTTGACAACCTGCTCCACTTGGCATATCACTGTTCGCGGCTGCTTGGATGTCGTCAAATTCATTGTAGTGTTCACACATGTAGTTTATAACATCTGCCCGCAAGCGGTCTGATTGGCTTTGTTCCTGGGCTCTCAAAATAGGGTCGATGAGGAGGTGATTAGTATCTCGGGCACCTTCTTGAAATTTAGAACTGAGGCTTGTAACGACACTGCGGAAAAAACAACGTCCGTCAGGATTTGTTTCTACTGTGTTAAAAACTAATTCAACGGAAGTGCTTTCAGCAGTGCTGGCAAATTCGGGAGCACTTTGAGTGGAGCTGGCAGACGCGGGAGTAGGCCTACGTTGAGTGTAGCTGGCAGACTCGGGAGCACTTTGACTGGAGCTGGCAGACGCGTGAGCACGTTGAGTGGAGTTGGCAGACTCAGGTGGTTGTTCAGCGGTAGGCCTACTCTCAAGCTGGGTTGGCGAAATTACGTCGGTCCTCCTCATGCTTGGTACAAAATCATCTTGCGTAAAGACATCCCTGTTGCAAGGGAAGATTCCAGTTTTTGCAAAGGCGTTCACTGCATTCCCCATTGAGGCAGCTTTAGTGTAGGCGGCATTGAAGAGGCCTGGCAGCTGGTTCCTGGTGATTTTCATTCCGAAGTGGTTTCGCATCCAACCATCTTGCTCTTGGGCGAAATACATCTTTAGAGGCCGAAAGAAACACACATCCAGGGGTTGCATTTTATGAGAGCAGTGTGGGGGCAAGGACAACAGCACCACACCCTTCTCACGGGCCAGGTTTATAACTTCAAGGCTTGTGGTGTGAGATGTATGTCCATCTAACACCAAGAGGACTTTCCGCTCAGGGGTTGGATTGACGGTCGCAATGAAGTGTTTGAGCCATAGGAGGAATGTGTCTTGGGTCATCCAACCACTTTCATTGCAGAGAACAACACTTCCTTGGGGTGCCCCGTGTTGTAGGTCGCGTGGCAATCTTGCGCCTTTAAACAAGATAAAAGGTGGCACATACTGTCCGGAGGCACTGAAGCAACATGCAATGGTTGTGTTTGTACCCCTCTCAGCACTGCTTAAACAGCCAATTTGCTTCTTTCCCTTCTTGCCAAGAATCTTGGTAGTGTTGTGTTGTACGGTGGAAAAGCCTGACTCATCCATGTTGAAAACTCTTGTTCCGTCAAAGCCGTTCGAGTCATACAACTCCTCTAAAATGTCAAAAATCTTGAGACTTGTTCGGGGTTAAATCCCTTTGCCCTGTCGATGCTGGTTTGCTGAGGTTCTCGAACACTTATTTGGGGGTGGCGTTTCAAGAAACGGCTTAGCCAGTCCTTTCCTGCCATTCCCGTACTCAAATTAAAGTCATGGGGAATGGAATTTCTTTCCGCCAACTGGAACGCTAGTTTTCTCACATCTTTTCTTGTGAATCCGAAAAACATTTTCTCCATATCCAGAATGTGTTGCGCCAGTTCATCCTCCAGACTCGGAGGAATGACTGGTGGTCTGCCATCTTGCTTGACACAGTCAACGGCAATCTTGTTCCCCCCCTCCAGGCGCCTCTTCAGTGTTGTCACCGGGATGCCATAGCATCTTCCCGCCTCTCTCAGGCCCAGTTCCCCGCAGCGAACTGCCCCCATTGCCTCCCCCAGATCATGGGTAGACCAGCTGCCTCTGAAGACAATGAAAATACAATTGCATTAAATATAAAACAGAGTTTGTGTCCACAAAGGTGCCCTAAACCTCCTATTTAGCTCCTTCCTTCTTCCTCCCGCTTGCCATAGCTGTCCTTTCCCTGTCAATATTCAAATTCAGCTTCAACTATGTAGCTGGATCCGCCCCTGGACAGGGTCAGATCCAGACACCTATAATTCAAGGATTTAGCCCCACTACTGATTTTATCCAATACCCCCCCCCCCCCCCCCCCCTCACAACCCCCGTTGTCGTAAGTCCCCCCCCCCCCCCCCCCCCCCCCCCCCCACCATTCACTCTGAGAAGGCCTGCGGGCGCCCCTGATCGAAACCCAAGCTATTCTTGAGGGCTAGATCTAAATCTAGCTGGCTGATTGATGTTGGCACGACAAATAACTTTGATTTTAGTCTTCCGCTAAGTCGGAACACCCTGTGCGGGTAATATGGAACACTGTTCCAACTTACCCTCTCCTGCTGTTCCAAATTGATAAAAATGACACCATTGATAAAGTGGGCATTTTGCTATTAAGGCACAGCAAAAACACTATTGTTTGTCAAAATTCTGATTCTCCAATGGCAAAATCCTTCAGCTTAAAAACAATACCACTACTTACTATCAACAATACATGAAACCCAAAGCCTGAAAATCAGGCAATATTACAAGCAAAGCGCAAAAAAAAAAAAAAAAGAATGCTCACCTCTTTTTCGCCACGTGTTTAGCCGCCATTTGGAAAAGGGACATCACTTCAGCAACATTAATTCTAACATTTTTGCATGTTAGGAAGGTTGCTCTCCCCTCAGATTTTGCTGGAGGGGGGTGTTCCAATTTACTCGCCTGTGCCGAATTCCCTTACTTTCCCCTACAAGAACAACACAAACCCCAGAAGCGATTTCAAAATGGTTTCGTTATGAAGGCGAAGGTGGTTTCAATAGTGTACGGCCATCATGCGTCACAGAGAAAGGTTTGCTACGACTAGAAGAAGAAAAAGAAGAAGAAGAAAAGATAGATGACAAGAAAAGAAAAGAAAAGAAAAGAAAAGAAAAAGGCCGGAACGATCAGTCAGGCTTGCTTGTTGTGACTGAAAAGCTTTCAACACTAGACCTCCAAAGAATTTAAAACGAAGCCATCGGGGGGAAAAAAACTCACGGTTTTAAATTATTCCGTTCGGTGGCATTTTCTTCCCTTCTGTTTTTAGCTGTAAATGTTTTCTTTTTTTCCCCTCTGTCGTGGCAGGACGTCTTGGTGAGGGTATGCATGACTTCACTTAAATAGGAAAAAAAATTAAAAGGGAGGGGGATGGGGGAGGTGGGGTGGGGGGGGGGGAGAGAGAGAAAAAAAGACAAGAAGAGAAGGGGGACAAACAAAAGATGGCTGGTTTATTTTTCTAAAGGTTTAATGAGTGGTGTGTGTGTGTGTGTGTGTGTGTGTGTGTGTGTGTGTGTGCGTGCGTGCGTGCGTGCGTCGTGCGTGCGTGCGTGCGTG
>CM031601.1:28669341-28701841 GCA_018398815.1 Conus ventricosus
GATCTCAGAGTGTTTTATTGTATCTCCTTAGAGATTATAAACATCCTATTAAATGAGAAACAACAAGAACATAGAATACGTTTAATAAAAAGCATTAGAGATACACAAAATGACACAAAAATATATTTTGGCAAACTATAAATAAATGTATCCAAAGCTGCTCCAATACCAAATGTATTAACTTTGGAACAGTGGTTTAAGCATTTTTGTATAAGTATTTAATTCTGATTAATCTATGCATGATTTAGGACAACTTTCATGTAGCATTAATTTGCAGAGACAGAGAGTCAAGATTTATGATATTTCTGGTACATGGAACAGAATTTTCTGAAAGTGGAAGTCAGGGGATGCACTTGAGGGACTTTAAAGAATTAAAAGGCTGCTGGACCAGATGGACTATGTGGAGTTCTTTTAATGCGCTGTTAATCGAGGTATTCCTTTTCTATACAGTATTCTTTAACATTATTCTGTTTGACATCCATAGGGACTGTTCCTAGTGATTGCGTCAGAAGCTTTAATAACAACGATAATTAAAAAAGGTGATAATGACCTTCCAGACATAATTTTTCGGGGCATTTAACTTTTAAACATTAGTGGGAAGTATACAGTTACGTCCTAAATAAAACGTCTAAACCTGTGTGTATGACTTTTTAATCAAATATAATTAGTGAAATGCAAGCTGGCTTTAGGATGAAATACAGTACAATAGAAAATCTATACTATATTTGCCCTAGTTAAAAAAAATTATCTAAAAACACAGGAAATTGTATATGCATTCATTGGATTTTAAAAAGCATTTTCAGATTATCCATCACATTAATATGGGGAGTACTGAGAAAAATACGGAGTAAATGGGAAATGTTTTAAGGCATTTAAAAGTAGGTATTCCGTGGTTATAAGCAAGAGTACGATGTAAAATGACTTACAGACTCCTTGTTCTGTACACAGGCTTAAAAACAGGAGATATATGAAGCCCCATTTTATTTTCATCTTTTTATTAATGAAATTGTCAAATGAAAATAATTTCGTAGGGCAAAACATGCATTCCATTAGACACCTGACTTAATAGAATCCAATTTTAGTTATTCGCGTTGTGATCATTCTGTGGGCGTATTCATTTACTGAGACTCGAACAAAGCTCAATATTTTAAAGGAACACAGCAGGTAAAATTAGGTTATGTCAATCTAGAGAAATCTAAAATAGTAGTGTTCAGGAAGGGGGGATTTATCTGCAGTCGGAAAAATGGTTTTATGGTTATGATAATATAGAAGTTGTTATCAGTTTTAAATACTTAGGTATTTTTTTTAAACTGGGTTATCGTTTTCTTCGACGCTTGGATGACATGGCATCACGAGCAAAAAAAGTGGTGTTCTTTGTATACTATAAATTCTTAGGGAACTGGTAACCATGTCCTCGTTTATTTTTTAAGCTATTTGAGTGTCAGGTTCTTCCAATGCTCACTTTCGGTGGGGAAGTTTGGTGCCTTGTAGCACGATCACAGCGTAATTGAAAAAGTACATTTATTTGCAATTAAATGATTTCTCAACGTCTGCATACAAAACCTAGTGCTTTAGTTTACGGCGAAAAAGGGTGTACCGTTATATTTAACAACTAGGTACTAGATGTATTTAAATATTGGCCTTAAACTTCTGAAAAAATGCCTCAAAGTTACGTTCCCAATTAAGCTTATAAGAACAATCTTTATCTTGCATGTAGATACAAAAATAATTTGGGTTTCTTCCGTTTGTTTTTACATTGTACTATTTTTTTCCATTTTTGGATTTGGCTTTGTGTGGGAAAGTCAGGGGGTCGGAAATGATGTATTTTTTACTGAATTTCAACAAAAGATTAATTGGATTGTTTTCGACAAGGATGAATAGTCTAATTCAATCTACAACAGCGTTTGAATTCTTTTCCTCTATCAACGTCTTCAAATAGTCTTATCCATATACTATCTGAAAGAAAAATATAAGTTTACCGTATTCCAAATATTTTAGATTTCAGATTAGGTGTATCATGTCTGAAACCCACAGTTTTAGCTTCTCAAAGGCACAAACAGAGCACACTTGTCCCTTTGTCAAAACACAATACGAATGTGAGTATCATTTTTCCTTAAATGCCCCAGTATCATGCGCTACGTGAGCATTTTTAGCCAAAGAATATCTTCGTCATCCCCACGGTTTTTAAATGGCATTAACTATTGCAAGCCACAAACTTACTTTTGGTCTGCTATTTTTCATTGCCAGGCATTTGAAATCAGAAAATTCAATCAACACTTAGTTTATTTGGGTGATGGGTGTGTGTGTGTATATGTCGATGTGTGTGTGTTGTGTGTGTGTGTGTGTGTTTGTGTTTGTGTGTGCTGTGTGGTGTGTGTGTGTGTGTTCTCTTCCCAACTTTCCCGTTATTTAGTTCCTTTATAATAATACAGATTTTTTCCACCTCACCTATAACCACGATCCTTATTCATTCTATTGGTCATGTATTGTGAGACACCTTTTTTGATATACTTGGCAGATATTATACTGCATGCTGTACTCAATGTATTATGTCTCGTTTCCTGTGCTATGTACTATGGTTTTTGCATCATATTCATGTTTCCCTTTTGAATGTATGGCTATTCTGTACTTTGTCCTTTGTTTTGATGCCTCCTTTTTCCTGTATGAACATGGGCAAATGAGCCTTGTTCTTATAAATTTCGTTGTATCGTCGTTTCGTTTTGATCGTTGATCTCCTATCTCTATCTGTCGTCCAGATAGCAATCAGGACTGTCAAGTGACTGAACCACTCTCTCGTAATAAAAACTTTACCCTGCCTCAGCTGCGTTTTTCGCAGCAAGATGATCCTGAACTACTGCGGCTTGTGTCAGTCTTTTGAGTGTGTAATATTCTTTCCTGTTATTTAATCCTGTAGAGAGAGATAGAAAAGATAACAGTAGTAGTAGGAAGTAGTAGTAGTGTAGTAGTAGTAGTAGTAGTGGGCCCTTGTAGAGTTGAGTGGGCCTAGTATGGTTGTTAGTAGTTGTGTTGTTATTGTTGTTGTTTTATGAGAAGTATTATGCTTGTAAATTCTAAGATGTGGTGATGGTGGCTATTGCTGCCTGCTGCAGTACGGCAGCAGCAGCTGTAGCGCCAAATCCCATTATCATGAAACACTGATTCAGTCATTTGTTTGTACAACTGCACAAGTCTTCCACTACGAATTCCCTGCAGACCCAATTTGAATCCGGGGGGGGGGGGGGGGGGGGGGGCGGAATGATCTGAGCCTACAACGTTCTTCAGTCAGGCGGTAATCGATCAGTTCTAATGTAACACGACAAGAGCGCCTCAATTGAGGCGGTGTAGCGGACATCAGCGATACAAGACACACCGTTCTTCGCCCTATCAGTCTGGGTCTAAAATGAGCTGGTTCGAGAGCTCGTTAGCACTGAGCATAATCGGATCATGGTTATCGCCCGTGTTTTCTGTCCTAACCCCCCCCCCCCCCTCCCCCTACCCTTTCCCACCCTACTTGGATCAGGTTTTGCGTAGAGGACTTGGTCAATTGGCTGATAGGGCTGGCTAATAAGAATGTCACTGCTCTTCTCTCTACTATCTCTATCTCCTCTCTCTCTCTCACACACACACCCATCACACACTCACACACGCACGCTCGCACGCTCAGCCACACACACAAAACACACACAACTCGCTCACACACACGCACACACACAACACTGAAGTGCACACGCTCTACTGGACTGGTTCACATATACATTATATACGCACAAATATACAATAACACATATTACAGATACACGGCGAACACAATATAACATGAACGAGTTTACACATAATCGCCATAGATGTACACATATGCTGCGCCGCGCGCGGGAGACCACAGACACACAAGACGGCACGCGCACGCGCGCGCGAGCGCCCACACACACACACACACATAAACACACACACAACACACACTCACACAACACACACACTCACTCAATCATTCACTCACTAACTCACTCAGTCACCCACACCACACACACACTCCTCTCTCTCTCTCCTCTCTATATGTTCTCTCTCTCTCTCTGTCTCTCTCTTCTCCCAGTGTGTGGATGTGAGTGTGCGACTGCCTGTTAGTGGTGTGCGGGGTTGTGTGTGTGTGTGTCGTGTGTGTGTGTGTGTGGGTGTCGTGTGTGACTTATGTGTGTGCATGATTTGCGTATGCTTGTGTGTGTGTGTGTGTGTGTGGGTGGGTGTGTGTGTGTGTGTGTGCTGTTTGTGTGTGGGTATGTGGGTGCGGGTGCGGCGCGCGCACGCACGTAGTGTGTGTTTGATTACTGGCCTGATTCAGTATGTAATTTCTGTCTCTCTCTCTCTCTCTCTCTCTCTCTCTCTCTCTCTATCTGATTTTGTTCTCTTTTATATCGTGTTGGTATCTCAGATATTGGTGAACTTCGTCAAAGTATTTTATGGTATCAGCTGTCCAACATAGTTAATGAACTTGTAGAGTCTTTGGTCCGCATTGCAGTTCTGATGCCTTTCGCTGCTGATCTACGTTAGAAAGAATACAACAATACCAAGTATTCCTTACAAAATTATTAACGACGGCCAGACAATTCTCAGGTTTGTCTGTCGTGAATCATTAAAAATGAAAAGACGATCGAGGAGTAATTCTGTTTTATACATGAAAAGACGCCAATGGACATGTTGCCTCATGACAAGAAAGGCCCAACAGTATCTTTGATTTCCGGATGATCATTGTAATCCACTATCATGACCCAAACGAGGTTGTGACACTAACCTGCAACAGATTATCTGTGTGTGTGTGTGTGTGTGTGTGTTGTGTGTGCTGTGTGTGTGTGTGTGTGTGTGTGTGTGTGTGTGGTGTGTAAGTGCGCGCGCGTGTGCGTGCGTGAGTGTGTGTGTATTTTGTGTGTGTGTGTGTTCGTGTTTGTGTGTGTGTGTCGTGTGTGACGACCGCGCGAGACGTGCGCGCGTGTGTGTGTGTGTGTGAGGTCTATGGAACACAGCTTGCTGTACGCAAGCACTTGACGCTCGTGATAGTGTTTATGTTGGGGGAGGGGTGTTACCACACATCTGGATGTGGGATGGGGGGGAGGCGGGAGGGGGGGCGTTCTATGCACGACTCACATGTGAAGGTGTGTTGTGTTCGTGGTCTGTCTGGGAGGAAGTGGTGGGTGAGGTGGAGGAGGGGTGAAGAAGAGGAGCAGGGTGTGTGTGTCTGCACTGGGTGGGATGTTGTGTGTCACAAGGTGGTGGTGTGTGTGTGTGTGTGTGTGATGCGTGCGTGAGTGCGTGCGTGAGTGTGGTGTGTGTGTGTGTGTGTGTGCGTGGTGAGGAGAGTGGGGTGGTGGGGGGGGGAGTTGCCTGTATGTACCCTGCCACAACCCCCCAATACCATCCCCTACTCTCTTCCCGCGTCCGCCTGCAATGATCGCACATGCGTAGGCACTGACGTTTTGAAGGTGCGTGGCATCATAGGTTGAATTCACAGTCAGTGCCTGTCGAGCCAGGCGCGATCGTGCACTAAGGTTTTCGTGTGAGGACTGGACTGTATGTAGCACATCCTTGTGTCAGTTCATATGAGATCTCATACAGGTAGTGAGGCTGTATTGCATTTGTACTCAGGGAAGATGTGAGTAGTGTGTTGGTGGGCAGTGGGGGAAGGGGGAGGGGAGAAGGGGGTATGTGCCTGTTTCTTATACGCAAGTCCCCACTTTCCTTTTTCTTTTCTTTTCTTTTTTAGTCTTTATTCAAGTTGTTCGTTAATGTATCACTTACTATGAAAAATTAAATCACTTACAAATCAGTATTAGTATGCTGCTCCACGCATCTGTCAATAAATTTGCATGCACTCATACTCGCATGAGGCGACTCTTCGTGTAATGCATATACGAGCCAAGAGTGCAAGTTTTATACACTCACAGGAAGGACATTGTAAACATATGCCCGTGCAATGCATATATACACCGCGCATTCGCACCCATGCACCGGCACATCTTGGCGCGCGCGTGCGCGCGATCACACACACACACACACAAACACACACACACTAGCCAAACTAATAACGAACTAACAATCGCTCATCATTCGCACCACGCGCTCGCTTCCGTTCTATGACTTGATTTAGCTCTAATTATCCTAAAACGGCGTCTGGTGGTAGGACGTGCTAGTTCTTCGCTAGAACATGGCTTTTATCCCTTACAGTTCGTCTGGCTTGTCACAGCGACTCGTTTTCATACAGCTCTTGTATATTCAAATCCCTCGCACCGCAAGTTCACAGCATACAATTCACCACTTAATTCCAAGTACCTTTGACTTCCATACCGGAACTTTGAATGGAAATTGTAGCAAGATTGAATGGGAAAATTGTAAGCAAGAATTCACGAACAGCGGTAATGCTGAAGTTTGTTAAATCTCTGAATCGACACCGGTGTGTGTCAGTTCCTGTGAACTAAAATTTCTTGATTGACGAATGGTGTTTATATAATTTCTAACATCCCTGATACCCCCCCCCCACATTTCTTTGTCTGAACAGTACCTTAATATTGTATTTGCCACACTCTCAACGCTTTAAATCCAACTATGTTGGCTCGGGCGGCGGGTCCTATCTGTCATTAAACAATAATTAAAAAAAAAAAAAAAAAAAAAAAAAAAAAAAAAAAAACAAACAGATACTTTTTTTTTCTTTGTCTTTTTTGGATAAAACATTAAGATCAGACAATTGTATTTGCACCATGAAACTAAATTTCTTCATTTCATCAAGAAGTCAAGAGTCAGGGTTGGAGAGATTTTCAATGCTACATTATTAAAGTAAAGAGAACAGGGCAGAGCAACTGTATCCTGTTTTTCTATTGTTGTGAAGATCAATGAGCTCAAAGGGAGAAAAAGGACTATAACTGGTTATTCTTCTTATTGTTATTATTGTTTTTATTTCATTATTTCATGATTTATTGTTTATTTCGAAGTGAAAAGCGCTCAACATGTTATTTATTTCTTTTTATTACATTATCTTCATCTTTGTTGTTGTCTCTATGTATTATCATTATACTAAGGTGACAGACCACCCATGAATTAATAAGGTAAATTCTCAAGGTCACGGTTGAGAACAGACAATTGGTACACAGCGAGATTCACTCGGATGAGCAGACAAAAGGCAGAAAAGCAACTGTTGTCTTTCAGCTTTCTGCATTCATGCAAGTTATACATGTAACACCGTCTGACACATTTAATTATATGCTAGAAACTGAAGTTATTAAATTCGAGAGGGTTAAAGAAAAAAAAAGTTAGATTAACAAAAAACGTAGGAGTGAGATTTGATGATGTGGTGGACTGCAGCTCTCAGCATAAGAAGGACGAAGACGATTACATTCTGCGAAATTGCCAATTTTTCACGAAGCAAAATCATTTCCTGTGAACAAAATTGCACATGGTAGCTTGGGGGAATCTAATTTCACGGACCATTTTTCGTCTAGTACGTGTCACAGGAAAACTGGTCATGGTTATGTCCCATTGTCGAAGAAGCTGCTTGACATGCTTGCATGATGAGTTTCAAAAGTGAGTAGGACTGCAGGCGGAAATTGAATCAGCTGAATCCTCGTTTCACTCCTTAGGGGGCCGGGGGGGCCGCATTCAGGTCATGACACACGAATTAAATGCAATTTCTACTGCGAAACACAAAGGGCTGTTTCAATTTCCTTCTACCCCCACCCCTTTGACATTACCATGTCAGTATTCTGGATAAACCGACGAGACGAATTTGTGTCCGTAGATAGAGGTTTTCCGCCATGGTTTTTTTTTTTTTTTTAACTATTTCATTGTTGTTCACACGTATGATTTTGCTACGTGGCGGCGCAAGCCAGGATTCGAACCGCAACCGCAGGATCACGATGACTTACACGAGTCCGGCGCTCTACCAATGAGATATTCCGGCCCCCTTAGGAAGTGTGCTTCTGTTCCTCCTCGACAGATCCACGGGAAACTATTTTTCAAGCTGCCTCTGCCCTGCCATCAAGGTTATGGTTCTCCATCTTACATGATGTCCTCCTCGCTCCTACTCTGTCGCCGAGAACCTAGACGCGTCGTAAGATTTCCCTCAAGCTGGATCGATAGAACGACGTACTGCTCAGTCTGATCCATTCTCTTTAGAATGTCGCAGCGAGTTCGTCAGAATCCATGAGTTTTGATGAACCTCAGGGAGTGTGGGAGAACATTTTCAAAGTCTCCATGCCAATCGTAATGATGATCTCTGGTTGGTTATCACATCTGTTCAGTGGTTTTTTTAATGTCTTGTCATCAAAATAAACCACTGAACTGTTGTGAGAAACCATCAGAGATCATCAGGAAGATGGCATGAAGATGGATTATTGAGGGACGAGATGGCACGAGACTGGTTCTACATTCTGATACGTTTATTGTGGAATTTAAATCATTTGTATTCAAAACGGACCTAGGATGGATTAATCTGCACACACACACACAGATACGTAGATACATGCAAGTCTGTGCGCAATTATTGAAATTGATCGACCTGACAGTTGGCGTTCTGACCGAAACCACGTACATGGAAAGCGCCACCCCCACCTCTCCCTTTAGGTTGTTGCTGTGTTCCAGTTACCTAATGTTTGTCCGCATGCCATTCAGTATGTCTTTCAAATCCTGGGATGGCATGTACTGTTATGTGTGCGTGTGTGTTTGTGTGGCGCGAAGACGATGGATGGGAAATTATAAGGGACGCAAACATTTAGTCTCTTACATTGCCAGAACACTTTTATATCTTATTTCATTAACTGTAGTGGCGGCGTAAGTTAAACCTCAAGGCAGAATGTCATCTAGTATTTATCTGTGAACTCTATGGATCTCATTTCCTGAAGAATTAGGTTAACTGAATTAGCAATTCCAGTCTACATAGCGCAGATGTTCTAGGGAAGGCTGTATGGTACTCAAAGAGGGAAATTCAACGTAATATAACATTTTGGTTCTGTACTCAAATCAACAGGGGACACATCAACGTTCTTTTAAATGGTTTCTGTTGTCTATGCTGTCGGTTTTCCCTTTGATGCATTATTTTCGTTTTCTGTGCTGCCAGGACTTCTCTTTTATGGTCACACTCACACACACATAGAGCTGAGCACACTGGCTGGGGCAGGAGAGTGCAACTGCAAAAAAAAAAAAAAAATAAATAAAAAAACAAAAAAAAAAAAAACCTCCCTGAAATCGAAATAAGGAGCATGACTTCTTTAGACTTTTTTTTTTTTTACAAGACAGTGAAAAAGGATGAGAGGGGAGCAACATGGTGTATTAGATTTTTCTTTTTTTTTTCTTTTAAATTTTTTTTCTGTTAATGCCTCGAATGATTAACATGGTTCAGCCAGGTAAGGACTGTTATCACCAGTGAAAATGCATCACATGAATCTATCAACTTAATTTTATAATGTTCTCAAATATTGTGGTTTTTGCTCTCTATCCTTCTCATGTCTATTACAAGCAAATAAATAAGTGGTTTTCTCCTTTACAGAAAGTATAGTAACACCATTCATGATGGCTTGTACATGTATTTATAGGTTTGCATATGATTTGCAGCAGTGAGAAAGGTACTGCTTCAAAACCGGACGCGTTTGTTCTCAGCTCAGCTGTAATGCAGTGGCATGGTGGTTGTCAGCTTACTTTGTTTGGTCACCTTTTACACTTGCCGCTTCTTCTCACATTAGATGTTATTTTGCTAATTTGATTTTCTGCTTTTCCCATTTTATAATGTTCTGAGGATTTGTTTAAACTTGGCCGCATCTCACATAAGTTATGCTTACCTTGTTGATCTTGCTTTCCCTATTTTTCTTAATGTTCTGAGGGAATTGTTTTCATGTTTGGATTCAGAGTATTGCTTGTGAGCACCGTTACACTGATGCTAGAGGTTTGCCAGTTATTCCAAAAATTTGAGCATCCATTCAGTGCAATTGGTTTTATCGTAAGTTTACATGTTTTCACAAATTTTTTAGAGACCAGTTTTGATTCTTCTTCTGACTATCATCCATGCACACTTTTTTAATTGTGTCTGTGTGACCAACTTCTAAGGCATTACAAAGAAATAAAAAATGGGATTTCCCACTTGTAAAGTTCATGGGAAAGCATCTGTTTTCTTTGAAGATGCTACTGATAGTTAAAGAGGTTTGAGTGAACCAGCTTTACAGACCAATACCCTTCTGTGAAAAATGCTTCACAGAAACTTTCAAATGGGGTCTCACTTTTCTATTGATAGCACAGATTTCAGTGTGAACTAGCTATACAGACAATATGCTTTGTGAAAAACACTATAAGAAGTGTTAACATGGACGAAAGGACTTTTCACTAAGTATGCTATTGAGTAAATTAAGCTTTACAGACAATTTCATTGTGAAAAAACGCCTCATCAGAGTGTCAACATTGGGAAAGACCGTTTCACTGAGGATATTATTGACAGCAAGCAGGGTTCGATAGTGATATAGCTTTTACAGATGTCGAATATCCTCTTGAAAAATGCAAAGAATTTGTCAACACTGGCAGATTGGTTTTCATTGAGGACTACTGTTGGAAAGTAATGAGGTTTGAGTGATCTTGCTCTTACTCTTGAAAGTGAAAGAGGTTTGTGCGGTAATGACTTTACAGAAAATACCCTTTGTGAAAGAACAAACAGCCTCAACAGAAAATGGCAGGTGCACAGGGTGTGATCCCACTGTTCAGATGAAACCGACTGTTGCATGTGTCGCCATTTAAGTTTTGTAGCACACTAGAGGACTAAACTGGCCTCTGATTCTGGGTGGTTCATTTCATTTGAAAATTTTTGTCCTACACACTCCCAATCTGCCATGAAATATCCCTTCTACCAAGTTCAAGAGAATGCTTGTCTTGGCCTTTCATCTCTTGTTCTATTTTCGTGAAAGCATGTTTCTTGTCATTATTACATAACGAAGGAAAAAATAAATTATTGGGTTGTCCAAAATTGGGAGGATTGTGGCTGTTGCAGTCTGCAGGGTCTCATCAAGTTTAATCATTATGTTTTGCCACGATAGAACGAATATTTTTTTTTGTGCAGTTATTTTTTCTTTATGGTTGTGCCTAAAGGTGTAAGGATGAGGTGATCTGGGTTTATTTCATTCAACAACAAAAACTATTAAAACCTAGTTATAATTATCCAAGTTTACCAGATCTGGTTGTCAGGCTTATGCATTTGAAATTCCAGAAAAACGATTGGTTTTGGCATTTCACAACAGTTAATTAAATTCACTTGCAACTCATTTTTTTTGGATACTGCTAGCTTGTGTTGTTCCGACGTGCATTTTTGAGATCTCTGTAATTATTGCGATAAAATTTCAGAAAGTGTTTATCCTTTAAAGTACAGTTTTCAAACATGAATGAGCGTTAAAGCATGCAAGGGGCAAGGAAGGGCCGACCTCTTCATTTTACCTGCATCACACTACGAGGCTTCTACTGATCTTGCATCAACTACGATAAATTTAATAGGTTCTCTTTCGACACAAAATCGCATATCAAAACCCGTTCATCTGCATGTTTTGGCAACAATGCAGTCACCAATAAAATTTTGCGCACAGAAATCTTCCAGAGTTGTCGCTCTTTGATTAAAGGTCTTACCAGGTTACAACTTGCAAGTGCTATTACTGATCACACGAACCTTTGTTTGGCGATTTTCATTCCTGCACTTTGTGTCCTTTCTTTTTAGTACGTAGTGTTTATTTATGTGTTCAAATTGTATGGGTAAATATTGCAAAGTAATTTAAACAGTTCCATCACAGGGTTGGTAGTATAAATAATCTTTTGGGTTTTTTTGTCTTCTTTTTTTTTTTTTTTTTTAGGGTGGGTTTGGGTGGAAGAAATATGGAGAAAGATAGTGGGTTGTGTCCAGATAAATGTCTCCACAACTTTTCATAAAAGCATCAAATAAAAAAATGGTGCATTCTGGGGTCTGAATAAAAGGGTTTGACATCAGCTCTGACACGGGAAAAGGCCAATTTCAAATCTACTTTTATGAATTGGCTTTCAAGAGTTCACACAGAAAAGCCACACACACTGAACATAATGGATAGAATAATGTTGCTTTAGCCAAGCCGACAGCTGAGGGCCCCACATCAGGCTGTCACCACGTTTAAAATCAACTCTCCAGTCATTAAAAAAAAAAAAAAAAAAAAAAAAAAAAAAAAAAAATAAAACCTTTCTCACATCTCGTTAAATGACATCGTCTACAAAACGATCCAGAAAATTTGTTAAAAATCCTTCCTCGTAAAATTCTAATATCAGAGAAAATGTTAATTTCTCTCAAAAACCCAAAGGGATCACGTCAGGCGGGACATCACCTGATACTGGTTCCTTCATGGATCCGCTGTGAAATGTTTGTGTATCCAATAGTTGCAGGTCCCAACACTCTATAAGAATATGTTTCTTAGTGAGTGGTGCATTGACATGGAATGCACCTCGGAGATTCTTAACTCTTTAAAAAGGTAAAGAATGGGTAAATACGAAGGCCGGTGTGCAGCCGGCACAGAACCGTTTTCCTCTTTCACGACCACCCGAGTAGATGGGAGGAAGTCTTTAAGGTTTGGACGGATCTGAAGAGTTGTTATTCGTATGATGTGTTCCAATCCTCATGCAGAGGTCCTCACATAAATCGTTAATTTTGGGTTTCAACATGAGCAGGGGAATATAATGTGTTTGGTAGGTTCATCATGTGGCGTTCTGGCTAAAAGTCAACATTTCGTTCCGCGTTGCCAAATGGACAGGAACCCAAGCAGAGTATTGTTGTAACCGTCAGCCTGTAACTGCTAAAAAGTTCAAAAAAGTAAAAGTTCTGGATGCTGAGGTTTGCAGCCAGCTATGGACTCCAAATGCATGACAGTGAATCAGACAGAACAAGAATGTCCCTCCTCGAAGATTGGAGAGATTATCTTCAAAGCAGTAATAGAGCAAGTAAGTTCAGCAGAATAGGTCAGAAGCATCTGAATGGATTTGTTCCAACAATATCTGAGAAGGAGACCCAGGGTGTTGGCTGCAAGGTGCAAATCCATCCTCAGACTATGGAACCGTCAGTGAAAACTTTTTTGATAGGATGGGAATTTGGAATCAGAGCTCGATAACAAAGCCTTGTAAGCCATGAGAGCTGGAAGCTCCACCTACGGAATAGCTCTGGAGATCAAAAGAATCTCTGGTGTGAAAAAGGTCCTTGGAGGTTGATCGGGACAAGGAACTTGGATAAACAGCGGTATTTACTCTTCTACCAGGTTTACACTGCATTCCGTCTCAGTGAGGTGCTTACGTAAGCCCAATCGGCGCAAATTGACTGTTCGGGTTTGTTCAAACTTACTTTGGTAACGGCCTTTGGGTCAAAAACTACAGTATAGCAGGATTCTGCGGTTCTGAGAACTGTAGGATTGTAATAATTCAAAGGAACCTTTACGAAATTCCCTTTTGTGAAAAACGCCTCAACAGAAAATGGCAGGTGACAGGTGTGTTTCACAGTTCAGATGACACCTGACTGTTCCCGTGTTCCATTTAAGTTTGTAGCACACTAGTAGACAAACATGGCCTCTGAAGTCTGGGGGGTTCTTTCTTTTGAAATTTTGGGCCATCTCTAGAAAATCTGCATGAAATTTTCCTTCTACCAAGTTCAAGAATGCTGTCTTGGCCTATCATCTCTCTGGTTCATTTGTCGTGACAGCATTTTCTTTTCTTTTAAACTAAACGAAGGAAAACAAAAATCTATTGGGTGTCAAAATTGGGAGGAATGGCTGTTGCAGTTGCAGGGCCCTCATCACGTTTATCATTAGTTATCCCACTATAGAACGAATATTTTTTTAGTGCAGTTTTTTTTCTTTATGGTTTGTGCCAAAAGGTGTCAGGATGGGTGACTGGGTTTTTTTTCATCAACAACAAAAACTCTTCAATAGTCTATACTTATCAGTTTACCAGATCAGGTTGTCAAGGTATGCCCTTGAAATTCCAGAAACACGATAGGCTTTGGCATATTCACCACCAGTTAATTTAAAATTTCACATGCAACTCATTTTTATGGCAACGCTAGTTGACATCCGAGTGCATTTTTGAGATCATGTAATTATTGCCGATAAATTCAGAGTGTTTATCTATAATTTTACAGTTTTCAACATGAATGAGCGGTTAAAGCATGCAGGGCAAGGAAAGGGCGACTTTCATTTTAACCTGCATCACCTACCGAGGCTTCTACCTGATCTTGCATCAATACGATAAATAAAATAGGTTCTTTCCGACCAAATGCATTCAACCCGATTCTCTGCATTTTTTGGCAACAAGCATTTCACCAATAAAATTTTGCGCACAGAAATCATCCAAGAGTTGTCGCTCTTGATTAAAGCGCTTACCATGGTTCCCAACTTGCAAGTGGCAATTACTGCTCAAGAACCTTATTTTGGGGATTTCATTCCATGCACTTTGTGTCCTTTCTTTTTAGTACGTCGTGTTTATGTATGTGTACAAAATTGTATGGGTAAACATAGCAAGTAATTAAAACAGATCCATCACAGATGGTAGTATAAAAAAATTCTTTTGGGGTGGGAATGGGTGGAAAGAATCTGGGAGAAGGGGGTTTGAGTCCAGATAAATGCTCTCCAACTTTTCATAAAGCAACAAAAAAAAAATGGTGCATTTCTGGGGTCTGATTAAAAGGGTTGAAATCAGCTGACAGGGGAAAAGGCCAATTTCAAATCTACTTTTTTTGAGAATGGCTTCTCAAGAGTTACACAGAAAGCCACACACACTGACATACATGGATAGATAAAGTTGCTTATAGCCCAGCCGACCGCAGAGGGCCCCATCAGGGGGTGTCACCACGTAAAATCAACTCACCAGTCATTAAAAAAAAAAAAAAAAAAAAAAAAAAAAAAAAAAAAAAAAAAAACCTTTCACACATCTCGTTTAATGACATGTCTACAAACGAACCCGAAACTTTGTTAAAAAATCCTTCCTCCGTAAAATCTCAAATCAGATGAAAAATGTTTAATTTCTCTCAAAAACCCAAGGATCCGTCAGGCGGGACATCCTGAACAGGATCTTCATGGACTCCGCTGTAAATGTTTGTGTCTAACATGTGCAAGTCCAACACTCTAAAAGAACATTTTTCATTGTGAGTGGTGCATGACATGGAATGCACCACGGAGTTCTTCACTCTTTAAAAAGGTAAGAATGGGTAAAAATCGAATGGCGGTGTGCAGCCGGCACAGAACCGTTTCTCTTTAGACCACCCGACGTAGATGGGAGGAAGTCTTTAAAGGTTTGGACGGATCTGAAAAAGTTTGTTATTCGTCTGTGTGTTCCAATCCTCCTGCAGAGGTCTCTCACATAAACGTTAAATTTTTGGGGTTTCACATCTGAGCAGGGGATATAAGTGTTGGACGGTTCTCTCTTTGTGGCGTTTTGGCTAAACGATCAACCATTTTTGTTCCCGGGTGCCAACATGGCCAGGAACCAAGCAAGAGTAATGTTGTAAACCGTCCGCCTTCAAAATTGCTAAAAAGTTCAAAAAAAGTAAAAGTTCTGGATGCTGAAGGTTGCAAACCAAATATGGCCTCCAAAGCTGACAGTGAATCCGACAGAACCCGGGAAAATCCCCCCTCGAAGAATGGGAGATTATCTTCAAAGCCAGTACTAGAGCAGTAAGTTCAGCAGAATAGACAGAAGCATCTGAATGGATATGTTCCAACAATATCTGAGAAGGAGCCCCAGGGCAGTAGGCTGCACAGGCCACTCCATCCTCAGACTTGGAACCGTCAGTGAAAACTTTTTGATAGGATGGGAATTTGGAACAGAGCTCGGCATACAAAGCCTTGAAACGCCAGAGAGCTGGTAGACTCCTTACGGAAAGCTGCGAGATCAAAACGAATCTCTGGTGTGAAAAAGGTCCATGGAGGTTGATCCGGAAACTTGGAAAAATCGGAAACTACTCCCAGGTCTATACCTGCATTCCGCACGTGAGGCTGCATACGAAGCCCAAACGGCGCAAATACATTTCGGGTTTGTTTCAAACTTACTTTGGAACGGAGGGTCAAAAACACAGTCATAGGCAGGATTCTGCGGTTCTGAGAACAGTCGGATGTAATAATTCAAAGACAGTTTCAGCTGCGGTTGCACAGTGAAGGTTCACCTGCATCTGCGTACAGGCTGTACACAGGGGTGGTGCGGAACGCTCCAAGACAGAGACGAAGCTTGATGGTGGATAGGGTCCAAGAGTTTGAGGTAAGATGATCTTGCGGAGCCGTACACAGCACAACCGTAGTCCCGTTTGGAACGGACCAGGGCTCTGTAGAGGTGCAACAAAGTTTTCTTATCAGCGCCCCAGTCGGTGTGTGCTACGACCGCAGAATATTCAGTGCCTTTTGGCACGCAGTTTTGAGGTTTTTAATATGGCTGAGAAAGTTAAGTTTTTGGTCAAAAATGACTCCCAGAAATTTGGCCTCTTTAACAGCTGGAATGGGAGATTTCCCTACTTGAAGTTCCGGATCTGGAAAAAACTGACGGAAATTATGGAAGTGAATACACTGGGTTTTTGTAGCAGAAAAGGTGAAACCGTTTTCATCCGCCACTGATGGATTTTATCTACGCAAAGCTGGAGCCTGCGCTGGACACTCGGGTACAGGCTTCCAGTTGCGTAGACAGCGAAATCATCCACAAACAATGAGCAGTCTGAACCCTGCTGAACTGATTTCACAATGTTGTTGATTTTAATACTAAAGAGGGCAGGAGACAGTATGCTCCCCTGTGGAACACCCAACTCCTGCTCGTGGACATCAGAGAGAGTGGTGCCAACCGGACCTGAAACTGTCGTTCTGCCAAAAAATTTTGAATAAAAAGAGGAAGATGACCTCGAAAACCCAGATCGTGGAGATCATGAAGTATCCCGACTTCCAGGTTGTATCGTAGGCCTTCTCCAAGTCGAAGAAAATTGCCACTGCATGCTGTCTGTTTAAAAAAGCGTTCCTAAGTGTAGATTCCAGACGAATCAAATGGTCAACTGTACTACGATGTTTGCGGAAACCACACTGTTCAAATTTGTGTCTTTAAGAGAGAGCGAGAATATAATGAAGTATACAACAAAATCCTATCTTGTTTACTGCATCTAAAGGAAAAAGTAACTGAATATTTTGAAGTTTTTCACCAGAAAATGCTTTCCCCATAATAAAAACTACGCAACAGTTACTTCAGTGAAACCCCGAAAAATACCTACACTATTATCAGGAAGCTTCTGGATATGAATTCTGTGCAATTTGTGCTTTTGAGCTCGAACAGGCGGCTTTTCCTATTTTTGTTAAATATATATTAAAAATGCCAAGTGATATAAAAGAAATGTCAAGTGCAATCAATTGTTCATACACACTCAAGTCACACATGGATTCAGAACTCATTTGCTCAGTTTCCAATGGTCTGCACATTAACATAACGCACTCCTCCGGTCTATCCACACAAAAAAAAAGCAAGTTCAACAACTTGACATAATTCAAACTCCTACCAGTTTGAAGACTTCCTTGCTCAACTGCACTGTAACGAAGACATTTTCAAGGGAGAAATTAATGAAAGTGAAATAAATGTTGCATTTTGTGTATCCAGAAAAAAGTTCGTGTTTTAGGGCCAAACTTGAAAAAAAAAAAAAAAAAAAAAAATGAAAAAAAAAAAAAAAATGAAAAAAAAAAAAAAAAAAAAAACACGAAGGAAGAGGATCTTGGTGAATTTAGTTGTCTTCAGTAAACAAACTAGAGCAATTTTCACTTGATATGTATGCAACGGTCAATAATAATATCAACTTTACCATGCAGATTTATAGGATGTTGCAGCTGCAATTTGAAGCCATATGGAAATTGACGGTGTCTGAAAATCAGTGTGTACCAGCTTTATCCCAATTCATGAATGGATCATTTTCAAAGGGTAACTTTCAAACATCTGTGCACACATTCAGTCAAGCACCCTTGGCAATGCATTCATTCCTGAAATAAATCATATACATTCACGCTTACAGTGATACTGAACTTTTCATACAAAAGGAGCACAACAAGTCAAACAATCAGTTTGAAAGATCTTTATTTGACCTTTAACGGTCAAGGTTTTTGATTGGAAAGTCCAATCTGTCAAAATATGGAAAAAAATCGGCATCATGTGCAGGTCAAAAATGTTCTTGAAAGGGTTCACTTTTCTGAAAGGTCGTACGATCAGAATAGCTTGCTTCGTGTGAAGGCAAGCAGTGGAAGTTCTGAAGTTAGTATTGCACAATGTTGCAAAAAACAAAGAAAAGAAAAAACTCAACCCTGCTTTCAACAGGAGAAAAATAAACCTGCACATTTCAGCCGATTCAATCAATATTTTAATATTCTTCCCCTTCTTCTTCACCCTCGCCCTCAATGGAGTCCACGCCGACCTCCTCGTAATCCTTCTCCAGGGCTGCCAGATCTCACGGGCCTCGGAGAAACTCGCCCTCCTCCATGCCCTCCCCCACGTACCAGTGGACGAAGGCCCGCTTGGCGTACATCAGGTCGAACTTGTGGTCCAGACGGGCCCAGGCCTCGGCGATGGCGGTGGTGTTGCTCAACATGCACACGGCGCGCTGCACCTTGGCCAGGTCGCCGCCAGGCACCACGGTGGGGGGCTGGTAGTTGATGCCCACCTGTGGGAACACACGGACCTCTGTGTTGGAAAGGCTGTCAGTTTATAACAGGAATCAACAGACAGGTGCCCGTCTGTGGAACACACGGACCTCTGTGTGGAAAGGCTGTCAGTTTATAACAGGAATCAACAGACAGACGCCCGTCTGTGGAACACACGGACCTCTGTGTTGGAAAGGCTGTCAGTTTATAACAGGAATCAAACAGACAGGTGCCCGTCTGTGGAACACACGGACCTCTGTGTTGGAAAGGCTGTCAGTTTATAAACAGGAATCAACAGACAGACGCCCGTCTGTGGAAAACACACGGACCTCTGTGTTTGAAATGATGTAAATTAGTAACAGAAAGAAACAGACAAGGGCTTACAAGCTTGCTCCAAAAGATGATTTAATGACGTGTGTGCGCGCGCGAAAACATTTCAGGGGAGATAAGCACTCTACAGTAACATACCAAAATTATACTCTATGGCAGTGAGTGGACAGTTGAGCCCATGAATTTCTCATTCCTGATCTATGCATTTGGATATTGAAAGCTCATTATTTACGAATATGTGCGTTGGATTATGTGTGCCTACAGATGCTTGTGTAGGCTGCCCACCCCACCCTGCATCTTCCAGGGACACACTTCTTAAAAACCAGGGACACACAGAGCTGCCAACCCCCCTGATGACTTGACCTTAAGATTTTGAAAATTTGACAGGAAGAAATGCATTTTGACAGGAAAATCTGGCGCGCGCAAGAAATTCATAAAGAAATCAAATTTCATTCATCATTTATAGAAAAACAAGTAGAAGTGAATGAAGTTGAACTCACCAGTATGTACACTATATACAAGAAGAAAGCTGTCTACAGGGACTTCTTTGTTGCAGACTTGCAGGTCTGCAACAGTTTCTCAGATAAGGCAGTCTGATGGCACGGCACACGTTCACCAGATTTGAGGACCATGAGGGCACTTAAAGTGTCAGAAGTCATGGTCCCCCTGAAATCAGTCTTGTTCTTCTCACCATAGAGGAGATGCGTTCACATGCGCAGTTGGAGACAGGAATCAGGAGTATTCCTTGCATGACTGCTGCCAGGTTCTTGAACTGAGACTTCCATTGTGATCTGTTATTTTGGCCATCATCTGCCACTGGAGCTCAGCACATTCTTGATCCATCACATCAGGTGGCACAGAATCCTCAGACTGGTACTCAAGGTATTCACAGAGGAGATTATCTTGGGTAGCACCATCTTGTAGCAGGCAAGGAAAGCGATGAATGAAGTAATCCAGGGATGCAGACTTTGCTTGGTTCCTCAGCCTGATATCTGCAACCTCTGCATGTCTCCACAGTGGCTGATCTGTGGGGTTCATCTTCTCCACCATGTATGTACAAGTCGCTTGGAAGAAGGCCTTCACATTCTTGAAAAAGATCTCCTTCTCCTTGCTTTGAATGCCCTCCTTCAGATGTTGTCGGGTCTGGTAGCCAATGAAGAGATCATCATCACCTTTGATGTTGTAACTAGATTTGAAGTCCACCTCCATCAGAGCCCCCTGATTCAAAGCACATGGTTTCAACGAATGAAAGCAGCAGCTTCTTGAACAGACGTTCCAGATCCCTTTTGATGAGATGGATCCTGGCATGATCCGTCTGGAGCTGTTTGGCTTTGTCAAAGATCTCAATGACTGCTGCATAGAAATGCACATACAGCTTCGCTGTCCGTCGGCAGAAGAATTCCTTCAGCTTTTCTTTGATGGACGATGCTTCATCAGATGATCTGTCTGACGTCTTCATGGAGCATTCCTGCTTGAAGAACATCTTCAGGGCCTCCCACTGCTCAAGGACTCTGGACAGAGCGGCGCCAGGGACAGCCACCTGGTGGGAACGTGTGAAATGACTTGATGCTGGGGAACACTGCACTTTTGTTGACAGTCCTGAAAACGCTGCTGCCTTCCACTGCTCTTGGACATGTACCATGATAGCTGCCTCATGATGTCATCCATGTCAAATTTTCCGCTGGCCTTCATGCCTCTCTTGAGTGCCAAACTGATGAGATGACAAACACATCCAGCCAAGAAAACATCCGAATGTTTCTCGCGCACATACGAGATCACACCTTTGTGGGCCCCTGTCATCACGTATGCGTTGTCACACACTAATGCTAAGCAGTTCTTCCATGGGATGTCCAGAGAACTAAGCTCTTTGTCGAGTATGGCGAAAATGTTCTCCCCTGTTGACGACTCGCTGCAGACTGGATTACACAAAAGCTCCGTCTTGATCATGCCATCACACAGTCCGAACGACGATGGGATAACATTTGTCTCCACCCTCCTGGCTGCCGTCTGTTCCGATAACAAAAGGCCCTTTCTTCATACTGGCAGCGAGCTCTAAAGCCTTCCCTCTGCTGCAGGCTTTGACTATCTGAGTTGTTTTCGTCCTTCCACTGCTGTACTCCTTAGCAATTTTGCGCTGTCCGGAAACATGGCTCGGAACAGGGGCCTGCATGGTCAGCAGCACTGATAGCGATGTTGTGCTCCACCAGAAAGTGAGAAAACAATGTTCAGCCCGAATCGTCGACAGCTCTGAACTCCCCTCTGAAGTGCTGGATGAGAAGAAATTACTCAACTTGACCGTCTTCTTCAGCGCCTTGCTCCTCTCCACATGGCGATCAGAGGAACAATGGCGACTTACATCATCCAGCCCGCCATAGCAGATCTTGAAATCCAGTTCACATGGAACGCAGCGTGCATGATTGGTAGAAACTTTAGAGCGATGATGCATGGATACTCCTTCGAGTAGTGCGGCAGGAATTTCTGATGGTACGAGGTCTTTTTCGCTGGCCCTTCATCATTCGTGCCTTTGCGTTTTGCGACAGCGCTTTTGTCCGCCATAGTCTGATAGAGAGCAGTGAAAATCGCAAAGTCTCGCGATAGGCTAGACACTCCTGCCACATGCAGCTTGTGTCGCCTGCTACAGTAGCAGACGACGCATGTTGAACACAAGTGTTAGAGACTGAGAGACTGTCAGACTGAGTGTTCAGTAGGCCAGTACATCGGCTAGCTTTGTCTCAAAGTGAGCGACTTGAGCTACTCGCACTATTATTGTGCAAGCTGAGCGCTTACTTTTGGAAATGGATGGTCGGAAGATTTCAGATTTTTTTTCGCCGGAAGAAATACCGATTGACCAGAAGAAATTAATTTGACCGGAAGAAAATCCGGCGAAACCAGAAGGGTTGGCAGCTCTGGACACAGAAAAACTTCAAAGGAATACATTGAGATCGGATATCAAAATTACAACTAAAACAAACAAAACCTCCCTTATGTAAACAATGTAAAACCCAGACTATGGTCTTGTGGTGAGCTTTCATGTCGTGAAAAGATGTAAAGGAGGTCTTCAAATCTCCCAGCCATCTGTAACTAAACAGACTAGCTGCTGACATGATACAAGTCCCAACACCTTGCCTTCACTTCGACAGCATTTCATCTCAAAACTTAAGCATACTATACGAATGATCAAGATGGAACATGAACCATTACAAAATCAGCACTGCAAAAGAACGCAGAATTGAAAGAAAAATTGTCGAGGTGCCAGCAAACAAAGCAATTGTTAAAATTATCTGGCTCAGCTTATGCTGTGATTAGCTGGAGTCATTGCTCAACTAAAACAAGAAGTTTTGAGGCACTAAAAAAAAAAAAAAAAAACCCACGACCGATACTACTTAACATTAGTGGCACTCCAAAATTGAAAAAGGCCTTAAATTGTTTTCATTATTGATGCATGGGCGACACTTTGAAAATGTGAAAAAACTGAAAATGAGGCAGGGGTGCAGGGGCCGCCTAGGCCCTGGCGAGGTGCAGGGGCAGTGCCCCGCTGGGGGGTCTGGGGGGCGAAGCCCCCGGCCGAAGACGATTTTATGAAATTTTAGGAGCATTTCATGGCCTCTTCTGGCATCAAATTGGAAAATCAAAGTGTGTGTGTGTGTGTGTGAAAATCAGAGATTTTCTTTTGAATGACTGTGTGTGTGTGTGTGTGTGTGTGTGTGTGAAAATGAGATATATTCTTTTGAATGACTGTGTGTGTGTGTGTGTGTGAAAATGAGATATTCTTTTGAATGACTGTGTGTGCGTGTGTGAAAATGAGATATATTCTTTTGAATGGCTGTGTGTGTGTGTGTGTGTGTGTGTGTGAAAATGAGATTCTTTTGAATGACTTTGTGTGTGTGTGTGTGTGTGTGTGTGTGTGTGTGTGTGTGAAAACGAGGAGAGGAGAGAGAGATTTCTGATGACATCCAAGTCCTTTGCTCTTGAGAAAGAGAGAGAGAGAGAGGGAAAGGAGGGAGGGGGAGAGAGAGGAGAGAGGGAAGGGAGGGAGGGAGGGAGAGAGAGGGAAGGGGGAGAGGGGAGAGAGAGAGAGAGAGAGAGAGAGAGAGAGAGAGAGAGAGAGAGCTGTACAGACAGCACACACACACACCACCCCCCTCCTCTTTTTACATATACCTAAGGGGGAGTACGCTTGCAGGCAGCTTTGAACAGCCAGACCACACTGATGACAGCTAAAAGGATGGGAGAACAGTGAGAGGTAGGTAGAACTGATGGGGGGTGGGGGGGGGGGTAGGTGATAAAGGAGAGGAGTAAGCATCAAGAGAGAGAGAGAGGGGGGGGTGGGGAAGGGGACGGAGAGACGAGTAAGCGGCAACAGGGGGGGGGGGGGGGGAGGAGCCATTCCCATCTCCACTTGTTCTTCACCCCTTTCTCAACAGTAGCGAGATTTGAATCCCCTTCTTGTAAGAAGGGCATGACAAAACTTTACGTTGCCCAACTGGAAAACTTTTGGCGCGACGTAGGCTTACAAAGATGGCTGGACCTGTGTTGTCTTCACCGATAGAGAGCGCTTCCTCATTTCCGGTCGTCTGCTTCAGTGCTGCTTCGGTCAAAATACCGCCGATTCAACTGTTCTTCCCTCGAAAACCTTTTTTTTTTTTTTTTTTTTGAATGATGAAACTTGAAAAACGGAATTTCCGTCTGGGACCTTGCCGAAAAAATGGATTTCCGTCACCCAGACGGAAGAGTGGCACCCATGTTGATGTGAAGGGAAACCACTAATTAGTCATGTAAAGTAAGTTATTTTACATGACTAATTAGTGGTTTCTTATAAGCAACAGCAACACTACACTGTCAGCAGATAAGATGCATTAAGTTTTTCTGGCTGCAACCGCTCACATGCGCTGTTCTCAAATACACCTGTTTCCACCGAATAGGCGATCGGGAAGATCTAGGCGATCGGGAAGATCCGAAGACGGATATATGTTGATGCGGATATATGTTGATGCGTAAATGATGGTGACCCCTGTCAGCACGCTGATAAGCAAGTGTAAACAGAGGTGATAGCTGATCCCCAAGCCCCAGCTAACGGGGCCTGGTCCACGTCAGGACGGGGCCTGGTCCATGTCAGGACGTGTAGTTAACCCCCTGATCCCATTCAAGTTGTTTAGATTAGCAGAGAGGATGTTAATTGCTGGTGAAACTCAGGAATCTTGGGGAAAAAATAATTGGCTGGTGTATAGTTTCTGATAACTTGGGTGGTTTTGTTTTGGAGTTTCCCATGACGTGGGTGGCAGAGGGAGAGGGGTTTGAGGTGTGGGAGAGGGAGAGGGGTTTGGGAGAGGGGTGTTTGGGAAAGGGAAGCTGTAGGCAAAAAACACCAAAATCTGCCGTCTGCAACAGCTACAGTAGCTGAGCAGCTTTCCTCTTCTGTCGAAGGGGAAGGAATGGCTGCAGCCGTCCTACGGCCGGAATGAATTAAAATTTACTTTTCCACAGTTCCAGTCCAGAAGTTCAAAGGCAAAAAAAAAAACCCTAACCTTAAAACCAGTGGGACACCAGTCGACGAACTGGATGCTACGCTTGGTCTTGATGGTGGCAATGGCAGCGTTGACGTCCTTGGGCACCACGTCCCCACGGTACAGCATGCAGCAGGCCATGTACTTGCCGTGACGGGGGTCGCACTTCACCAGCTGATTGCTTGGCTCGAAACAGGCATTGGTCACTTCAGCTACGGTCAGCTGCTCATGGTAGGCCTTCTCCGCTGTAACCATTTTGAATTCGATTATAGACCGGTCTAAACTGTGGCTGGAATAATTTTTTGTACTCATAATCCATGGATAAACGAGTGTCCGATAGTCTTGCCTGAAAACATATACTAGTGGCACCTGTCAAGTTATTGAATGTCAGTATCAAAGCATGAATCCATATCACAAAATCTTTTCTTCCTACAGTGGTCTGTCTGAACCTAACTCAATTTACCTGACATCAGGCTTTGCTTCAGGCACATCTACATGCACTCATATTTTCTAGACAATTACAGAAATCCTAAAAACTATTTTTACGGCTTACAAAAGTCAGACAAGGGAAGACGTAGAGGCAAGTTCTTTTCTTTCTTTCTGCGTATGCAGGCCGATACTCCTGCAGACACTGCCTGTATAGACAGGCAGTGGAGTTGTGTGTATGACCATTTTTTATCCCGCCATTAAGGCAGCCATACTCCATCTTCGGAGAAGAGGCAAGTAATCCTTGACTCACATTTGACAGAATAAGTCCAAGCGTGTAGGGAGCCCTAACACCAAGATAAGCATACACATGCATCCCAAGGGTATTGCTATCCAAATGAGAAGTTCTGTTATGTCCAAGACGCAGCAATGATTCACCAGTATTTTGATAATGTTACCTGGATAAAGAGTGAAAAGGAATCTGACTGCATGCGTTTGCAAAGACACAGACGCTTAAAAGATGGTTGACACAAAAAATGTTGCCAAGCAGTGACAGCAGCAGCAGCAGTACCAGTGTGAATTTCAGAAAAAGCCTAACAAAAGATTAATGCAGCGTTTTATAACAAAATGTTTCATCATGACTTCGCGTGCAGAATTTTTTTTTTTTTTTTTTGTAAAGAAATTATCAATGAAGGTGACATGGTCAAGATGAAAATCTTGAGACAGTTGCCAACTTTCAAAGTCTGTGACAAAGCCATCTAAATTCAAATATGAAATTACCGACCAGTGAAGATTTCAAAAGTCGGTGCCAACATTGTAGAGTTTGACTGCACATTTTAGATCCTGCCAATATTTTAGGCAATAAAAAAAATTTCTTATGTGAACAGCACATCCAGATGACAAATTCAAATAGTTTCACGATTTGTCGAACTTGATGCTTCTAAATAGAAGTCTTAGCGAACTGTAAAAGTCTGTACTGGTTTCATATTGTGATACCAGAAACTATATAATTTGGCTTTCACTGTCAGATTTCAAATTTATTCAAATGAAAAATGGCAACAGTGGAAGTGGTGGCATCACTGATGGACTGACTTCAGTGCAAAACAATTTTGCCATAATCAAATATTTTTCTGTAACACCTATAATTCACTTCATCTGCACCATCTTACTGCAGTTCTGCTTGTCTGTGAAGCTGAAATATGTAAATTCACACATTTTTGTGCTTCATATGGGTCATGTGCAACACACATGGTAGGTTAAGGTATGAAATTGAGGATTCTCTGAGGAGTATGGGTCTTGTACGAGCTGTATGCTCTAAAGGGAGCTAAAAAGCACAATAAAGCCGTGTAAAACTATCAGTTGTGGACGACCCACATTGTTGGGAATGTATAGTCAGTGTTATTCAGCAACTTAAATGATCTTTTTTTTTTTCATGTTTGAGCTACATTTTTTTTCTCAGTGTAATACAAATGACTAGTCCTTTAGATACTGAGCATTCATATGAACTCATGAACAGTCAAGTCTTTAAAAAAAAAAAATCACTTTCAAAACTAGAACATGAAGCTAATGGCAAGACTCAATCCCCCTGGTTTCACAATGAAAATTTGAATGGCTACCTTGGGACCTAAAGTGAACCTGACAATGCTTAAAATGTCAAATATCTGTTAAAATGTGGTAAAAAGTGGGAAAATCTGGCACACAACTGACCCACTAAATTTGCAAGGTGAAAAGCCACTTACCATATTCATGTTATGTAGATAACATGGCATTCTGTCTGAACATTTCAGGAACCACACTTTACTCTTGTTAGGGGAATTTGACCTGGGGGTGGACACGTGGGATTGGAAAAGGGGTCCAAAAATTTTCCAAATTCAAATGGCAAGGAATCTTAAGTCCTGTAGTTTGACTCGAGACTAACAACTGTTTGACCAACAAAACGGAACATTTTTTTCCTGTACTTTTATCACAAGCTTTCAGCAGATTCTTCTTTTATCCTAACCTTAATACTATTTACAGTTTTCTTTTCAACAAATCCAAACCTTTCCTTACCAGAGATGACAGGGGCATAGGTGGCCAGGGGGAAGTGGATGCGGGGGTAGGGCACCAGGTTGGTCTGGAACTCCGTCAGGTCCACGTTCAGGGCGCCATCGAAGCGCAGGGAGGCGGTGATGGAGGACACGATCTGACCGATCAGACGGTTCAGGTTGGTGTAGGTGGGGCGCTCGATGTCCAGGTTGCGGCGGCAGATGTCGTAGATGGCCTCATTGTCCACCATAAAGGCACAGTCTGAGTGTTCCAGGGTGGTGTGGGTGGTCAGGATGGAGTTGTAGGGCTCCACCACAGCGGTAGACACCTGTGACAATGGTATGCATGTGTGTGCATGTTGACTAGCAAGTAGAATACCAACATTTTGTCAACTTCTATCTTTTCAAGTTAAAATGTCCTCTGACCCTCCCTTCACCTTACGAAGGGCTTATTATTCATGGCAAACCTACTTTAATGGACCAGTTGCCTAAGTCGGTTCAAATGTGTACTGAAGTTGTTCTTGACAGAATTCAGTTCAACAGGCTTTGATCACTGAAAAAGGAACAGAACAATATCTTAGCTGTGCTTCACTCTGTACAGTAACCATCAAACTATGTAGTAGGACATGTAGCGGAAATCAGTCTAACCAATGTTTGCAAAAGAAAAATCACAAGCATACATAGGTAAACCTTTCCACTAAACTCACCTGAGGAGCAGGGTATATGGAAAACTCCAGCTTCGACTTCTTGCCGTAGTCGACGGACAGCCGCTCCATGAGGAGTGAGGTGAAGCCCGACCCCGTGCCACCCCCAAAGGAGTGGAAGATGAGGAACCCCTGCAGTCCCGTGCACTGGTCAGCCAGCTTCCTGATGCGGTCCAGAACCAGGTCCACCAGCTCCTTGCCGATCGTGTAGTGACCACGTGCGTAGTTGTTGGCAGCATCCTCTTTGCCAGTGACTAGCTGCTCTGGGTGGAACAGTTGTCTGTACGTGCCCGTCCTCACCTCATCTGAAAATCGGGATTTCGCATTTGTCAGCCCCGACTTAAAGACGGCCATCTAAAATTTTATGCATCCACAATCTGATCATAGATAAGATCATAATTTCTGGCCATTTCTAAATCCTGGTGTATTTGTTCACAAGTGTATTTGTTCACAAAAGTGTAGGCCCAAATTATTCAAAAACAAAAGGACACATTTTGTCTTGTGCATGACTTCCAGTTTCAGCAAACAGTAAAATTTCCTATATAGTATACATGTATAGTTAAGGAACGGCAACTGCTGTATAGAATTAGTTCAAGATTTGTCAGCTCCTGAGTTTACATATGTATTTCCGAAGACAGAACTTAAAAAGATTTGTTAACCGCCTGAGTTTACCTACCTACAACTGTGGGTTCCAAGTCAATGAACACAGCTCTTGGTACATGTTTGCCGGCCCCAGTTTCACTGAAGAAAGTGTTGAAAGAGTCGTCTCCTCCTCCAATGGTTTTATCTGAAGGCATCTGACCGTCGGGCTGAATGCCATGCTCCAGGCAGTACAGCTCCCAGCATGCATTGCCCATCTGCACGCCAGCCTGGCCCACGTGGACGGAGATACACTCACGCTGAAACAAAAAACATCAATGTTATTTTACCAGATTAAAGAATGTAGCAAGATACGTTTCAAGGAGGCTCCTCCCAATTGTCCTAGTCTATAAACAATATATAAATCAAAGGACTAGATTAATCAACTCAATCCTGTGCAAGGACCGAGTTGTGGAGTTTTGACTATAACTGTTTGTCATAGCATTAGTGTGGTCAACTGGACAATAGCATAAAGTCCTTATTTTTGGATGAAATCTGGCCCCTTCTGAATGGTCATCTATACAAATGTCAGTTCAGGAAAAACTTCCCTAATCTGGCACTTGTCAAAGAATAAGTCTGGACTTTCGAATGTTCAGGTGCAAAATAAGTGGCCTTGGGGAAGCATCTGTCTTACGAAGTCAGAGCGTGGCTGCCCATGTGGCGGAGTAATCAAGACAGATGCTTCCTACTTCAAAGTTAGTATAGCTAATAGTTCAAAATGATTTAAACAGCCTTGGCGTAAGGCTGTGTCAGGCCAACTGACATAGGCTAGAACACTCAAGGCTACATCAAAAATGTTATGGTAATGCTCTGCATAGTTATGCGGGGATTGTCTTCACTCATGACAAGCTCTTAGCATAACATTATCAGTCTCCTAAATTCCCCGAAGTCAGAGCGTGGCTGCCCATGTGGCGGGGTAATCAAAAACGGTCACACACGTAATGTTCTCATCCCTAGCCGATGCATTTTTACCATAGTGTTCAAGTACTTTGGCTGTTTGGATGATCCCTGGAGTCTTTTAGCCAGGGTACGACAACAAAATGATTTAAAGATACAGCTTCACCACCCCTTTCAAATCGATAATTTCCAATAACATTTAGAACTCACTTTTCAATATCAGCTATATTTTACTGCTTTCAAATCACAAATATAATTTCCAATCAAGCTTTTAGACAATCCACATGTGTGGAGATAGTAAGCCGAATAGTAAGTTCCCTTCAGTTTTCCATTAAAATAATGCTGTATAAATTTTTAGGTACAATTCACTTATCACTTTCCCAAGTTTCCAGAAGTCAACTTGAACATGGTTGAATTCAGAAAGAAAAATGTGTGTTGAGGGTACAGGAAAGGGTCAGGGAGTAGGATGTATGAAGAAAAGGTCCTACATAACCAACAATGCTTTGGATACATTTTAAGCAACTGTGAAAAATCAATACGTGAAAAACTGAATTCTGATGAAAAGGTTGGAAATCTTGCCAACTTGTCAGCTGAAGGAGTCTTGACAATAGCCTTTATGCCCAACAGTCACATATTAAGATTAACGGATGAAAAATTTGCCCCTCACGCTTTCCTTCCTTCTAGTATCAATACTTCACAATCAGCTTGATGACAATATTGGTATGTTCATCGAAATGCAGAATCTGTCGTAATATCTAATGGTCTCCCATCAACTACTGGTATACAGGTTGCAATGAAGAAAAATGTGTCATTGGACCAAGACATGCAAAAAGCCTCCCTTTCAGAAAATCCATGCAAGCTTGTTTAGATAAAAAGCACCAGTGTTTCCAAGTCAGATTTATATCAAGACTCCCAACTTATAAAAGTTTCTGCAAATAGTGCCAGATATTCCATGGTGTTTTTTAATTGAGAAAATAGGCAGGAAAGGGTGGAGTGGGTGGGGGATGGTGTTGGTCGTTTATCAGATAGGCCTAAAGGATTCTTGACAATAGCTTTAGCCTTTAGCTGGCTGAAGACTGCCCAGTCCGTGTCCGTGCACGATTGTGGTGCAACCTGGTACAGAGTGGAGTAGAAACCTCTTGCTGGCAGTCATGTGTACACAGGGCACTTGACAGCCACTGAGCTGATGTGAGCAGGGAACAAAGGCCTGGTCTGTACACACACTCCATGTAGCCCCATGACTCATCCTGTCTGTCGCCGGAGGGGATTGGCTTTGTTTCACTACATGGCCTCACTGTGCAGACATGGTTACATTTCAAGCAGCAAGTCACTCTCCAGTCCTCCCTGGATGAATCATTTCACTCAACATTTCTTTCTCATGTGAGCTTTATGTTAGAGCATTACATTGTGGCTGAGAATCTTATTCACAGCAAGATCACTGCTCTAAATTTACCGGAACTCTTATTTTGACCAGATTTCATCCCTCCCCCCCAGGCCTACCCACACCTCTCATTGGGAACAATGCTGGGCAGGGTGGAGCTGGCACATATGTAATGTATGCTGGTTTAATGATGGGGTGGAGTTGAACTTTTATTCCACACACTGACAGTGGTCAAATTCTACCATATGCAACATGTGCCAGTCTTTACTCTTACATGACCAACAGCCATTTTTTGATTTGTTACCATCAAGAAGTGAAGATTCAAGAACAATTTGCAATTCATAAAACGTGTCACACATTCATGTACAATTTGGCGCAACGACCTACTACATTCCATTCCCCATCTCCTTGAGTACTCTGCGCGAGACGGTCACTGGAATGTGCAGCGAGAGTGCTGTGCGATCGAATTGCCTCCGACCCACACCACCACACTGCACAGCGACAAAACGGCCGCGCCAACGACCGCGGCTGACGCGGGTCAAAATGTCTGTGTCACAGCCCTTGTACGATGCACCAATTTCCTCGACACTAGCCGCTAGACACTCTGGGATTTTTGTTATAAGCCGACCTCAGCTGACAACAGGACTCTGCAACTTGTGCCTCTTTCTTCGCATATTTCGCTGCTTGGTAATGCTACGAACAAGTCACCGTGGCATCCCGCAGTCCCGAGTTAACATTTACAGACATACACCCACATCCCACTGGATCAACAAGAGGAACTGTTCTCATTAGGACGGCTGGATCCCGATTTATCTTTACACCAGCTTGAACACTCGTCAGTAAACATCAGCAACATGAACACTGCGAATGCAACTTTAAGTGAAACTGAGCCTGAACGATTCGTCTCCTTTGTAGATAACAAAAACAGAAACCTGCACCTGCTAAGGCTTCAATAATAACCTGCTAAGGCTTCAATAATTATAAGATTAACTTCACCAACGGACAAGTATTTTCACCTTGTTAACATTATAAAAACCGAGAGTTTTGCGAGGGCAAAGCGAGAGCACATGCTCTCGTCAGTTGATCCTGTGACTGAACCACCGAAACCACCGGCGGCGCCACGAATCGTTCAGAACCGGCCGGTGTTTCCACATCCGTCGGCAAGTCGGATAACAGGGCGAAAAAAAATGAAATAAACGGCAACAGATAATAGATATGTCACAACAATGTTCAAAACATTTAGAAGTTGAAAACAACTCACCATGATGATGATTTAGTAGTTCGAGGGTGATGAAAAAGGGATTGTCTGGTAGCAGAAGATTCTCACACAGACGCAACGAGTCTACAGTGAGAAGATGCTATGACGTTTCGCTCGAGGGATCGTCTGCTTTTATACAGCTTTTCACGTGACCCAGGGACACATTTTCATTGGTCGATTTAATTTTCCGCGTCGTCCGATTCAAATGACTCACAGTTTGAACGTGGCGGACGCAGTGTTTTGTGGATGCAGCCTCAGTCCTAGCCAGACAGCGTGTATTGATTGGAAAACCAGCATAATGAATGACAATGCGTCATCCTAGTGCAGATTATCATAAGGGATGGACTACTTGCATCTGTCAGTATCAACTGAGATCAAGTTTCTTATCTTTTTTAATAGTGGGTAGCTGAAAAATCACCTTTCCGCTCAATCGCTTTTCAACTGTGCAATCCCTGTCTGTCTGTCTGTCTGTCTGTCTGTGTGTCTCTCTCCGTGTGTGTGTGTGTGTGTACGTGTGTGAGCGCGCGTGAGTGTGTGTACGCGCGCGCTCATGGGCGCGTGCACAGACATTCACACACAGATTCGGATCTCTCTCTCTCTCTCTCTCTCTCTCTCTCTCTCTCTCTCTCTCTCTCTCTCTCTCTCTCTCTCTCTCTCTCTCTCTCTTCTCGGACCAGATGAAAA
>CM031601.1:28706841-28719159 GCA_018398815.1 Conus ventricosus
CTATAGAGCCTAATAACTTCTGATGAACAGATGCTGGCTTTAGGAGTCTTCCCTTTTCTTACTTACTTACTCACTTAGGCCCATTGCTCAAGGGTGAGCATAGGCCATCGACAACACTCCGCCATTGCACTCGGTTCTGGGCTGCTCGCTGAATGCCTGTCCAGTTGGCAAAACAAACTGTTTATCACTGCCTCAGTGTCTCGCCTCCAGCTGCCGCGAGGTCGGCCTCTCTTCCTTTTCCCCTGCGGGTTCCATGTCAGGGCTTGGCGTGTGGTGCTGGATGCTGGCTTCCTGAGAGTGTGTCCAATCCAGCCCCACTTCCTCCGCAGAATCTGCTTGGCCACTGGTTCTGTCCTGCTTGCTTCCATAGATCTTCATTGTTGATTTTTTCTGGCCATCTGATTTTGAAGATGCGCATCAGACAGGTGTTGATGAAGGTCTGAATTTTTTGCTGTATTGCCTTGGTCATTCTCCAAGTCTGGCAGCCGTAGAGCAGAACCGACTTCACGTTTGGTCCTTCCCTTTTCTGCTCATGCCAAATAATCTTGCTGTTAAGTCCACTATTAGCTTGACATGAACACAGGCCCTAAATACATATCCAAGGTTATTTACGACTCGGGAATATCAAAAATAAACTCCTCTCTCTCTCTCTCTCTCTCTCTCTCTCTCTCTCTCTCTCTCTCTCTCTCTCCCCTCTCTCTCTGTGTGTGTGTCATGTAACACAATGGTAGGTGCATAAATTCCAAGGCATTCTGAAATTCTATAACATGTTACGTCATTTCCTCAGAGTCTAATGGCGCCAGGTTCATAGATAATTCCTTGTATCTTTGCATAACAGGTATGCGTGGTGTTTTCATGTCCAAGACTCTGGAGTCAGAGAGAGAGAGAGTGTGTGTGTGAGTATGTGTATGTGTATGGTATGTGTATGTGTACGTGCGTGCGTGTATGCGTATGTGTGTGTGTGTGCGCGCGCGCACGCGAGGGCGTCGTCGTCGTCGTTGTGGTTGTTGTTAATGAGTTATTGTTGTTGTTGTCTTCAATTTAACGTCTTCCCTGTTGGTATGATATTAGACCAGAGACACTAGAATGATAAAGAAAAGAAAAAAAAAAGGAAGACGAAGAAAGGAAGGGAAGCAAAGGGACGGTGAGGTGGTGGTGGTAAAAGGCGGAGGTGTCCAAGGGAGACGAGGGGTCAGATAAGTGAGTATGACAGTGTGTTCGCATGCAGAAGCAAGTACCTTGTGATTACTTCATTTATATGTGTGTTCACTGATTCCCCCCCCCCCCCCCCCCCCCCCCCCAAAAAAAAAAAAATGCCACACAAACAACTTCATGTGGATTTCCCAAAAAAGGGAAAAACCTTAAAACCCAAAATCACAGAAATAACTACTGCAGAGTTTTGCAATGTGTTGTGTTGTGGGGTTGGTGTGGTGTGTGTGTGTTTTTGTGTGTTGTTGTGTGTGATTTTTGGGTGGGCGGGCGCGCCGCGTGTGTGTGTGTGTGTTGTTGGTGTGTGTAGTGTGTGTATGTGGGGTGTGTGTGTGTGTGTGTGTGGAGGAGAGAGAGAAGAGAAAAGAGAGAAGGGGAGTGTGGGGAATTTGTGTGTGTGTGTGGGTGTGTGGTTTTGGTTGTGGTTTTGGTTGTGCTGGGGTGCGGAGTTTTGTGTGGGGGTGTGTGTGTGTGTGGTGTGTGTGATGTGTGTGTTTTTGGGGGGGGGGGGGGGTGAAAGTGTGTGTGGTGTGCCCCGCGGGGCGCCTTTGGCGTTATCTGCATACATGTGGGCTGTGCGTGCGTGCGGGGGAAACCGCGCGTATTTGGTTGGTGTGTGTTTGTGGTGTGTGTGTTTTTGTGTGTGTGTGTGGGTGTGGGGTTTTGTATGTATGTTTTTCCCTTCATTTTCCCCGGGGCCTTTTCCCCCAATTTCCGGGAAAAAATTCTGGGCCACCCCAACCCGCACCCCCAGCCACCTTGGTCGCAGCCCCGTTCATTTTCATTTTCAGTTCAGGGGGTTTTTTAAGGGTCTTTTCATCGTCAATGATTTTTAAAACACTTGTTAAAAAAAAAAAAAAAAAAAAAACCCCAACCTTTTACACTCACTCAACTTATCGGGTTTTTTTTTCAAAACCCACATCTGACATAGCATATTTACAAAGGAAATACCCAAAAGGTACAAAAAGGGTTGGGCGATTTTTTAAAAGGTTTTGCAACCTGGACTGCGAATAACCATCCCTTTTTCAGCAACACATAAACCCCATATAAGACAGAAATTGACTTTTATCAAAGTTTTTCCCATCCAATCCCTTTCCTCCTGATAGAGTGAGGCCAACCCACTGAGCATTCAAACAAAAAAAGACGTAGGGAAAATTTTTTTCCCCGGGCAACAAAAGAAACCCCCATGAGAATTTTTTAAGTGTTCCGGGAATTCCCACCCTTTAAATTTTAAAAAAATTTAATCAAAAAAATTTTCCTGGGGGCCCGATGGAAAAGGGAGTCATTTTTTTTTACAAAAATTTTCGGTTTAAAGTAGTACTTTTCCAAAATTTTGGTTTAATTCAAAAGAGGACAAACCCTAAGGGATTTGGGGGTTTTAAATTTTCAGCGTTTCAATTTGCTCCTTTTTTTGGGAAAAGACTGCCCGCTATTTCATTCCATTTTTAAAAACCACAGTGAGATGGGCCCCCCAAAAAAAAATCAATTCTTATACCTAGGGGTTTTGAAAAAGGGGGGGGGGGGGAATGCAATACATTTTTAATTTAAAAAGCAAATTTTTTCCCTTAGCTTGAAAGTCCCAAGGGCTCTAGTCATTGCAAAACAGTTTTTGGAATCAACACACAAAAGGTTTTTTATATAAACAATTGGTGAATTTAAAAAATTACATAAAACCCTTCAGTTTTGCAAAATAATTCGAGGTAAAATTAAAACCCCCCCTTTCCAAAAAAAGGGGAAATTAATTAAAAAAAAAAATTTCCCTACTTTTAAAAGGGGAAATTATAAAGCTAGAACGCACGGTCAAGGTTTCCCAATTACCGCCCCCATCTGTAAACTTTTTTAAATGTTTTGGGGATAGCTGTTTTCAAAAATTTCACGAATTTCAGTTGTTTAAGAAATTTACATTATCACTTTTTTAACACAGTGTATTCGAAATTTCAAAAAAAGGCTTTTAGGTGCCCCCCAAGGAGGCTTTAAGGGGCCCGCAGGAAATTTTGGTATGGGGCAGTAATATAAATATACAATGTGACATAAAGTCAGATGTGTATTTTCAAATTTTGGTTGGAGAGAAATTTTTTTTCAAAACTTTTTGGGAAAATTTTTATTTGGAAAACCATCATATTTTTCAGTAATTTAAATTTTTAAACAGAAAAAATTCCCTGACAATAAAATTTGGGGACACATCCAATATTCGTTTCTCATTAAGGGGTAAAAAAATTTTGTTTTTTTAAAACCCTTTTTTAAAAAAGTTTTTGAATGAACGGGAACCCCCAAAAGCAAATTTTCAGGGCCTTACAATCCAAGCTTTGCAATCTCTTTAAAAGGAAAATTTAGGTCCCGAAAATACACTTCCTGCCCATATGCCCAATTTTCGATGGGACTAACGAGTTTGTATAGATGTAAATGTTTTATCCCGGTCCTAAACCCCCATGGTTGACAACATATTATTTTAAAAACGTTTCAATCTTTTTTTTTGTTTTAATCAAAATTTAAAAATAGGGTGTTTTCCCATTTTCAGCTTGGGGTTTTAAAAACCCCCCCAGAAATTTAAAATTTTTTGTTTTTATTCTAAAATCTGCCCCATCTAGCAAAAGCAAGGGAAACACCTTGGGTTCTCACCTTGTTAAAAAAACCTAAGACATGTTTTTTTTCTCCAGATAGTTTCTAACCTTTGTTCTTAAAATATAAAAAGATAATCTACCCAAATTTCCTTTTGGTACACTTCTGAAAAAAAAAACAAATTTATTTTGTTCTTTTATTTGAATTTTCCTTAATGAACAGTTAATCCAAAAAAGCAATGTCATCTGCAATTTTAAAACTACATGCGTAGCATTTGCCCAAAAGATTGGGAAGACCCAGGATTAGGATTGTAAACAAAAAATGGGAGAAATTTAACTGACCCCTGGGGAATCCCCAAAACTACATTCCCAAAGGAAAAAAAGGGTTCCCTTTTTCCCAAATTCGTGAAACAAATGCTTCTTTCTTTTGGGAATTTTTTAAAATGTAATCAAAAAATTCTCCCAAAATCCCAACTTTTTTAATTTTTGAAAATTCCCCTTGCGGTCCCAAAACCGTCATGGGTTTTTTTTGACAAAAAAAAAAATGTACCAAAAGACTTTTTCGGGGGAAAATTTTTTTTTTAAATTTGTGACGGTCATTTTTTACAAAATTTGGTCTGTGGTCCAACGCCCTTTTTTCGAAAGCCCGCTTGCTGAACGGGATCACACCCATTTTTTTTCACGAAAAACCCAACAGTTTTTTTTGAATAATTTTTTTTTAAAGTTTCCCAAAGCAGAGGGGTTAGGCAATGGGTCTGAAAACTATTAAAGTTTTCCCGGTTTTCCCTTCCCTTTGAGAAACGGGACTACAACCAAATTTTTCCAATTTTTGGGAAAATGTGCCATTAATCCAACATTTTTTGGGAATAATGAATGCAGTAAACTTTCCAAAAGAAGGTAAATTCTCATGATTGTTTAAGACACCCAAAAAGGGCCCAAACAGCTGAATCATGTGAAGGGATAGAATCTAATGCTCGTTAGTTCTGACAACATTTAAAGGTGAGTTCAGGAAAATTTTCTTTTTCTTGGGAGGACCATGTAATAAACTTTTTTTTCCCATTTTTTCCCTGTGATAAAGGTTTTCGGGCTGAAGATTTTTAGACTGACTACAAGCTGAAAAAAACCAAAAAAACCCCCCCTTCACCCCTTTATCCAAAGCAAAGGGAAAAACCCTTTTGGGTAGCTTTATAGGGTATGACGATTTTTTATGCAGTTTTTCATTTCTTTAACTTTTTTCCAAACTTTAAATAAATCTTTTGTTTCCGGGATACTTCGTTTTCGCAAAACTCAACCCCAAATATTTTTTCTTTAGCTTGAGAAATTTTTTTTAGCACATTTATTTTTTTTCTGTTTCATGTTAAAAATTTTTTCTTCTGACTTTTTTCTTATCCATTTTTGTACTTTTTCGTTTTGGGACTGTACAGGGGTTTCTACATTCTTCTGTCCCCAAAATTTTCCCTCAAATTTTTCCAATCTTTTTAAAATTTATTTTTTGGGATAGTTTTTTTTCAGCTCAAAATAACACTACTTTTGAAAAATTTAAACCAAAAAATAATCTAGTTTAAACATCCCCTTTTTGGGTGAGGGTTTTTTTGTGACAGAAAAAAAAATTTGAAAGGCTTCCCAGTCGGGGCCAATTTAAAATTTAAATTTTTTGGGAAATTTTTACATTAAAGTGGTAAAAGGGTTTAAACAGAAAAATTTTAAAAAAAAAAGGAAATTGAAATTTGGAAGGGTGATAAACCCCTAAACAATCTTCAAAACTGTGGCCCCATTTTAAAGTTTACTGCAAATTTTGGGGGAAAAAACAAGCGAAGAAAAAATTGCACTAGTTTTTGTGAAAACTACATCGGGAAAATTCTCTTTTATTTTTAAACCGTCGTTTAAAAAAATTTTAAAACTTGAATAAACAATTTTTTCCAACAAATCTATTTGATGTCACTTTTTTAAAAACCCCTTTTTCCCAAAAGGCGCATGAGCATTAAAGTCACCCAAATAATCCACTTCCTCTTTTGAAAAATCAAAATGTTTTACCCAACGTGTAAACCTCTTTGGGGGCCATTGGGATAGTACACAGACAAAAACTTTTATAAACCGATTCCTTTTTTACTTTAGACAGCTCCTGTAGCCAAAAACACCTTGTTTATTCCCACGGGCACTGGAAGTGGGCTAATATTTTTTAAACTCAAGGTCAAGTCTAATAAGAAGCATTTTTTACCTTTTTTTTTACCTCACTGAACGTAAAGAAGGGGGTAGTAAAAATTCCAAGATTTGGGGAACCCTTTTTTTTTTCCACATTTTAATTTCTAGCGCAAAAAAACTTAGCCTTTCTCCCTAAGCATGACTTTCAAAAAAAATAGGGTTTGGAGGAAAAAACCTTTCATTCCCCGAAACCCCTGTAAGCGGGGGTTTTTGGGGTCTAGCCCATAAGAAACTGAATTTTCCGGGGAAAACTGTATTATGCCCAAAAATATCTTTCAAACATTTTTTCAAACCCCTTTCTGCCAAAAAAGGGAAAATTTTATAGATATAGTTTAAAAATAACCCTTGGGCAATATATGAATAACTTTTTAAGAGCATATTATTCTGACAAAGAGCATTTCATAAAAAAAACAAGCCCCAAAAAAAAATTGAAAAAATTGGGGGGGAAAGTGAACTACCAAAAAAAGTAACAATACAAAAATTTTGTCTTTCAGCAACTAGCTGTACAAAATAAGTTCTCTGGCTGTCAAACAAGAAAAAAATTCCCAAAGGGTTTGTGTCCCCACAAAAATATAGACTGACCAAAACGAAATGGGGATTTTTCGCCTTTGGGTATAAGGGCCCCGAACGTGGAAATTTTTAATTTGATCTTCACAACCAAAAAAGAGCTGGGGCCCCCAAACTCTTTCACACAGACACACAAACCCTACCAAAAACTCTCAACCCTTAAAAAACCAAATACACACAAATGCACACTTGCTTTTTCTTCCCGTTCCACTGGGATGCTTTCGCGCGCCCCGCCCCACACACAACACACACACGCTCGCGCGCGCGCTCGCGCACACACAAACACCGCACGCGCGCCCCCACCCCCCCCCCCCCCCCCCCCCCCCCCCCCCCCCCCCCCCCACACACACACACTCAATTTCACAGCCCTTTTTGTGCAAACCAAGGGGGATTTTATGGATAGCCCAGCTGGTGAAACCCCACAAAACCCCCCAGCATAAAAGCCACTGGGAAAACTGGTATCTGGGCCTTGCATGTTGCCTGGGCTTTTCCCCAAAACAGGCCCTGGAGATGCCCCGCCCAAGTTTCCGCCAGCCCCAGACGACCATTTGCTGGTTTTGGGGTGTAGAGGTCCGAAGGGCTCTCTGCCGCAGGATTTTTCCCTGACTGACAAAGGGTTTAAATTTTCTCGGGGGGACAAGTTCGCGAAACCAAGGGGTTAAAATTGTGTCTTCTTTCTTTTAGAAAAAAGTCTTTTCACTGAAGAAGTCTTGCTGATAACCAGCTTTCGGGGTTGGGGGGAAGGCAGTCCGTAACTTGCGTACTGCATCGGTGAACAACTTGCTGGGGGAGCCCCCGGGCATTTTTACGTTTTAAGTGTTGATTCCCCCCAGTGGGAAAAAAAAAGCACCGCAAACATTACATTTTTTCCCCACCTTTCCAATGTTTCCCTCATTGAGGGCGATTTTCGCTTTTGGACAAAGAAGGCCGTAAAACAAGCCCAGTCGTTTTGGCTGCACGCCGTTTAAAAATGGAATCGGGGTAAAGCACAGTGGGGAGTTTTTGGGTTTCGTCTGAAAAAACTCTTGTAGATCTAGGTCTAGATCTACGACTCCCACTGGTACCAGGGGAAACCCTTTTTTCATTTGTTTAGAAGATTACATCAAACCTTGCCCGCGTCATTTCCCACGAAACGTCAAGGACTTTAAAATTCTTTTGTTTTGATTTAGAAGGATTGGGGTTTTTCTTTTTAAATTTTTTAAATGGAATTTTTTGTGTTGGCCTATCGTCCCTTTATTTTGGGGGCCCCTTTCAGTGTAAAAAGCTGGTGTCCGATACGGTGTTTTTAACGGCATCAGAGTAAGAAAGACTTGCTGAAAAAGACCGGGGGCCCACTTTCCAAACCCTTTTCCTCATTATGATTTTTCTGCAAGCTTTAAAATGAAGTTTGTTAAAAATTTTTTAAAATTTTTTCTCCAATGCCCCATCCCCATCACATAAAAAAATTTAAGCTGGAACCAAAACTGTCCCCCGTGATCAAAAATTTACCTACGCAGACAAGACCCGGGGGTAAAGGTTTTAAAAGGTGTTTTAAGCACTTTCAAGATGCTAAACCCTTGGAAACAAAAATTCCCTTTTAAGCCAACGGTTGTATGGCGGAAAATTCTTTGGGTAACATAGGCCTGACAGCAAAAAACCGTGTAAAATAGTCTTCAGGGGGATCCAAAACCAGGCCGCCGAGACCGCCCGTAAAAAGGAGGACCCCCTTTTCCCCGGCCTCCGCTCACTTTTCTTTCCCGTAAGGGTGTCCTTTGGAAGACACGCGAGACCCCCCGCTATTAGCCTCCCCCGGGGGCCCACCCTCACTAGTTTAAAAGGGGCTCGCGAGCAGCCCGAGGAAGCAGCCACTTTACTTTTGACCCGACCCGCTCCTCGAACCGGGGTACTTCGGGACCATCAGTTTTTTGCACTGATCTGGTGACAAGTCATCAAACTCAGGGGGTGTTGAGAGAGAGAGAGAGGGGAGAGAAAAGAGAGAAAGAGAGAGAGAGAGAGAGGGGAAAGAGAGAGAGGAAAAACAGCCCGACAGACAGACAGACAGACAGAGACAGAGAGAAGGAGGGGGGGAGAGAGAGGGGGAGGGGGTGGAAGGGGGAGAGAGGGAGGGGAGGGATGGGGCGGAAGGGGATGGGGCAAGACAGAAAAGACAGAAGGGGAGGGAGGGAGGTTGAAAGAGAGGAATAGAAAGGGGAAACAAAGTCAAAATAACAGGGGAAAAAAGGAAAAAAAAAGCCCGAGAGAGAGAGAGGAGGTTTGGGGGGGGGGGGAGAGGATGTTAGGGGGAGGGGGAAAAGGGGGGGGAGGGGGGAGAAGAGAGAGAGAAAAGGGGGTGAGAGGGGGCGGACAGAGAGGGAAAGGGGGAGAGGGAAAGACAAAAGAAAAAAAGAAGAAGAAAAAGAAAAAAAAGAAGAAGAAGAAGAAACAAAGAAAGAAAAAAAAAAAAAAGGGAAAAACAAAAAAGGGCAACCAAAAGGAGGGGGGAGGAGGGGGAAAAAAGGGGAAAACAGAAAAAAAGGAAGGATAGAGGTCAACACCCAAAAAAGGAGAAAAAGAAGAAGAAAAGAAGAAGAAGAAGAAAAGAAGAAGAAAAGAAGAAAAAAGAAGAAGAAGAAAAAGAAGAAGGAGGAAAAAAGGAAAAAAGAAAAAGGGGAAATGAGAAAAAAAAGAAGGGAAGGATGAGAAAAAAAGACGGGGAGAAGGGGGAGGAGGAGAAGAAGAGAAGAAAGAAGAAGAAGAAAAAAAGAAGAAGAAGAAGAAGAAGAAGAAAAAGAAAAGGGCATGACATAAAGGGGCTTAAATTCAAGGGGTTTTTTTTTTCAAAATGATGACCAAAAGCATGCGGGAAAATGAGTACTTAAAGGGGTTCCATTTTGGGGGAAAAACTACAAGACAGGGGTAAGTCCGTTTTCCCCAAACATTTCTTTTACATCCCCGGAAGTGCAGAAAAAAATACTTGCAGTGTTGGAAGGAAATATCTTAGCACCCCACTTTTCAGAAAAAGCCGTCCATGAAAGGAAAGAAAAATAGGCTCCCCTTTTGGGTTTCAGTCTTCCGGGGGTTCCCGCCTATCGCACACCAGCTCTGGGTTTCAGTCTTTCCCGTTCCAGCCTAACGGGACACTAAACTCTGTGGGTTGCAGTCTTTTCCCGTTTCCAGCCTATCGCACACTCAGCTCTGTGGTCCCAGTCTTCCAGTTCCAGCCCCATCGCAAAACTCCGCTCTGTTTTTCCAGTCTTCCATTTTCCAGCCTAACGGGCACTCAGCTCTGGGGTTTCCCCCCTTTTCCCGTTCCCCCCAAAAACACACTCAGCCCGGGGGAGAAGCCCCGAATCAGGGCCCCCCCGGCTCGGAACTCCACAAGAAAAAGCCCCCCCTTCCCCCTCCCCCATTTTTTTTTCCCCCGTCCCCCCCCCCCCCCCCCCGCCCCCCCCCCCCCCCCCCCCGCCCCCCCCCCCCCCCCCCCCCCCCCCCCCCCACCCCCTTTTTGTTTTGCCCGTTTCCCCCCCCCCCCCGCAGGCCACCTTTTGTTTTTTTCCCTTTTTTTTCCCCCCCCCCGGTTTTGAAAAATGGAAGGGCCCCCCCCACCCCCCCCCCCCCCCCCCCCCCCCCCCCCAAAAGCCCCCCCGCCCGGCCCCCCCCCCCCCCTTTTCCCCCAAAAAAAAGGACCATGGGGGCAAAAAAGGGTTTTAAAAGGGGAAAATTTCCCAGGGGGGTAAAGTACTTAAATTTTTTTTTCCAAAATTAAAAAGGGGGTTTTTTCAAACTTCTTGCTTTTCATTCAAAAAAGTTTTTGACTGTAAACGAATTCCCGGGGGAAATTTTTTAGGAGGTTTGAATGAATTTTAAAGGGGCCTAAGAAGTTTTTATTTTGTTTTTTTGGGAAAATGTTTTCCCCCCAAATTTTGGGGGGGCATCCACCCCCTTTTTTTTTTCCTTTTTCAAATTTAGTTAAAGCTAGGGAAACAGGGAATAAATTTTTCAGCCAACTTTCCTTTTGTTCGCCCCATTTTTCAAACAATAATTTTTAAACCCCCCCCCGCAAAAAAAAGGAACAAAAAAAATTTTTTTTTTTCCCCCTTTTAAAAACCTTTCCCGGGGGTTTCTTGGGTGGTTTTTTAAAAAACCCCCCCCCCCCCCCCCCCCCCCCCCCCTTTTTTGGGGGGGGGGGGAAAAAAATTTTCCCCCCCCCCCGGGGGTTTTTTGGTTTTTTCCCCCCCCACGCCGGGGGCAAAAAAAAAAAAACCCCCCCCCCCCCCAAAAAAAACCCCCCCCCCCCCCCTTTTTTTTTAAACCCCCCCTTTTTCCCCCCCTTTTTTTTCCCCCCCCCCCCCCCCGTCTTCCAGTCTCAAGCTGTTACACTAAATCGCACTATTGGGTATGTGAATTTATGGTGGTTTGGATCACAAATGCTTATAGTTTTTTATGATCCGTAACACTCCGTCACATTCATTGTTTTTTTTCTTTATTTATGGCATTTTAAATTTTTCAGAAAAATTTTTATTGTTGTTGCTATTTTTTTATTTTTCCTTTCCTTTTTTGTGTTGTGTTGTAACAGAGGATTTATTTTGTATGTTGCTTTAGATCAATGTTTGACAAATTACATTTCGGACCAGTTAGAATGAACATAATCTCAACATCACATTAAAATGTATCATCCCTGCTGATTTTTGCAGAACAAAAACAGGAAATTATGGCAGAACAATCTCAACATATGACCACATGTTCCCGGTTCCGAACTTTATGTTTCTCTCTGATTGTGGAATAGCTTCTTTAACTAAGAATTCCATCCCTCCACCTCACACCATTCTAATTATATTTGTGTTGTGTGTGTGTGTGTGTGTGTGTGTGTGCGTTGTCGTGCGCGCGCGCGCGCGGTGTGTGTGTGTGTGTGTGTGTGGTGTGTGGTGGTGTGTGATGTGTGTAGCGTGCGTGTGTGCGTCGTGCGTGCGTGCGTGCGTGTGTTGTTGTAGATGTGTGATTCATATCTTCGCATACTTTATCTCTCACTATTCTACTTACTTCTCTCTCCTCTCTTCGTCCACGCTCTTCTCTTGCTACAATCATAATCTTCTCTCTCCTCTCTCCTCGTCTTTGACCATTTCCTTCCCTCCCTAGATAGACAGATAGATATGTGTAAGCAAGTGCACTGAAATGTGAATTACAGAACACCACAGTTGCCTTTCTGGCCACAGTAAACAATGAAGTAACACATACATAATGATAGGGAGTAACTGTGGTGTCATACTGAGTGAGGGTGAACTCTGAACAAAAGAGGAAAAATAAAGAGTAGAAGGGAAGGTGTACGTGGTAGAGAAGAGAGGAGGCAGCACTTCAATTGAAAAAAAAAAGTCCATACACAACCCACGATTGTCCACTCCTCTCTTTCCGCCACCTATGCCTTTCCTTGAAAAAAAAAAATCAAAATATGAATATAATAACTGTAGGGGGAACCAAGGCTGGAATGGGGACGGGGGCTTAGTATACAAGCAGAGGACGGCTGGTATGGTTTTCACGGTGGAAGGCGTAAACAGTTAAGTTACCAAACGGAGTGACTGTGGGCGGAAAACGAAGCAAAATTTAGAAAGAGAAGGGTTAGTTACCGCAAAGGACATAGACAAACAAGGTACAGGACAAGACACTATGCATTTTGACCTCTTGGGTTTTCTTCAGGCAAAAACACGTAACAAAAACAGAGAACGAGAAACGGTGTGCTCCAACATGACTGGTCAGATAAGTGGTTTCTCGTTCTCCTGTTTTTGTTACGTGTTTTTGCCTGAAGAAG
>CM031601.1:28728663-28733663 GCA_018398815.1 Conus ventricosus
TTGGGGGTGAAAAACATGTACTCGTTATATCAGTTTCACGACACACGTTGGACCATTTTCACATTACACCCTTTGATATATCACCTCTCATTATACACGTTAAAGAGAAAGGGTCTTAAACAGAATATCCTGTCAAAACTAAATACCCTTTACACGTACATCCCATCCTTACACGTGACATCTAATTTCATCAACAACACATTAGATTCTGGATTCACATGTGACGTCCGTTTCACACAGATCACATAAACATCATATCCTATACACATAACATCACTTTACACAACGCATTCTGTTACACATACATCCGATTTCAAGCAACTCCCTATTAAATTCTCCATCCCCCAACAGCACACAATGTAACCAAGGCAAACGAGTTTCGTTTGTTTGACTCTCTAATGCTGCATTAAGTTCTGACAAACGAACCGATTGTCTTCTCCATCAGTTTACTGTCAAAAGCAGTATTTCTCCTATCTACAGTCACTTGCCCACTTGCTCGTGGACGAATGACCTGTTCACCGTCACCGTGTGTTATAGTGTATGTGTTTATGTTTATGACATTGTGTCCCAGTGAGTGAGTGAGTGAGTGGAGTGTGTGTGTGTGTGTGTGTGTGTGTGAGTGAGTGTGATGTGTGTGTGTGTGTGTGTGTGTGTGTGTGTGTGTGAGTGTGAGTGTGTGTGTGTGTCCTGCCTATAACTTAGATATTGATTTGTTACAACTTGTAAAGCGCACTGAAGCCCACATTGCTAGGATGGGCGCTTTATAAGCAGGCCCCATTATTATCATTATCATCTAAAAAAAAAGGTGACACTTTGGGTGTGGATCAACCTTTTCACATGACTGTTGGCTTACGTTCAACACAACCACGTCGCCTGAACAATCAAAACATGTGGCGGCGGCAAACAAAACATATAGCCGACACGCGCCGTCTCCCTGAGCCCAGCGAAGGGCTCGCTGCAGGAAGCGCGAAGTGTTTTTCATTTTGGAAGGGGGTTGTTTTGCTGTTCGCGGGATGAACCGGGAGGAGTTGGAAAACACACCCGACCGCGTGCAGCACGTACGTGTTTCTTGATACAAATGGTTCAGATCACATACACACACACACGCACGCACGCACGCACGCACGCACGCACAACACACACACACACACACACACACACACACACACACCACGCACGCACGCACGCACGCACGCAGCACACACACACGCACGCACGCACACACGCACGCACGCACGCACGCACGCACGCACGCACACACACACACACACACAACACACACACACACACACACACCACACACACTGAGAGAGAGATGATGATGAAGATGTTGATTGAGAGAGAGAGAGAGAGATGGAGAGAGAGAGAGAGAGAGAGAGAGAGATGAGAGTACACGTGTGTCTTACTGACGGTGAAAATGGATAAGCTAGCACCCTTTTTTTTTTATACCAAGCCCTCATCAAAAACAACAACTAACGAAGAAATGTCTTACAACAAGCCCCTTCCCCCCCTCCCCCCCCCCCCCCCCCCCCCCCACCACCCCTTTCAAAATCAACAAAGGGCAAACATAATCAGGGTTGGAAAAAAAACAACCCACAAACAAAATAAAGCCATCCAGGAAAAAAAAATTAAACACTTACAAATAAATGTTATATGAGGTTTTATGAAGCCATTAGTATGTATTGATGGAATGCTGCTGATAACTAAAATAATCAGTGATTTAGAGGGGAAAAAAAGAAAAGAAAACCCAATTTGTTTGCTGTAAAAAGTACTCTCATTCATGAGAGAGAGAGAGAGAGAGAGAGGAGAGATGAGAGAGAGAGAGAGGGAGAGAGAGAGAGATCGCAAATGCACGTTTTCTTCTCAGGGAAAAAAAAAGGACTTTGATCCTCATTCCTTCCACTGCCTGCTTTCAGTCCTAAACAAACAAATAAATATAGGTGGAAGAAGGGGAGGTGTAGCAGAACACAGGGAAGGAAGGAAGGAAGAGTGAGTGGGTGGAGATATGTGTGAGTTACGTAGGCCTATAAGGAAAAAGAAAAAGAGAATGTGTACTGGCTCTTCGTTTTTTTTCCCTGCGCTGAGGAGCAAAGCTCTGTTTCATGTTGAGTAAGACCTCTCTTTTTTTTTTTTTTTTTTTTTTTTTTTCTTTTCTTGCGGCTGAATCAACCAACCACCCGTAGCACGCTTCGCCGCCTGCATCGTTCCACCAGAGAGGCGGTGCTTTGGCAACCGTACTGTAGAGACCGCCTGCTTCCTAAACTCTTCTGTAGTACAGTGCCTAAATCAACCGTGAACCTCTAGACTGATCATTATAATTCTTTCTTTTTGTTTTTTTTTCCCCTGCAGCAAGCAACCTTTCATTAAATCACTTGATTACTCTGGTTATTTCAAGCATTTTATACAACAGATAACTACACTGTTCAGGGTACCCTGTGACATCAGTCAAAATAACAGCCATAGTTTTGTTGTTGTTGTTGTTGTTTTTAAAGAGAGAACCTGAATCTGTAGGTTTATACAGATAGGAAGACAGACAGACTTTGATTGACTGACAACTAGCTTAACATTAGACTTTTTTGTTTGTTTGAATATGTGAGACAAGCTGGAAAAGTCGTTTGTAGAGATTTTTTTTTAATGAATAGAGAGATAGGTTAGGCTGTAAGCTGAAATCTTCTGCGTCTGTGCGTTTTATTTTCCTTCCGTTTTGTAACTATACAAACGGGACGTTCAACTGCACTAATTGATAACACACACACACACACACACACACACACACACACACACACACACACACACACACACATAATGATGGATGAACCGAACACTGAAATCAAACTAATACTGTGAAGCTAAATAAAAAAAGACTTCTCTGTGAAATCATTATGAAAGAACTAACACTTCTCTGTGAAATCATTATGAAAGAACTAACAGTTTTCTCAATATTCGGTTATTTTTCAACAGCAATATTTGAAGAGAAGATAGTTTGGTTGAACTGAAACGTTGAGGACTGTCGTATAAAGTAATGATATTAGGCCTAATGAATGAATTGAGGTCTTTTTCAATACTTTTTGATTTTTCCATAACATTTGAAAAGATGATCATTCGACCCAGCTTAAATGCTGTCACTGAGCGATTATACAGTAGATTTTAGACGAATGAACTAATGTAAAATGGTTTTATTGAAAAAAACTGTTGAGAATTTTCTGAATATTCTATAAGTTTACGTTAAGAGCAACAGTTCAAAGGCGGACATCTCGGTTTGAAAATTCAGCCTGTAGACATGAGATGAAGGTGTTGAGATTAATGTCATAGTATCATAAAGCTAGGCTCTTCCAAGACTGCAGAAGCCTCACACTGATTATACGTTTAATTTAATTTCACCAACTTCACTTTATGTGAGAGCAATTTTGTTAACAACCAATTCTGTGTCGCACTTAAGATATAAAGTAACCGGTTATTTAGAAAATCCTGGGTTCAACATCAACTTTTCACATGTTAAAAATGAAGTACGCGATTATACAGAAAACTCTGTGTTTCATATAACGTTTTTGGCCATGCTAAAGTAACCGAGTACTTAGAAAAGCATCTGTTTCACAAGAAAACTTTTTACATGCTGGTCCTTAGACATAAAATAACGGATTATCAAGAAAATTCCCTGTTTCATACAATGTTTTTTGGTCGTACTAAAGTCTACTTTTCAGACATTGGTCTTTAGATAGAAAGTGACAGATTATAAAGAAAATTTCCTGTTAAATATTATCTTTTCAGGTGATGGTTAAAGTAACAGTGATCAGAAAATCATCGGATCCTCATCACCTTTTCTACGTTGAATGAGAAAATCACCAGCATATTGGTTTTTCAGACTTTCGTTCACCGACTAGACCTATTGAAAGTAGCCTCTTTACACTGTTCCTTGCCAACTTTTCACACGTTGACCTTTTAAATGCTGAGTAACTTAGTCTTGAGAGTACTGATGAAACCTTCAGGTCCATTTTGATTTTGCAGATGTGGGTCTTTAAATATAAAGTAATCGTGATTTGAGAAAATCCTCAGATCCATGTCAGCTTTTCAGCTGTTGGTTTTAAAAGAAAGGATTCAATATTGTGAGTATTGAGAAAATCTCCAGAACCATTTCAGCTTCTCAGACTTTGGTATTTCAGTATAAAGCTAACTGCGAAGGCCTGTTTATCAAATTTGAATTTCGATATCGTTCAGCAAGGAGTTGCTGCTAAAGTCGTCAAGTGTAAAAAAATCCCCTGTTTGTCGTCAGAGTGTTGTCACAACGCGCGTGAGGTGGCTTGCGCTCAAAATAACCTCCACGGCGCCTCGGAAATATTTCTTGGGGGGAAAAAATACAGGGAGGCGGCAAAAACATCAGCCACTTTATCCCGCCGAAAGACGCCGCAGGTATTTCGTGTTATCAGAGGCAGATTTTGCTTTCTGTTCAGCTTGGGAAAATGAAAAGCCTACTACTAGGCCTAGCCCTTTTCTTAATGCCGGTTTTCACGTTCAACGCCAAGAACGTTACTGACTTGGTGTCTTGAAGAAGAAGAAGGAGAAGAAGAAGACGACGAAGACGAAGAAGTAGAAGAAGAAGACAACGAAGAAGAAGTAGAAGACGAAGAAGAACAAGAAGCAGCAGAAGCAGAAGGTACAAACTCCGTAACTCACCATGTTGGCTTTTGAAGTTGTGGAACTTGGCAAAAAAGACGAAAAAGAGTGAAACTTGCGGGAGCTCTGACGAGGGCCGTGAGGTAGTCAAGTCAAAAGGATCCAATAGTTTCCAATTTTCCCGCGCTTTTTTGGTCTTCGGGAAATTTGCAGGACTCGCCACCGACAGCAAGGAGTCAGGGGGGAGGAATTGGCTGCAATTGCCGAAACTTCATTTTTCGTGCGGGCTGCATGCTGCGTACTGGGGGAAGAGGGTTTCCAAGCGTTTTGTACATTTAGTTTGGCTCGTGCCTGGGGAAGCTGTGTACCCGAGAGGATAAAGAGAGAGA
>CM031601.1:28744013-28749013 GCA_018398815.1 Conus ventricosus
CGATCCCTGGAGGAGTCAGCGTAGTCGGACGCGCTGGGAGGGGTATCCGTGAGAGTCGCCTGCGAGGGTCCCGGACAGCGCTGGGAGCGGAGTCATCCGTGGAGGAGTCATTCGTGAGGGTCCCCGGACAGTGCCAAGGACTAGAGCTTTCCGGGCCGGCATAGGTTGTCCCATGGGTGTTGTAGAAGGGGTGAGCGTTAGGCAGTAGGATAGGGGTGTTAGCTACTGCCTCCTTTTGGGACGTAGTGGCCAGCACAGTGTAGGGTACTTGTCGCTGCCTCCCTTAGGGACGCAGTGACCAGTGCGATAGTGGTCCCGGGTCAAAAGAGAAGGGTGGGTCCTGGGGAGAGGTGTGGGTGGTAGCAGTTTAAGTTTAGAGTCCCTTGGGTTTATTCTTGTCCCTATTAGTTAGCCACCACGTGTGCGGGCTATCTCTGCGTCCCTAAGGTCGCAGTGATATACCGCAACTGGTGTTTTAGTATAGGTTAGGGTTCTCAGGTCGTAGTAGGTAGGGTGGGTCAGTGAAGAAGTGGGATACCGGTGTGTGGTTGTAGATGGACGTGAGTGGTGGCGCCATGGTATGTTTGGGTGTGTGAAATAAAGAGGTGCGCGTGATTGTAAAGTTGTGTTAGTGTGCTGTGTTGTCTGCTCTAGTGTGTAATAGGTGTGGGTAGGGGTGGTAGGGCCGTCCGGCTTAGCGACCGTGACTGTCTGTCTGTCTGTCTGTCTGTCTCTCTCTCTCTCCTCTCTCTCTCTCTCTCTCTCTCTCTCCTCTCTCTCTTCCTCTCTCACTCCCTGTTGATCATGTCATCAACCAGCGTTGGCTTTGGTCGACAATGACATCATCACACGGTGACATTAGTTTTCCAGGATGGGCTGGTGGCCGGTGTGGACCTCAGTTGCTATCCGCCGACAGCCTGAGCTCGATCGATCGATGAAACGACGCAGACATGCCAACGGAAATGTGATGAGTCGGCATGTCCCGATTACATAAGGCATGATTTTAGACTAAGAACTACTACTTTATATCACTGGATGGAGCCGACAACGAACAGGGAACTTTATTAAATCATAAGGAGCCCACAAAGAACGGAGGACTTTTATTAAATCATATGGAGCCCACAAAGAACGGAGGACTTTTATTAAATCATATGGAGCCCACAAAGAACGGAGGACTTTTATTAAATCACATGGATCCCACAAAGAACGGTGGACTTTTCTTAAATCATATGGAGCCCACAAAGAACGGTGGAATTATTAAATCATATGGAGCCCACAAAGAACGGAGGACTTTTATTAAATCATGTGGAGCCCACAAAGAACAGATGACTTTGCTTTAATAATATGGAGCCCACAAAGAAAGGACTTTTATTAAATCATATGGAGCCCACAAAGAACGGAGGACTTTTATTAAATCAAATGGAGCCCACAAAGAACGGATGACTTTGTTTTAATAACATGGAGCCCACAAAGAACGGAGGACGTCGATTAAATCACTTATCTTTAAAGTGAAAAGATTCATGCGTATTAAACGAGGATTACTGTGTGTTCTCTATTACGCTCAAAGCTGTTCGTAAGATCTGCTCGAGATGAGTTCTCACCAAATCAAATCCCTGCCACAGGTCAACTCTGGGGAACACTTTGATCAACTGCCAACAAAGATAGTACGCCCTAAGGCGTACTATCTTTGCTCCCAAGCCGTAATATAAATTTTGAATTCGAGTATTCAAGCGCTCACCTCACACCTCACCCCATTTTTCTGTCGTTTCGCTTGGCTCTTCACTCCCAAATCTTTGAGCCCTACTGAGGTGTCGAAGAAAAGCACTTCACAAGTCACGCTTATTTTCCACTATTCTTGCGTGCCGATTGTTATCAGACAAAATCAAGGCGGAAAAAAACACACCTGCAAAATCTCTTTCGCATTGAGGAAAAAAAGTTTTAGAGGCAAGGTTTCCACGTAGTCAAATGACCCCCGACCCCGGAACCCCGAACTCTGACCTAACAATTGTCATGCAGACGGTTGGTTCGTTACACGGTGAACAATGGTGCATGGGATACAATGGAGTAACGGTGCACTCAGCAAAAGGCGAAATTAACGTGCTGTTGGCCGGTTGCTTTGTCGTGCTGTTTTATTTTACAGGACCAGGCCGAGTTTTCTGCACGTAAAGTCCTTCTTCCTTTGACTGTATTTACTACCGTCAAGATGGTTGTCTTTTCACTCTCGTCTGTTGGCTTGTTTTCTGTCTGTTATAAGATTATGCAAAACCCACAGAATCGATTATATCAAAAATTTCTTTTAGCATTGCTATTATTAACCTTTCACAATGTTTAGCACAAAGAAAAGAAAAAATCTCCTCCGTACCTACCCCCTCCCCCCCCCCCCCCCCTCCCAACGTACAATCATCCCACTGCTCTCCCCCCTACCCACTTTCTTTCCCCTTCCCCTCCCTCCTCTCACCGATGTGTTGACAAAGTGTTGACCAAACATTGCTTATGCATGCCTCCATCCTCTTATATAGCCACAATGTGATATACAACAGAGTAGTATTCGATAAAGTACGCATATTACAATGATATCACATTATATTCATGTTGGGGAGTATAGGAGAAGAGACAGATAAATACAGATATAGACCAGGGAAGGAGAGATACATAAAAGTGTTGTCAGACAGAATGGGTTGGATGTTAACTAACGAGCTGAGAGAATGCAGACGCTGTATCGAGACTTTGAATAAAGATGGAACACAGCCCAGGGACCAACCAATCAGATTTTGTGCGAACCCAGATCAGAGGCGGATCCATGATTTTCGTTCCCACACTTTTTCTAATAACATGGTAAGATAAGGGAACTCAATGCGAATTTCAACAATAAAAAAGGGGATGGGGGTGGGGAAGGGATTGGGTTGTTAAGTATTTATCGGGCGGATTCGGATCACAAGCCCGATCCAGTGAGCAGAATAACAGTTGTAAAGTGGGAAAATGGAGGAGCAGGGAGAGTGAGTGAGTGAGTGTGTGTGTGTGTGTGTGTGTGTGTCAATCAGTGGGCAATACCAAACTAAGCTTGAGACCTGCGACTACCACCAAGGTATAGCTAAGACTATACTGCTTCAGCTGGGATAAAGACTCTTTTTTTTTTCATTTGTATTTCTTATGTACGTATTTTGCAAAGTGAAGCTACACACACGTTATTGAATAACCGACCAACCCCTAGGGTCGCATCGAGATTCAGCTTAACTTTCCCCCCCTCCCCTGTTGAATGACAAGTTTTAAAGGAGGGCAAAACGATTTACGCAGTCAAACGTAAGTGTTTTCTTTCATGCTTGACCGAATTTGAAAGGACTCATTACAGCGCTGGTTGATAGAATTCTGTTTCTTGGTTAGATTTAATGGCACTTTATTTTTTACGTTGCTTTATGACAATACTCTCATATACAGATACCTGTTTCATGCCTGTATGTGATTGCATTGCATTGTCGGAAGACAAGTTTTCTGTTTGTGTTTGATGGTATTATAGCATACGTTGTTGCACAGTGTTGTTCAAATTAGTGGAATTATGGTCTCTGTTCACTTTCCTTCAACTAGGGCTTTGGCGTGTAATGAATAAAGTTCTGGAACGTTCTGTTCAGTTTTCGCTTCTGTACTGTTCTGATCCGTTCTGTTCTCCTCTCCCTCTCTCTCTCTCTCTCTCTCTCTCTCTCCTCTGCCATCTTATGCATATAGCCTTACCAATATGTCCTTAGAATTATTTGTTAATCAAATTGACTTTACATTTAGTGTTGAATAATATACACTTGTTCATGTTCAATGTTTGAGCGAATGTATCACTAATTTTCTCTCTCTAACATTTAAATGTTTCGTTTCATTTCATTGATCATGGTGTTGGGTTTTGTTCTTAGTGCTGTTGTTTTCTTTCCCTTCGTATGAATGATTTTTTTTTTCATCATTCTTTTCAGCGGTAGAGTCCCTGTACGGGGGACGGCCGGATTAAGAAAAGTATGCATGTCCATTGTCCTCGGAAATACAGAATTTGTCTTGTCCTCTCTCTCTCTCTCTCTCTCTCTCTCCTCTCTCTCCTCTCTCTCTCTCTCTCTTCCTCCCTCTCTCCTCTACCTCTCTCTCACACCCTCTCCTCTCTCTCCCTTCTCTCCTCCTCTCTCTCTCCCTCTCTCTTCTCTCTCCTCTCTCTCTCTCTCTCTCTCTCTCTCCTCCCTCTCTCTCTCCCCCTCTCTCTCTCCCTCTCCCCTCCCCTCTCTCCCCTCTCTCTCTCTCTCCTCTCCTCTCTCTCTCTCTCTCTCTCTCTTCTCTCTCTCTTGATCCTCTCGGGTACACAGCTTCCCCAGGCATCGAGCCAAACTAACTGTACAAAACGTCTTGGAACCATCTTCCCCCAGTACGCAGCAGGCAGGCCCAGCAGCGAAAGTGAAGTTTCGGCACTTGCAGCCACTTCCTCACCCTGACTCCTTGCTGTCGGTGGCGAGTCCTGCAAATTCCAGAAGACCAAAAAAAGCGCGGAAACTTGGAAACTAGTTGGATCCTTTTGACTTGACTACCTCACGGCCCTCGTCAGAGCTCCCGCAAGTTTCACTTTTTTTCGTCTTCTTTGCCAAGTTCCACAACTTCAAAAGCCAAAATGGTGAGTTACGGAGTTTGTACCGTCTGCTTCTGCTTCTTCTTGTTCTTCTTCGTCTTCTACTTCTTCTTCGTTGTCTTCTTCTTCTACTTCTTCTTCTTCGTCGTCTTCTTCTCCTTCTTCTTCTTCAAGACACCAAGTCAGTAACGTTCTTGGCGTTGGACGTGAAAACCGCATTAAGAAAAGGGCTAGTAGTATTCATTTTCCCAAGCTGAACAGAAAGCAAAATCTGCCTCTGATATTGATAACACGAAATACCTGCGGCGTCTTTCGGCGGGATAAAGTGGCTGATGTTTTTGCCGCCTCTCTGTATTTTTTTCCCCAAAGAAATATTTCCGAGGCGCCGTGGAGGTTATTTTGAGCGCAAGCC
>CM031601.1:28766513-28769013 GCA_018398815.1 Conus ventricosus
AAAATAAACTTCAAAATCCAACCGAGTTGTGTTGCGTTCGCGTGTGTGTGTGTGTGTGTTCCACTAAGCTTTCCCAGCCAAGACAGAGTTACACATCAATCAAAGCCCCCCAGGAAATACCAAGCAACTGCTCAACCGATCCCCACCCATCCCCTTTTTACCTATCCACCGACTCCAGGTGGTGAAAAGGTGTGTGGTGTGTGTGTGTGTGTGAGAGAGAGAGCTAGAGAGAGAGAGAGGGGGGGGAAGAGAGAGAGAGAGGTGGACCTTTCGGATGAGAGTGGGAAAGAGTGAAAGCGCAAACGACTTAAAACGAAAACCTGAGGGAGTAGGGTAGAACTGAATGCGTATTGTACACCTGTCATCCCCTTACCTTTCAAGATGTTTCTAATTGATGAAAGAGTCTTAATACATTGATTACTGAATAAACAAATACAGAGAGAAAGTGGACAGACAAAGGAAGGGGGGGGGGGAAGAGGGTAATCATAGGAGGGAGAGGAGGGAAGGCGGCAGACTAAGAATGAAGCACATGACTCATAATGGAGGAGCTCCACGTCACGTTTCACACGCTGGCAGGCCAACGAGCGATTACACTTCCTATCCATGTGCGTTGGCATGATTTATGCTGCATACCTTCCGTGCACGTCAGAGAACCTGTTCCGATAGCTCCGTGCCCGTCGTCCAGTCAGAACTTATTTTAAAACCAGTTTGTTTTGTGTCTGCCGTGTGGACAGCCAAGCCAGATTCTTACGACTTCTCACAGTGGTTTTTTCTACCACCATGCACAGACATAAAATCTCACAAAACCTCGATTCCGTCCACTTGTCTAGCAATTGACATTAGAGTGGGAATGGAGGTCGTTTAAAAGGTCACCAGTCAATGCTGCTATTTATAATCCATGACGGTGGGGGTGGGGGATGAGGGGAATATAGAAGAGTTATTCCTGATCGAAAGCCCTTCTAGACGTGTCTCTCTCTTTTTTGTTGGCTGGGTTGACGGTGAAGTGGATTTTAAAGTGAAAGAAAAACCAGTGACTCAAGATTATTTTATAAACTTTATTTTCCATTTTTATTTTTTTTTTTTAGGCGCGTGTATCAAGAGAGACAGCAGACAGACAGACAGAGATATATGAACGATCATATTCAAAGACAACAACCGGACGAAAACAGACAACGGATGGACAAAGACAGACTGCCAGTTAGACAAAGACAGACAGACAGATAAAAAGAGAGGGAGAGGAGGATGGCGGGGGCGGGGCTACACAGCTTACCGAAATCTGTCAGCTTGCTTGCGTCTAGCTTTAGATCTCAAATCATCCTTTGAATCAACTGCACTGACCGTCGAAAGTCGTCTGCTAGACGTGTCGCTTCGACAAACTTGTATGCTGCGCATGCGTCATCAGCCGTTTAGGTACCCAGTGTCGTTATTATGACTGAATCTATACTTACACAAGGACAAAATTCATAGCTTCTCGCCTTTAGGCAAAGATCGAAGTGCAGGGCGAACTGTAGAAATAAAGAACTATTGTCTGAACAAACCACTGTTACCGAAGCAATGACGACGGAATTTGGTGCGGCCCATGGAGTTTGTGATAAGGGTATCAGTCTGGTTACGTCTTTGGCCGCGTGCCTTCCTCTTCGCTGGCGTGACCGACCGCCTCGTTATCCTTGGTTTACATTCCATCGTGCACGTGCGTCTGATGTGATATGATACCTCTGTGTGTGTGTGTGTGTGTGTGTGTGTGTGTGTGTGTGTGTCTCTCTCTCTCTCTCTCTCTCTCTCAATCTCTCTCTCTACTCTCTCTCTCTCTCTCTTCGCCAAGGCCATGTTTTCATTCGCTGCTAGGTTTTTGTTGTTTGTTTGTTTTGTTTGTTTTTTATGTTGTGGTCAGCAAGATCACGCGTAAACTACTACCGAACTTATTTAAGCAAAACATAGTAAAAAACACAAGGACGAACCGAAGCAAATTTTATGTGGATTTGGTCAAAGGCCAGGCTCTCCCCCCCCCCCCCCCCCCCCCCCCCCCCCCCCCCCACCCCCATCCCCTCTCTTCTGTCTTTGATATTACGTGGACACAAAGTGAGAAAAATAAGTCCGCAGTGTTCGTTCGAACACTCGGGAGACACGGTTGTTACGTCAAACCAAACACCAACCCGAAGATCGGCAAGAAACGGAAAGTTGGCAAGGCGGTGACGTGGCAAAGGGCAACGCCAAGAACAGGAAACACAGTCACACACAACCCATAGGGTCAACAGGAATGAAGTGGTAGTCAGGCGGCCAGTAGAAAGCAAAGAGAGGCACGGTAGGCAACACAGGGGTTGAAGAAAGAAGAGGGATGCAGAAGAACCCAGAAGGCAGTTCAGCAAGGCAAAGAGAGGAGATGGACTCTCTGGGGAAAAAAACTGGATTCGAAAGAGGACTCATCTGGAATGAAATATGGCACATGACCTCTGTTTTTAATGGTCAGCTTCATTCTAAGATCTGTATATGACCCAGCCTA
>CM031601.1:28779013-28781513 GCA_018398815.1 Conus ventricosus
GTCTCCTTAAGCATTCATTCCTGTACCAATTGAACGAATTCAAGCACGCCAAACATTAGTGTAAGAGCCATCAGAACTTATATAGCTATCAGATACCAGCTCATCTGCTGGTACTTATTCCTTTAATAAACTGAACGGATTCAGACATTAATGATCGAGGCCGTCGTCCACGCTAGAGATGGCAGCTTATTGTTTCCGCAGGTGGATATCAGGTAGTAAAGCCCTACCGTATTGATTTCTATATCACGTTTTGAACGAATTAAACAACCTAAATATCGGCATGGTTTCCCTTTATAAACTGGTAGAATTCAAATACACTGAATTCAGTGTGATTGTCTCCACAGTGTTTATTAACTATCAGCCTTCTGCTGTATTCATCCCCTGTGTTAAAGGGGGAATGAAATCTCTAACACACTGAACATCAACGCAATTGTTTTTCACCGATGAGCATCATCTGCATTCCTTCCTGTCGTAAACAAAACTAATTGTTTTACACGGAAGATCAGCGTGATTGTCTCCGTCTGTAAGGATAGGATATTAGCCACTTTTTATTTTCGTTTCTTTTTTCTTTTTCTTTTCTGAATAAGTACATGCAACAAATTCAAGCACCGTTAACTCTAGCATGTGCATACCGATGGGTATGACATTAATTCATTCCTCTGATGAATGGAAGGCATTCAAACAGGAAAGAAAAAGCGTAACTATTTCCACGACCGGCTGATAACTGAAAAAGAGCGACTGTATTGAACATTTTTATTCCTGCTACAAACTGAACACACTGAATCTAATTGCAGAACAAAAGTTCAGATCAATTTAATCCATGACGTTCACAGCTCAGCCGACTGTTCTGGTTGGTGAGTGGACATGTCAGGAATATTGTCATTTCATAGACGCGTGTCAAATAAAAGAACCAGTTCATGCCATATATGCTAAAATGACTTAAATACTGGGCTTCTTTTTTTAACACCAAATTTCAGATTCGATTAGAAAATATTCATTTTTCCTAGAAATTCAAAAATCGCACCCGGTGGAGCATCTCTGAATACATGGAACTTTTTACCAACGACTTCCAACCTCCTGTTGCATTCATTCCTGTGAGACTGAATAAAATCAAATGGACCGAAGAAAGAAAGAAAAAAAAGAAAAGAAAAGGAAAGAAAAGGGAAGGGAAGGGAAGGGAAGGAAAGAAAGAAAGAAAGAAAGAAAGAAAGAAAGAAAGAAAGAAGGATAGAAAGAAAAAAGAAAGAAAGAAAACAGCGAACCAGTTTCGCAGATGTGGTATCAACACTCTTCATTCGGTACTGAACTGACCACATTATAGATAAGAGTCACTATCTCCACAAACAGGCAACAACGCTAATCCACTGTGCAGTAAACGGAACGAAATTAAGCACACTTTTGGCGAGTGTAACTCCCCTACAAGTGGGTATCAGTCGTATTCTATCCTGTAATAAACTGAGCAAACATGAACACAGTAAAGGATGGTGCAAATATATCCGTGGACTGTATTTATTTCTGTAATAAACTGAATTATCTTAAAACACTACTAAACGGGGTAACTGTCTTCACAGATATGTATCAACTGTATTCATTCCTGTAATAAGCTGAATAATCCCAAACCCCGCTGAACAGAATAACAGTCACAATTAGGTATAACTGTGTTCATTCTTGTAATGAACTGAATAATCCCGAACACTACAGAACAGGGTAACTGTCTTTACAGATAAATGTAAACTGTGTTCATTCCTGTAATAAACTGAATAATCCCAAACACTGCCGAACAGGATAACAATTTTCACAATTAGGCATAACTGTATTCATTTCTGTAACAAAGGAATAATTGCAGACATTGCAGAACAGGTAAATTGTCCTTACAGATAAGTATTAACTGTATTCATTCCTGTAATAAACTGAATAACCCTAAACACTACTGAGCAGGTGAACTGTCTTGACAGATAGGCATCAACTGTATTCACTCCTGTAATAAACTGAGTAATCCTAAGCGCTACAGAACAGGTTAACTGTCTTGATATAGGCATCAACTGCCTTCATTCCTGAAACAAAGTTAGGAATCCCAGACACTACCGAACAGGAAACTGTCTTTACATATAGCTGTCAATCGTATATTATATGCTCGTAATGAACGGAACACATTTAAACACAACGGATCAGGCATCTATTCATTCCTGAAACAAAGTTAGGAATCCCAGACACTACAGAACAGGAACTTGTCTTTACATATAGCTGTCAATCGTATATTATAATGCTCGTAATGAACTTAACACATTAAAACACAACGGACCAGGTATCTGCTTCACAGATGGGAATAAACTACGTTCACATTCGTGTAATGAACAGAACGAATCCAAACACCTCACGACAAACAGGAATCAGCTGCAGCCTGTTCACTCCTGTAACACACTGACCAATCTGTTCACAGACGGGCAGCTGTCTGTTGATTCCTGTTATATTCTGACCGCCTTTCCAACATAGAGGTCAG
>CM031601.1:28791513-28794013 GCA_018398815.1 Conus ventricosus
GGGGCAAAGAGGGGGGGGGGGGAAGGTGGGAGGGAGAGGATCATCTGGTGGTGGTTTTCAGAGAAAGGGGAGGGGTGGTGGTAAGGAAAACATGGTATAGAACATGGGGGGGGGGGAGCAGGAGGGGGGGGGGTTGCAACTTGAGAGAAACAAGTTTATTCCCTGACATTGAGTCCATAAGGACTCAAAGTGCCAAGGCGTTGTATTAGCTGGCTTTCCATGAATTTGCGGTATTGGCCCTCTTTTTGTCCATTGCGCCAAAGCGCTGCCACTCTGATGTGCGACAGGTTATGGTGTTCAGAAGTAAAGTGGTTAGTTGGTTAGTTGGTTAGTTAGTTAGTTAGTCAGTTAGTCAGTTAGTTAGTTAGTTAGTTAGTTAGTTAGTTATAGTTAGTTAGTTAGTTAGTTAGTTAGTCAGTTAGTTAGTTAGTCTGTTTGTTTGTTTGCTTGCATCTGGCTGGCTGGTTGGTTGGTTAGTTAGTTGGTTGATTGGCTGGTTGGTTGATTTGTTGGTTAGTTGGTTAGTTAGTTAGTTAGTTAGTTAGTCAGTTAGTTAGTTAGTTAGCCTGTTTGTTTGTTTGCTTGCTTGCTTGTTTGCTTGTCTGATTATACCTGCGGCTGATGAATGGAATGGAGTTCCGTTCGTTTCTGAGACTACACGGAGACTGGACTGACTTACCGAGACACTGGGGAAGAAGCTCTGCCGTGAATGGCCAGCGTTGTCGGCATGGATATCACTCAGCCACAATCAAAAACAACAACAATGACAACAACAACAACAACAACAACAACAACAACAACAACAAAGACAACAAAGACAACAACCTGGAATTCACTGAGGCAGTGAGAACCAGAGCATGCGTGCCCCGTGTCCAGCCCTGATAGGAAGACACTCTCTAGGGAGAGCTTGACAGCAGAAGGTCTTCAGAGAAGGACCCCCACCCCCTCCTCAGACAAGCGTTTACTCCTTACACTCTTAGGGGGCCGGGCCGCATTCAGGCCATGACTCCCAGATGCCCTTCTATTGTCTAGTTCAGTATCTTAGTGTCCGGTGCTTGGGTTCATTTGACAGCAGGCTGAATGAAACATGACCTTGCTACCGGCCCAGAGAAAACCTCTCGGCTTCTGCGGTGATTCATCAGTCTGTCGAAGTTCCACTCAAAGGAAGCGAACATTTTGTTCCACAATCACTCTGATTCATTCGAATTATTCTAAGGGCCGTGCCAGCTTTCTAATCTGACTGATCTGCTGCTTTTATAACCCCCGTGAATGAGTTTAGGTTTTGTTTCTTTCTTCTTTTTTTTCTTTTTTTTTTTTCTTTTTCTTTTTCGAAAATGTTATTGACCAGCCCTCTACAGTGAATTCTGGAGATCGGTTTGGCAGTAAACAACGTTAATGAAATGGACAGTGTATCAAAAGTCCGAGGGAAGGTTGGATTTGGCCAAGTGACAGCCATCACTACAGCTGGACAGCTGATGGCCACAGTCCCTTCTGTAAACATTGGTCACAAGCACAACGAAGGTATGCGCGGCTTCCTCTGTGGAAGGAATAGGCACGTGCAACCCGTTAACCACGGAAAAACGCACTGAATAAACTCGCACTGGTTTAAAGTTGGTGTGTAGGGTCAGTCACTACCACCACCAGCGGTAGCAACAGCAACACTAATAGCAACAACGGCAACAGAGGCAAAACCAAAAATAGATCTGAGCATCAACAGCAATAACAGCAGCAAAAGTAAGAGCACCGTCAGCAGAAACAATGGCAGCAACAACAACAGCACCAGTATCAGCAGCACCAGCAGCAGCGATAATGATAGTTATGGGGCATTTTATAGCCGGGCTTTCCGACACCTCCAAACATCTGTACTCGGAAAACAGACACACTGGTTTGCACGCCCGTTGCTCTTGATGCATTCATTCTTTCCCATGGCCACAACCCCCCCCCCCCCCCCCCCCCATCCCCCCACTTCTCTATCCCCCCACCTCCGTCTCATCTCTAACATCTGCTTCGTTTCCACACCCAACACACACTCTCGTCTCCCATACATACACACACAGACACACCAACATGCACGCACCTGCCTGTGCCACCCATTCCACGCCCACCCCCACTCGCGACCTTTTCCCCTTCTTCTGACTTGAAGCACACGTGCACGCACGCATGCACGTACGCACACAAGCATACAAGTACAAGGACAATAGCAACAGAACCAACAGCAAAACAACAACATCAAGAAAAGCAGCGACAACAAAAACAAATGAAATAAATGGCAACAACAACAACGACGACGACAAAAAGAACAGCAATAATGAAAACAAGAAGAACACCTGCAATAACAACAAGAATAGCAACATCAACAACAGTAAGAACAGCAACGAACAATTACGAGAACAGTAACAACAACACCACGAACAGCAGCAACAACAATAAGAAGAATAACAACAACAAGAACAGTAACAGCGGTAACAATAACATAAACAGGAACAGCAGCAACAACAAC
>CM031601.1:28799013-28819013 GCA_018398815.1 Conus ventricosus
TGACCGTTTTTGATTACCCCGGCCCCCACCTGGACAGCCACACTCCGACTTCAGGGACCTCGAGCAGTCAACCTCAGAAGCAAATGCGAGTGCATTTCTTTTTGGTGAGAGGGTTGGCGACGATGTGTATGGTCTTCCACCTCCCCCCCCCCCCTCCACCCCTCCAACACACTCACCCTCTAGCTCCCTTCCTTTCCGGTCTTTATTTTGTCGCGTAGGTAATGACACTTCCCCTACGGAGGACTACTAACCTCTTTTTCTACGGCATGAAGACTGTTACGCCCGGAGACGACCGTGGCGGGATGAAGGGCATCCCCTAATGAAACCCCATTGCATAACAGCCATTGAAGTGATGTGGACCTCAGGGTCTGGCTTACATCACACATTCAAAAACCTTCAGGGTACAACGACCTGGCCATGGTTTAGTCCTTTACTACGGCACCAAGCTTGCGTTGGTGAAAACATACCAGTGGTTTTATGCTGTCTGTCTGACTGTCCGTCTGAATGTCTGTATGTTTCGTCTGTCTGTCTGTCTTCTGTCCTGTCTCTCTCCCCTACTCTCTCTCTCTCTCTCTCTCTCCTCTCCTCCTCTCTCTCTCTCTCTCTCCCTCTCTGTTTGTGCACACACACACACACACACACACACACACACACACACACACACACACACACACACACACACACACACACACACACACACACACACACACGTACACACACACACACACACACACACACACACACACACACACACACACACACACACACACACACACACACACACACACGTCTATCTGGAAAGAAGAGAAAACGTGGCATGGCATATATTGGTCACCCAGCAAAACTTTAACACGTTCACATACTAATCAGAGAAAAAGCTAACCAAAGAAAAATCTGTCTACCCACAAAACTCAGACTTAACAGAAAGTATGTTCTGCATGTGATATTAGCTTCGAAAACGAATATGGCGACTGAGTGATTCAGCCTGTCCTTACTGTTAAATACATTCACTAACATCTGATCATTTGAAGACACGTATATGAAATTAATATGACTTTTTTTTTAACGATAATCAGAGCTTATATTCTATGTCAGACTCTTTCGCTCGCACAACGTCAACAAATAGCCAGTGGTACGAGAGAGAGAGAAAAAAAGAGTTCCCGTTTTGATTAATAACTTTTTACAAGAAATTCTTTCACACACACACACACACACACACACACACACACACACACACACACACACACACACACACACACACACTAACGCGTGCGCACACACGTGTACGCTGACTGACTGAAACCAATTTATTGTCAGATTAACCCGCACACATGCATAAGTACACACACATTACATAGATGTATTTAAAATTAAATCAACTAACAGTTCCTAACTAACTCAAAAATGCCTTTTATCTCTCACCGACTTAAAAAATCACAATCTGTGCTTGTGTTCCTCTAAACAAACAAAATGCCCTCATCCCCCCCCCCCCCCCCCCCCCCTAAAAAAAAAAACAGTAAAAGAAAAAAAAGTTCTGTCCTTGGGAAATGTTCCTGAAAAGAAAAGGAAAACAAATTAATGTTTTTTTGTTGTTGTTGTTGTTTTTAACAATCATATCATTCTTTTTCTGAAGATTTGAATCTTCATCATTTTTCTTTCTCTCTTTTCATTTTTTTTTCACCATATCTCACTTGGATTTTTGCTAGTCTTAACATAGGCCAGTTGTACCGTTTACATTTCCTTTAGGAACCTCCCGTGCCATTCAAAACAGAGAGAGAGAGAGAGAGAGAGAGAGAGAGAGAGAGAGAGAGAGAGACAGACAGACAGACAGACAGACAGACAGACAGACAGACAGACAGACATTCTGACGGACAGTCAGACAGACAGCATAGAATCCACTGGTATGTCTTCACCAACGCAAGAGAGAACTCAGAACTCAGAACCTGTTTACTGTACATCGGCCTTGGCCACAATACAGGGACGGGGCACGGGGACTGGGAATAGTCGGCACTGAGCACAGTTCATGTGCAGGATATGCAAAACATAAACAAGTCATGGACTTATCAAATATGGAGAAGATGAAAACAATTACCACCATTATCAAAACCATGCACTGTTTTGATCATTACCAATTTCCATAAACATTGAAGTTTGAAATGTACACAAGTAAAGTGATTATATAATTACCCTATCATTTTCTGCCTTCTATTACCTGCATGAAAAACATACCTAGAAAGATTGTGTCTTAGATCACTGTTTTCTGATTCAAGAAGCTAATGCATTGGAGTTTTTAACATGACCACTTAGAAACTTCTCTCTTAAGTCATTATACATAATGCACTCCTTCAAAAAATGGGCCTCATTTTCAGTTTTTGATTTACAAAAAGGACACATTTTATCTTGAACTCGATCACTATATCTATAACGCGAGAGAGAGAGAGAGAGAGAGAGAGAGAGAGAGAGAGAGAGAGGACAAAAAAAAATGCACGTGCCTTCGCCAACGCCTCTCTCCGACGTCGTCGACCAGTTTGTCTCAGACTCAACTGTCCATTCCACAGGTGATAAACCAATCACTTTGTGTTATCTATTCATACATATGCGCCATGCGTGCATGTTGCAGGATGTCTATGACTAGGTGGGACAAGGCACAAGACTTTAAAATCGTTCCTTTTTTTCCCTGACAGCTTGCATAAGCTACATACATTTTCTGTTGACGTAGTCTTTTACAAATAAACACACATGAAACCACCAGACACTTGGGCACAATTCCTGCAAAATCTACGATGAGCACTTATACTGCAGCTCATTGTAGCCACGAGTCAGGTGTTCATCTTGTTGCGTTTGCTTTTCACAAGTTCTTTGAGGATATTCATAAATGCATAAAAGTGGATTTAGATTACCTTAATTTCGATAACATTTCTACTACTGCATATAAAAAGACATTCCACACACTTAGCATGGTGTGTGTGTGTGTGTGTGTGTGTGTGTGTGTGTGTGTGTGTGAGCGTGCGTTTTACAACTCATAAAGTAGGGTGGAAAAGAACAGAAAACATCGCCCCTTTTATTCATCGCATGTTTCCCTTTACAGATTGTGGCATAATTTGAATGTCGAAAATATTTTCTATTAACAAACTAGACCTTCTTCGGAGTGGATTTAGAAATGAAGCAATATTTCACGTGTAGATTTCTCAATACAGTTACTTTGAAAAATGTCTTTGAGGGTGGATGGGTGGACTTTAAAAGCCATCTGAGGGCATTCGTCTTTCGTGGAAATGGAGGGTGTATCTCTAAAAATAAATTTTTTTTAAAGGAAACCCAAGAATCCGCAGAAAAAGGGATATTTATGCAAATGCTACACAGCAAGCTTGACGTCAACATTACACCCGCCTGCTGTGACAGTAATGTGCACAGTGACCCTTCTCTCTGTGTCTAAAAGAATTATGTTATCCGAATGCATGTAAACTTCTCTTTACTCTTCTTCTTCCTCTTCTTCCTATGCGGTCGAGTGTCATTGCCAGCGTGAGGTCTTTAAATCCTGTCGCCACAACGAATCCCACGAATCTTCTCATGGTCTGGGCGGCTGCCCCAAAGCTGCATCTGCCCCAAAGCTGCATCTGCCCCAAAGCTGCATCTGCCCCAAAGCTGCATCTGCGCCAGCCGCAGTTCTGCGCCCTCTGACGCCGCGGAACACCATGGGCTGGACAGTGTTGGAGGATGTGTTCTGGAACCTGAGATCCCAGCGCTGTACGGACAGTCATCTGTGTGAGCAATCTATATCGGCTATACTATTCAACCTGGAACACTACGTTTACGAAACCTCTTTCTGTGGAAAAATGCTACACACTGCCTAGCTGCTCACGCCATCTGGCTAAGATTATCACAAAGTTAAGGCTGAACACATCGAAGACCAAACTTTTCTCCTGAAGTTGTGTTGTGTCTGTGGGAAAATTCATCTCTGCGCATCACCTTCTATTTGATTGTCCAGTTTTAATTGAAATGTATAAGGCGAAAGGTATCAATCTTGACAAATATGAAAATGAGAGTCAAGTTCTGTGTGACTCATGCATAATTGAGTTTGCCGCCGCTTTAGCCAGTTCTAAGGTAGCTAGACTATTAAGGGTCCTTAACTGATATGCTGTTTTCTTTTTCATAAGTGTATGCAGATGTATGTGTCGAAATGACTTAAGTGGGTTTTTTGGTGTCCCCCCCCCCCCCCCCCCCCCCCCCCCCCCCCCCCCCGTCCTAATATCATCTGCCGGATGAAAAGACGTAAAATAAAACCACCACCACCTCTTAATTCGGCTGAGGTGGCTCAGTGGCCAGTTCTCACTTCTCTTTATGACTAACAAACAAGTTGGGTTACTCTTGCTCCTGTGTAGATTGTGAAACGTCCATGTGACTGGGCGTGGAGTGAGAAGTGGATTGAATTTATTTGGCGAAGAAGGAACGAAGCTAAGCATGGTTCACGTCAGATCACATGTCACATCGAGAACTGATTAACATTCAAATGATTGATGGGCTTAATAGCGAAAGTCGGGATTCAAGTGAGAGAGGATTTTTGTTCTTTGCAGTTCATAGCCAGTCTGGGAAGAAAAAAAAATCTTCGATCTGAAATCTAAATTAGGAAAAAGTCCACATTGAGAACGAAGCTTTGCATTTTGTGGCTTTCATTTCACCGAGTTATTTAGGCAGATGTAACAACCCTACATGTCCTATCTTCATTTCAAGCATGTGCGTAAAGATTCCTTGCAAAGTGGTTTCCTTTTATCCCCCCCCCCCCCCCCCCTTTTTTTTTCTCTTTTTTTTTTCCAATCTAAATAGCACTTCTTCTAGTTTCCAGTTTCTGCCCTTCTCAAGTTGCTTTTAGGGAGGCCAGGACTGTGATCCCCCCCCCCCCCCCCCCCCCCCCCCCGCCCGAGTCTCTATAGTGGTTAGAATACAACAGGCGTATAGAAGCGTCAACATTCGCTAAGGTTATTTTAGATAAGTCGACATACCTGCAGAGAGTACGGGGTGGGGGTGGGGGGTGGTTGGGTGGTGAGGGGGAATCGTTCCGTCGGTTTGTCCGGGTGTCGACGTACTCAGTACGCTGGATAAATCGTCATTTCGAGCGATGTGAATTAATGTGGATTTACTCAACTACCAACCTTTCCGTTTGTTTCATTCATTTGAAACTGCGATCGCTGTTGTTGTTTTCATTTGTAAATCTTTAGTCTAATAAAAGCTTAAACGCCAACATATTACTGACGTGCCGATGACTGACGTTGACTTTCTATTTTCGGATATTGCTTTGTGATCATAATATGCACAATTCCGTCAATGGGGCATGTGAAACGTTTGACCATCTAGACAAAAAATATTTTGTATGTATGTATGTATGCGTGCATGTATGTATGTATGCATACATACATACATACATGCATGCATGCATGCATGCATGCATGTATGTATGTATGTATGTATGGATGTATTATGTATGTGTGTATGTATGTATCCGTTATGCTATTTATATATTTTCTAATTATTCAATTAATCATTCATTTGTTTGTGTATTTCAGTTCGAGATAGACCATCCAATGAATGCACTCAAACAGTGTGACAAGTTAAGTGTTTAGACAAACATGATTAACACGCGCGATTCATATGTGACTGTGTCTCTCAGTTCCTAGAGTGGAAATGATGGTAATCCTAAAGATCAATAGGATGAGGGGGTGGGGTGGGGGGCAGATAATCTGAAAGAACATCAGGGACAACGTAGTGAAAGTTTAAAACGAGCGCCGACCCGATGGGATCAAATTGATTCAAAGTGCCGAAGTAGATGATGATAAGTGGTTGCTCGTTCATTTTCGTTGTCCTGAGTGTTTTGTATCTTGCCTGAAGAAGACCTAAGAGGTCGAAACGCGTCTTGTGATTCGTTTGTCTACGTCTTTTTTTTTTTTTTTTTTTTTTTTTTATAAATATTTTGGCGGTACGCTATCACTAACATTTCAAATATGTTTATTAGATTTCCGCCTGCAGTCGTCTCACTTTGCAACTAGGTTTTTGTTTTTGTTTTATTTTGTTTTGTTTTGTTTTCCATCCCGCAAGGTAATGACAGTTAAAAAAAAAAAAAAAAAAAAAAGCTGTGCATCAAATTTCAACTGAGCCGACGACTAGAGCACGAGAGATTTCACCCGCAGATAATGGGAGTTCAATGTTTGGGACCCGTCGATAAAAAAGGACCGATTGCACAGTGCCAGGGAGGAGCCACATGCTAAACGTCAGTTCAACTGGTCCCTAAACGTAAGAGATGTCAATGCGAGTACTGTTCAAACGAACAGGCAAGAACGTCAACAGTGAATTTTATTCACTGTCTTGTGACAGGGAAGTAACAACTCAAGATTCAAGTCAATCCATGTTGTTTAAGGCCAAGTCGACCACGAGGGACCGTTTGAAGAAGAAAGCAGCAGGCATGGAATAGAGGAAGGAAAGAAGGAAAGAAAGAAAAAGAAAAACACAAGAAACAGGAGAAAAGAAAGAAAAAGAAGAGTCAAGTTCGGAAAAGGAACAAGCTTTGAAAAGGAAAAAGAAGAAAAATTTTCTCTTCTCTTTTGCCTTTTTTTCTTCTGAGGAGCTAAGTCCCATTGTAGTTATAACCCAGATATACAGATAATGCAAACTGCATGAACTTGTAAAGTGGAAGAATTTTCTCTCTTCTTAATTAAGGAGACAAAAAAGTTTTCTATGCTGTTTTCTTCTGGAGCCATGTAGATGACATCAACTTATCCAAATATGAAGAAAAGAAAAATGACGTCGACACGCACGAATGTCCAGTTATCAGTTATGTGTAAGAGGAAGGTTTAATCACATGATGTGTGCGTGTGTGTGTGTGTGTGTGTGTGTGTGTGTGTGTGTGTGTGTGTGTTCTCCTCTTCTTTTTTTTTAATCGTGTTTTGAATAGCGTGGGGCAAAATGAATATCTTTTCCAGTAATGGTCTGTCGGGCCTTCAGTTCGTCTGTATTCCCTACATACTCCGCCGGAAGAAAGAAACGTCCGCAAAGAAAGTACAACAAACTTGGAACTTGGACATACTCATCACTCATCATACAAAAGAGTGTCAGATTACGTATCTCTCTCCCCCCCCCCCCCCCCCCCCCCCCCCCCCCCTTCCGCGCTCTGCGGTTCTCATGAATGTCTACAGTGTTGATTCCCGGCCATCACATTCATGCCTATGATGGCGTCAGGTCCACATTTCACTGTCGACGTCTTCATGGCAAGCCATGCTTTCACCCAAATCATGGCAACCCCAGACCACTGTCACAGCACGTGGAGAAAAATAAATAAATAAATAAATAAAAGCAGTCACGAAAGTGCGTGTCAGCAACAGAGAAACCAGCAACAGCTAGTTCCCAACTCTGGCACTGTTGTTGTTGTTGTTGTTGTCGTCATCGTCGTCGTCGTCGTCGTCGTCGTCGTACCCTGGTTAAAAGACTCCAGGGATCATCCGAAAAGCCGAAGCACTTGAACACTATGGTTACAAATGCATCAGCTAGGGATGAAAACATTACGTGTGTGACCGTTTTTGATTACCCCGCCACGTGGGCAGCCACACTCCGACTTCGGGGATTTTGGAGACTGATAATGTTATGCTAGGAGCTTGTCACGACTGAAGACAATCCCCCGCATAACTATGCAGAGCACATAACAACATGTTGATGTAGCCTTGGTGTTCTAGCAGATGTCAGTTGGTCTGAACACAGCCTTAAGCCAAGGCGATGGCACTGCTGATGATTCTCGACAGTCTCCATCAGACTCACCACACCTGCTGTGCCTGGAACATCTGTCCAGGCAACTATATATTAAGCAGTATTGGTTTCAATTAAGAGGGCGGACAGAATATTGATGCAAAAAAACAAAAGCAAAAAATAAAAATAATAATAATAAATAAATCAATTTTTAAGTGGGGTGACTGCAGGCAGAAATTGAAAAATACAAGTGAAAATGAAAATTACTGAGCTGTCAAACGAAGACACACACACACACACACACACACACACACACACACACACACACACACACACACACTGTCACGGACAAAAATGAAACAACCCAACTCGTGGAGTCGCCAGCCAATTTGTTCGGACATAAGCTTCAACTCAAACATTCTAGGCGCCACGTAGACCGGGCCCATGGTTCGGATCCGGCCAATTAAGCTTAGTGGAGAGGCTTCACGGAGACGGTACGATCCACCCAGACAGACTAAGCCGTTTTGACCGACGCCTCGATGTCTAGCGAGACGAGTCGTAGCGCCTGGCTCAGGCTCATCTGGCCAATTTGTGGAACCAGCGTCATTGTTAGTCAGACGTCGTGGCGCCCACCCAGACTCAGCTAGCCAATTTAGAGTGACCAGTGTCCACGACTTAAGCCACACGGCGCCAGTTAAGTAGGGAAGGGGGTGAAATCTAGCTAATCAATTAAATGACCAATTGACCACCACAGAGAGTAAGGTGTGTAGGCGTGACTGTCATGATTTGAATATCCAATGGAATTAGAGGGAGATAACTTCGGGTAAAAATACTGACCAATGGTACTCGCCCTTTTTGGACAGATCGGAACACAATAAGAAGGATGTGAGAGTGAGAGAACGGGAGAACGAGGGGAGAACGAACAGAGAGACAGAGAGAGAGAGGTCTGAGTGTAATCTCGGAGGAGAGAAAAGCAGAGAGATGAGGGGAGGAGAGAAGAGAACCAAGTTGAGAGATTAGCATGAGATAGTCTGCAGAGGAAGGACTGAGGAGAGATGTGGAGAGAGAGAGAGTTGCTAACTAATGAAGAAGAAAAGAAAGAAAAGAAAAAAAGAAAAGAAAAGCAACCATGTCCATTTGATAAGAGCAGACTAGAAGAGAGAGAGAGAGAGAGTGCAATGCGTTAATGCAGGAAGAAAGAAAGGAGAACAGATTGATGTTGATAGTCACTGTTCTATCCTCACGGGGGTTCGACCTCATACTTGGCCAGCGCCACTTTCAGCAGCAGACCAAGACCAGTGCCAGCAGTCCAGCTTGACCGGTGCAAGCAGACCAACACCAGTGCCAGCAGTTGTGTCGTGTTGTGAAAGTGACAGTGAAAAGAAAAAAAAAGGGAAAAGAAAAAGACAGTGATTCGTGAATAGTTAAGATCACCTGGCCAGGTAAAGTAGAAATCTATTTATACCCGGGTTAGTTAATGATGTTTTAGATAAATGATTTTGTGAAGATCAGGAAAGAGAGAATGTTTTATTTTGTTTGATTCCATATGCATTGATGTTTCGTTCTATGAACATGTGTAGTAAAGTTATAGACTTTACTAGTGGTTTGATGTGACGAGTGCATGATATATGAATGAGATTGTAAGCAAGCTGTGAGTGTGTTTGGGCTGTGCGCTAGTCCTTCCTCCACTGACATCACCCGAGGTTGACAATTTATTGGCGAGCCTGCCAGGATATTCTGGCCCATTTATTATAATTGTTCAACTTCTCAGAGAGGAAGCTGGGTGGGATTCAAGTATTGTAATCCTAAGACAAGGGGTTGTCTTACTGTATGTTCCCAAGATAGTTAAATACTAGGCTTGGCATTGCTTCCAAGATAGTTAATACTAGGCTTGGCATTTCAGCCCCAGAGTACTTATTTCGCACAGATTGCCTATAATTCGCGCTCATAGTTGGGTCAGGCGCTGGGCGTCTTATAAAAACTAATTACGTTGTCCCAAGCTAATATTATCATTCATAGGATTGTGCTATTACGTCACTCGTGTCGGTAACCACCAGTTTGGCTGTCGTTGTTATAAAATCTTGTTCAAAAAAAAAAAAAAAGATATAATGGCGGAAGAAAAGAACACCCTATTGAACAACTTGTGAGTGTTGCTCGTGATTTAGGTTACTCAGGAGAAGAGTTGCGAGCATTCGTTGAAAACCAGCAAAAGATGGAAAGGGATGAACGCGCAGAAAGACGCCGTTGTCGCAGTAGAAGCGCAGGAAACAGAAAGAATAAGGGAAACGCAGGAAACAGAAAGAATGAAGCAGGAGACAGAAAGAATAAGGGAAGCGCAGGAAAACAGAAAGAATGAAGCAGGAAACAGAAAGAATAAGGGCTAGGGAAACGCAGGAAACGGAAAGATTAAAGGTTCAATTAGAGCTAGAGAAAGTGAGAATACAAAGGGAGACCACGAGGATGGTAGTTCACTTTCCAGTGACTCTGTGCGCAGCTATGCCCCCCGACCCAAGTTGCCCAAATTCTCTGAAGGAACCGATTCGATTGATGCATACATCAGTCGTTTCGAAACGTTTGCGACCAGTCGGGTTGGCCTCCAGAAGAGTGGGCAGTCATTTTGTCAGCGCTATTGACGGGTAAGGCATTGCAGATTTTCACTGCGTTACCAGCAGAACAACAGTCCGATTTTGGTGCTGTGAAGGAGTCTTTAATGAAGGATTTGACCTCACAGAGGAAGGATTCAGAAAGAAATTTTCGTTCCGCTAAATTTACAAGCAGGTGAGACGTACACTCAGTTTGGTGCACGTTTGGATCACTATTTTGAGAAGTGGTTAGAGTTGAGTGGTACGAAAAAGGAGTTCGCTGAATTGAAAGAGCTAGTTATGAAAGAACAGATTTTGTCAGGTTGCGGCCCTGAGTTAACCATACATTTGAAAGAGAGACAGCCAGAGACAGCAGGGGAGTTGTTGAAGTTCGCAGAGGTGTATAGAGAGGCACGTTTGGGCACTAAGGTGCAGGAGAAACAGGTGCTAGGCACAGGTGAGAAGAGTGCAAGGAGACCAGGGGAGTTTTCTGCAAAGTCTGCAAACCCAGTGGTGGGGCAGAAGGAAGGGCAAAGGGACATTAGGTGTTTCATTTGTCACAAGAAGGGACATGTGGCGAGGGATTGTCGCATGAGGTTCCAGAAGGCAGCAGCCTTGCAAAGAGGTGGATAAGGGTCGTCAAGGGAAACGACCTGCAGTGGAACAAAAGGGATTCAGTCTGAAGAGGGTGGAGTGCAGCCTATGGCTAGCACTGGACAGCAGTCAGTGTCAGGGATGGAGGGCACTAGGCTGAGTGGTTCGTTACCAGTGGAAGAAGGGTGGATTGGCCAGCAGAGGGTGAAAGTGTTACGAGACACTGGTTGTTCATGCGGGGTAGTACGAACAACGCTGGTCGAGAAAGGGGATTTGACAGGGCAAATCCAGACCTGTACTCTAATCGATGGCACTGTGAGGGAGTTTCCAGTTGCTAAGATAGAAGTACGTACCCCTTACTTCTCAGGCGAGTTGTCTGCGTTGGTGATGGAGAAACCCTTCATGATTTGATCATTGGAAATATTCCAGGGGCAAGGGATCCAGGGGATCCTGAGTTGTTGACTGCTACAGGGGCAGCAGTTCAAACACGGAGCAAGAAGGAGGAAAAGGTTGATAAACCGTTAGTCGTTCCAGCAAGGAAGTCAGGCATAGATGTGTCGCCTGATGAGTTTAGGGCAGCGCAGGAACAAGACCCTTCGCTCGTGAAGTCTTGGGAGTTGGCAAGAGGTGGAGAGAAACAGGAGGTTAGAGGAGGTGAGACAGAATTTCTTGTGAAAGGCGGGCTGTTGTACGAGTGTTCACCAAGGGGAAGACAGGTAAGGTGACCACTCAGTTAGAGGTACCAGCAGGTTATCGTGACACTGTCATGTCAGTGGGTCACGAGTCGCTCATGGCGGGTCATCTCGGCACCAGCAAGACAGCTGACCGAATCTTTGATGACTTTCATTGGCCAGGAGCAATGGCAGACATCAAGCGTTTTCTGCATGTCATGTGACGTGTGTCAAAGGTCAGCCACAAGAGGGGTGAAGAGGAAGGCGCCTCTTAAAACATCCCCCTTTAATTGACACACCATTCAGGAGGGTGGCTGTTGACCTGATCGGCCCAATCGCGCCCTGTTCCAAAGGTGGGCACAGGTATGTGTTGACGCTGGTGGACTACGCGACCAGATACCAGAAGCGGTTGCATTGAAAGGCGTAGATACGCAACAGGTCGCTGAAGGGCTGGTAGACATCTTCTCTCGCGTGGGTGTGCCAGCACAAATTCTCAGTGACAGGGGGTCACAGTTCACCTCAGGCGTGATGATGGAGGTCAACAGGCTACTAGGGATCACACAGCTGCTCACTACCCATACCATCCACAATGCAATGGCTTGGTGGAAAGATTCAACGGTGTGCTGAAGGGCATCTTAAAGAAGCTCTGTGAGAAAGGCCAGCAGATGGGACCGCTACATTCCAGCGGCACTGTTCGCCTACAGGGAAGCCCCTCAGGAAAGCACAGGCTTTTCGCCATTTGAGCTGCTGTATGGGCGGACAGTTCGGGGACCGGTGTGCATTCTCAAAGAGCTGTGGTCCGGAGAACAGGAGTCCGAAGAAGTCAAAACCACATATCAGTATGTGGTGGACTTACGCAATAGGCTCGAGGAGACATGTAAGGTCGCAAGGGAGAGTTTGCAGGAGGCTAGGGTCGTCCAGAAGAAGCAGTATGACAGGAAGGTGAGGAAGCAATTCCTCAAGGTGGGAGATCAAGTCCTGTTACTGCTTCCACGGATCACAACAAGCTGCTGATGCATTGGAAGGGACCATTCACCATCATTGAAAAGGTAGATCAGGACTACCGAATCGATGTGAATGGGAAATCAAAACTTTTCCATGCAAATTTACTCCGCAAATTATTCAGCGTGAGATCAGCACATAGGCGCAGCAGCAATCATTGATGGAGGTGAGGGAGACCCAGCAGAAGAAGGGGAGATTTTGTTGCCTGAGTTTCCAGGGGAAGAGTCATACAGGGATGTGTCACTGTATGAAGGGCTAGACAGTAGGAGACAGGAGGAAGTTAGGGGGCTCCTAGAACAGTATAGGGCGTCCCTGACTGATAAACCAGGCAGGACAACTCTAGAGACATGTACGGTGGAGTTAACATCACAGAAACCCGTACATGTGAAAGCCTACCCGATCCATATGCCACCAAGCAAGTGATCGAGGAGGAGGTAGAAAAGATGTTGGACCTTGGGGTGATTGAACCGTCCAAATCATCATATAGTGCACCCGTCGTCTTAGTGAGGAAAAAGTCAGGTGAGCATCGATTCTGTGTCGACTATAGACGTCTGAACAGTGTCACCAAGGTCGATGCAGAGGTCATACCAAACATGGAAGACCTGTTCGCTCAGATCGCCACAAGCAAGAGCCAGTATTTCACCAGGATAGATCTGAGCAAGGGTTACTGGCAAATAGCCCTGAGTGAGGACTCAAAGGAAGTCACAGCATTCTCCACTCTATGGGGCTATTACCAGTGCGGAGTACTCCCTTTTGGGATGGTCAACGCACCTGCAGTCTTCTCTCGGATGATGAGGAAGCTATTGACGGGATTGGAAGGTGTTGTGAATTTCATGGATGACATTCTGATAGCATCCGAGACATGGGAGGAGCATATGAGGCAGCTAGGAGCAGTTTTAGAGAGGTTGAGACAAGCCAATCTCACAGCCAGACCAACAAAGTGCCAGGTTGGTTTTCCAAGCCTGGAGTTCCTAGGTTTTGTTGTCGGAGGCGACACAAAGCAGCCGGAAAGAGGAAAGGTGGAGAAGATGATGAATTCAGAGAGACCAAAGACCAAAACAGAAGTCAGGAGTCTGCTAGGTTTTATTGGGTTCTATAGGGAGTTTGTTCCAAATTTCGCAGCAATCACGAGTCCTCTCAGTGATTTGGTCAAGGCAGGGAAACCGGCAGTGGTCGAATGGTCAGACGCTGCAGAGCAAGCACTGCAGACGGTGTTGGAAAGACTAGGTTCCCATCCCATCTTGAAGCTACCAGATATGTCCAAACCATTTTTGTTGCGGACAGATGCATCAGGCGGTGGGATAGGTGCAGTATTGTTGCAGGAGCATGAAGGAGTCGAGTTCCCTGTGAGATATGCTAGCAGGAAGTTGACAAAGTGTGAAGAAGGGTACGCAACGTGGGAGAAGGAGTGTTTAGCTGTTGTGTGGGCCGTGCAGAAGTTCCACAAATACTTGTATGGGAAAGAGTTCGTGATAGAGACAGATCACCAACCACTCAAATTCCTGCAGGAGGCACAGCTGAAAAACAGCAGGGTTCTGCGTTGGCAATGGCACTGCAGCCCTACAGGTATCGAGTGCAGTACATCCCAGGTCGACAGAATGTCGGAGCTGACTATTTAAGCCGTGTAGTCTAGCAAGCTGCAACTCAGAGGAAGTCAGTCATATCCGGGGTGCTTTGTTAATAATATGTGTTGATTACAGTTATGTTGATTGGATATGGGTTCATTCCCAGTTGGCTATGGTTCATATTTTTGTGTGAGACTTGTTCATATTTCTTGTGAGACTTGTTCATGTGGATGTAGTTATGCTTGGAGCATACAGTCGCTTGTGTAGTGATGCATTAATTGCAATAAGTGAGGATGGAGATTCCTCAGTGAAGTGTCATGGATCGTGATCATATTATATTGTGCTTTTCATAAGAATTGTGAAGAGAAGATATGGCAAATCCGCAGGTAGGGGGATTGCATAGGTGCGCACAGAGGTCGTTATAAAATGAATTGAAATAACGCAAGAGCGCACGTCAATGATAACTCATTGGAGTGGTATTCACTAATGGTATATTTTATAATTTATAAACCGTTGGTTGTAAAGTATTTTTTCAAACTTTGCACGTGTAGCTGTGTGTCAGCAAATTCGGTTGTTGTCCTTTTTTGTACCGTTGTTTTGAGACAATGCGGAGCATGGTCTTTTGCAAGGGGGAAATTGTCACGGACAAAAATGAAACAACCCAACTCGTGGAGTCGCCAGCCAATTTGTTCGGACATAAGCTTCAACTCAAACATTCTAGGCGCCATGTAGACCGGGCCCATGGTTCGGATCCGGCCAATTAAGCTTAGTGGAGAGGCTTCACGGAGACGGTACGATCCACCCAGACAGACTAAGCCGTTTTGACCGACGCCTCGATGTCTAGCGAGACGAGTCGTAGCGCTGGCTCAGGCTCATCTGGCCAATTTGTGGAACCAGCGTCATTGTTAGTCAGACGTCGTGGCGCCCACCCAGACTCAGCTAGCCAATTTAGAGTGACCAGTGTCCACGACTTAAGCCACACGGCGCCAGTTAAGTAGGGAAGGGGGTGAAATCTAGCTAATCAATTAAATGACCAATTGACCACCACAGAGAGTAAGGTGTGTAGGCGTGACTGTCATGATTTGAATATCCAATGGAATTAGAGGGAGATAACTTCAGGTAAAAATACTGACCAATGGTACTCGCCCTTTTTGGACAGATCGGAACACAATAAGAAGGATGTGAGAGTGAGAGAACGGGAGAACGAGGGGAGAACGAACAGAGAGACAGAGAGAGAGAGGTCTGAGTGTAATCTCGGAGGAGAGAAAAGCAGAGAGATGAGGGAGGAGAGAAAGAGAACCAAGTTGAGAGATTAGCATGGATAGTCTGCAGAGGAAGGACTGAGGAGAGATGTGGAGAGAGAGAGAGTTGCTAACTAATGAAGAAGAAAAGAAAGAAAAGAAAAAAAGAAAAGAAAAGCAACCATGTCCATTTGATAAGAGCAGACTAGAAGAGAGAGAGAGAGAGAGTGCAATGCGTTAATGCAGGAAGAAAGAAAGGAGAACAGATTGATGTTGATAGTCACTGTTCTATCCTCACGGGGGTTCGACCTCATACTTGGCCAGCGCCACTTTCAGCAGCAGACCAAGACCAGTGCCAGCAGTCCAGCTTGACCGGTGCAAGCAGACCAACACCAGTGCCAGCAGTTGTGTCGTGTTGTGAAAGTGACAGTGAAAAGAAAAAAAAAGGGAAAAGAAAAAGACAGTGATTCGTGAATAGTTAAGATCACCTGGCCAGGTAAAGTAGAAATCTATTTATACCCGGGTTAGTTAATGATGTTTTAGATAAATGATTTTGTGAAGATCAGGAAAGAGAGAATGTTTTATTTTGTTTGATTCCATATGCATTGATGTTTCGTTCTATGAACATGTGTAGTAAAGTTATAGACTTTACTAGTGGTTTGATGTGACGAGTGCATGATATATGAATGAGATTGTAAGCAAGCTGTGAGTGTGTTTGGGCTGTGCGCTAGTCCTTCCTCCACTGACATCACCCGAGGTTGACACACACACACACACACACACACACACACACACACACACACACGCACACACACACACACACACGCACACACACAGAAGATGAGGAGGAAGAAGAAGAAGAAGAAGAAGAAGAAGGAGAAGAAGAAGAAGAAGAAGAAGAGGAAGAGAAAGGAAGCAAAAAGACAACAAGCCGCCATGTGGAGCAACAAACACATTATAAAATAGACACTATGCGCTTCGACCTATGGGGTCTTCTTCATGCAGGACAAACGACATTCAAAACAATGGAAACAAAGGACGAACAGTCACTGTCTTCGATCTTGGTGCAATACATGGTGCAGTTGAAAGCACCTACGCCACAGTTTGCACCAAGATCGAAGATAAGATAAGATAATGTTGCTTATAGCCCAGCCGACCGCAAAGGGCCACATCAGGGCTGTACCAAGATCGAAGAGATACGTGACTGTTTGATCGTTGTTTGTCTCCATTGTTTTGAATGTTGTACGTCGTGCCTGAAGAAGACCCAATAGGTCGAAACGCATAGTGTCTGCTTTATAATGTGTTATAAGAGCTTGCTGTTGAAATGCCTCTTCAGGCTGACAAAGCGCAGGTGTATGCCTACGGATAAGGATTGGCTATCGCTCGAACTGCCTCAATTGGGGGCATGGATGTATAATATTACACGCACGAAGTATGCCGATTAGGGGCTTTTGAACAGCCCGCCTCAGTCTTCGATCTGCATGGCGGATCTGTGAGACCCACCGACGACTGAAACTGACACCGCGGGTCAGGCGAGTGCGGGACTAGATCAAGTGCATAGAGGTGAAGGTAGATCAATGACGTGCATGGTAAACACCCTCTCAGTTCACTCTCGGCCCCCTCCTCTCCATCCCCTGCCAGCCTCCGCCAATCCTCCCCCCCCCCCCCCCCCCCCCCCCCACCCCTCGCACATTTCCCTCTCAACCTTTATCTCTGCCCCTCTCCCCCACCCCCACCTCCCCCCAGCTTCCAATTAACTGAAACAGTCTTTGCCGAGTCATTGTCGATGATGACGGAAGAATTGTTTGTCTGCAGAGTCAGGTTCAAGTCCGGTTTCGGTGAAATCATGGGGAGGAAAACATGGACAGATAAACGGTGACAACCTGAGGACTGAAACTAAGCGGGAGAATGCTATTCTGGCCGGCACTGTTCAAGAACCGATCTATATATGATCATGAGGGCACCGCCTTGACATCAGTCATGGGGTGAAAAGCTACATTCCAGTGATATATATTCGAGCCATCGCCACTGCTGTTTTCTCACCGTTATTTTCTGATTTTCTTCTTTTTAGTCTTCTTTCTCTCTCTCTCTCTCTTTCTTTTTTTCCCCTTGCTTTCTCTCTTTCTTGCTTTTTCTTTTATTTTTTTTTTGCGGGAGGGGGAGGGGAGGGGAGGAGGGGGAGGGGGCGTGGGGAAGGGACTTTTTTTAAAATATTTTTTTTAGTAACAAACAGGTGAACAAACAAAAACGAACTCGACAACACTCATAGTCCTCGATCTTACACAGGTTGCAGAGAATAGAAGCCGGGACAACTGAAAACACTTTATGAACGGTCCTGTTTGATATTCGTTTCGTGGGCCTATTGACATGGGTCAAACTATGTGTGTGCATGCGCGCGTGCGCGCGCGCGCGCGCGTGTGTGTGTGTGTGTGGGGAGAGAGAGAGAGAGAGAGAGAGAGAGAGAGAGAGAGAGAAAGGGAGAGAGAGAGAGAGAGAGAGAGTGGTGTGTGTTGTGTGTGTGTGTGTGTGTGTGTGTGTGTGTGTGTGTGTGTGTGTGTGTGTGTGTGTGTGTGTGTGTGTGTGTGTGTGCGCGCGCGCGCGCGCGCGCTCGCGTGCGTGCGTGTGTCTGTCTGCGTGTGCATTGTTGTTGTTCAGCTTCAGTGTTGTTCAGTAATAGTTGTTGCTGTTGTTTTGTAGATTAATGTCCCCAATGCAGGCCTTTGTCTGTGGTACGTGTACTTCGAATTCCCTAGTATCTTAACTTCATCAGTATGTTTGCACGTGCGCCAGGAGCGCGGAACAGGCACGCACAATCAGTCGCGTTTTAATGTTACAGCTGGAGTTCTCAAGCCCACGGCAGTTTCTTGTAATTCAGAAGCTCATTTTTGTAAACTGGCGGCCTCGTGTACATCATGCATATGTCTATGCCATCAATATCTGAACTGGTCTTTGAAAAAGAGAGACACGCGTGTTTGTTTGTTTGTTTTTTTAAACAAACAAAGAACCAAAACCAAACACAAACAAAAGAAAAACCCACAGACAAGCATAAATCTGTTCTGACGCACTGCTCGCGTGGTTGAGAAAAAATGCTTCGCAGTGTACTTTACTGGCTTAATTTCTATTATTTTTGTTAGTGTATAATATAAAGAAAAATTGTTTGTATTCCACATTCGGTGGTTCGAACTGAAGAGGGATACGTCAAATATTTGTGCTGCTAGCCTGTTTTCCTCGTTAGCTATGCATACCATTCTCCAAATATAGGAGGAAATGGCGGCCCTTTATTGGCTGACCTAGGTCACGTGACGTCATATGTTAATCCCAACCAATATGGAGGAAAGCAGTGCGTGAAAGAGTCCCCAACCAAAAAGTTTAGATGAAATATGCCAAAAGGACGCAATGGGGAACTTCCCCTGCCTGACGGATGGGAAGAGGCTGCAGATTTCGACGGAAAACGATACTTTCTGGACCATAATAGCCGTCGAACTACATGGATTGACCCTAGAGACAGGTAGGAATGTGCTCCTGACCATTTCGCGTAGTTGATCAAAATTTGCCAAATTGTTGCTTGTGAAAGTGTCAACAAATGAATCTGCTACCATCATCAGCTTTTCTTTAGAGTATCAGCAGTCATAATGAAACATATCTTGCCTCTGTGATGCTTAATATGTTGAGTGAAATGACCTGCTTTCGGAGAATTGAATCGCATTCCATAGGGAAGGTGGCCGAAATAGCTTTTCTTGCTTTCTTACTCAGTGTTACATTGTTGGTGCCGTTATCATAGTTGAATGTGCTCTGTGGAATGCGTCGTTTACTTGGTATTTGACATGTCATTCAAAAACGAAAATCTTCGATTTTATGCAAATATAGTGAACTGTCATTATTTCTAAAGATATTTTGTCATGTAAACTGACTGTAAACTTGCAGCTTTTATCACGTATGTATGTGCGCGGGTCAGGTCAGGTCAGATACGAAGACAAAAAGGGGGGAAATCCGTCGGTCGGTGTGTTGTGAATAGTTTTGGTCTTTCGTCGTCGGTTAACAACAGTTTTAGTGTTGTTAATGTAATATCTTATTAATATGACATGCGGCATACATAGCATACTGGTATTCTCACTCAAGCCACATAGTGTCTCGTATGATTTGATAACTTTTCTGCCAGCACTTTTTCTGGAAATGAGTGGGTGGTTTAAGCTTGAAGCTTACTTTGATTTTGCATCATGCATCCAGTCTGCACAAGTATACATGTGATGCTAGTAATTTCCGGGTCAAGTTGGGTATTTGTCCAATGTTGTTGTTTTCTTGTCATGGAAAAAAAGCAAATTAGACTGTATCACAAAGGTTTGGGGAGGGAAAAAGTCACTCAATTTTTTTTCCAATTACAGCTCAACAATCGCATTGACAGACAAAGGATTACAATAAAATTGTGAAATACAGAGCATGACATGATATTTGAACTTAGCAGAGGTATGGTGGTTGTCTCAAGTTGTCCCAAAGCTCTGGTTGTAAGGACTGTTTTGATGTTGCAAAATTGTAACTTGTGTAGACTTATAAGACTAATGCTCTGTACCATGGATTGACCATATCACATAAAAGCAGTATTTCTTTTCAAATAGAGTATGA
>CM031601.1:28824013-28831513 GCA_018398815.1 Conus ventricosus
ACACAAACTGTATAGTGTCTTCTGCCTGTCCCATCCATGTGCGTCCATTTCCTAGACGAATGCCTTTTATTTCCTTGACTGCTGCATGTGGTGGGCTTAGGGGATTTTCAGGTGCTCTAAATATAGTTAAAATATGCGTTCACCTGTTCTAGCTTGACTCTGACCTGCACTGATGGAAGGTCAAGCAGGTAATGCGTAGTTTCAACCGGTGTGTCCTGTGTAGTTCCCAAGATCAGTCTCATTGCACCGTTTTTTAAAATTCTGTCTTACTTTTTAAGGAAGAGTACTCTTAATTGATATCTGATTCCACCTAGTGCCAAGCAAAACTATGCTTTGAAAGTATCATCAGAATACGGCACATTGTGCTGTGATGAAAGGTGATTATATCATGTGCAAGTTCCAGTTGGTATTTTGAGGGTCACTGTGTTAGGCTTTGGAGATAGAGCAGTTACCAGGAAAGTTGCCGCTGTCAACATGATGATGACAGTCGTTTACATAGTTATTGAATGATGGGTGTGACTTTGATAATTCCCTCTTCCTTCTCTTCTCTTCTTTTTTTCTTTGAATGTTTTTTGGTTCATTTTTTCCCCCCCATGACAAAAGGTGATTATGGCCTATGAAACATGGCACTAATCTTTTGCACTGCTGCTGTTGGAAGGGTGACTGACAGGAGGGTGAAGAGGGGATGGGCAAAGTATGCCGCCCCTTTTCATTCATCTACACTCCTTTTTCCCTTCTTCAGTTTGTGCCACAATCAAGTGTACACATACATGATGCACAGTCTCTCTCTCTCTCTCCCTCACATTCTCACTCACACACGCACGCACACACACACGCACACACACATGCGTGCGCACGCAAACACACGCACGCACGCACGCACGCACGCACGCACACACACACACACACACACACACACACACTCTCTCTCTCTCTCTCTCTCTCTCTCTCTCTCTCTCTCTCTCTCTCTCTCTCTCTCTCTCTCTCTCTCTGTGTGTGTCTATCTCCCTCTTTTTCTCTCTCTCTCATTTAGACACACACACACATACACACACGAACACACCACACATTCACACACACACGCACCCACACACACAGTGTCTCTCTCTTTCTGTCTCTCTCTCCTCTCTCTCTCCCCTCTCATTCACACACACACACACACACACACACACACACACACACACACAACACACACACACACACACACAGGAAACTCTCTCTCCCTCTCTCTGTCTGTCTCTCTCTCTCTCTTCTCTCTCTCTCTCTCTCTCTCTCTCTCTCTCTCTCTCTCTCTCTCTGACTCACACAGGCCTTTCCATCTCTCTGTACTATAAGCACTCAGCCTATCCCCTATTTTTCTCTCTTAATCGTTTTTAGTCATAATTTACTAATCAAACTGAAATGTTTACACTACTAGGATATTTTTTATATGTGTTTAATAGATGTGTGTTTTTCCCATCTGTGTTATATTTTGACAGTTGTGTACATGTGTATTTCATTCCAGGTACACCATTTTGACAGTTGTGTACATGTGTATTTCATTCCAGGTACACAAAACCAGAAACATTTGCTGACTGTGTTGGTGATGAGTTGCCAATAGGATGGGAAGAGGTAGTACACCCTACTCTCGGTGTATACTACATTGATCACATCAACCGTAAGTGTCATAGTAAATATTTTGTACGTTTTAATTGTTGTGAAGAGAAATGACTATATTATGGACAGGGTTTCATGGGAGGAGCATATATAGCATAAACAGTGTGTGTGTGTGTATCTTCTTCTTCTTCTGCGTACGCAGGCTGATACTCCTGCAGACACTCCCTGTATAGACAGGCAAGTAGTAAATCCATCTGCCCAACAAAGGGAGTGGAGTTTTGTGTGCATGACCGTTTTTTTATCCTGCCATTAAGGCAGCCATACTCCATCTTCGGGGAATGTGTGTTTATGAGTGTGTGTGTGTGTGTGTTTATGAGTGTGTGTGTGTGTGTGTGTGTAATTATGAGTCTGTGTGTGTGTGTATACAAGTGTTTGTGAGTGTGTGTGTGTGTGTGTGTGTGTGTGTGTGTGTGTATGTGTGTGTGTGTGTGTGTGTGTGTGTGTGTGAATTTCACACAAAGTTGAATAGTCTTCTACTTAACACTGTACAATTGATATTATTTGTGTTGTTGAACATCTTCTGCTTAACAGTTGATTTTTATGTATAGACTTTGAGCTCCATCATGTATTCATTCACTACATATATTCATACATTCACTACACACACATTAAAAAACAACAACAAAAAACATGGTAAGTAGGCACTCAAGGTCTGACCAGCGCGTAGGGCTAATGCCTAGGTTAGACATCCGCCGAGTCGTAGCCACGTGACCCTCTTCTTCAATTGCCTCATCTTAGTTGTTAATTCATTTATCCATCAGCTTCAAATCATGCGTAGTGTGGTCTCAAAACTTAGCGGATCGATGTGGTGTAGCGTATATGGAGTAGTCCGCATGCAGTGACGCCTCCTTGATGAAACTGAAACTGAAACTATCATGTATTGATGGCAGTATGTGAAAAAGATCCGTTTCACACCAGAACAGCAAGTTTAGAAATCTTTTGAAAGAAACCCTTTTTACTTCAGAAAAGCAAGCATCAAATTTTTTTTTAAAGCAATGCACGTATTTATTTGTCCACAAAAAAAGAGAAAAAAATGTATATAATATATACATACACACACACACACACACACACACACACACACACACACACACACACACACACACACACACACATACACAGAGATAAAACACAATTTGGTTGTAGAGAGGGAAAACAGGTTTATCTATCTGTCCTATCTTTCTGTCTTTCTGTATTGAGAAAAGGCGCAGCATTTCAAGTGCCTCCCATGCTGCCTTAGATGAAAGACTAGTTTGCTTTTGTAAATGTAAAGGCGGATTTTTATTTAACTGGAATGTAGTGTAAACAGACAGCTTTGTGTTAGTGCATTTATGTGTGTGTGTGTGTGTGGATGTCCATGACAGTAGGAAATGATTTCAAGACACAGGAAATAATTGATTGGCATAATAGTTTCTTTGTTGTTCAACTTCCCTCTCCAAATTCCTAAACACAAGCGTAATGTAAACAATGTAGTAAATAGGGCCCAACTGTTGCCAAGGAAAAAAAAAGCGATTGAAAATATCTGATAATACTATAATAGTATTGTTTATCCAACTTAGTTAGATCAACAGTGGAAATGAACACAGCGTTGGCAGTTCTTCCCAGAATCTAACACACATTTTTTGAATATGTTAGCAGTCTGCTCTAAGTGTTCACATACTTTTTCAAAATTTGCAGGAATAATGTGCTGTAATAGTTGAAGTATGATAAACTTCCTGTTGAAAAGGCAGTGGAGCCCACTGTGAAATAAATGCGTGGTTGAAATTCAACCAGTGTGCAATGATGATGGTATGTTGAAAAAAAACCCCACACAATTGGAGACGTGACTCACTAGTGGAACCTAACATCATGCCTTGGTTTGTGTGATGGTGAAGTTTGCCTAAATGGAATTTTCCGGACACTAAGGGACGATCACAACAACATGATTTCAAAAGTCGCAATTCAACTGTGTAATTTCTGTTGACTTGCACACAACACAGATTAGATTACACATTGAAACGAAACCGCATAAGGTTGGAAAAACTCGTTGGGTTTAACACTGACCATTGATATTTCTAAATACTGTCTGTTCATATGACCAAATACTTACTCAGAAGCACTGAATTTTGGTTGTGTCAAAAGTGTGTTGGATTTTAGATGATTTTATTTCCGAGAAGTAGCATACAGAAGCAAAAGTAGCTTACTGTATGATTTCCTCAGTTTACATTGAAAATTAGTATTCCTAACTTTAATTTTTGTGTAAAATTATTTTCTCAGTAGTGCGAAACAGTGCGGACATGTCCAGTTTTTGGTGCCATTTTGTGTACTGACTTCAGTGGAAAAGAAACAGTATTAAATGCAAAAACACTAGAGAGTATGCATATATATTTTGTATTTCGCAAAACAAGCGCATCTTACATCGCTTCAAATTATCAAATGAACCTTAAGTTCTGTATGAAGAATAGGAAGTTGAATTCGGTTTCCTTTTTTTTTTCCTGACTTTTACAAGTGTTATGGATGTTCACGTATGGATGCATGTGCACCCACACATATATGCGTGTGTGTGTGTGTATGTGGTGTGTGTGTGTGTTGGGGTGGGTGGGTGTTGTGTATATGTTTGTGTGTGTTTGTGTACCTATGTGAATGTGCTATAGTCTGTGTCTTGAACTGGTCTAAACATTGTTTCAGAGGTAAACCAGTTGGAAGACCCCCGACTGCAATGGCGTCAGGAACAGGAATCAATGCTCAAAGAATATCTGGTCACAGCTCAAGATGATCTGCAGGTAAAATTTGTGTTGCTCAGGTGTTTGTTTACAGTTTTTATACATGTACATAGCTTTAGAAATTTAGTGTTAGGCTTACAGTCTTGCAGTTCTTTAGATCATTTTCAACATTTTGAAACGCATACCTGGCAACTCTCGTCGAATCTTTGGCAGTGAGTAAAGAGAGATGAATTCACACACACAGATACACTATCAAATTTGTCATTTATTTCTTTAAGCCGCACTGGTAATATTGTGTACTGCGGGTTGGGAGGTCATGGGGTCATCAGATCCCATCAGAGCCATTTGTTTCTGGGAATTTTCTTTTGCCCTGCCAGCCTCCTACTGAGAGTTTTGTTTGCTGTGGACGCGGTTGGGAAGACCGGAACCACACAGTCGAGTTTCATCTACCTGATGGATGCGTCTGTAGGAATGTTGAATTTCCTCACCAACACTGCAGGTGTCTGTATGTCTCGGGCCTGGTTGATACCAGGTTATATGTTTGGCTACAGCTCTGTCTGTAGTCTCTGACCAAATCGGAACTCTCTGGTATTGTCATCATTATTCTCTGCCTCATTCATTCACATGAAAAAAGGTCCCAGATTCTGTGGCCTTTCATGCCTTGTTCCAGGTGATGACCTCCATTTTGATTTTTTTTTCCTTGACTTGTAAATCTTCGTGACCTTATGTCAAGGTCATTGGTATGGGCAGGTGTTTGGTGATTGTCGTTTGACGCATCTGGTGAAGCCCTTTGAATAAGGATGCTCGTTCATGCTGGCTCCATAATTCAGCGGTTATTTTCATCGGTAGGAGGCTCTGTAGGTGATGTCTCAACCGTGTGTTGTAACAGCACAGGCACGGCTGAACACCTCCAACATGACTCGGTGGCATTGCAGTGTTTGTTCTTGTGAGTTGCTTGATGATGACTTGATAGTGACTGCTCCCTGTGGATTGCCAGGGCTTCGTTGGGGCTGACCAGGGTTTGGCTGTGGATGAGGATCCAGAATGAGTGAGATGGGAATGATGTCTTTGAAGTGCGTCAGAAGATGAGACAGGAGGGAAAAAAAAAAAAAGAAGAATCCCAAAACCCATCCTGCTTATCCCTTCCTCTATTTATTTCTAGTTCTACGCCATACGCTACCCAACATTCCGTCAATAATTCACTGTTTGTTTGGTGCTTAACCGTTTTTTTTTCCTCCATAGAGAGAAAAGACTGCTCAGGTGTGATTCTGTTGTTGTTTGGATTCTGTGGCATAGACTGTCTCCTGAACAAAAGTAAGGAATATGGTTGTCAGATAGCAAGATCAAAATGAAAATGCAGAAATAGGGAGATCACTAGGAATCTGGCAAGGGAAGCCACTCGTTGACATGAAGTATTTGCAGTTAGATCAACAGCTGTGTAATCCATGAAGTCACAAGCCGAATCCTGTGAACCTAATGTCCGCCCCATTTCCTGTCCAACAAATCCATGAAGGATTACCAGTTTGTTGATAAAGGTTTGAGTCGGCTGAGCAGCAACTTTTTTTTTGCCACTTGAAAATACTTTCGGCGATTTGCTGAACGCCAAGGCCAAACTTCATGTCTGTAGTACGTTTGCACATTAAAAGTCTGCGAATGATGACCATAACCACATCTTGTTGTGAGCTTATCATACATGAAAACTGGAAAAAAAACAACCCTGCCTGTATCTTTTTTAAAGAAGTCTCTACTAACTTGTAAAATATGGGCCAAATTTACTATCACGGCTTACAGTAACATGGTTCTTACTGAAAGATCTGTTGTCAAGTCTAGATGTTTACACTGCTGAACATGGAAGAAATAAAAATGGATTATTTTGGACGCAGATATCTGTCAGACAAAGTCATATTCAAACTACAACTTCTGTTGTTTGCCTGTCTATTCATATTGCCCAGAAAAGTGAAATAAATTATATAAGATCAGCAGATTTCAAGTTATACTTTGCCAAGGGCACTCGTGGCGGCTGTTGTAATCTTTTCTATTATGAAAGGCTTGCTCGCATTATTTCATGGAGATCAGGGATGTTTGGTCCAAGATGATTTGTGTATATTGTGCACTGTAATCTGATAAGTGAATTGGTACTTTGTGCCGTGTAAATGCAGCATTCAGTAGTATATTCTGTATCCTTGAAATAGATAATTCAGTAATGCATTCTGTGTCTGGAAATGGACAATTTAGTCTACTCTGTGTCCTGTAAATAGGTAAATGTAATAGTATATTCTGTGTCCTGTAAATAGATAATTTAGTCTACTCTTGTGTCCTGTCAGTAGATAATTTTAGTCTACTCTGTGTCCTGTCAGTAGATAATCCAGTGGTCCTGGAAAAAGATAATTGAGTTGTGTATTCTTTGTGCTGTTGTAGGTGGATGATTAATCCAAGCATTCAGTGTTCATGAATGGATAATTCAGCAATGTAATCTGTGTCTGTGGATGGGATATTCACCAGTGTGTCCTGTGTCCAGTAAAGCAATGATTCTGTAGTTTATTCTGTGCCCTGTAAATGGATAATTCATCTGTGTATCACGTGTCCTAAAATAGTTAATATATTTTGTACCCTATACATAGCCATTTCTGTAGTGTATTCTGAGTCCTTTTGATAATTAACTTGCCATTGTATTCTCCCTCCTGTAAAGGAATAATTCAACAATGTATTGTATGTCCAATGAATAGAGAATTCAGCAGTTTATTCTATATCCTGCAGATAATTTAGCGGCATAAACTGTGCCGTCAAAGGATAATTCAGTAGTATATTCTGTATCTTGTGAAAAGATAAGTCAGTAGTATATTCTGTGACCTGTAAATGGTTTGTCCTGTGTTCTGTAAATAGATAATTCAATTGTGTTCTGTAAATGTGTAAGTAGTTTATTCAGTGTACTGTAAATAGATAACTCAGTTGTATGTTTTGTGCCTTATAAATGGACAGTTGATAATCATGTTCTGCAAATGAATAATTCAGTACTGTACTCTGTGTTGTGTAAATTGATAATTCACCATTGTATTTTGTGTCATGTAAATGAATATTTTACCTGTGTATTCTTTGCCCTGTTAATGTGTAATTCAGCAGTGTATTTTGTGTCCTGTAAATT
>CM031601.1:28846513-28851568 GCA_018398815.1 Conus ventricosus
TGAAAAACACGCTTGCAAGCTTGATTGGTTCCTAGGGTCAGAGAAAGATTTGATATTTAATTTAAAAAAATGCTTGTACACTCAGCTGAGTCTTAGCCTCCCCTCCTTTCTTATCCTCCCCCCCCCCCCCCTCTCCACCACCACCCCTTACTCCACTCTGACCTGCTTCCTTGTTCCCCCCCCCCCCCCCCCCCCACACACACACACACACATTAATAACATCAGAGGTGATAGGCAGACCCCCTCCTAATCAAGAAACAGGGGTATTGACAGGTAGGGGGTCTAGGTGTGAAAAGGCAGCACCAGGAGAAAGAGCAGCAACAGCAACACTGCCACCACCAGAATGTTGTCTGTAAAAGATAAAGGAGGGACAGGAGTGAGGAGGAGGAAGAGGAGGAGGAGGAGGAGGCAGGGCAGGGGAGGCAACTGTTGTGGAAGCCAGCAGCCAGGCGGAGTGAATGAGTCAGAGTCTTGTTATTCCTCAACAAATGCTCCTGCATAATCCATGGCAATAGCATCCAGGCCCCCTCCTTCTCTCTCTCTCTCTCTCTCTCTCCTCTCTCTCTCTCTCTCTCTCTCCTCTCTCTCTCTCTCTCTGTCTGTCTCTCTCTCTCTCTCTCTCTCTCTCTCTCTCTCTCTCTCTCTCTCTCTCTCTCTCTCTCTGTTTCTGTCTCTGTCTGTCTGTCTCTGTCTCTGTCACAGTCTCTCTCTCCCTCTCTCAGACTCTCTCTCTCTCTGTGTCTCTGTCACTGTCTCTTTCTCTTTCTCTCTCCCTCTCTGTCTCTGTCTCTCTCTCTCTCTCTCTCTCTCTCTCTCATCTCTCTCCTCTCTCTCTGCTTCCTTCCTGAGGGTTCCCTCCAACCTGCTCTGTCCCTTTCCTTACTTTACCCTGGCTGCAGGCAGACAGGTAGACAGACAGGTAGACAGACAGGTAGGCAGGTAGTTAGGAGCATCCTATCCCGGCAGCCTCCCCAAGTGCTTACACAGAAAGAGCTAAATATTGCATGCAGGGAAGCACACACACACACACACCCCCCACTGGCTGCACGGCTGCACAGCGGTAAAAAGAGTGAGGCGCATGTCAGAGTGCCTTGGGGAGGGAGGGGAAGGGGAGTGGGGGGGGGGGGGGGGGGGGACGAGGAGGAGTCCCTCCCATTCATTTGCCTGGGAAAAAACGTTGGTGGGATGTATAAATTGGGAATCGTTATCAGTCTGGGAAGGCGGGGTGGGGGGTAAGGGTGAAGGTGAGTTCTCAGTTTTGTGTGTGTGTGTGTGTGTATGTGCGCGCACACTGTGTTATGCACACATGCATACAGCATTAACTACAAATGTTTGTAGATGTGTGTGTGTGCGTGTGTACGAGAGAGAGAGATAAGATAAGATAATGTTGCTTATAGCCCAGCTGACTGCAAAGGGCCACATCAGGGCTGGAGAGAGAGAGAGGAAGAGAAGAGAGAATGTAAGAGATAAAGTAATGCTGTCATTTGTCGGTGTCTGTGAATAAGTGGGTGTGTGGGCATTCTTACAAACATGTAGTGTGTGTGTGTGTAAAGATTTGTGAGGGGGCAGAAAAGTGTCCTCATCGTTCAGAATCCTTCTTTGACAGGGAGAATCAGGTCATCCAGTCTTGAGTGAGAGTGTTCATGTGAATATATGTGCATGTTTGAGTGCATGCGAGTCGCTTTGGCATAGCCTGTGCATGTAAGAACTCTCTTGGCAGATGAAAGGTGGAAAGACAGAAAGTCACTTTTCATCACTGAGCAAAAACAGTCGCTGTCGATCTGAGGTTTTATGGTTTTTTTGCGTGTTTTTTTCAAAAAGAGGTTAAAGATATTGTCCTGGAAGAACTTTTGTGCTGTGAATACAATTTTAGTTGTGAGTAACGAAGGGTTTGAATTTCTGCTGATAGTGTGAATGATTTTTGGAGTTTGTTGTTGTGAGGTTCCACAATTGTAGGTATACATTCTGGTTATAAATCCCTGTTAAGATTGGATTTCTGGTGCTGTTTTAAAGAGAGGATCCTGTCTACCGTTTTCATGTTGAAATGAAAACTTTATGAAATATGTACACACACTCAGTGGTCATTGTCCTTTTCATTTACCATTGCCTGGTTTTCAGTTGGTGGAAGAGGAAATGAAGGTGCAGTGACTTCAGTTTTTCAGGTCTTTGTTTTTCATAGGAGGTGCATTTGAATTGGATGAAAAATAAAACAAATGCACACATGTGTATGCCTGTGTACACATGCGCGCGCACGCCACACACACACACACACACACACACCACACACAACACACACCACACACACACACACACACACAACACAAATGCCACAAACACTCATACGCTCGCTCACACGCATAAGCACACAACACACACACGCAAGCACGCGCACAACACACACACACACACACACACACACACACACACACACCACACACACACACAGAGCAGTCACCTTTGTACAGTGGGTAGTTTAATGGGCTCAACACTGGGAGGTTGTGGTTTCAACCCCCCAGTAGATTCATGCTTGATTGAAGCTTCACTGAAAGTGATGCTCAGTCTCCGTGGCTAACATTGTAGGTATCTGTACCTCCAGGGTTTGCCTGATGTCAGAATGGATGATGAAAGAAAAAGAAATATTAAATTCTGTCACAGAGTCAGAGCGAAATTTAAAGGGGGGAGGGGGGGGGGGGGGGGGGGGGGGGGGGGCAAATTGCAGGGGAATCTGAATGAGCAGCATTTGGAGTAGTACTACTGAGAGGACATCATGAATGAGAAAGACAAAAAATAAGAAAAAAAGGAAAGAGAAGAAAATCACAAAGCAAATTTGTGCAAACTAATGAATGATGACTTTGAGTCCAGTTGCCCTGAGGATTTGGTGGGAACCCGAGGTGTGATGATTTACAGCAGGCAGAGATCAATAGCTTTTGTTTCCTGCGCATAGGTACGGCATTGTAGAGCAGGGAATAGGTGGTTATCCAGTTCGTCCGTCAGATTGAATGTGAAATAGCTTGAAAGTTGTATGGATGGGGCTTCATCAGATTGATTTTATGGGAGCGTGTGTGTGTGTGTGTGTGTGTGTGTGTGTGTTGTGTGTGTGTTGTGTGTGGCATGTGTGTGTGTCTGTGTGTGTGTATTTGTATATCTGTGTGGGTTGTGTGGGAGAGAGAGAGAGAGTGCTTGTAAAAACTCTGTCTTGTTGATCAGTGATTGAATTTTTCTTCTTGTCAAACATTGGAAGCTTCTTTTAAGACGAAAACCTAAACATCATGCAATATATGCCATAGTAAATGGGCTTAATTAGTTGCGCTGAGGTTTGGGCTTAATTAGTTGCGCTGAGGTTTGGGCTTAAATTAGTTGCGCTGAGGTTTGGGCTTAATTAGTTGCGCTGGAGGTTTGGGCTTAATTAATTGCGCTGAGGTTTGGGCTTAATTAGTTGCGCAGAGGTTTGTAGTCCACATGTAGGAAAGATGGACATGGCTGCAGGAGATGACTTTACAGGTGAGGCTGGCGAGGGGAGTTGCGTAACTTGACAGTGCACCACCCCAGTGAGAAAGCATTGAGACAGGCAGTGAAAGTGGCAGTTTTGTGTTTGGTTTCCGTGTGATTTCAGCTTCACAACATCTGTCTTGGAACTGTAGCAATTGCTTTACCTTTTTACCTTGTATGGTCGAGGAGATTATCAGTACACGCACTGTGGTGGGGGATTTGTGTTTAGGTATGCTGTGTACTTTGTGTGTGGTATGACACACACGCACGCACGCACGCACGCGCACACACACACACACACACTTCTTTATGATAATAGTCTAAAATTGTAAACACTATGTTATTTAGACGTCTGCAATCACCTATATGTGTGACGAGACGTAAAACAGAATTCCTTCTACACACACACACAACACACACACACACACTTGCAAATAAAAGAATTCATGCGCATACAAAAAAAGAAGTAATAAAATATAGAAAAATGGGGTAATAAAACGGATCGCTGGGGTACAAAACTGTCCCGGTATTGAAGGAAAACTGCACGTGAAGGATCTTGCTTCTCCAGTTTCACCGGCAGGATGGAGGAAGGGAAAAAGGTCTCTTGTCTGTGAATTATACCGACTTCATGTCATCTCCTCAGACCCTGCCCAGACTTAGTGTGCTTGATGAACACTCCACAAGAGGGCTGTCTGCCAGGGAGGATGCTGTCTCTTAACCTTACGGCCGGCCCCGGGTCGGTCGGTTTCACCCACTCCTGTTGGAAAGGAGATTTCCTGCCTGCATCATGGTGCTCCGAGAGCAGTGTGGAAATAAGCGTAGGGGGGTTTTATGAATGAAGAGGGCTGCTTGTAATTTGGGTCGTGGGTTGGGTTTATCACCTGCAACAGGGGAGGAGTGATAAGAGGAGGAGGTGCAGGGGAGGGGGATGCAGGAGGGAGGGGGATGCAGGAGGGAGGCAGGCAGAGGCTTTTATTCGGTGTGTGTGTGTGCGTGCGCGCGCGCACTTGCAGGGGGAAGGAGAGAGGAGAGCGGGTATCCACACGTGCACCAAAAAACTTTTGATGTAATTTGTTACTCTTTTTTTTTTCTTCCACTCTGCACCTTATACTTCAAACTGCAGAATATGTGCCTGCACGCGCGCACTCGTACACAAACACACATGCGCGCGCGCGGTGCATACACACACACACACCACACTCTCTTTCTCTTTCTCTCTCTCTCTCTCCTCTCTCTCTCTCTCTTTCTCTGTGTCTCCCCCCTCCCAACACACACACACACACACACACACACACACACACCGGAATAAAAGCAGTGTCTAGTGTGTTCACAATTTTCATGAAGAAAATTTTTCCCACCCTCCACTTCTTGTATGAGAGATGCAGTATCAAAAAGTACACTTGAACACAAGAAAAGCATGGGGGAGGAACTCAAACCTCTGCCAACGTTGAGCGGATCTGGATCCCACTTTGGATCTGCGCAAGATGAAAGAAAAGGAAAGACAGTCATTTGGATAACTCGGCAGAACACAAATAGGGCCCGTAGGTATTTTTTTTTTTTTTTTGT
>CM031601.1:28857568-28860068 GCA_018398815.1 Conus ventricosus
GTGAGAGAGAGGGAGGAGAGAGAGGAGGGGAGAGAGAGAGAGAGAGAGAGAGACAGACAGAACAGAGAGGAAGGGACAGAGAGAGGAGACAGGGACAGAGAGAGAGAGACAGAGAAAGAGAGAGGACGACAGAGAAAGAGAAGAGAGAGACGGAGAAAAAGAGAGAGAGGAAAAAGAGAGAGAGAGAAGAGAGAGAGAGAGAGAGAGAGGGTGAGAGAATCAGAGGTACGTGGAAGGGGCAAGCATCATCCCCTCACAAACAAAACCCAGAACAAGATGGGGGGGGGGGGGGGGGGGGGGGGTGTTGTGTGAGTGGCGCCATGAGAAAAATCCATGACAACTCCTACACATTGTTTCAAGGTGGTAAAGAGAAAGAGATGGGTTCTGGAGGGGGGGGAGGTAGGCATGGATGGGGGGGGTAATATATAAAAAAGAATATAAACACCTCCAGTAACAAGATTGTATAGTAAACAAAATCCAACCCACACACACATACACACACACAAACAAATACATTCAAATATGCATGCACATAAAACACACAAGCAGGCAATGCATATATCTAGACAATTAAATGATGGATGGATACTGTTCCTGAATAGATTAACTTTTATACTGAATGATGAAAACAAGACAAAGTCACGAAAACAAGTATCAGCTGAACATAAAATATCTGGGGTGTTTCAGACAGATGTGTTCAGATTTTTGGCATCTGCTTTATTCATCTGGACCTTAATGCCCCTTGAAGGAGCATGCATAAAGGTGTATGTGTATATATGAGAGAGAGAGAGAGAGAGAGAGAGAGAGAGAGAGAGAGAGAATGAGTGTGTGTGTATGCATGTGCATGCACATGTATATATATATATATTATGCACATGTGAGTGACTGTGTAAGCACATGTGTATGTTTTACTCATGATGAGAGAGAGAGAGAGAGAGAGGAGAGAGAGAGGAGAGAGAGAGAGAGAGAGTGAGTGGTGTGTGTGTGTGTGTGTGTGTGTGTGTGTGTGTGTGTGTGTGTGTGTGTGTGTGTGTGTGTGTGTGTGCGTGTGTGTGTGTGCATGTGTGTGTGTGTGGATATCATGATAGAGAGAGAGAGAGAGAGAGAGAGAGAAGATGAGAGAGGGGAGGAGAGAGGAGAGGAGAGAGAGAGAGTGTGCGTGTGTGTGTGTGTGTGTGTGTGTGTGTGGTGTGTGTGTGTGTGTGTGTGTGTGTGTGTGTTAGCAATGTGTGTGTGTGTGAGCATGTGTGTGTGCATGTGTGAACATGTGAGCAAGGGATAGGGCGGGCAGTCATGGTATGGAGGGGAAAACAGGGGGAAGGGTTGTGAGGGTGGGAGGGGGAGAGCACAGGTTTTGGAGGGAATGAGGGTGGGCACGTGACATCCGCATGTGTGTGAGTGTTTGACCTGCCTTTTCGTCAGATGCTGCTGCATCTGTGCTGCGTGTTTTCCTGTTATTAGTTCAACCTTCACTTTCATGATTTGTCCCTACATTTCGTTCATGTATGTTTGGGGTGTATTTGTCTCATCATCCCTCTCCCTCCCCTCCTTCTGTGAATTTGTAAGTAATTTATAATTCATACAGACTAAGTGCAAATAAAGTACATACTGACAATGACAATGAAATATTTTTGCAAACAAAATTTACAAAAAAAACCAGACAGAATAATGAAGCACAGCGTGTGTATTTCAAAATGAGGCGACTGCAGGCAGCAATTGAAACAAATTTTGAAAGGAAATTACAGAAAATCCGCCAAATAACAGAGACAAACAAATTACAAGACAAAACACAATGTGTCTCAACCTCATAAGTCTTCTCAGGCAAGATAAAAAAAAAACAACAACCAATGGGCAATGAAAATGAAGAATGAGCAGTCAGTTATCTTCTCGAATTCGGCGCAAAATTTGGCGTAAGATGAACACCCATCTTGTGCCAAATTCAGAAGACAAAGCGGACTGCTTGTTCTTCGTTTTCATTGTCCTGAATGGAGCTTATCTTGACTGAAGAAGGCCTAAGAGGTCGAAACGCATCGTGTTCTGTCTAATAATTTCTTCCCCCCCCGTTACTTGGCGGATTTACTGTAATTTCGTTTCAAAACTCAGCATGTATGCATATGCAGTTTGTGATTTTTCCAATCCATATGAACACATAAATATGAACATGGGCTGTGGGCAGGGGGCGGGGTGTGGGGGTGGGGGTGGGGGGGCTCAGAATGAGCGGCATGGGTGCAACGCCACTGAGTGGCACAGAAGATGAGACAGCAAAAAAAAAAAAAAAAAAAAAAAAAAAGAAGAAAAAAACGGATAAGAACGTGACAACATGAGGATGTCGCTGAAAGGCAGGAAAAAGCACATCCACAGAGCCAGACAGCATCCCACTTAACACTCTGTATGGGGGTGGGAGTGGGGGAGGGGGGGGGGGGGGGCACATCTCAATGAACACTGTCAAAAGGGCGAAAGATGGGCTTGTGGCTCTGAAGACAATGCAGTGTTACATGGG
>CM031601.1:28865577-28895577 GCA_018398815.1 Conus ventricosus
ATGGCGATGAGTGGGAAGCTAGGCAGGAAGTAGGCGCTGTGCGGACATTCTGTGCGGCTGCCTCAGGGCTTTTCTCTTAGTGAGCTCTGTGGGGGGGGGGGGGGGGGGGGGCTGGCTAAAAATACCCTCCTCCTCCCCACTCTTTCTCCACTTGTACAACAAGTTTTGTTCCTGGAGGTTGCACAATTTGTGGTTCCATGGTGGGAAGGGGGGTGGGGGGGGGGGGGGGGGGGTGGTGGGAGGGGGGGGGGGAGGGTCAGCTTGGCTGGTACTGGTTAAGGGGGCACTATGATGTCATGAAAATCTGGTTGGTTACCCTCAGCAAGAGCCTGGGATTGGATAACCCCTGATGAGTTGGGGGGGGGGGGGGGGGGGGGGGGGATTGTAAGGGGGGTTTGGGTGATGTTTATGAGGGAAAGGAATGCATGTTAAGTGGTTCTGGGGCATGCCAGGTGTTGAATAATTGGGTGAAAGTTTGTGATGTTGTCTTTCTGGTGGAGGTCTTGAACTGAAAGAGAAGTGCATTGTGATTGCTGGGTGTTTTTGCTTGTTGATGTAATGGGGACAGATGTGCAGCGTTTCATGCTTATTGTGCAATGTGTTTGTATTGTGTTTCATGGTCTTGGTTTTGAAGGTTGTGAGTTTTGTGTTTTGTTGTGCTTGTGTGTGTGTGTGTGTGGTGTGTGTGTGTGTGTGTGTGTGTGTGTGTGTGTTGTGTGTGTGTGCAATGTATAATACTCTTGTTGGTTTATCCATGCCGTCCCCTTGTATCCCTACATACGTAATAATTGTTACCAGTGTAATTTTTTAAGGCGACTGAGTGCTTTTTTGGCTAGGGTTTTTTTTTTCTCCTATTTTTCTTTTCCTTTTTGTCATACTGTCCTGTACATGGAAATGCATGAACACTCACATGCATGCACAGGCACATGCGCGCACACAGCCCTGATGTGGCCCTTTGCGGTCGGCTGGGCTATAAGCAACATTATCTTATCTTACGCGCGCACACAAACACAGAGACATACATACACACAGGTGCACGCACACACACACACACTGAACTGAAACCAATTTATTGTCAGATTAACTCACGGTTGTACTGACAAACACACACACACACACACACACACACACACACACACACACACCACACACACACACACATACACACACACACACACACACACACACATGTGCATGCACACGTGTACATGCACACACTCTCATTAGTACTCAAACCTGTCTCTGCCCCCCCCCCCCCTCTCTCTCTCTCTCTCTCTCTTTCTCCAGGGTTCATACAGGTCTTTAAAAGTCTGGAAAAGTCTGGAAATTTGAAGTCCTTTTCCAGGCCCGGAAAAGTCTGGAAAATCGCACTATGGCCTGGAATAGCCTGGAAATTGAAGAATCAAGCACGCTTGCATGATAATATGCATGGCTGCTTTAATTTTCAGCATTGTTTAGCGTTTATGATGCAAAAAAAAAAAATTATTCCATGCCTTCAGACTTGATATTTTGTCTCTTGTGGTTTGTGTTTATAACGTCACTTTAAGACATTGCATTATTATGAACAGAGTCTTGAAAGTGGTATTGAAAATGCAGATCTTGGCCTGGAAAAGTCTGGAAAAGTCTGGAATTTTGAGTTGCATTTCTTGTTTGACCCCCCCCCCTCTCTCTCTCTCTCTCTTCTCTCTCTCTCTCTCTCTCTCTCTCTCTCTTATATATATCGTTCTGTGAGTACATGTTGCAGTGTTCTTTAAAAAAAAAAAACTAATCCTTTCTCTGTGCAAAAACTGTGCATGCGTATGCGCGCACGTGTATGTGTGTGTGTGTGTTGCAAGAGAAAGTGGTGACATCTTATGAAATGTCAGGATGTATGTGAATTCCATTTGTAGGGGCATATAGCTTGACAAATAAATCATATGTCTCTCTCTCTCTTTCCCTCTGTCCGTCTTCTGTCTATCTGTCTGTCTCTCTGTTCTCTCTCTCTCTCTTCTCTCTCTCTCTCTCTCTCTCTCTCTCTCTCTGCCCCCTCCCTCCCTCCCTGTCTCCCCCCCCTCTCTCTCAGCTTCCTCTCCCCAGCTTCCTCTCCCCCACTCCCTCGTTTTTTTTTTATATGGTCTCATCACATAATATAGCTTAGCAAGGACAGATTGGAAGACTGGGCTCTGCCTAAAATCTGAATCCTTGATCGAATAAAGGTTTTCTGAGTTCTGAGTTCTCCTCTCACATACACACGCAGACATAGACACACACACACGCACACACACACACACAAACACAAACAAACATGCACGCACGCACGCATGCACGCACACTCACATACACACAACACACACACACACACACACACACACACACACACCACACACACACCACACACTTACAGCCCTGATGTGGCCCTTTGCGGTCAGCTGGGCTATAAGCAACATTATCTTGTCTTACACACACACTTACGTTCATGAAATATATAGAAAAAGTTTTTTTAACTGGCAATGTGTTGCGCTTTTGTTCCAGTCTCTTGCGCGGTTAAAAGAGGACTTTCTGCTGTCCAAGACGGGCGGTTCCTCTCCTGACGTGTCCACCTTGTCTCTGGTGCATGACCGGCATGAAACCGCTTCACAGACCGACCTCCGTGGTGACGTAAGTCAGAAGGGAAAGTAGAGTCGCCTGTGGTGTGTGTGTGTGTGTGTGTGTGTGTGTGTGTGTGTGTGTGTGTGTGTGTCACTGTATGTGTGTGTGTGTCACTCTGTTGTGTGTGTGTGTGTGTCACTGTATGTGTGTGTGTGTGTGTCACTCTGTGTGTGTGTGGTGTGTGTGTGTGTGTGTGTGTGTGTGTGTGTGTGTGTGTTGTGTGTGTGTGTGTTTGTGTGTGTGTGTGTCACTGTATGTGTGTGTGTGTGTGTTGGGAGGGGGGAGTCCAGTTTCTTCTTGTTTTTGTCTCGTTTGATGTGTGTGTGTGTGTGTGTGTGTGTGTGTGTGTGTGTGTGTGTATATATGTGTGTGTGTGTGTGTATGTGTGAGAATGTGCGTTAATGGGTTTGTGTGTGTGTGTGTTATATATATGAGGGGGGGGGGGGGGGTCCAGTTTGTTGTTTTTGTCTTGTTTAATATATTTGTGTGCATATATATATGTTTGTGTATGTGTGAGAGTGTGTATTAATGGGTTTGTGTGTGTGTGAACAGCTTTGTAAGGAATTTTGATGAACACACAGCCCTCATAGTTATGGCCCTTCTGGTGAAATCAGTAGAGGAGTGACAAATCGTATTATGCGCATTAAAGTTCTAGGAATAGTACCTTTCCTATGTAAGAATGACCAAACCATCTCTTAGTTTACTGACAGCTTAGTTTTAAACACTTTAAGGCATACCACTGGGGGTTGGCTCAGGTCAGGTTTTCTTCTCTGTTCAGTTAGTGTGGGTTTTTTTTTTCTTGTTTTTTTTTTTTCTTTTGGGGTGAGTCTGTGTCTGTGTGTGTGAGTGTGTGTGCGCGCGCACCCACATGCGCGTGCATGTGTGCGTGTACTTGCCTGTGTCTTCATTCAGATTTCTGTCTGTTCAGTTTGGTTTCAACCACAGCCGGTTGTTTGCGGAGAAGACGGGGTCATGCTGCAGTACGACGACGCACGGAAGAAACTGGACAACCTCAAGGTGCGCCTGGCCAACATCGAGGACCAGATGATGCCTGGCCAGTCACAGAGCGACAAAGACAGGTGAGGACGACAGTGACGCCTGCTATCCCATACTTGTGACAGGTGAGGACGACGACAGTGACGCCTGCTATCCTATACTTGTGACAGGTGAGGACGACGACAGTGACGCCTGCTATCCCTTACTTGTGACAGGTGAGGACGACGACAGTGACGCCTGCTATCCCATACTTGTGACAGGTGAGGACGACGACAGTGACACCTGCTATCCCATACTTGTGACAGGTGAGGACGACGACAGTGACGCCTGCTATCCCTTACTTGTGACAGGTGAGGACGACAGTGACGCCTGCTATCCCATACTTGTGACAGGTGAGGACGAGGACAGTCACACCTGCTATCCCATACTTGTGACAGATGAGGACGACAGTCACACCCGCTATCCCATACTTCTGACAGATGAGGACGACAGTCACACCTGCTATCCCACACTTGTGACAGGTGAGGACGACAGTCACACCTGCTATCCCATACTTGTGACAAGTGAGGACGACGATAGTCACACCTGCTATCCCATACTTGTGACAAGTGAGGATGACGACAGTCACACCTGCTATCCCATACTTGTGACAGGTGAGGACGACAGTCACACCTGCTATCCCATACTTGTGACAGGTGAGGACGACAGTGACACCTGCTATCCCATACTTGTGACAGGTGAGGACGACAGTGACACCTGCTATCCCATACTTGTGACAGGTGAGGACACCAGTGACGCCTGCTATCCCATACTTGTGACAGGTGAGGACGACAGTCACACCTGCTATCCCATACTTGTGACAGGTGAGGATGACAGTGACGCCTGCTATCCCCTACTTGTGACAGATGAGGACGACAGTCACACCTGCTATCCCATACTTGTGACAGGTGAGGACGACAGTCACACCTGCTATCCCGTACTTGTGACAGGTGAGGACGGCAGTGACACCTGCTATCCCCTACTTGTGACAGGTGAGGATGACAGTGACGCCTGCTATCCCATACTTGTGACAGGTGAGGACGACAGTGACGCCTGCTATCCCATTTTTGTGACAGATGAGGACGACAGTCACACCTGCTATCCCGTACTTGTGAAGCGAGGGTCCTTAGCGACTCATTGTGGACAAATTACATGATATGTGAAAAAAAAAGAAGAAAATAACAAAACACACAAAAAGAAAAAGAAATCCTAACCCCCCCAAAACAAATGGGAGCACCTTTTTTTGCTGGCAGACGCACCTGATGGCAGACAGGACATTGTCAGTCAAACACTGTGCACATGCACTTTAATCCATGATCAGTGCTGGAGACCAAATTGAGCAAAAAGCACTGAACCCGTAGCTGACTGTGGTAAGCGGATGTTAATGTTTACGACGGGTGAAGAAGTTGGATGGTGTGTTGTGTCTCAAAAAAAAAAAAAAAAAAAAAAGAAGAGAAGAAATCAGCGTCACCAGGTCTTCAGGTAATAAGAGGATCAACGGTAGCCATTTTACAACAAGGAGGAAAAGGGGGGAAACTTTCATTCGTGCACAATCTGCATGCGCAAAATCGGTGATACTCCATCTAGTCATTGTGACCGTGGTCATGTGAATGTGCGAAAATGTGTCCATGTACGTCTGTACATTATCAAGTAAGGAAGAATGTAGTGTTTTTCCCTCAAAATTTAGCCAAGTCATTAATGCAGTGAAAGTATTAATACTGTAGTTATTATTGACAACAGCACAGTAAAGGTAACCATTTTTTCAACAACTGTTACCAGTGAATATTGAGATGAACAGCATTATCCCTAGCAGGACTTGGTTACTCCTTCAACTGGCTCACGTGTTTTCTCCATTTTCCAAAGATCAGATGTTAGGAAGGATCAAAACAAAAATCTGTGTTAAGATGTTTTTGTTTGTGTATACTAGTAAATGGTTGCTTTTTATGCACGTCTGTGGTTTTGTTTTTGTTCTGTTGTATTTCCGTTTTCCCTTTTTTTTTCTTCTTCTTCTTCATTCTGGTCTGGTCTCTTGAGTTTGAAGACACGCCACACTGTGCAAAAACAGTGTTCTTGTCTTTATATTTTCATTGGTAAACCATATACTGTCGGTGACTGATTCTGATACCATGCAACAAACATATCTTTGAATGAACAGAATCTTGTGTTTAATGAATAGAATCTTGTGTTTACAAGGGTAGAGAGAAAAAAGGTTAAAAAAAAAAAAGACTTTTAGTCATACTGTGCACTGTGCTACAGTGTGTACTGACGGTGGTTGTTTTGTCAGATTGCTCCTTCTCCAAGAGAAGGAACAGCTGCTTCGAGAACTGCGCAGCATTGATCCGAAGGGTCGCAGCGGGGAAGAAATGACATCCATCCGTCAGCGCATCGCTCAGCTGGAGTACGACTTGAAACACGCACTTCAGATTTCTAACAAGCAGATTCAGGAAAGGTGAGCGACTTGAGCAGTACCTGTCAGACTGGTGCCTTGTTGATTTGTTGTGCGGAGGTGCTTGGTCTCGGGGGAAGAGGAGTCCTCTTTTTACTAATTTATTATGCAGAAGTGCTTAGCTAGTGAGGAAGAGGAGTCCTCTTTTTACTAGTTTATTGTGCAGAAGTGCTTAGCTAGTGAGGAAGAGGAGTCCTCTTTTTACTAATTTATTGTGCAGAAGTGCTTAGCTAGTGATGAAGAGGAGTCCTCTTTTTACTAGTTTATTGAGAGGAAGAGGAGTCCTCTTTTTACTAATTTATTGTGCAGAAGTGCTTAGCTAGTGAGGAAGAGGAGTCCTCTTTTTACTAGTTTATTGTGCAGAAGTGCTTAGCTAGTGAGGAAGAGGAGTCCTCTTTTTACTAGTTTATTGTGCAGAAGTGCTTAGCTAGTGAGGAAGAGGAGTCCTCTTTTTACTAGTTTATTGAGAGGAGAGGAGTCCTCTTTTTACTAATTTATTGTGCAGAAGTGCTTAGCTAGTGAGGAAGAGGAGTCCTCTTTTTACTAGTTTATTGTGCAGAAGTGTTTAGTCAAGTGAGGAAGAGGAGTCTTCTTTTTACTAATTCATTGTGCAGAAGTGCTTAGCTAGTGAGGAAGAGGAGTCTTCTTTTTACTAATTTATGGTGCAGAAGTGCTTAGCTAGTGAGGAAGAGGCATCCTCTTTTTACTGATTTATTGTGTAGAAGTGCTTAGCTAGTGAGAAAGAGGAGTCCTCTTTTTACTAATTTATTGTGCAGAAGTGCTTCTAGTGAGGAAGAGGCGTCCTCTTTTTACTGATTTATTGTGTAGAAGTGCTTCTAGTGAGGAACAGGCGTCCTCTTTTTACTGATTTATTGTGTAGAAGTGCTAGTGAGGAAGAGGCGTCCTCTTTTTTGCTAATTTATTGTGCAGAAGTGCTTAGCTAGTGAGGAAGAGGCGTCCTCTTTTTTGCTAATTTATTGTGCAGAAGTGCTTAGCTAGTGAGGAAGAGGAGTCCTCTTTTTTGCTAATTTATTGTGCAGAAGTGCTTAGCTAGTGAGGAAGAGGAGTCCTCTTTTTTGCTAATTTATTGTGCAGAAGTGCTTAGCTAGTGAGGAAGAGGAGTCTTTGTTAACAAATTATTTTTCGACACTTAACCAGCTGATTTAGAATGTGGTCATGTGGAGGTTTTTTTTGTCAGTTACGGTGTAGTGTGTTTATGATTTCATGAGGGCCAATCCTTCAGTCAGGGTGGTTGCTAACATTGACTGCTTTATTAACCCCTTCGCTGCTAACATTGACTGCTTTATTAACCCCTTCGCTGCTATCATATTTTTACTAAGTCCCATGCTGGACGAAACAGAAAGAGTGTTGAATCATGACGAACAGCGTTCGTCAACTGAGCGTTGCAGACGGCACTTTTTTATGACCAACGCCATTGTCAACAGCGCAGTGAAGAGGCTAAGTTTGACTGATGAATTGTCTTCCTGTGTTTCATATCCGTCATTGCTAGGGAGCACCGACAGCCAGATGACTCCTGACTGTGTCTTACAGGTTGAGTCTGCACAACGAGAAGAACAACATCATGGAGGAGCTCAACGAGACGGCCAAGCTTACGTCCTACTTGGAAACACAGCTAAGAAGGTTGGCGTTTTCGGACACCTCCGCACTTGACTTTTCAACTGTCTTTTCTGATTCTTTTAACTGTCTTTCTGTCCGTCTGCTGGGGTCTGTTAACTACCTGTCCGCTCATCGAGGATCAGTTTTACTGTGTCTATCATGAACAGGTCCTTTGAGCTGAGTTGACCTTTAAGGTGAAACGTTTTGACTTGGTAACGTGAATTAGTAGTGACCACCATTTGCATTTAGAATGAAACATTTTGAGTAGGTAACATGAATTAGTAGTGACCACCATTTGCATTTCTTCCTGAACAAGTGAAAAAAAAGGTTTGTTCACCTTGTATCGGATGTGACTGACTACAGCAACAAGTGAGAGTGATATAGACAGTGAATTTGGCTTGACTGTACAGTTAACCACCCAGGTACCACTAAATCAGCAACGTCTCAGACTGTAGTGCAGACTGAAGTCAGGTTAAACTCTAGTGGTAATGATTTAAGTGTCTCAGGTGTGGTGTGTCAGTGTACATACATGTCCTGAGTCATGGTAGTGCAGGTGAGTGACCACATGGTGAATCGGCCACACACATCAGCAACACGCAAGCAGACGCATATGTATCACACCACTTCCACCACCTGATTTTTTTTTTTTTTTTTTTTTTTTTTTTTAAACAATATTTGGTGTGATTTGGACTTGCAGAGTTTTGGAGAGCTTTTTAAAAAATTTTTTAAATAAGCAATAGTCCAGCTTGTCGTAGAAAAATAATCTGGTGATTAGGAATAAGAAACATTGCTAATCACCAGATTATTGACCAGAACAGCAGGATTGGTTAAGCGGAAGAGGGTCTGTTAAGTAAAGGATTGGTGGATGGATTCAACCTAAATATGAGGACATTCGGAGGTCATGTTTCTAGTCTCATTCAGAATTTTTTTGGTCAAGTCTTAGAGATGGACAACTAGGGCCTCTTGGGCAGCATGCTCCTTATGCAGACAGAAGGCCCTGCAGCAGCAAGTCGGTTGTGCCTAGCAAAATTTTGAAGGCAAATCCATTTTTATTTGTTCGTAGGTAAACAAAATACAATCACCAGCCGCCGTGGCGAAGTGGTTAGCGTCGCGGACTCCCGGCTGGGAGGTCGTGGGTTCGAATCCCATCAGAAGTCATGTGGGTTTTTCTGCCCCGACGGCTCCTACCCAGAGTTGAGTTTGCTGCGGACTCAGTTGGGAAGACTGGGACCACACAGTCGAGTTTCATCCACTTAATGGATGCGTTTCTGAGAGTGTTGCTCAAATTTCCTGACCAACACTGCAGGTGCCTGTATCTCTCGGGCCTGGTTGACGCCGGGGATATAGTATGAAAGGAAGCGTAGAGTACAGCCCTGTCATGTAGTCTCAGACCGAAATGGAAATCCATAGCATCATCTTAATCATCCTCATTCTCATTGATCAGCATTAAAAAAAAATGTCTCAAATTCTGTGGCCCTTCATGCCCTGCTCTCATGGTGACCTCAATTTCGATGTCCTCTCCACGTCTGTGGCTTTGGTTTGGTTCCGTCGGGGTCACCGGTATCGACGAGTCCATGGGGTCTGTCGGTGGACGGACGTGGTGGCGCCCTCCGGAGGGAGAGCTCACTCACGCCGGCTCCGCGACTAAGCAATTATTGTCGTCAGTAGGGGGCTTAGTAGGTGGCGTTCTGCGTATGTTAGATCAGAACAGGCGCCACTGAACACCACCGAAGTGACTCGGCAGCAGTGCAGTGTCCTCCGGTGGGTTGCCTCTTGACGACTTGACATTGACTGCTCCCTGTGGATTGCCGGTGCCGGGGCTGCAGCGGGGCCGACCGGGCTGTGGCTGTGGACGTGTTGTCGGAATGAGCGGCGTGGGTGCACTGCCTCTGAGGTGGCGCAAAGGTTGGGACAGCAAAAAAAAAAAAAAAACAAAAAAAAAAAAAAAAACAAACATACAATCAGACAGACTTGTTTTTTTTTTTATTGAGTAATGCTTTACTGTTTCAACATTGTGTCTCGGAGGACAGCAACCCAGATTTTTTTATTTTTTTTATTGAGTAATGCTTTACTGTTTCAACATTGTGTCTCGGAGGACAGCAACCCAGATTTTTTTTTTATTGAGTAATGCTGTACTGATTCAACATTGTGTCTCAGAGGACAGCAACCAGATTTTTTTATTGAGTAATGCTGTACTGTTTCAACATTGTGTCTTGGAGGACAGCAACCCAGATTTCATATTGAAACTGGTTGTGGCGGAAAGGTCATCGAATGGAAGACAGACCAATGCAGTATGATGTTAAACTATATACAGAGCGCAATGGAGTGAAAAAGCTTGTGTGGTGCAAAATAATAATCAGAGACGTTGGTGAAAAACGAGGGAAGACACGGATGTGAGAGTGACACACTGACATGACAGCTTGTGGTGACAAGGAGTCACTGGTTCGTGTTTTATTCTGTCGTTGTAGTCGGTTATAACCGTCAGCAGCAAGGAGTACTTGGTGACTCTGAATAAGTGAGAAAGGGAAAACACAACACAGCATGTGTGGTACCATGTAATCACTGAAGACAAACCTGCTTTCACATCTCTGACTGATTGCGAGGAATCCAAAAGCTTAAAAGGCATTATCTAGCGTGTTTTGATTTCACATTATTTTTATTTACATCGTCACCAAACAAGTAAGTAAGTAATGTGGCTTATAGGGCCTATCAGTTGCCAAATAAGATACTGTTGCATTAAGACAAAATTTATGAATAACAGTAAACAAGTGGGGTATGTTTTGCTCCCCCCTTAAGGAAACCTAACACAGAGTAACTTTTATTCAAGACTGGCACAGCCTTTTAAACTTGAATAAAGTCAGACAAATACATAGACGAACAATCTAATAGTGGGGGGAAAACAAGCGCAGGCCAACAACTGAACTGTCTGGCAAAGATTTGGACTTGAGGGGAGGGGAGGGGAGTTTGAAGATGGAGAAACTGGGAAAAATAAAAAAATAAAAAATAAAGTTACAGATATGAAAACTCTTCACTAGCTGCATAAGGGAACCATCGCAATCCCTTTTGAAGGCAGATATATTTGTATTGCCTGCTCCGAGGCCTTTCGCCCGCTGGATCGGGACTCATCAGGGAGACACGGCTGGTTGTGTCTGCGCTCTGGGGGTGCTATTGGATTCTTTTTTGCACCCATGGTGGTGAGAACACCACAGTATTATGGACTGTGGTGTGTCTCTATTTGACGCCGGGAGCGCAGACACAACCAGCCGTGTCTCCCTGATGAGTCCCGATCCAGCGGGCAAAAGGCCTCGGAGCAGGCAATACAAATATATCTGCCTTCAAAAGGGATTGCGATGGTTCCCTTATGCAGCTAGTGAAGAGTTTTCATATCTGTAACATTTTTTTTTTTTTTTTTAATTTCATTTTCCCAGTTTCTCCATCTTCAAACTCCCCTCTCCCCTCCCCTCAAGTCCAAATCTTTGCCAGACAGTTCAGTTGTTGGCCTGCGCTTGTTTTCCCCCCACTATTAGATTGTTCGTCTATGTATTTGTCTGACTTTATTCAAGTTTAAAAGGCTGTGCCAGTCTTGAATAAAAGTTACTCGGTGTTAGGTTTCCTTATTGGAGCAAAACATACCCCACTTGTTTACTGTTTATCGTTTACTGTTCCCTACCTCATTTCGTTTCCGATTTTGCTTTGATTAAATTGAGGTTATTTGTCTTTGTTTCTGTCCGTCTGTGTGTTTGTCTTTTGATCTCCCTTGCATCTTTGGGTGGATCCTCAGGCGTAGGCTCAAAGACTGTCCCCTACATTTTATATTATTTGCATAATGTCTTTAGTTTTACAGCAACTTTTTTTCCTCCCCACACTTTCGTTTGGTTGCATTTACTACTCTTCGCTGGCTGCTCTGGGGGTGCTATTGGATTCTTTTTTGCACCCATGGTGGTGAGAACACCACAGTATTATGGACTGTGGTGTGTCTCTATTTGACGCCGGGAGGCGCAGACACAACCAGCCGTGTCTCCCTGATGAGTCCCGATCCAGCGGGCAAAAGGCCTCGGAGCAGGCAATACAAATATATCTGCCTTCAAAAGGGATTGCGATGGTTCCCTTATGCAGCTAGTGAAGAGTTTTCATATCTGTAACATTTTTTTTTTTTTTTTTTCATTTTCCCAGTTTCTCCATCTTCAAACTCCCCTCTCCCCTCCCCTCAAGTCCAAATCTTTGCCAGACAGTTCAGTTGTTGGCCTGCGCTTGTTTTCCCCCCACTATTAGATTGTTCGTCTATGTATTTGTCTGACTTTATTCAAGTTTAAAAGGCTGTGCCAGTCTTGAATAAAAGTTACTCTGTGTTAGGTTTCCTTATGGGAGCAAAACATACCCCACTTGTTTACTGTTTATCGTTTACTGTTCCATATCTCATTTCATTTCCGATTTATGAATAACAGTTGTAAAAGAAACAAAGGAGTCAGTAAGAGATGTTTCTTATTCTTTTTCCTTTTGCTTGTATGAGTGATTTCCACACAGTAGAAAAATTGGAGTCGTCTACTGAGAAGAGATATTAGGTCCAATCTGAAATGGTGATGATAGTTTGCCTTTATGAAAGCTGAATCAGATTTCTTGTTATAGATTGCAGGTTAAGACAAGTTTGTCTGTGAACTTAATGCATCTCTTTTTTTTTTTTTTCCTGCAGATTCAGTTTCCTTGTGCTGATTTGTACATGGCCCATGGCTCTGTTGCAGCTTGTCTCTGAGCACGCTTTCGATGTCATCGGGGTCATCACTGGGTTCTTTGGGGTCTCTCTCAGCCAGTAGTCGTGGATCGCTCAACTCCCTCAGCACGCTGGACGTGTACGGGCAAGCTACCGGGGTCACAGGGTCAGGGTTAGGGGTCATGGGGACCGAGGTCAACTTGCAGGAGCTGCATCAGCGCGTGGAGAAGCTTTTCAAGGTCACAGCATGTCGCCCATCAGCGAAGCTGTTTCACCCCACCACCACCCCCATCCCCCACGCAGACATCACCGCCGCCGCCACCAACAACTATCTCCAGAGCGTGATGGGTGGAGGTGGGGGAGGGATCGCAGCAACAGGGTCGTCCAGCTCAGAGGGCGCTACCGCCAAGTCATCCCCCTACTCATCAACTCTGCCCTCCCCACCAGTTTCGCCGTACGGTTTGGGTGCCCCGCCCAGCTACGAGCAACACATGAGCTGTATGCAGAGAGTGGGGGCTTGTTACCAGGGAGCACCAGTGCAGGCAAGTGGGGGCGGCCCCCCAACACGGACCTGACCCCCCAGACGATTCTAGAGGCTGAGGAGTCTAGCATTTCTTCTTCCACCTTACACCCCGCTGTAGACAATGGGCAGGCAGCCATTCCTGGCTCCTCTGCCTTACCTCCCCTCCCTGCCACTGCTGTGCCCCCGTCCTCCCTCCCCTCCGTCCCCCCACCCTACCCGCAACAGCTGCCTCTCTCCTCGTCCTTATCCACCCACCAAGAACTGTGTCGGGGCGCTGGTGCCTTGTCGTCGTCGTCGTCGTCCACAAACTGTGTAGACTCAGTGACGGGTTCCGGTCAGGCACGAACAGACCGAGACGCTGTGGCAGTGTTGGCCTCGGCCGCGGTGTCCGTCAGTCCGCGGCGGTCGGTGATGGCGGGATTTGACAATGTGGAGGTGGTGTCCAACCCCCCTCTGAGCCCCATCAGTGAGAGTAGCTCAGGGGTGGGCAACAACTTGTCAGGGGGCAACACCCGCAGCGTGTCGGCGGCCGTCAGTGACGAGTCGGTGGCAGGGGACTCGGGGGTCTTTGAAGCGTCCATCAAAAGGTGGGTCGGTTGCTTCTTGGGATGTGTTGCTCAGGCACAGCTTTATTTTTATGTCCCATTCAAGACACTTAGTTATAGGGCCGAACAAACAAGCCTTACACATTTCTGACCCAACATTTTTGTTGTTGTAGTCCAAGCAGAGGCATGTATCAAACTTGTGTACTAGTTAACTAGGGAAAATTAAGTTCCCAGAAAGTGATGACGTCATTCTTGCACAATTGTGTGTGTGTGTTGTCATTGTTTGAATATCGCCTGACCTCTTGTGTACAAGATTTCATGCCGTATCTACATTATCTACAGGAAAATAAACCTAGTCAAGTTTGGTATTAAAAGAATTGTCGGGAATTCGCCTATTCAGTCATCTCAAGAGCACAGATATATTACATTTTTCATGACAACCACTGATTATCAAACTAAGAGCCCCATTTGTAATGGCTGCTCATCAATGCCGAACACATTGCTGCCAGACCGGCTGTACACAGATGACATTCAGTTGGTCGAGTACAGCACGGTTAGCTGGCTGGTGGGGAGCAGCCTGCAGAAAACACCCCTTTCCTTGACCTGCATTCACGGCTTGGCCTCTGCAGCTGTGGAAGAGCTGTAAACTCCCCTGCCTCTCAGAACTAAGTGGCTTGCTCTGAACAGCCGTGCAGGTATCAGAGTTGGAATGTCATCGGTAAGGATCTGTACAGATGGGGAAAATATTTGAATATCATCAGTAATGATGTATACAGATCCGATGCATGATTAAACATCGTTAGTAATGATGTGCATACAGATGGGGGAACATGTTTGAACATCATCAGTAATGATGTCTGCAGATGGGGAAAATGTTTGAGCATCATCAGTAATGATGTCTACAGATGGGGAACATGTTTAAACATCATCAGTAATGGTGTCTACAGATGGGGAACATGTTTAAACATCATCAGTAATGATGTCTACAGATGCATGTTTAAACATCATCAATAATGATGTATACAGATGGGGAACATGTTTGAACATCATCAGTAATGGTGTCTACAGATGGGGAACATGTTTGAACATCATCAGTAATGATGTCTACAGATGGGGAACATGTTTGAACATCATCAGTAATGATGTCTGCAGATGGGGAACATGTTTGAACATCATCAGTAATGATGTCTACAGATGGGGAACATGTTTGAACATCATCAGTAATGATGTCTACAGATGGGGAACATGTTTGAACATCATCAGTAATGATGTCTGCAGATGGGGAAAATGTTTGAACATCATCAGTAATGATGTGTACAGATGGGGAACATGTTTAAACATCATCAGTAATGATGTCTACAGATGGGGAACATGTTTAAACATCAGTAATGGTGTCTACAGATGGGGAACATGTTTAAACATCATCAGTAATTATGTGTACAGATGCATGTTTAAACATCAATAATGATGTATACAGATGGGGAACATGTTTGAACATCATCAGTAATGATGTCTACAGATGGGGAACATGTTTGAACATCATCAGTAATGATGTCTACAGATGGGGAACATGTTTGAACATCATCAGTAATGATGTCTGCAGATGGGGAAAATGTTTGAACATCATCAGTAATGATGTGTACAGATGGGGAACATGTTTGAACATCATCAGTAATGTCTACAGATGGGGAACATGTTTGAACATCATCAGTAATGTCTACAGATGGGGAAAAGGTGATTGCATGCTGGTTTGATTGCAGAAGGCTGGGTTGAAGAACAAAAACATGGAAATGTGAAATATGTGTTTTGTTTAAAAGGAAAACTCAGTTGTATTACTGTGCAAACTCAGGTCTCTTCCATATTTGATCTCATACCTCATCGGTTTTTCTTTTTCATCTTCACTTCAGCCTAGTACAGGTGTGTACGTATCAGTGCTCATTATGTGTGTGTGTGTGTGTGTGTGTGTGAGTGTGTGTGTGTGTGTGTGTGTGTGTGTGGTGTGTGTGTGTGTGTGTCTGATAGGCAGGCTGGAAGGCAATCAGACATATGCACAAGACACACTCAAACAAGCAATGTAACACAAAAACTTTAAGAGAAAACAAACAAGCATCCACAGAACATTACCTTCATGATTAAGACAGACATAAACCTCGATGTACAGAAGGATCACTGGATATGTTTTGTTTTTCTAAGAGAGGGTAGTTATACAGAAGGACCACTAAATCACTGAATATGTTCTTTTTTCTCTTTTTTTTTTTTTTTTTTTTTTGTAATAAAGGGAGGTGTTTTTTTTATCTGGAGTTGAATTTAGTATTGACATAGACTGAATTGTCTCAGAGAAACTAGCCCATATCTTTAACTATTTTGCATTCACATTGTCATGCACAGAAACTTGTTCTAGTATTCGTCTTCCTACAGACTTTTACTCAAGCAGGACATACATGTAGCTGGCTAGCATCTAAATTAGCGCCAGCTTTTCATTGGCAAGGCCAGACTTCCACGGAGAATTTTCTTTCACAGAATGTATGGCAGGGCTGAGTTGGCACCTAATGGAAAATCCCTCTGTACATGTGATGAGGCAGTGGCCAATATTAACTGGTTTGAATACATTGAGCAGTTCTGTGGAGGCCGGCAGTGGCTGTAGCAAATGGGAGAGGGTTGAAGTGAGGTAATCTGAAATGAGAGGTGAATCTGGTATTAGCCAAGACAGAAAAGTGTCCATGGGGAAAAAGCCCTCACACTGAAGGGGTCTTTGTTAGGACATCAGTCAGACACATTTTCCAGGAAAACAAGTCGCTGTGGGAAAGAAATTCTTTACGTGAATAAGGTCGTTATAAGGAAGTGTTATTGTTGTTATTACTTACTCGTATGTGTAGTGCACTCCCTAAAATAAACCAGTTCAACAGCTGTTACAAAACCCACTCAGGTTTTTTTTGGTGTGGGGGTGGAAAGAAGGGTATTGAACTCAGCACATTGTGTTGTAAGTTAGGATGGCTGTGGGGACAAATGGTCATTCACACACTGAACTCCGCCGGAATAGCTCAGTTGGTAGAGCGCCGGACTCGTGATCCTGGGGTTGCGGGTTCGAATTTCGGTATAGGGGGATTTTTCCCTCGGAGTTAACATTGGTTCTGACTCCATTCCCCACACAGTCCTTCGAATGAGACTATAAACCGAGGTTCCGTGTGTGAACGCACGCACAACATCTTGCACACACGTAAAATCCCATCACCAACTTTCGGAAGAGAAGGCCAGTTTGGCCGTTGGTATGGATGACACGTTACACATAGCATGCACCTTCCCCGAAGATGGAGTATGGCTGCCTTAATGGCGGGATAGAAAAGGGTCATACACACAAAACTCCACTGCCTGGCTATACAGGGAGTGTCCGCAGGAGTATCAGCCTGCGCACGCAGAAAAAAAACAACAAAAAAACACTGAACTCTACCTCCAGGACAAGGAAACTTGACCCCGCCCCTCCTTTCAATCCTTCTGGACTCGGGCATGCGACTGAGTGGATGAGTGCACTGTTTGGTGTCGCTGGGTCTTCCTGCATGCTCTCAGTCGTCTCATAAGCTTGATGTTTATATTCGGTTTCTGTTTTATCCAGTTAGAATAGCCGCATCCCTCCCCTCCCTCTCCTCCGGCCCAAATCATGCTGAGCCAGATTTTATCAAACTGCTCACAGTTGCAGTGTAAACAGTGATAATTGTTTTTTGAACTTTTGTTTTGTTTTGTTTTTTATACCGTCTTAAGCACCCTTCCGCTGTCTCATCTTCACAATCCCCTCCCCCTCCTCTCCCCCCCCCCCCCCCCCCCCCCCTTCCCAGTGGTGCTTCTACCCCATGCGGCTTATTCTGGCTCCCTGAACACAGTTGCACCTAGTTTGGTCCTATAGCGGCCTCAACGCCAGCAGTTCACAGGAAGGCGGCAGTATCAAAACTGCCATGAGGCAACCCATGTGAGGAGACACTGCCCTGCAGCCCGGCCAGTGTGATGCACAGTGCCTGTTCTGATTCAGCGTAGGCAGGACACTGCCCTGCAGCCCGGCCACTGTGATGGACAGTGCCTGTTCAGATCTGATTCAGCGTAGGCAGGACACCACACACAAAGCCCTCTGCTGACGACAGTAACTGTGTAGCTGCGGAGCCAGAGTGGGTGTAGTGTTCTGTCACAGTCCCTGTGACGGTGTTGATGACGACAGCTTTGACATGACCTGGCTATAGGCGTGGGCGTGGAGAGCAGATGGAAACTGAGGTTATTATCAGAGCAAGGCATTAGTTTTTGGCGGTGGTGGTGGTGGGTGTGTGGGTGGGTGGCTGGGTGTGTGTATGTGTTTGTGTGCTTAATCTGATTAACGATGAGTATGGGGATGATGAAGGTGATGCTGCGGAATTCTGTTTTAGGTAGAGATTACACGACAGGGCTGTACTACATTCATCCTTTTGTAACACATTGTGATGCATCAGCCTGGCCCAACAGAAACAGAAACGGACCCCAGTGTGTCATGAAATGTATGCACTGCATCAGCAGCAGTTCAGCGTGTCCACTGATGGGTGTCCTCAGACAGCCTGATTGTGATCGCTGCCAACAAGAGCTCCAAGTCTGGTGCTGAGGGACCATAGGACACATCTGGGCTCGGCTGTACACTAGGGAACTAGAATGAGCTGAATGAATTAAAGTTACGCCATTTAGTGAGTACAGAATGTTGGATAAGGAGGAAAAAACAAAAACTAAAAAGCAAAAAACAACCACCACCCCCCAAAAAAAAGCCACTAACAAGGACACATACTCAAAAGTTTCCCCGTCTACTGATCGAGATCAGAAGATTTTTTTTTCTGGTAGCAACATTGATGATCTGGTTGTTATTTCTTTCTTTCGTACGTTTCTTCTTTCGTTTCTTTACTTCTGTTGTTTTCTTCCTTTTTTTCCGCCCTTCTCAGATTTCCCACCCTCCCAGCTTTCTGCCTCCCTTGCTGTCCCTGGTGTGGCTTCTTTCCTTCGTTTTCAGTGATTGGCTTGACTGTGTTGTGCAGGACTGGTGTAATTGATCAAGTATTAGAAACGAACCTGGAAAGTGCTCAGATTCAAGTGAAATTGAAGTAAGTTGTTGAAGCTGTGTAAGATAGTAGTTGCAGCAGAAAGATTGCGTTGCGAGAGTTGTGTGTATTTCTAAGAAAGAAATGTCTGTCCTTTTTATGCTTTTGTGAAGTGAGTGCATGGGCAAGTTTAAATGCTTCTGACTTGTAGATAGTTTTAATGGTTTGTTTTGTAAGTGTGTGTATGAATGGTACGTAAATATAAGATATATGTACGTGTGCCATGCGCATGCTTTTGACATAGAAAAAAAGTATAAATGTTATGCACCTGGTTGGAAGAGAATTTTAATATTTTGGTGTGTGTGTGTATAAATGAAATGTGAATATTGAATATGTATGTACATGTGACATTTGAAATTACCAGATGATTCAGGTACTGCTTCGATGAAGTAGGAATTCAACAGTGTGTCAGCCAGCAATAGAAAATGACTTGTTCTTGAGTGGTGTCACTTGAAGCAAGGTTTAACAATCTGTCAGCAGTAGAAATTGACTCAGTCATGATCGATAGTGTGTGTGTGTGTGTGTGTGTGTGTGTGTGTGTGTGTGTGTGTGTGTGTGGTGTATGTGTGTGTGTGTGTGTGTGTTTTCCCCAGCTGAGTGTGGATTTTCCATATCATTAGTCTGAGATAGTGTGTTTATCTTTGTTGATTTGTGTGCTGATTGAGAGAGAGAGAGAGAGAGAGAATATAAATGGGTGTTTGTGTGTGAGATTAAGCATGTGTTCGGTGTGTGTGTGTGTGTGTGTGTGTGCGTGTGTGTGTGCGTGTGTGTGTGTGTGTGTGTGTGTGTGTGTGTGTGTTCTGTGTGTGTGGCTTTGTGGGTGCTTTTTCAGTTTTATTAAAACTTTTCAGCTGGTAACAAAGTCACTTCTGTCATGCTGCAGATACGAAGGGCTGGACAAACAGCTCCAAGTGGGCATCGAGCAAGCTCGCAATCTGGCTGCTCTCCCTTTCCCAGAGGGCAGCAAAGTGTAAGTGCCCTTGTCGCTGACAGCTGCTACACACACATGGGTCACTACAGCATGGTCTTGGTCGGGGAGTCGGGGTGAGGTACAGGCCCACATCAGGGGCCGGCTTATAGTGCTCTATATTGTGAAGAGAAGTGCTTTTCTGCCAGCGCGTGCGATGGCTTGTTGCCTGGTTTTTGTCTGTTGTTCCTCCTTTGAGATTCGGAGGGACAGCAGGAAAGGAATTGGCGGGCTAGGGGCACAGGCAGACTGCTGTGGACAGCTTGGGGGGGGGGGGGGGGGGGTGATGATGATAAGAAATAGAGAATCTGTGTGAAGAATTTCTTTTTTGAGCATTTGGATTTTTTTGTGTTGGTGCACAATTTTTTTGCGTCCGTGAATCTAGATGATGGTCTGTCGCCTGTGACTTGCACAGTCAAATCTTTGCAAGGAAGCTGAGTAAGGAAACATGGGGGCGTTGGCATTGGATACATACTGTCTTTAACAGTGAAAAAATGTTGAAGTGACATTGATGTATTAGGCTGACAGTGCTAACAGTGGATACATGCTGGCTTCAAAATGGATAAATGCTTAGTTGGCCTACTGGTTTGACAGTGAGTATATAGTGGGTTTAACAATGGTGAGTGGTCATGGATACATTGCTTAGTTAATGGTATGTACATATTGTGTTGATAATGATTACATACTGATCTAGTTGCAAAGTGAGACGACTGCAGGCGGAAATCTAAACAAATCTTAAATAAATGTTAGCGAACCGCCCAGAGAAACGTGGACAAACGAGTCACAAGACAAAACACAACGTGTTTCGACCTCTTAGGTCTTCTTCAGGCAAGATACAAACAATTAGGACAACGAAAATTCACTTAGCTTTGATCGCTTCAGAGTTCAGCGCAAGGAACAAATTTTTTTTGAGCATTTGGATTTTTTTTTTGTTAGTGCACAATTTTTGCATCCATGAATCTAGATGGTGTTAGTGACAATTTTTGCATCCATGAATCTAGATGGTGTTAGTGCACAATTTTTGCATCCATGATCTTAGATGGTGTTAGGCACAATTTTTGCATCCATGAAATCTAGATGGTGTTTGCCAATTTTGCATCCATGAATCTAGTGGTGAGTAGCACAATTTTGCATCCATGAATCTAGATGTGTTAGTGCACAATTTTTGCATCCATGAATCTAGATGGTGTTGTGCAAATTTTTGATCCATGAATCTAGATGGTGTTAGTGCAAAATTTTTGCATCCATCGCTTCGAGTTCACAGCCTTTCTTGCGCTGACTCTGAAGCGATCAAAGTAATGTGAATTTTCGTGTCCTATTTGTTTGTATCTTGCCTGAGAAGACCAAGGTGAAACGCGTTGTTTTGTCTTGTGACTTGTCCATGTTTCTCGGGGCGGTTTGCTAACATTTATTAAGATTTGATTACCTACTGAGGTAAGAGCAGTAATACGGGTCACAATGGATACTGGCTGAGGTAATAGCAGTGATATCGGGTTGTTAGTGGATACACTATGAGTTTAAGCGGTTAACACTGGCCGGAGTGGACCCAACATTGGGCTAGGGTTGAAGTGGAACAAGTGCAGTTGTCATCAGGAACACGCTGGGCTGACAGTTCCAGTGTTGTCTTTGCTGCAGATGCATCAAGGTGGCGTGGTGCCGAGCGTGACGGTGTCGTGGACGACCAACGGTCAGCGAGCTCAAGACACCAAGTTCTTGGAGGTGTTTGCGGTGTCTCTGCCGGAGCATCGCCTCTACACCAACACCCTCCAGCTCAACGTCTGGAGCCTGCATGAAGTCTTAGGGGATGAGTGCTTGGTGAGTTACCTTTAGTTAGATGACTGAGGCTCAGCTGTTTTTCGTTTATTCACCAGACCATGCTGTGTCTCAGTTTGGGTAGAGCTGACTGGAAAGAGAGAAAATTATGTCTTCCAGCGATTAATGTGAACTATCAACCCCTTTTTTGTTATTTGATGTGTGTATAGCATCCATCTTAATATCTGTGTATGTGAAAGAGAGAGAGAGATATCAAATAGGTGAAATGTGTTGATAAAATTGTTGAAAATTCCTGCAGCTCCAAGTCATACTAAGTTTTGCATAAGAACCTTGACAGTCTGTGTATTTTGCTATGTGTGTGTGTGTGTGAGTGAGTGTGTGTGTGTGTGTGTGTGTGTGTGTGTGTGTGTGTGTGTGTGTGTGTGTGTGTGTGTGTTGTTGTTAAGATGTATAACTGATCACCATGGTCACTCAACCAGCTTTCTGAAAGTCCTGAATTCACCTGTATGCTGATCGTGACTCTTCGCTTTTTTGGTTTTCTCACACGCTGCCAGTGAAGTCTGAAGCCATCTCAAACCTACCTGTTAGTCCACACACTTCCTACACTATTCTACACTGTGCTGCTCAAGTAGTTTACCCTTCATGTGTGGCCAAGGGTAGACGAGTAGTTAACTGGTTATGGCAGATGGATTGAATAGGAAGAAATGGTAGTTATGATATTAAACTCAACTCGTTAATGATTTGAAAATGAGGACCATATGATATTACAGGCTAAACTTGAAACCATCAAGCATTCATATGTAGTCTATCATAAGATCTTTTGTTCTGAAGTAACTGTCATGGAATGCTCAACAGCGATTCAAACAGAAAGTAACAGAGTCTGGGTATAAGCCATATCAGCAGTACTTTTGTTTGTTTGTTTGTTTTCCGACTCCACCACCAATGTTTGTGCCCACAGGGCTGTGCCCAGGTGAGTCTGGCCGACTTCAACACTCACAACACCTCCATCCGCTGGTACAATGTGCTCAGCTTCAAATTCATGCAAGCCGACCTGCCCCCGGCCGTGAAGGCGCCTCCTAGGAACGGCCCCACGACGACGACGACGTCTTCGTCCAAGGGGTCAGGGGGTGAGGAAGCTGCTGCCTCTAGTGCTGCTGGTCCTGCTGCCAGCAGCAGTCTGCAGAGCCTGCCCTCCTCCTCGTCCAGTTCGGATTGCGTGAAACCCTCCCATACCGTGCACGGAAAGCAGGTGAGGTAGCATGGTGTACCATTACGAAGAAAGCATCAGATGAAATCTTTAGAAATTTGTTAATGAACTCAAATATTCAATAGTATTTTTATTTTAGAACTGAAAGTGATCGAGAAATCCTTTATCAGTCACCTTGCTTCTCTGTCTGGTAAGATTACAAAGTGAATTCATGGAATGCCCCCAAAATTCTGTTTGAATGAAATCATGTAAAACATTACACTTATGTGTGAAGAAACACTCAGTATAGGAGAGCATACTTTTGTATATATAGAGCACTCACATACTCACATGGCATCATTGTAATCAACAGATTTCTATGTAAAATATTGTTGAAGCAAACAATCATACAGACTCACAAGCTCATTGCAGATCGTCCCATTGTATCATATCACTTTTAGTGGAAAGGCATTTCATTGAAAGAGCAACGTGCAAACTCACACACACACACACACACACACACACACACACACACACACACACACACACACACACACACACAGTAAGCCTTACCTCAAGTGCCTATTTCATCACATTCCCAGTTGACAAGAAAATCAGAAGAAAGGTAATTTGTGCAGCAGAAGGACAGAGTTCATCAGCTGCTGGAGGCATCATCAGCGAAGCTAAGGAAAGCCTCCATCACCAGTGATGAAAACTCCACTGCCGACAATGTGCGAGACAGGTAGGCATTCGTTTTACCTTGGCTGTAATAAGATAACAGTCTGGGTGTGTGTGTGGGAGTGCATGAGTGTGTGGGGGTGCCTGAGTGTGAGTGTGTGTGTGTGAGAGTGTTGCTGTGTGGGTGGGTGGGTAGGTGCGTGTGTGTGTGTGTGTGTTATGTTAAGCTATTTGTGTATTTGACTAGCAGTTGATTTAGATGAACTGACTTGAAGGTGGGGGGGGGGGGGGGGGGTGGAGACTGTAGAATACACATTACTTGAAATGAAATGGACTTATAGTTTGTCTTTCAGATTCACTGTATTTGGGGTTAGCCCATTACTTGAAGTTAAATGGACTGATCTTTTTTTTTTTTCAGATTAACCGTATTTGGGGTTAACCCATTTAACAGGTTTACCCAGTAATGTAGAAGAGACCAACCAGACCATTGATATTAAACAAATTTTGGCTCGTCCTTCTTTGGAGCAAGGTTTACTTCACTTTGGGTTTTGTTTTGGTTGGCTAGTCTTGGGTCATGTATGTGATGTTGAGTGTTAACCAAAGTGGTTCCTTTGAATGTTGACACATGATGAGTTCTGCGTGGGCTGTGTCTCCAGTCACTCCAAATCCCTGCATCCTACGGTGCTGTCGTTGAAAGAGGAGAGCAGCGACGAGTCCACCATCATCTCTTCACAGACCTCCACGTTAACGCGAAACCAGGGTAAGTTGGTGTGAGACAGAGAGTGTGTGTGTGTGTGTTTTTGATTTTATAGGGTGTCCTCTCGTAAACTAGAAATGATTGCTAGATTAGATGATGGAAATGCAAAGAAAGGATGGGAAAGAAAAAAATGTGTGTGTGTGCATGTGTGTGTATACAGTATCGTGTAAGAAAGGATAGGATCAATTGTGTTTGTGTATGTGTGTGTATACAGTATCGTGTAAGAAAGGATAGGATCAATTAGTAACATGTGTCTAGACTGTCTGTTTATAGCTTTATTTGTATTGAATATCTGGTGTGTTTTTATATTTTGTTTATACACAGCAATGTGTGTTGTACACATTGAACTACAAGGAAGAAAACGTGTGTGTACACAGGTCCCGAAGACATGGAAAGCCATGCCTATGACTCTGTGCTGACCAGCCGTCACCAAGAGGAGGAGGAGGAGGAAGAGGATGTAGAAGAAGAGGATGAAACGGTCAGTTGGATAAGGGAGGGGGGGTTGGAGGTGTGTGTGAGCGTATGGACTGTGGTTTGGATTGTAGTGTATGTAGACTTAAGTTTTATGTGTGCATGCATGCGTAAGAGACGGTGTGCATGTTTGGGCGAATGTGAATGCATTCAAATTTCACTAAACTCTGAGAAGATATGTCTGTGTGAATGTATGCACCCTCTAAGGTATGAAGATAAACATTTTTTTTTTTTTTACACATATGCATTCAACACAAACATTTTTGTTTATATGGAAAGTGGAAAAAAAAGAGGGTGTATGTGCGTGTTGCTTATTCTGTAGGAAACAGACAAAAAAAGCCCGCATGTAGATGATGGGTGTGAATTTTCTGAAACGGATGGACAAAATACAGTACAGGTGAGGGGGAACTGAGTGACGATAGCAAGACCATGCGCACTCCAGGGATTCATGACTCATAAACACCCATAAGGCATGTCTTTTTTTTCATAATGAAAGCATACATAAAACACATAATGGTTGGTATCGGCATCTTCTTTACTCATTCCTCTACATTCACTCCAAATTTCGTAACTGTACAAACGATAGAAAAGAAATTACAGCAATGTGAAATAGGTAGGTGGGCAGGTTTTTCAGTCACCCAAAAAGAATGTGGCTGCAGGCGGAAGTTTCAGCTAACGAATGTGGTGTGCTAAAGGTTAAGTGATCAAGACATTTCTTCTTATTTACGACCTGGGCCTGTATGCACGTCAAACCCGATTAGCTTATTCGCGTTTAGGGCTTAAACGCGGTTAGCTATTCAGAGCTTAAACGCGGATAGCCCCTCTCCGGTTTTGGTATGCACGACGCCCTATTCGCGATTGAATAGCTCTCCGCGTTTAGAGGGCAGGAAACGGCGCTCTATTTATAGATTCTTGGCAAAACCGGGGTGCAGCAGGCACTGCTTTCGGTTTAGTCATACCCTCCTTCGTGGAACTTCCGCTGGTACGTGCTTCGTCGGTTTTCACGCAAGATTCTTGAATCATGCACACTCCCTGGCCACTTTGCGACACAATTGATGAATACAAGGTCTGAATTATAAAAAAAAAATCACACACACACACACACACAACATACACAACACACACACACACACACACACACACTACTTTTAAACTGTTCACTCTGGGACGATCTACATAGAGACAAAGAATTTTTTTTCCAAATCAAAAGTGAAAAAAGCCAACCATCTAGAGTGATTAAACATCTTGATTTCGGGGATAAATCTTCAGTGCCGGAGAAGACTGGCAGTAAGTATGGGAAGCTACAAATGTGCACTATCATTGAAAACAACAAATAATAATTGCGCTTGGAAATGTGCTGGAAAGTGGGGCGATTCACACACACACACACACACACACACACACACACACACACACACACACACCACACACACACACACTCACACACACACACACACACACACACACACACACACAACACACACACACACACCTTTCGGAACAGTAACAGGTCTAGGTCATCGTACAGGTCAAACGGGTTCTTTCTGTCACGAAAGATGCGGTTTCGTCGCAATTGCCGTCGCTGTCTCACTTGGAAAAACATCAATGCAGCCATATTTATCCGCGTTTAGGCTCGCTATCGGACCCCCGAGGCACCGATAACTTTATCCGCGTTTAGCCGAGTCGGATAGCTTATGCGGTCTGACGTGCATACCAAAATCTGCCGCCTATCCACCGAATAGGCGCTATTCGCGGACAGCCCTCTATCCGGATCGACGTGCATACAGGCCCCGGACATAACAGTGTGTATGCAACTATTGAAGTACATAGTTTTAAATTGGTCCATAACACCATCAAAAATAAGAATGAAAGTAGTAAAAGTAGTTTTCACAGTATACTTACCATTCCATACAAGTGCCTTTTTTTTTTGCGTGGAAATCGCCATATTATCACGAACCCCCATGAAATACAATTGGGAGGTAACTTCACCTCAATCCTCAGATCGGCCAACCAGAGTGATTGCCCCTGATGAGTTCACAACGTTGCGCCATGGTAGAACTAGTTCAGTTTTCAACATTTTCATGACTAAACGGGGAGGTGGGAGGGGGTCCTAGTGTTTAGACAGGTAAGTATATTGTAAAACTACTTTTATTTGTCAAATTCCTTTTACTCCTGTTGATTTCTTCTTTTCCCTAACTGGAAATGTTCGGAACACCACCAGTCTCTGAATATTTTTGCTATTCTTTTGTTCCAGTTTTCACACCTTTTTTTTGTTTTGTTTGTTGTTGTTGTCTTTTTTTTAAAAAGGACTTGAGAGTGTGTGACTTCAACGCAGTGATAGCCCTGATACAGCTCTTTGTGGTCAGCTGGGCCATAAGCAATATTCTCTCTCTCTCTCTCTCTCTCTCTCTCTCTCCTCTCTCTCTCTCTCTCTCTCTCTCTATTGTCACATCTTCCACTCCTTCCCTGTACATACATAATTTTTCCTTGTTTTTACTCTTCAGTAAGTTGGCATGCATGACTCGTGCACTCCTGGTTTAGTGTGTAGATGTTTAAATATTTGCTTGAGGTATGAAATCTTTTGTGTTCTGAGGCATTGTATTCAGTTCAGTTGTTGGTTTTTTTGGTCTGTTCTTTTTTTATTTTTCAAAGAGCAGGGCTTTATGAATGGGAGAGGAAGAAGAATATTATGGAACAGGAGATGCAAAACAATCTGTCTTCTGCGAAAGTGATGAGTCAAGTCTGGCGATTTGGGCAGTTATAAAGTCAACTGACACAGACAAAAGCTGAAGCTCTTCATTCATGTGTCTTGCAGGACTACACTGAAATGATTCAAGAGGTCCTGGATGAGCTGGCGCAGTCCGTCGACAACTTCTACAACGATCGCTACACGGAGTCTGAAGACTCGGCGCACATCAAGACGTGTGATGCGGAGACCAACACGGAGGGAGAGTTTGGTCACATTGAGATGAAGCGGCGGACCCACAGCAGTGTCAGAAACAGCGCTATCCGTCGCTCCCAGACCTTCTCCCCGGCCTGTCGCCAGGGGGCCGACTACGTCTGTAAGGTTGGTATTGCTGGTGCGCTCGCTTTTTTCGTCGTTTGAATGAGGCGGTGTTGTTGACGAGTGAAACAAGAATCTGAAAGATTTTTTTTTTTTTTTTTGCTTTAAAAATTTTTTTTCTTCATGTTTAGAAATGAAATATTAAGATTTTAGCAAGAAATTGACAAGATTGTATATATTGGCTGTCAGTGATGTAAAGTATTGACAGGAATAGTATTTTTTAGGTGGAGGGTTCAGAACTTCTGTTGTGGCCTTTGACTGCTGTAAAGCCAAGACACATGCTCAGGTTTATTCTTGTGATGCCTGTGCGTACTACGTACTTGCTGTGTACCTAAGGATAAACAGGTGCTCCGGTGTATGCTTGTGATGTCTGCGCATGCATGCTTGGTATGTACATTTTCTGTCAGCATTTATCCTGCACAGCTGGAGGGGAAAGAGCAGCACAGAAAGCTGTGATCAGTCAAGAAATAGTCCTGTGGTCTGTGCTGCTTTTACAGACCAGCTGATTGGGCTGATCCCTCCCGCTTAACTCTTTCATCCCTACAACCCGGTTTTCCGGTTTGCAGAAATTCTACCCTTCCTTCCTGCAGCCCGGAAAACGGGCAGCACAAAATCCCTCCGTTCCTTCCTGCAGCCCGGAAAATCGAGTTCTCTTCCGGTAAGCGCTTTGAAACTCGGCAGCGCTTCATCGGTACACGTCATGACCGGTCCTCCGCAGCACGTGTTATGAACTGGGAGAAGATCCTCAGTTGCCCCAACAGAGGGAAAGTGTCGCGCTCTATTCTGCGAGCGTTTGCTACGCACAGGTGGCAGTTCACTTGTACACTTCTTTTTTTCCTAAATCCAGGAGATGAAGGGAAGCCTCGTATTATAAGAAGTCATAGTAACAATGAGGAAGTAATGGGTCTATATAAAAGTAGGAAAGAGAAGAGTTTTAAAGTGTGAGTTTATATGCTTATCTTATTGCCATGACAGTAGCAAGTTGTCTTTCATGAAATGCTTGTTTTGTAGCATATGACTGTAGACTGTATGTCGCATATATCAAATGTATACCGAGTGTATAGGTGACCCCCTTGACTGCAGGAAGATTTTTCTGCTTTCGATAGTTATTTTTTGTTAGTTTGGGATTTTAAAAAAAGTCTATGTTATTACACAATTTGTTTTTATTGTATGTTCTCATACCAGTGAATTGCATCTGTGATGTTTCTTTGAAGTGTAATAAGTAAAATTCAAATGAACGAGGGAGCACTATCCAATTTTGTATGGCATGTGAAACTGATGTAATCTCTCTGGTGTATGACAATGCAATAAGCAGAATATGTTTTGCCGGTCTAGGGTGGATAATCTGTAAGCTGCAAGTGAAAATGACGACACGTGCTTGAATTTGCTGTTAACGATAAATGTGCTGGTAACTTCACCATTCATTCTCACCCATTGATGTGTGGGTTGTATTGTGTGCCGACAGCTGAACCGCAGCGACAGTGACAGCTCCATGCCGCTGTACAAGCGAGGACCTTTCCAGAGGAACACTCTGGAGCGCAAAAGTCTGCGATGGAAAAAGGTGGGAAACCCAAACATCAGACCCCTTCTGGCTGAAGTTTGCCTGAGAAATTATCCACTCTGAGTTAGTTCTCTAATCTGCATTGACGTACTGTTATATACATGTGGGAGTCTGTATATGTTAAAATGATCCTGGAGGCTCAAAGGAATTTGGCTGTTTTTTTTTGTTTTTTGTTTTTGTTTTGTTTTTTTCCAAAGGCACAGGTCTCTCACAGACCTGCACAAGATCAAGAGAAAATTGTTATTATTGACCTTAATACAATAATCATTTCAGCTAAGTGTGTAGATGGCATATACAGCTTTTCACACGAATTTCTCTCAGGGTTGAATAGCGTTAGACTTGAAGATTTGTGGTTCTGTTTGTCAACGAAAACTAAACGGACATGAATGAACTGGGGTGAACGGTACTGTTGCAGGCCAATGGACTGATGATCAGCGGGTCAAGCACGCTGCGGTTGCCAGTCAGGACGTCCTTGGACCTGGAACTCGACCTTCAGGCTTTCAACACACGCTTGAAGTGCATGCGAGATGAAATTTCCCGCCTGCATGAGCTGAAACAACAGCTGGAGCAGGCCAAGAAAAGAGGTGAGTCATGCTTCCAGTGCACACCTTGATAGCATTCAGTTCTCTCTCGTTTTTCAGTCTGACGCATGATTTGTACACTCGGGAAATGCACAGAGCTGCCAGCTGTTACGCTTTTAGTGTAGCATGCTACATTTTGTTGACAGTACAACACTTCTGCACTTTATGACAGAATTATTTGCCCAAACCTAAGAATTTTAGATTTTTTTTTTTTTTTTTTTAAGAGGTTTTACAGACTTAATGGTGGTTTAAACAGAACCAAGATAGACTGAGACTTATTTTGTCTAAAAGTGGCCAAGTTCAGGAAGGAGAGAATGAAAAAGTAGAAGTAAAATTGCTATAGACAGATTGCAATCTTGCC
>CM031601.1:28900577-29005577 GCA_018398815.1 Conus ventricosus
GCTTGTCGAGAGCGTTTGCTGCCGTTTCCTTCAGGGTTCTGGTCATCTTTTAGCCTGAAATCCCAGCTGCTTTATGAGACATTAAGCTGTAAGGAAATGGACAGTGGACTGACCCAGGACAGACAGGAAAAGGGGGTAGTGTGATAGTCGCAAGCTGGGGCAGACCCGGGGAAAGGGAGGGATCAGTGCTCAGAAGATGCGAGTCCTGTCCGCACTGTTCTCCTGTCTCAACGACTAACAAGTTTTTGCAATCAAACGCATGTTGATGTCCATGGTGAGGAGACCCCGCTCCTCCAGATTGCAGACCGTGGTAACCGAAACTTGGATACACCAAGAGAGTGGTTATTTTTGTAATCCTTTTTCATTTTTTTTTGAGAGGGGGGGAGGGGGGGGGGGCATCAGTTGACTTTCGTCTCTTCAAAATAGAACAAAGAATGATGTCTGGTGTCTTCTCTGACTAGACTAAATATAAGTGGAGCTTAATTCTGTAGAAAAGGCGTTCCCATACTGAAATTTTTCAGTTATTGATTTGAACATGTACTTCGAATCGGGGGGGGGGGGGGGGGTGTCTCATTCCTACTCATTCACTGCCGTTCTGTTTAATTGACTGCAACACCAGGCCGTTACACGTGGATGTGAATGATTTGTTGATCATTACACATACATGTTGTTGAAGGTTAGGAGCTTAGTATGTGCATGTTTGTTTGGACCTAATGTGGCATGATTTTTTAAAGACTGGTTGTTGCTTTGAAATAGAATCAGTGACAAAGTGCATGTCTGTCAATGGTGATGTGTTTGATCAGGAGCGCAGTTTATCTTGGCATGTCTACATGAAATTTTGGACTTTAGAACTGTGAGTAGAAAGTATACTATTGGTTGAAGCTGATTTGTGTATAAAAACCATTAAACGTTTTTGTTTGACACTAATTGTGTATAAATACCAGTAAGATTTTTTAGTAATGAATCCAACAGACTGTGGTCTTTGTTCTCAGTTAATGGACAGAAAGTGAGTAGAAGCGTGCTCCCCCATTGGCAGTGCATTTTATTTCTTTAAGAAGTGAATGGAAAAATGGGCAGTGTTCTTTCAGAATTTGAAATCCTGAAAGTGTGTTTGAGTATACAGTGTGAACTTTGTGTATGCGCACGAGGTCTACTTTTATGTTTCACATTGCGTCGCAGCAAAAGTTGGGCTTCACATGAACATGTGTTCTCAAGTCATAACATGTTCTGTACTGTCATCTTTTGGGAAGAAGGGTGCATTTTTCCTCTCCAAATATATGACAATGAATTATAAAGAGAAAATAAGAGGCTGCATTTTGGAGAAAGGCTATTAGTTAAATGTGAGAGAAGTTTCAACCCAGTGGTTATGAATTTATTTTAAAGAAGGGAGAATTTTCATTTGTGTGTGTGTGTGTGTGTGTGTGTGTGTGTGTGTGTGTGTGTGTGTGTGTGTATGGTGTGTGTGTGTGTTGTGTAGTGTGTGATGTGTGTGTGGTGTGTGTATGGTGTGTGTGTGTGTGTATGGTGTGGTGTGTGTGTGTGTGTGTGTATGGTGTGTGTGGTGTGTGTGTTTATGGTGTGTGTTACGTGTGTGTGAGTGTGTGTGTGTGTGTGTGTGTGTGTGTGTGTGTATGGTGTGTGTGTGTGTGTATGGTGTGTGTGTGTGTGTGTGTGTGTGTATGTGTGTGTGTTGTAGTGTGTGTATGTGTGTGTGTGTGTGTGTGTGTGTATATGTGTGTGTGTGTGTGTGTGTGTGTGTGTGTGTGTGTATGGTGTGTGTGTGTGTGTGTGTGTATGTGTGTGTGTGTGTGTATTGTGTGTGTGTATGGTGTGTGTGTGTGTATGGTGTGTGTGTGTGTGGTGTGTGTTTGGTGTGTGTGTATGGTGTGTGTGTGTGTGTATGGTGTGTGTGTGTGTGAGTGTGTGAGTGTGTTGTGTGTGTGTGTGTTGTGTGTGTGTGTGTGTGTATGTGTGTGTGTGTGTGTGTGTGTGTGGTGTGTGTGTTGTGTGTGTGTGTGTGTGTGAAAATGTGGATGAAGCAACGAAAGTGGAGAAGTGCACAAGGGTGAATGTTGTTTCGTTCGTCATGACGTAGATGCGTTGTACTGCCGTTACACGCCAGGGACCCAGTACATCCGTCTTCGGTGCTGCGGTGCTGGTTTTCTTGTCCGAGTTTCCCTCTCGTAGGCGACTTTCCGACCAAGGTTGAGGAGCATCCCTACCCTGGTTTGTTTCTCCAAGGTTTTCCTTTCCTGGGGCTAGAGGTTTTTATGCGCCTCTTACTCGCATGATGAACCCGTCACAGGACACATGTGGAATTTGATATGGTGTAACTGTGCCACCTGTTACCCCGCCCCGTCCTGGTAGGAACATCGCCAGTTGGTCAGGACTGCTTATTCGACCAGGCAAGCCTGACTTATATCGCAGCTAACCCTCATATTGGGGGCCGACCCCTGTCCGCCACCCGGGGACCCGCGGGTTGGGGATAGTCGCTCGCCCGGATAAGGCTGAATGAATGAACATAATTTTACCGAAAGCAGGAAGCAGAAAGGCACAACTTCCTCAGCATTGTCTGTGAATGTCATGTCTTTTTTCTGTCAGCCTTCTGGTTATCAGTCTGTCATTACCAGTGCCACAGTGGTTCTATTGTCATCTGCATGTGGCGTGTCGGGTTGTCTGACAGCAAGATGGCCCAGCATACTGAGCCAGTTTGAAAGAAGCTTAATGGAAAGATGGAATGAGATCCATGGAAAAACCTGTAAATTTTGAATTTTAAAAATAATTTTAAGTAGATCTGCCAGATTACTGGGACAAACTAATTACAAGACGAAAACACGACGCTTTTCAACCTCTTAGGTCTTCTTCAGGCAAGATAAACAACAGTCAGGACAATGAAAACAAAAAAAAAAAACGAGCAGTGGGTTATCTTCTCGAATTGGGTTTGCAAGATAAATGCCATCTTGTGCCAAATTGGAGAAAATAAGTGATTCCTTGTTCTTCGTTTTCGTTGTCTGAATGTTGTTTATCGTGCCTGAAGAAGACCTATGAGGTTGAAATGCATCATACATTGACTTGTAATTTGTTTGTCCCATTTATCTAGTGGAGTTACTTTTTAAATTCCTTTTGAAAGTTGTCAGGAGAGGTTTGTCTCCCCCCACCTTCACCACTCCCCCCTTTCCCCCTAAGTTTTCAGCCTTTGCGGAAGTCTGCACTTGCCACTTCCCATCAAGTTTTCTGACTCATTTATTCTCAAGAGTTTGATAATGTTGATAGAGAGATACACGTTTGGTTTTATCAGTGGATTTGTGAGGCCCCAGCCTGTCTGCAGCAGCTGTGGCGATCAGTGCATTCTTGTCATTGTTCAGTGTTGTGATGATGGCAGCAACAGTCTGACGGGAAGGGCCAGTGTCCAAGCAGGACAGGAGAACGGAGCATCTGATGAAGAAGGTGACCCGAGACGTCCAGGCATGAGGCAAGGATCGCAGAAAGCTCGCGCCAGATCGTTCAGGTAGTGTTTGTGCAGGAGACCTCTGAACGTGTGTCTTTGTTGTTTTTGGGGGGGGCACACCAGCCCATGGGGAAGAATGTTGCGTACACCACATTATGGGTTTGAAGTATGGAGAAAAAGAAAATTTAGTTGAGTAAATGAAATTGTAGCTAAGAGGTATTTGAGGCACTGCTGCACATGCTCACTGGCATGTTCATTCTCTCTCTTCTCTCTCTCTCCTTCTCTCTCTCTCTCTCTCTCCCCCTCTCTCTTCTCTCTCTCTCTCTCTCTCTCTCTCTCTCTCTCTTCTCTCTTCCCTCCCCTCCTTTACCCACACCATCCACTTACCTCCGCCTTCCACACCTCATCACCCCCACCCCCCACCCTCCACCCCGGCCCCCTCTGTCCTTGTGTGCTTTATAGTAAATCACCGACAACACACGCAACAGGTTGTTCCTTCCACCAGCAGTATGCAGTGTCATCACGCAGGGGTAGATTGAACAGTCGTCGTCATCACCATGATTGTAGTTCATGTGAGCGTTGTGAGATCCAGCTAGGCTGCATGACTAAACTGGACATCTTTTTCTCGATTCACAGAGAAAAAATGGCCTTCTTCACCACCTGCAACATCGGCGTCCCCGCCGTGCCTCGAGAAACCACGGACATGGAGAAGGAGGAACGTGCAGCAGATGATTTTTTCCACGATGATCGAGTCGGAGAAGAAGTGTGAATTGATCTAGCGTCTTTTTCTTTTTTTCCTTTTTTTTTTTTTTTTTTTTTTTTTTTTTTTTTTTTTTTGTCTTTTGAATATTTTGAGTGGGGAGCTATTTGCAGAAAAAAAGGGGGGACAGTATAAGATGAATGTGGAGGAGAAAACCGCGTGGTCAGAGTTCACACTACCACATACGCTGACGTTCGGGGTTGCGTGACGGGTGTCCCGTTCCAAAAAACTTTCCCAGTGCAATGTTGTGTCAGAATGTTTTTGAGTGGGACATGGAACACGTTGACATGAAATGGGGACAGGTTTGGCAAGACAGGTAGGGTTCCGTATCACCTGTCACGAAGCCCACCTGGCTGGAGTGTGTTCTCATCAGCGAAGATGTGCGTGAGGAAATGTACTCCGCCCTCCACTTGTTTCCCGCAAAGACGTAATGGACCTATGGTTGGTTGATGGCGCTGTTCAGCGCTTCAGTTGATGCGAGATTGGTTTGGGCCTGGGTACACGGGGATCCCAGCCGTTCACAAGCAGCTTTTGTGTGATGTCTTGCACAAACACACTTGGTATTGCTTGTACGAGGAGGAGCCAGAAGACGTTGGTACTAATCCTGATCAAATCAAAACCAGTTCAGTAGAAATTTGGAGAAAGAGAGAGTAATTAACACTTTGTAAGTTGTGGTTCATGACAGCTTATCCTCTCTTTTGGTTTTTGGTGTTGGAGATGGACATAGTTCACAATACACCCGTGCATGGTGAGAGAGAGAGAGAGAGAGAGAGGGGTGTGCTTGCTGTTAAAAAGGTGCAAATAAAGAAACAAGGTGTGTGAAAGTTGGAAGTTGCGAGGGAGTTGTGAGCACTGTTCAGTCACTTGTAAATACACTGGAGTTTCAAGTTTCTGTATTAAATTATGTACAGGTGAAAACACAGGTCCTGAAATATGCCTGAAAAATAAAGAGAGCTGCATATACTATACTAACAGTCAGTTATTTATAGATGCACACCAACCGCACTGGATTGATTGATTTTTTTTTTTTATATTGGTGTACTGTTCCTCTCTCTCTCCCTCTCTCTCTTTAAAATGTTTTTTTTATTTGTGTACACCAATCGAAAGAAACCGTCACAATCCCGTGTTTCATCAGACGTGAAAGAGACCCTAGAAGGTTTCACGACCAAAGCGAAATGTAGCTGTAGATTGCTATGGACTGGCTGACTACAGTTGTTCAAGCCAAAGATTCATCATGTGGGGAGCGACAGTGACCTTAAGAGAGAGTGCATCAGCGGCCGGGGAGAGTGTTCCGCCATGGACAAGTGAACGCCATGATTAAGGACCGAATTCCTGAATGTGCATGTGACATGACTCTTTCAGGTGGTGAGCGAGTGGTGAATCATCTGTACATTTACCCAGTGTGTCTGACGTGATTGTTTGAGGCTGTGCACGATCTTGCACCGCCGCTTGTCATTCTGGCAGTCAGGCAAGCAGTGCATTTGAAGCTGACTTTCGTGGTGTATCCCCAGTAGTCTTACTAACTGTATTAATTTTGCGTTTAACCATGGTATATTCAAGGATTGCAATATCAGAACTGTGTTCTTCGTTTTGGCTGCAGTTGGACCTTTTGGGGGAAGGGAGGAGGGATTGTCAGATGTGTGTTTTGTTATTTTGTGTTTGTGTATTATAGGAAAGAATTGCTGTAGTCCTGCAATATATACATTTTATATATATATATATACTGTTACACTCCTGGCTCCTTGGTTTGAAATAACGATGTACCCACATGGAGTAGTTTCTGTATTCGTGGTGATGTATAGGCTGCAATCATTGACATGTTGTGGTGGTTGTTTCTGTTTCGTGGAGTTGATAGTTGTGTGTGTGTGTTTGGCCAGAAATATACATATACATATATAAATATATATCTATATTATATTAAAATGTAAAAAATTTTTTTCCATGAAGTCTGGTGATTTGAGTGCTCTGCCGTCATAGTATTGGTGGAGGTAGTGTGCGAGAGACGGCAGGCGAATGGCTGAGAGTGTTACAAACGGGGCACCAGTGATTCTTAAACATTCTGTCTGAAAAGCAAAACATCAGGAGATTGTACATACCAGCACGGCTGTATCAGAGTGAGACGTCGGATCTTTTCATTGCCAGGTCTGAGCCTTGCCCTGAGGCCAAGGGTCAGAGACTTTGTGAGTGTGATAAACTTTACATGTGGGGTGTTGTTGGCGTCGTATTTATTTCATATCAAGGCAGTAAGTATATCATACTCATACTGTACAGATTTCTGTGTTGATTTTCATATCAAAGAGTTGGTTGGTATGTGCATGGTGCGTGTGTGCGGGGGTTCTGGTTGCATGTCCTGGCATTAAAATGATTAATATACTCACTATTAATGTGTCATGAGTATGTCGAACGGGCATATTCTGTCGTGATTACAAACAAAAAATAGTGTTATTCCAGCATTGAGGAGTAGTTTGCCAATTTGTTGCTTGAAGTTGCAATGGAACTTAGGTTAGCATATCATTAACTTGCTCTTTCGGAGTTTGTGTTTTTTGGCTAACCTCGAGCTACATGTGGCGTGTGTATGTGTGTGGGTGGATGTTGGCGTGTTTGTGTGTGTGCACGCGAGTAACTGATGGGTTTACAGTAAAGTAAATGAGTGAATATTGTACTGGTATGCTGTTGATTGTTGATGTTCGACCTATGCAGCATTGGACTGTTTTTGTTGGTCTGTTCAAGTAGTTTCATTCCCATTGCAAAGCTGAAACGGTCCTTCAGCGTGAAGACACTTCTCACCATGTACATACTTACCATTACAGTGTTTCCAGTGGCCACTTTTCTTCGTGTGTGTGGAAGATTAGCAAAGAATGTTTGAGTGAGGACCGGAGAGAAGAGAACCCGCATTTAAAACCCAGAGTGGACACAGTTGACCTGACTGGGAGTTTTTCCCCTTTCTGTGGATTATGACGTCAAGTTGTCTTGTTCTTTGTCTTCAATTCTTTCCCCACACAGCAGCGGTTTTTTGTTTTTGTTTTTCTCACTCACTCGGTTTTTTTTTTTTCCTTTCCTGTTTGTCCATTATTATGGTATGGACATGCATATGAATTACAGATGTGCATTACTGCTAAATCTATGCACAGACCTTCTCCTGCCTTTTCTAGGTCTGCCTGTCTGTGTCTTGCAACAACAACAACAAAAATCAAAACGGTAATATGCAAATGAGATAGATTGCACAGCTTTAAGCCTTCTAAATAACTGGATGAAGGAAAGATGAAGATGCTTACACACCCAGACATTAACGAAGCAGATGAAGAACAGAAAAAGGGCACCAAATGAATGGGGGGAAAAATGAAAAGAGGGGGTGGGTGGGCAAGGGGGTAGAAATGAAATTACGGTTGGCTGTCGTTACTTAACCACCTGGTGTCTAGCTTACGCAGCTGTTGGCAACAGGTTTCAGATCTGTTCATGTCTCTGCTAGTTTGCCTTTGTGCAGGTATTAATTTCTCTTTTTATTTCTAACTGCAGCTCATTGGCTGTGATATTGTTTCTTTTTTTTAATTTATTTATTCTTTTGCTGTTGTAATTGTTGCTGTAATCTGCTTTGTGTTTGTCTTGGCGTTTTTGTTTTTAGTTTGTTTTGTTTTTTCTGCCTGTGCCAGATTTCTGGTCAAGTGACAAATTTCAGTCGAGCAGATCCACTCTTTAGCCAGTAAAGTTATAAACAATTACGGAAATTATAAACGATTACGGCAGTATAGAGTCAGTACTTTGCAGCTTTTCCTTACTCATTTCATGTGCTACTTTGTGTTAACGAAAATCCATTGATTAAATGAGTTTTTTGTCCTTTTTTTTTTCTTGTTTCCTTTTTTTTTTCCCCCAACACTGTGCCAACAATTTAACAATAAGCAAATGTTAGATGGAATCTTTATGGGCAAATTACTTTCAAAGTGTATATACAAAATTTATGAAAGTTCACGTAATTACAGAAAATAGCGTTGACTATGACACTGACAAGTTCTGTTTGGATTTGATCACAGATGTAGTAATGTGGCCTGTCCGTATACAAAATGTTAATGACATTATGAATGATCTGCTAAGTGTCCGCTTATCCAGGGAACCGTGTGTCTGTGGATCAGACAAAATGTTAATGACATTATGAATGATCTGTTAAGTGTCCGCTTATCCAGGGAACCATGTGTCTGTGGATCAATCCACGACAGAGAAAATATAAAGCACAACAGACCAGTGACATGTTGGTAAACTACCCTTCTGATACGCCAATCCGAGTTGTGACAGTTTGAGTAAAGCAACCCCAGTTTTCCAACTGATACACACACACACACACACACACACACACACACACACACACACACATGTATGTATATGAACAAACACACACGCACACACACACATATCAATCATAGCTCCTTACCTTATGGATTCAAAATTCAGGAACCAGGTGATGAAGGGATGTGGGGTGGTGGGATGAAGAGGGGGGGGGGGGGGGGGGGGGGGGGGGGGGCTGTTGAGCTTTCACCGAAAGCATGTTTAACCTTCATATATTTCAGTCAACAAATGAAGGGTTTGAAAAGAAAATGCATTTTCCATACATATAATCATGTATATCTTAGGGCTATATTTTGCAATATTTTTCATCCATAGTCAAAAAAAAGAACCCCCATTCTCCACATTTTCTAACATGATTTTGAAATTCAGTATTTTTTTTTTCCACATAATTTGGGATTTCAGAAATAATTTCTGGAATGGGGAAATTCCAGGAAAGATCAGGAAGGTTGGCAATTATATGTGTTGGTTTATCTGCCTTTCTTTTCCTTTTTGTAACGCATCTATGAGTTGTTTAGTTATCGAAGCATGGATGGTCTGCTCTGATTTGTCCTTCCCGTACTTCTTGTACTCGTGCATGCATACATATACACACACTGCGATATACTTCTGTATGTATGTAAGATGCATAGGTTCATTTGGGTGAATCAGTCCATGCAGTAAGCCCTTCCTGATCATGAAGACGCGACAGAAATCTCGTTCTGAGGATGGAGCTTGCAAAAGTTGGTGGGTTTTTTTGGGTTTTTTTTTCTGATTTTCAAAATTTTATAAGAAGCTGTTTCGGATGATTAAGACTGACTTTTTTTTTTCTCAGACTCTTTCTATTTGTGCTTTGCTTTTCAAAGTGGGTTTGTTTCCTAGCTGAGCAATGTGAAGGTCAGGAAATGTTGAATTAATTGGGAATGTTTGTAACTTCAAAGTTTTTTTGTTTTTTTTAAAGCAGTAATATGGAGAGAGAAAAAAAGCAGTAATATGAAATGTTACATTTAACAACAGTTTGCCATTAGGTCGGATGTAAAGTTTTATGTGTATTGAATTGAATGACAGATACATAGGCTAGATCTACATTAAACTGTTGCACTGAGACTCAAAGTCGTTGCTTTTTATGTTGTTTTGATAGTCACAGATCTGCACATTGCTGTATTTGATATGCTACAGAAAATAAAGAGTCGAGAGTGCAAATGTTTGACCATGTGAAATTTGGTTTCCTTTTCTTTTTTTTACCTCTTTCTTGTTTAGGTAGGGAAACTTTGATAATGTTTGTGATGAAACACACTTACTTAAATAGATCCCTGATCAGTTTTACTTTTAATCATGTTCATTGAGACAGATTGTATGTGTGGACAATGTTTTAGAGAATTTTTGTTGTGGTTAATTTAAAAAGAAAGAAAAACAAGGAAACAAGGTGAAAAATAATCAAAAATGCATGCATGCAAAAATGTTGTATTCTAAAGTAATGAAAGTGTTTCCAGTACGTTGTATTAGATTACTTTGTTTTCTTGAATTTGATTGGTTGGTTGTCAGTCGCTTTGATGTATGGGTTTCTTTCTCCTCTCTTCTTCTGATACTGCTTTTAATTCTTATTCTTCTCCATCCTCTCTCTCTCTCTCTCTGTCTTTACCCTCCCTCCCCCCTCCCCCTTCTTTATCTCTCTGTCTGTCTGGGGCTGATTTTTTTTCCCTTCAGTCTTTATTGTCAGTGATGAGAGTTTGGTTCAGTTACAGAAATGCAACATCTATGAACAGATTTTTCTTTCGTTTGTGTTTTTTTCATTCAAATGAAAATGATGTGGATTTCTTAAAATGACATTTGTTAGCTCACTGCCTGTATTACGATTATGTAAGAAAACGTTCAAATTCTTGTTTTGGAGTCAGAGCTGGAAATACAGGAGTTGCAAACAACAAGACCTGGAGTTGAGAGTTGCAAATACAAGATTTACTAATGAAAATGTTCCAGTGTTGCAAATACAAGATTTACTAATGAAAATGTTCCAGTGTTGCAAATACAAGATTTACTAATGAAAATATTCCAAGGCTGTATGGTCACCTGTCAAGGTAATCAGCTGACCTTTTCAGAGCTAGCGTTTTCAGTTCATCGAGTCCACAGACCCGCTGTTCTCTGCCATGGAGAGGACATACTGTGCTTGAGACATCCTGTCTGAATGGGTCGTGGACAGTATTTGTGTGGTCTGCTCTCTCTCTCTGGTGTTTGTAGTGTTGAAGTTGTTCATCTCCTTGGGGCGCTTTCTGTGCTGGGCGTCGGAAGCAGCGCCGGTCAGCTCCATACCGGACAGAAAGCATCGTGTGGACAACTTGCATTTTTCTCGTCTTTGGTTCCGCTCCTTCGTGGGGACTTTGCTGACAGGCAATCATTTTGTGAACTCTTGCGGTTTCCTTTATCCGATGTAGGGAAATCGTCGTTCTGTGTGGTGCATTAACAATCCATTAGAATTCTATCACAGATTGTAAGCCAGAGATGAAATTGAAGCGACTCGACGCACCCGTTGGTTTTACGTTAAGAGTGGTCAAACAAGATTGTGATTCTTTCCCTTCTTTTTTTCTTTTTGCCAGTGGGGCATGCACATTATCATGGGTGGCAGCGATTCAGAGGTATTGAATTTAGAGTAGCTTCCCCACCATTTTTAATCCTTCCGCCCCTCCCCCGTACCCCTCCTCTCCCCTTCAGATGGTACTGTTATGTGCGCAGAAGGACTTGTCAGCATTTCCACCAAGTATTCTTTTCTGTGGCAATGTGTATAATCGATTCAGTCGTGGAAGATGAGAATTTATTTTCAAAAGAAGAAAGGCCTTTTATCTTAAATCTATGCATCTATAAAAGCTGAAAGTAGTGAAAAATGTTTGTTCTCACACAATGTATTTTCCACCTTTCCATTTGACGGTGTTCATTCATCTCGCTTTGTTCTGGTAGAAACTCTTCTGCCCTTTTTACTCCTCTTGTTACTGTGTATAACATGCCAGCTTGTGTCACAGTCTGGCCACTGGGATAGTGAGATTGTACACACATGTCCAGAGCGGCACGAGCTCTGCAGTATTGTTAGCTTGTATGGTCTCTTCAGTGGTCACACCCATGATACTGTGTAGTGGGCTGGCGAAGGAATTGAGAATAAATTTATAAAAAAATAACTTTCAGAGAAGTGTCATTCACATTTTACAATCGGTTTGCCTTCAGCGATTTGGGAGTTTTCATCAGATATACAAATTTTTGGTTCCGTTGCACGCTGCTAGCAAACCTGAAATTCGGGTTAAGATACTTGTGCTTTGCAGGTAACGAGCGGAATAATGCCTGGACAGGTGTGTGCTGCTCATGGCAGAGGCTTAAACTTAGGCCGGTTGAAACATTGTTAGCCACCTCCTACATGTTGATGGCTTTAGACTTGAAACATGTTAGATGATACAGTAAATATGGCCTGTCAAACGATACAGACTTTGTCGTGAGAGGGTTTGTTGTCTTGTTTATCGCTTGATTTTTTTTTTTTTTTAATATATAAAGAAAGGATCTGTTGACGGTTCAGTATATTTCAATATGTTCCATTCTAATTCCTTTAAATAAAAAAAAAAGAAGGTGGGGGGAGGGGCGAAGAGGGGAAAATATAGTTCAAAACATGTATGGTGCAATTGAGAACTACCCGTAACAAACAAGAGCTTTTGGCTATCGTTGGGAGGGGGGGGGGGGGGGGGGGGGGGGGTGCAGGGGGGTCATGAAAGGGGAGACGAAGTACAGCAGTTGCAGAAACAATCAAGGAAACCCTTCTCCATTTCCAAGCACGTGTTTTCAGACCTGGATAGAATTTTGAGATCTGTGGACGTTTCAGAAATCAAATCAGTGGAAAGCATTGTCAGTTGTCTCCCAACTGCCAGCAAACTGTCTGTAACTAGTGCTTTTCTCTTGTTTGGAAACTGACATATATACTCAGGTCAAAATGTGAATGCACTGTGTTTAAATTAAATGTAACATTTATATATTTTGCATAAAATAAACATGTGAAGTTAATCATGTGTGTTGTTTCATGAAAGGGGTGTATGTGTGTGCGCGAGTATTCTTGAGTAATGGAGAGAGAAATGACCGACGTTATAGTTTTTATTTCGACATTAAAATCTGAAGACTGTGCATCCAATTTTTACTAGTACATGGAAACAAATCAGGGCTTCCAATTTTTACTAGTACATGGAAACAAAATCAGGGCTTACAAAAACTCACATTGATTCATTTTTCATATATTATCGTCTATAACTTGCCATAATCATGCTGTCATGGTGACCTCAGTTTTTTATTTTCTCTCCACCTCTACGTTGTTAGCAAGTTCTTATCAAGGTTGCTGATATCAGTGATACAGGGGTTAGCTGGAGGTGTCCTTCATATTATGTTGGATCAGAACAGGCACCACTGAACACCACCAAAGTGACAAGGCAGCGGTGCAGGGACTCCTCTGGTTGGCTGTCTGATGGTGACTTGACATTCAGTCTCACTGTGGATTGCTGGTGCAGTCTCTTTCTTTCTTTCTTTCTTTCTGCATACGCAGGCTGATACTCCTGCGGGCACTCCTGTTTAGACAGGCAGTAGAGTTTTGTGTGTGTGACCGTTTTTTATCCCGCCATTAAGGCAGCCATACTCCCATCTTCGGGGAAGGTGCATGCTATGTGTAATGTGTCATCCATATGAACGGTCAAACTGGGCTTCTCTTCCTCCGAAAGTTGGCGATGGGATTTTACGTGTGTGCAAGATGTTATGCGTGCATTCACACACGGAACCTCGGTTTATAGTCTCATTCGAAGGACTCTATGGGAAATGCAAGTCAGAACCAGTGTTAACTCCGAGGGAAAAATCCCCCTGTACCGAAACGGCCCGGCGGAGATTCGAACCCGCAACCCTTGGATTGCGAGTCCGGCGCTCTACCAACTGAGCTATTCCGGCCCCCGCTGGTGCAGGGACTCCTGGCTGGCTGTCTGATGGTGACTGACATTCACTCGCAGTGTGGGTTGCTGGTGCAGGGACTCCTCTGGCTGGCTGGCTGATGGTGACTTGACATTCACTCGCAGTGTGGGTTGCTGGTGCAGGGACTCCTCTGGCTGGCTGGCTGATGGTGACTTGACATTCACTCGCAGTGTGGGTTGCTAGTGCAGGGACTCCTCTGGCTGGCTGGCTGATGGTGACTTGACATTCACTCGCAGTGTGGGTTGCTGGTGCAGGGACTCCTCTGGCTGGCTGGCTGATGGTGACTTGACATTCACTCGCAGTGTGGGTTGCTGGTGCAGGGACTCCTCTGGCTGGCTGGCTGATGGTGACTTGACATTCACTCGCAGTGTGGGTTGCTGGTGCGGGGGCTGTGAGGGGAGAAGCCGGGGTGTGACTGCAGAAGGGGACAGGGAATGAGCGGCGCAGGGGTAATGCCACTGGTGTGGCGCACAAGATGAGACAGCAGAAAAAGAAAAAAACTTGCCACAATTTAGAACAAACAAGAACATGCTTCCCAATTCTGGTGATAGCGAAGTGTCAAACAGATTGTAATATTTAAACATAACCCCAGCCACCATCTCCATTTCAGTCTTCTCAGCCAGCTCAAACGGATGGGAGAAACAAACAAGAAAATTTAACACAACCCCAGAGTATAGGTTTCTGTAAAGGTAAGGATAATCAGACTCGTATGCGCAGTCCAAAAAGAACATGAAAGCAAATACAGTGATTTGGAACATTGCTGTAACAAAAAGATATGTTTGTATTAAAATGTATTATTGGTTCATTCTTGGGCCATATTCCATGTTTCCACCAAGTTTTGTTAGAATCTTGGATCTGGATCCACACCAAATTTACTGAGTTTGCCATAGGAACGCTTTCTGTCAAGTTTTGTTGTAATTTTTTCAGACAAACCAACTTCTTGGGGGATATCATAAGTGAGAACAACTGGAAAACAGGATTCTGTCTCTGAGTCCTTAACAATCCATTCTGGTTTCATCCAGTCTTTCAGTTAAACACAGAGACAAATTTTGGATGTTAATACTTGAATATTTTATTCTCCAAACAACCTATCTACTCCATTTGAATGTCGTAGAAAATATTTTTGTAAAAATGATTTCAGTGAGCAACAGAGGTAACGGAGTAAACCATGACAAATATATTTTGTTCATTTTGAAAAAAAAATATAAAGCAGTGCAGAGTTCTATTCTACATGCTTGCATGAAATATCCCCCCGCAAACATTGAAAAAATAGCAATTGTTTCGATTAAGACTAACACATTATGCAATATTGATTTATCAAACATTTGGTGACATTGCACACAAGTGATAAACAACACACCGCAGAATGCTTGCATGAAATATCCCCAGCAAACATTGAAAACCCCAGCAAACATTGAAAAAATAGCAACTGTTTCTATTAAGACTAACACATTATGCAATATTGATTTAACAAACAATTTGATGACATTGCACAAAAGTGATAAACGACACACCGCAGATCAGATTCGTCTATGCTTTTTCTTGAGGAAATTGCTGCCTGTAATGCATTTTATGAAGGGAGTAAAGACGAACAGAGGGAAGGAGACGATGAAAACACTGCTGAACTACTTGCACTTTCACTGTGAATGCTGTATCACTTGATCACATGTTTGTTATTTGGACAGTCAAACAGTATATCGTGTATAACACTGATGATGGATTTTATACAGTCTTTGACCAAAAACCTCTGTGAATTTGATGCTTAATTCATTTTGGACACACGGTGTTCAGTTCGTTCCCCACTCACAAGCAGCGCATCTGGTAGTATGGAAACTCATCGCACAGTATACAATCAGAAATTAAAGTGTCAGAAGTGATTATCCACTCGCCGGGTTAGATCAGAAGAACTGATTGGTCATATACCGGGTGAAAATACATCAGCAGATTCCTGTAGTTTCAGTATATTAGCTTTGCTAAGAAAACAGCCCTGATTTCAAATGTAGCATTACTGTGTACTGACATGTTAATTCCCTGAGCTTTCTCCTGCCTATATATGCATGTCATCATCAGCTGGTCAATCTAACTTTCCATGTGTATGTATGTTTCGACTCTTTAAAAGATCCATTATCGAAAGGTAGGCAGTTATGATCTTCAGTGAGGGGACGACACTAGTTTGAGGCACAGTCGGGACGCTAAGATCTGCAAATATCACGAGGAGCTGTAAATAAACATCCTCGTTCATATCACCACTCTGGGATGTCCCATCCTTCAACCCACTACCTGACAAACCATACCTCTTACCACTCCCCCCCATCTCTACCTCTCCTCCTGTCCATAGCACCTTAACCACCTTAACCCCCCCCCCCCCCCCCCCCCCCCCCCCCCCCCCCCCCCTCCCCCCAACCCCCCTCCCGCCCACCCCCCCCCACCCCCCCCCCACCCCCACATTGGCTCGGACGTTAGTATGGTCTGTATCTGTCATGCCCAAGTGCTAGATTGGTTGTTGTATTCTTTGTCTTTTTTGTTGAGTCTGATGGCTGTGGTGCAGTGTTCATGAGAAACCATTGAGAAGTGAAGGCATTTTTTTAACGCCAGGAGGTTCATGTGGCCAATCACTGCTTCTAAACATGCAGAACACAGCATCATCTGAACAGTGTTTACACTGAGGAAGATGTGAAGATGCTCTTTTTTTTTTTTTTTTTTTTTTTTTTACCTTATAGCTTATCAGAGTCAAGAGTCATGTAGTTCTAAAACATCAACATTTCAATGTTGAAGGCTCGGGTTTTGTTTTTTTAACCTTACAGCTTAGCAGAGTCATGTAGTTCTAAAACATCAACATTTCAATGTTGAAGGCTGAGGTTTTGTTTTTTAACCTTACAGCTTAGCAGAGTCAGGTAGTTCTAGAACATCAACATTTCAATGTTGAAGGCTGAGGATGCTAATTCAGATCACAGCTTGATTCCATCATATGGCAAAATAGCAATAGCATCACGTTTCATTGTCCAAGGGCTGATAATTCTATGATCAACACACAGCTTCATGAAGTCACATGGCGCTACAGGATTCCATTGAAAGCAAACCTCTCTAGCGGTATGATAGCGTTTTGCATGGACAGAGTCACAGTTGACAGAATGTTCCCACAAGCAGATAAACAAGAAAAAGTCTTATAACTGTCAATACTAGCTGATTCATTTTCAGATGACCTCTCGGCGTTTACCCACGTCTGTTTTTAAGACAGAATTATAGTATGCAGGGACATCTTTCTGAAAGCATGGCAGGACTAGCCATGGGGACAACTGAGGGTGAGATCCACGCAACAGTGGGGTGTGGCCTTCACTTGAAGAACAAGATGAGCGGAAAGGATGTACTTGACAGTGTTAATTCAAAGGAGCCTTGTATGGGAATTATCAACGTAGTGCATCTTTGAAGGCCACCAAGAGAAAAACAGAACGAGCTTTTTCCTACTTTCAGTTGCCTACTCCCAGAATTCACTCCAGTTTCTCCTTTCTTGAAAACATGGAACTTCTACAATCCTGACCTGTGCAGCATGCAACAGGGCTGTAACTTTCCAACTGCTTGTGGTGATTTTCTTTCATCTCTTTATATGCTTGTGATAGTACCCAGTGGACCAGAAGCATTGCCATGTGTGGCTGGTGTTGATACAGAGGAACTTTCACTGACCACCTACAGAAATCATGAAAAAAAGGGGGAGGGGGAGGGGAGGGGTTTTTTTTACACACAACCTGACTGTGTCAAATTTGACAAATAATATGGCTTCTTATTCTTAACTCATGCAAAATTTTTCAAAACCCATCCACGTAGTTAGAGGATACTGTTTCTAATTTGTAATGAATATACAGGTCTGCCAAGTGGCTTTTTTTCTTTTGGCTGCAACAATGTGTATGACAAAATTAGCTTTGTGGCATTTTTTGTTTACTATTCCGGTGGTAGTTCTGTTGAGGTTTTATTGTCTACATGACAAACATTCATACTATTGCATGACACACAGAGGTTGATGCTTAACTTGAGATTGCCCACATGACAAAGTTTCACATAATCACATGACATAGACAATGGCTGATGCTTTAACTGCTATTGCCCACATGACAAGGGTTCATACCACCACCTGACACACCTGAGGATTTAGAATGTAAAGGCAAAACACTTGAGCAGATAAACTGATCTATTCCACCTGTTCTCCTCCCCAGCGCGGTTTGACAAATGTGTCCCTTTCCACAGCTGTGATCCCCTTTTCAGCTCACCCAAGCCTCATCACACACACACATATACTCAGTAATCTTCCTTCAGCGTAGTCGGCTGCATGCATCCAAATAAAACCAAGCGTTCAGCTACACACCATCTCATTTGCTGCGGACCGTCTCATTCACTGCGATGCTGTCAACACCCACATACTGCAGCTCTTCCAGTGCTGATGACTTTTTAAGGTGGAAATATTCCAGCAAATTTCGCATCATGCTTTGTCGTAGGGATTGTAGAAATTACCCTCGCTGTCTTTCAGGTAGGTGTAACGCTTCTTGTTCAATCTCTCATTGGTGGTGATGTTTTTCGAGGCTTGGAATATCTAGAATGAAGAGAAAAGGACATGATCCTGTTTATCAAAAAAAAAACATGATTTGAACATTTACACTCGCAAATGATTTAAGCTTAATGAACAAGAAATGGTGGGTGTAAGGGACTGTGAGACTTTGCAAAGCTCTAGATCTAAATGTGGTTTAAGCTCAAACAGCAGGACTTAGAATCACACAGCCACTTTACAGACATGCTTCAAGAGGTTTATATTTTCTGACCAACATAGATCTACCTTTTTATTCTTGGTAGATGCTGGGATATATCCTGAAAGGGGACAGCCCTGTGACATGAACCTCAAACCCACGCTGAACTCCACAGTACCATCGTGGTCAGCGTCATCCTAACTAATCAGCTTAAAATACAGAAGCAAAACAAACAAACAGAAACCCTAGCCACCTTTCATGCCCTGCTTTCATGATGACCTTAGAGAGGGGCAGTAACTCAAGCCTCATCTCGCTGCGAGCAAGTTTGTGTTAAGGCTGGCACTTCAATTTTTCTTGCTGGAGAAATTTCAATATTAAGAATTTTCAAATAAGTCTTGACACCAAAAACAATTGAATACAGCCTCCCCTCCTCTCCCCTACTTGTTTTTTCTTTCACTCAGTCAACATTTTCTTCTTTTTTTTTTTTACATTAAACAAAAAATATCTTCATTCATAAGCATTCATTTTCCTTTAAACCCATCAGCAGCCAGACCGTACTTTCTTTCCACTCTGCTCTTACTGTAAAAGGCAACAGACATAACTCACCGTGGAGAGGACCACGAAGAAGGCTACACCTTCAAAGAAGATGAAGAGACACATTCCACACAGGTAATCAGGCCTCAGTGGAAATCCTTCTCTGGCCATCACGTAGTACGACAAATACATGCTCAGCACTCCTATCACTGCCACCAGTGTGGAGAACACTACAAACGACACCCTGCAATCAAACAGATATAATTATGGAAATGAAGAATTTGTAACATGAACCATGAAATCTGAAATGAGGTCAATATAGGACATATTTAGCTCCTTAACACACACAAGCGTACAAACGCACACACATACACGCACGCACACACAAACACACACACACACATACACACACATACACGTACACACACACATACACGTACACACACACATACAAACACACACACACACATACACACATACATACACACATATACAAACACACACACACACACACACTTTTTAAAAATTCAAAATACAGCTTGTAGAAAAACCAATTATTGGTCACTGATCTGCATTTTGAAAATGAGATTAATATACAGATTAATACATGTATTAACTGCAAAGACAAACACACACACACACACATACACACACACACACACCACACACACACACACACACACACACACTTTTTTAAATTCAAAATACAGCTTGTAGAAAAACCAATTATTGGTCACTGATCTGCATTTTGAAAATGAGATTAATATACAGATTAATACATGTATTAACTGCAAATACCACACACACACACACACACACACACCGGCGCACACACAAACGCACACGCACACACACACACACACACGTGCACACACACACACACACACACACACACACACGCACACACACCATAACTTGCAAGAAAAGTATTTGCTTTCACTTAGTAGCCAAGTAGCTAAGGAAGTCTTGAATAAAGTACTTTACAGCTTGATGTTTCATTTCATTTAGCAGTAAAGACACTTGTCTTCAAATAAGTTGAACTGACAGTTTGTTGCACTGAGAGCTTATTCATTTAACTTGTACTCCAAAGTGAATATCAAATATGAGTCACAACACCTAATTATCATTTACTTTGATTTGGCTTGACATTCTGAGCTCAAAGATGCCATTTTTTTCTCTCTCGGAAAGCCTGACATGATTATTGACTGGGGGAGCGAATGTTAACTTTCTTGTTTGATTTTTGCTTCATGCAGCAAGAGACTTTGCCTCCCCTTGTAAGCTGTCGCGTTATTTATAACCAATGCCAAAGTCGGGTAGGATCTTCTCCAGTTCCTGATACTTCTCTATTATTTCTCTTGAGCATGGAAATGACGATGAGCATCAAAGACTGTTCACACTTGCCTGTTGTGGTAGCCCACACAGTTGTAAATGTAGGGGCAGTGGTGGTCGAACTCCTTGACACAGCGATTGCAATAGCGGCAGTGCTTAGCTCGCAAGACCTTTATCGTTCGACAGGTGTGGCACAGACGACTGAGAGGATTGTTGCCTTGCTTCCACTCATGAAAATGGGCCACTGATCACAGAACACATACGTCACATGAGACCCTCATTTTGTGGTGTGATGTTTCATTTCAGGCACATTCTCGAGCTAGTTATGTCAAAGTCAGTTAACATACAAGCTTCCTATTCTGAAATATAATTAATATACATTTTAAGTCGCTATCACTAAAAACATTCCAAAAGTCAGTTGCATCACCTCTTGGTAGCTCACTTGAAAAAACAATTTATGTCAAAGACTTTGTAAAACATAATTCATTCAGATTTCATTTTGTTCACTTTTCATCATGTGCATTTTTCACTGGCTATCATCCCATTAAACAGAAACTGTAGAATATTGTAATCAAAACTGATATGCCAAAAGTCCACTTAGATAACAACAAATAAATGTGATGTCTGTCTGTCTGTCTCTCTCTATTGATTTTGAAAAAAAAAGGACAACGCTCCAAAATAGTAAGGTTAATGTGTGACACTGACAGTGTAGACACAATGTTGTGCTCATTTGTAATATGTATATGTTAAATAGGATTCGCTGTTCTTTTTGCGAACTTATTGCAGCTTTGTAATGTATTTATGTAAGATAAGATCTACTGTCATCTTCGTGTTTTTGAGCGCTGTTTTTTCTTTTCACGTTTTCCATTTGTAAATTTCTTTACAAGCAAATAAAAGCGCTTGCACTTGAAAAAAAAAAATGTGATGCCACTGCCAGGTGAGCTCTTTGAAATAAACTTGATTCCCCAGATGCGTTATCTTACATTCAACAACTTTCAGATAAAAGCATTGTCTGAAAAACAGAACAAGCTACATTCAAAAACAAAATCTTTGTGCCCATTCAAATCAGAAATATACTTAGCGCCATTAAAAACGCACGGGTCCGAAGAACAAAATAACTCAACAGAGGTAAATCAGTTAGGGGTATGAAAACTTTAATGTTGAATGACAAAGTCATGAACAGAAAAGAAGTGCGCAATGGACAACATGTGCTGAACATTTGGCGTTCAGTAATCGCAAACACAACTGGCGTCAAAAAAGCAAAGTCACCATTCAATACCGGGTGTGGCCAGACACGCTGGGCATGAGCGTTGCGACAAGCACATGAAACACGGACAGCTGAAGACAGCCGTGGCACGCCGCCAACCTGCCCCACGTAACAACCAGGAACTGATTCAGGCTGTGCAGGACGAGTGGAATCGGATCCCGCAACACAGGCTCATGATACTGGTGCGATCCATGCGTCGTCGCTGCACGGCTTGTTTGGCAGCCAGAGGGGGACACACCCGGTATTGAATGGTGACTTTGCTTTTTTGACGCCAGTTGTGTTTGCGATTACTGAACGCCAAATGTTCAGCACATGTTGTCCATTGCGCACTTCTTTTCTGTTCATGACTTTGTCATTCAACATTAAAGTTTTCATACCCCTAACTGATTTACCTCTGTCGAGTTATTTTGTTCTTCGGACCCGTGCGTTTTTAATGGCGCTAAGTATACATGCATAATTTTTTTTCACAGCTTTCCAACTGACAACCAAAGTTTAACATAGTTTCAAAAGTGAGAAATGGACTTAACTAAGTTGATGAAAAGATCTTTTTTAATTTTTCATCTAATCATAATTTACGTTGCTTCATTCCAGGTTTTCTTTAATTTTGACTGTGATTCTTATCCTCAACAAAGATCATCACCATAGATATATGTATGACTCTTAACATTTGCCTGAACATTTCTCATGGCTGATGGGATTTGACAAATACCATACAACCTCCATCTACACATAAAGTCCACACAAATCGAACAGTACCATTTCTTCAAGTAGACTGCTTGCCCGAATCTGCATAAAACAAACTAAATTCAGCCATGTCTTCATGCACTGATGAAAAGCTCACCTGTCGTATTGCCTGATCATATTCAGGAATATTGCGAGGCAGGTAGCCGGGGTCTATGGAGTTGGCGTGATACAACGTGATCCACATGAAGATGTTGCAGACGATGAACATGATGTGAAGCGGCTGGAGATCGGTGTAGGTCTCTGGCAAACCCTGCGACCAATGTCCAAAGACAGTGAGATTCAAAATGTTCAATCTCACACTTAAATAACAGCATTAATGGTAATGATGATAATTACAATGGGACATACCTACAATGCATAGTTTAATAATGAAAATAATGATAAAAATGGGACATATCTACAATGCATAGTTTAATAACAGAATTAATGATAATGATAAAAATGGGACACATCTACAATGCATAGTTTAATAACAGAATTAATGATAATGATAAAAATGGGACATATCTACAATGCATAGTTTAATAATAGAATTAATGACAATGATAATGATGGGACATATCTACATGTATTCAAGATCTTTTGCAAAATCTGTTCAATATTGTTCACACATCTACAATCAGAAAAGAAAAAAAAAACATGGACACTAGCTTGCACATCCCATGGTCTCCTGAAGTCCCACCCTCCTTCCCTTCCAAGTCTGTTTTAAAATGTATTTCAGGATTTGTTCTGAAAGATGAAACTGAGGACTGTGACTGACTGAGAAAGGCGTGATGTTGCATATCCATCATGCAAAAGTGAACGCTCTTTCTACATGTTTCATACCACTGAATTTTCAGGTACTGTACAAAAAAAACCTGTCATCAACAGAATGAGTGGAAAGACCTTGATGGAACAGAAATGATCAAAAGCTCATGAGAGATTCTGAGGAGAGAGTCAAAAATACATTTTGGTATCTTCCTTCCTCTTTATATGGTTGTTGGGTTTTTTTTTCCTGTTCTTTTTTTTTTGCTTTCTTGTTGTTGTTGTTGTTGATTTCTTCACTCATTTACTTGTTTCTGTTTATTTTTGTATCCAAATGTGCGTAAATGTGTGTATACATGTACATCTATATACATGAGAGTTGGGAAGGGCAGAATTGCTTTTCACTGCAGTTAAGTTCATGCCTGCTGATTTTGGAGTGTGTTGTTCACTGCAGTGACAAAGGGCTGTTTACCACCTGTTTGCAGAATTGATTTCACTTATGTACAGACTATTGTGTATGATGTTCCACTACAGTATTTGTACACTGTTTTCACACAGACTCCAAATCACTCAATGCCTAAAATGGACTGGGGGCTGATACTCAACTACTCTGTGCAGGTGTGTGTGTGTGTGTGTGTGTGTGTGTGTGTGTGTGTGTGTGTGTGTGTGTGTGTGTGTGTGTGTGTGTGTGTGTTGTGTGAGCGTGTGTGTGTGTGTGTGTGTGTGTGTATGTGTGTGTGTGTGTGTGTGTGTGTGTGTGTGTGTGTGTCTGTGTGTGTGTGTTTGTGTGCATGCATATTTCCATGTCTGCATATGAATGCGTAAGTGTGTGTGTGTGTAAGAGTATATGCAAATTCACAGAAAACGAATATATCATGCATTAATTTAAGATATCCACATGAGAAAAAAAGACTGGAATTAAAAAGCGACAACAAAGAAAACTTAAACTTATGCTTACCTTGAAAATGTACATGGGGTAGCCCCACAAGAGGACACACACTACAAAGAAGAGTAGAGGGCCCTTGGTGTTCCTGATGGACCAAAAACTATAGTCCTGCACGACAAAAACACATCCCTAATATGCAGGCATCATGCATGAATGTGTGTGTGTGTGTGTGTATGTATGTGAGTTGTGTGTGTGTGTGTGTGTGTTGTGTGTGTGTGTGTGTGTGTGTGTGTGTGTGTGTGTGTGCGTGCATGCGTGTGTGCATGCGCATGTGTGTGCATGCAGCATGCATGTGTGTGTGTGTGTGTGTGTGTGTGTGTGTGTGTGTGTGTGTGTGTGTGTGTGTGTGTGTACTTTTTTCTTTTACATATGTAGATTTTTTTGTGTAAAACACACACACACACACACACACACACACACACACACACACACACACACACTACACCCAAACTCAAACAAACACACACACTCTCACGCACACACACACACACACACACACACACACACACACACACACACACACACACACACACACACACACAGATATACACAATGAAGTAAGTAGAGTTACACTCCTTAAAAAAGCAACAACAACAAAAAGAATAGAAAAAGAGAAGGAAAGACAAGGACTGAAGAACCACAACAAAGAATACATGTTATGCTAGAGGCCACTCAATGCTTTTCAGAGATGTCTTACACAACAGGTATACATTCACCTCCACTGGTCTAGTTTTTTGAAGGACCTTTCTTCAGCTCACGCATATTTTAGCAACCTCTCCAGCCAACTGTAAATGAGATCACACTCTCCTGAGATCCATCAGTAATGCAAAGCCCTCGTTAAATTCTCAAGACTCAAAGCTAACTGTCAATCATACAAGATCACGCCCCTTGACACACGTCAGTAACACAAAGACCTCCAAACTAAAACCCACCTGTCAATCATACAAGATCACACCCTTGACACACGTCAATAACACAAAGACCTCCAAACTAAAACCCACCTGTGAATCACACAAGATCACACTCCTTGGAATATATCGGTGATTCAAAGCCATCAACACATTCTCAAGACTCTGAGCTATCTGTCAATCATACAGACTCACACTCTTTGGGATATGTGAGTAATACAAAACCCTCTACAATCTCAAGACTCTGAGCTAACTGTCAATCATACAGACTCACACTCTTTGGGATATGTGAGTAATACAAAGCCCTCAATACAATCTCAAGATTCAGAGCTAACTGTCAATCATGCAAGATCACACCCCTTAAGATAAATCAGCAGTACAAAGCTCTCAATACATTCTCGAGACTCTAAGCCACACAACCTCTGTTTCATTTCAGGATTACATACTGAGACAGGTTTGACTGCCAAAGACAATTTCCCCAAAGCACCAAGCCTGATCTCCATTCAGTATCTGCAGCATAAGGGGGCACCATTCCCATTCTAATCCAAACTTCATCTGATCTTTAGCCCCTGGTGAGTGAGGCATCCACCAGGCACACTGCTTCCTGATTGGTGAGTTCTGGCAAAGGATTGCACGACATCTTCTGAGCATCTGCCAGATCTAGAAAAAGATACACCTAAAAGTGAGGGTGACACCCAGAGAAAGAGTGTCTTAAACTGCTAAACAAACCACTTGGGAGCATTCCTGCACCACCTTGGAAGCCTGCGCTGTGTTCACATAGGGTGTAGGCACGCACAGGGCATTTCATTGGTTTTACAGGAGACATCTTTTGATCAGTTAACATTGTTTCTTAGTAGCTATTAACAGTCAGCATTTTTCAGTATTTTCTGGAAGTCAAAATAACAAAAATGTGTACAATCGTGGGCAATGGCTTAATTGGTTGGAGTTTGACCGTTAGGAACACCATAAGAACACATTTCATGTTTCAACAACTTTTTCTCAGATTAGATCTATTGTTTGTATGCCTGTCGATCTATTGTTCACGTGCCTTTCACCCTGACTTAGCTATTCTGGCTTCTTGGACAGATGAGGTAAGACAGAATGAAAAGAATCCTGGCGTCACAATCAAAACAGAATGGGTCATATTGTTTCATCCTGGCCTCCCTTACTGTTGTTCAACATCTCGCAGCACAAGACATGACCCGGGAAAATCCCAGCCTTACCAGAAGTCAATCTTGGGCAGAAAGTTGCTTTTGATGTGACCCTGGAAAATCCCAGCCTTACCAGAAGTCAATCTTGGGCAGAAAGTTGCTTTTAATCCGAGCTGCTGTCTTCAGGTAGCTGACCACCTCGTCGTGTTTCCGCCCGATGGCGAGAACCAGGGGAGTTTTGCCATTGTTGTCCACAGGGTTCAGTTCTACACCGTCCTGACAGGGATGGCAAGAAGAATTATCATGAAGGGTGTTAATGACGATGATGGCAATGATGACTGTGGTTGTGGTGATGGCGATGATGACGGACCTGCCCACCTCAATGCAGTCCCATCAAGAACAGGTGCAATAAAAGCAGGTACAAACCAAACTTTTCTACAAGTTTTCTGTAACACACTACATTCTTACAAATGTGATGCCGTGCAGATGTCCATGTATACATGTTTGCTCACTCATCATCATCACAGCCACCATGGATGATGGAGAAGAAAAGCGACATAGGAATCGCAGCGATTTGCCATGTTTTGTGTTGGGCAACAGCGGTATTCATATTCAAATTCACAACACCTGACAGCCAACTTTGTGCTCTACCATTCAGCCAACAAGACACCCATAAAGTAACTGGTGAGTTGATTTTAATGTGGTGAAAGCCCTGATGTGGCCCTTTGCGGTCGGCTGGGCTATAAGCAACATTATCTTACCTATCTTACCCATAAAGTATGCTGACTGATCTCCCTGTTATTTTAACTGTTCACACAACTATCCCATTTGTTCAGAGTGTGCTCCCCATAAGAAAAAAACAAACAAACAAACAAATAACAAACAAAGAGAAAAAGGGTTCCTTCTGAGTAAGTTCTCCATAAAGCTACCCCCCATGTAATATGTTCACACAACTAGCTCATTTCTTTGGCTCAAGCTCTCCGTAAAGCACTCCACCTAATAAGGCCACACAACTTTCACATTTCTTCTAAGCTCATCACAAAACTACTCTTCCTTTGATGTTCATACAACTGTCCCATTTCTCGTGAATCATTCTCCATAAAACTATCCTGCCTTAGAACTTAACTTCTACATTTCTTCGAAACTCATCATAAAAACTGTTCATCATTTACATATTCACACAAATATATACTGAACAACATTAAAAACGCACCGTTTTGATTTGCCGATTTCCCATTTGGAAAAAATGTGTATTTGGATTTGGTATATTAACACAATTTTTAAGGGACACAGATTCACACTGCCTCGGTTTCTCCGCGCTTGCCAACGTTCGTGTGACGCCCACGTGCAACTCGCCCAAAACACTTTTTTTGCCACTGGGGCCGAGACTGAACGTAGCTCATCTGTTTCTTTGTCTCAAATGGTGAGTTTGAAGTCATGCCGAGTGGAAAACGGTATCAGTTGTCATTCGACCAGGCGAAGTGGTCCGAAAACAATGCCACGACTGTCTATGCAAGAACGCGAGCGAGCCATTGGAATGTTGATGGTCGGCATGTCATAGAGAGAGACAGCCAGACAACTGAACTGCAGTCACTCTACAATTGTAAGGCTATCACAACGTTTGGCAGCGACTGGTTCCACCACTGATCGGCGCCGAACGGGCCAACCTCGTGTTACCACACCAGCGCAGGATCGATACATTCGACAGCTTCATCTTTGTAATCGATTCCTTACAGCAGCAGAAACATGTCGCCAGGTGGTTGGTCGACGGGGTCCAGTGTCTGGACAAACCGTTCGACGTCGATGGCAAGAATCAGGGCTTAATGCAAGACGCCCTCATGTTGGCCCAGTCCTCACCGTAGACACCGTCAGCAACGCCTGCAGTGGGCCAACCAGCATCTGCCATGGACACGACGTCAGTGGAGAGCTGTGCTGTTCTCTGACGAAAGTCGCTTCGCGTTATCTCATGCTGACAGGAGAATGAGAGTCTGGAGGCGTGTCGGGGAACGCTGCGCCAACTGCTGCGTGTTTGAAGCCGATAGATGGGGAGGGGGCAGTCTGATGGTTTGGGGGGCATTCAGTCATGACTACCGGACACCTCTGTACTTTTTTGACAACCATGTGAATGCCAACACGTACCAGCAGGTGCTGCAGAACCACGTCGTCCCACTGTTTGGCCAGCACCCGGAGCTGCAGTTCTTCCAGCATGATAATGCACGACCCCACACCGCAAGAGCCACCGCTGCGTTTCTCCAGGCGAACAACATTGCCGTGTTGCCCTGGCCATCTCTGTCCCCTGACATGGCTCCCATTGAACACGTCTGGGATGAGCTGGGGCGTCTTGTGGCCCGTGGAAGACGTCCACAGACTCTCGATCATTTGAGGCGCGCACTGACCGAGGAGTGGGATGGACTGCCACAGGCGTTCTTGCACAACCTTGTCTACTCCATGAGGAGGCGCTGCCAAGCGTGCATCGGGGCAAATGGCGGACACACTCGGTATTAGAGCTCGCGGACGGACATGCTCGTCGTGGTGTACTTTTTGACAGGGACCCTAGTGAAGTCAACAGCTAATTTCAGATGAATTCGGCCATTCTTGTCAAGAACAGACATTTTGTTTAATTGAAAAATGGATGCGTAATCAAATATGCTTACTTTCATTAAATAATTCTGTACTACCAACATTGTCTGGGTCTTTTGGCAAGCGGTGCGTTTTTAATGTTGTTCAGTATACCATTTCTTTTGAGTACGATACCCATAAAACTACCCCACCTTATCTGTTCACACAGGTATCACACTTCTTCTGAGTAACCTCTCAATAAAATTATCCTACCTGGTATGTTCACACAACAGCCCATGTCTTCTGATTTAGCTCTCCATAAAACTTATCCATCCTTATATGTAATACTATTGATAATAACACAGCATTTATAATGCGCCTTGCTGAAGGTTCTAGGCGCTGACAAAGAACAACATATGTAAAAACATTTTAAATCAGTAAACTTTACACAAACACCTACCTACTCACAAACATGCACGCATACACACACACACACACACACACACACACACACACACACACACACACACACACACACACGCACACACAAACACACACACACACATAATACATACATACACACACACACACACACACACACAACACACACACACACACACACACACACACACACACACACACACACACACACCACACACACACACACACACATATCACATGCACCAGGCATCAATCACATGGCCAGAAGGGGTAAAAAAAAACAAAAGAGGATCTTACCTTACAAGTAATAGTTTTGGAAGAGAAATGTTTTGAGGTTGGACTTGAAGGCAGCAAGAGAGCAAGAGTGTCTAGCATGCAATGGAAAAGAGTTCCAAAGCTGCGGGACATAGAATGAGAAAGAACGATATGTTCACACAGCTTTTCTCTACCTTACGACAATGCTGTAGCTCTACTAACTGAAGCACAAGCAAGCCTGACTAACCTGATTGCATAATTCCGTCACACAGGCCATGCTGCCGTTGATGCAGGCCAGATGGAGAGGGGTCTGCCCATGGTTGTCTCTTTGTCGAGGGTTAAACCCTGAGTATATAAGAAGGGGCAGCAACTCTGAGTGACCTGGAATTATTCAAATGAAGAGAAAACCTTTTACACTCGTAATGGCTGAGATTCAGATAAACACATGCGTGCGCACACACACACACATACACATACACACACAGAGAGTAACACACACACAGAGTAACACACACACACACACACACCACACACACACACACACACACACACACACACACAAAATTATTAATGTGTGCAAAAAAGACGTTCACTGCAAGTGAAAGAATCTTGATAACAGAACATGGATACAAATCATCTTATTAGCCATAATGGTGAAGGCATGAACAAACAAAATAAGTAGCTACATGACAATAATCACGAAAATTATTTTCTTCCACCACGTGTCCAACGGCACAGTGACTGTCACCTGTCTTTTTTTTCTCTTTAACAGAACAGCGACTAAAATCATGTTTCATTTTTCCTTTTTTTTTTAATTTCTTTTTTTGTTTATTATGAATGAATCCAGCCCTCTGAACCGAAAAGTAACTGAGCCCCATGCTCTTCATTTAAATTGTCAATGAACACTGGGGTTTTTCTGTAACTGTACAGTGACTGAAAGTAGTCTTTTTCAGTTTTAAGTGAGTGAACCCATTCTTATTTAAGTGAGCAGTTACTGGAGCTAGTCTGTTTCATCTGAACCATGACTGAACCTAGTCTTCTTTTTTAATGAAAGTTACTAAAGCTATGGGTTTTTTTTTTCTTCTTTTTCTCTCTTTTTTTTTAGCAACAAAAAAAATCCAGTTTCTTTTCATTGAAAAGTGAAGTTAGTCTTCTTTAATTGAACAGTGACTAAACTCAATATTTTTTCCAACAGAACAGTGACTAAACTTTTTTTTTCTTTTTTTTTTCTAAATTCAGCCGTGACTGAAGCCAGTTATTTTTAAGAGAAAATAAAGAGAGAGGCAGAGAGAGAGAAAGTGTGTGTGTGTGAGCATGAGACAGTGTGTGTATGTGTGCATGTGTGTGTGTGTTTGTGTGTGTGCATGTGTTGTGTGTATGTGTGCATGTGTGTGTGTATGTGTGCATGTGTGTGTGTATGTGTGCATATGTGTGTGTATGTGTGCATGTGTGTGTGTATGTGTGCATATGTGTGTGTATGTGTGCATGTGTGTGTGTATGTGTGCATGTGTGTGTGCATGTGTGTGTGTGTTTGTGTGTGTGTGTGCATATGTGTGTGTGTTTGTGTGTGTGTGTGTATCTGTAAAAATGTGATTGCATGCGTGCGTGCATATAAAAACTTGTAGATCTATGGACTGGGAAATTTAACTACCTAGCCATTCTGACTTGACCACCAAGCAACAGCTTGCTTTTTAAAAAAAAAACACACAACTTGGCCAAACAAAACCATAAACAATCTGCATGCTCCCCACCCCCACCCCATCCCCCCTCACCTTTGAACGCAGCCCAGTGCAAAGCAGTGTCCCCATCGCTGTCAGTCAACTGCAGTCGTGCCCCTTTGCCCAATAAATACCCAGCCAGGGTGGTCTGCCCATACTGGCATGCTATGATGAGGGGCGTAAAGCCTCTGTTGTCGATGGTGTCGATGGACACGCCCGCTTGTATCAAAATGTCCACCACGGCGATCTGGCCTTGCACCGACGCCCAGTGGATCGGTCTGGCTCCTTGCTGGTCATTGCTACTCTCGTTCACCGCCGTCTGTGTGAGACAAACAGGAATGACAGACTTAAATTTACCCTTTTGTTTTTCATCAACAATCGTCAGGATATCAGAAAAGAAAAGGGCACTTCTTCGTATCATAGGAGTGTAAGTCTTTTTTCACAGCCTTCAGCTCACTGCCACTGGCAAGACTATTCTTGCTGACACCTACAAATGGTTGGATTTGACCATATTCATCATCAGTGGTCATCGTTGAAAACCGTTTTTTTCTTTTTTTTTTCGAATTTTTTGGCCAGTCATGCCCTACTGTTGTGGTGACCTCAGTTCCAATTTCTCTCAAGGTCCATGCCCGTGTTGAGTTTGTGTAAAACTTGCCTTCTTCTCCTTCTTCTTCTGCCTACACAGACTGATACTCCTGCGGACACTCCCTGTATGGACAGGCAAGTATTAATCCCATCTGCCCAACAAAGGGAGTGGAGTTTTGTGTGTATGACCATTTTTTAACCTGCCAATAAGGCAGCCATACTCCATCTTCAGGGAAGGTGCATGCTATGTGTAATGTGTCATCCATACCAACGGCCAAACTGGCTTTCTCTTCTGAAAGTTGGTGATGGGATTTTACGTGTGTGCAAGATGTTATGCGTGCATTCACACACGGAACCTCGGTTTATAGTCTCATTGAAAGGACTGTATGGGAAATGGAGTCAGAACCAGTGTTAACTCCGAGGGAAAAATCCCCCTGTACCGAAACGACCTAGCAGAGATTTGAACCCACAAACCTTAGATTACGAGTCCGGCACTCTACCATCTGAGCTATTCCGGCCCCCTAAAACTTACCACTATCTGCAGGTTCATGGGGACAGTCACTGGGTGGGCATCAGGTGACACCCGTCCACACTGTCTCCACAATCAAACACCACTGTCTTCAGTAAGATGTCACATACATGGTGCCCTGCGTAATACGCTGGATCAAAACAGACACCACTGGAGCAACGCAGTGTCTCCTGTGGTGGGTTTCCACAAGACAGCCTCATATTGATCACTTCCTGTGGACTGAGACTGTGACGGGGCAAACATGGGCGTGGTGTGTGTAAGAAGAAGCTGGAGAGAGCGGCTTTGGAATTACACCAGAGAAATTGCATGGGAATATGAAACGGGAGGGGAGGGGGGAGGGAGGGAGGGGGGGGGGGGGGTGACCAAAACAAAATTTTTTATGTATTACGTATGCACAGAATGTTAGGACCATACAAACCTTATGTTCAATGAGGTATCTCAGGATAGACGTGTGTCCTCCCAGACAGGCCCAGTGAGCCGGTGTGTGGCCTTTTTCATCTCGGGCTGACAGAACATCCACGCCATTCTTCTCCACTAGTGACTGAACGGCGTCCAAAGACCTGAAGCAATGGCACCATGGCATCCATTAAACTTAAATGTATTTCATGAAGGGCTACTGGTTCTTGCGCTATAAATGCACAGTACTCTCGCTTTATTAATATGACATTATTCACATGACCTCCAGTACTATTACAAAGTCCAAAAATAAAGCATGGACACATCAGTTATTAATAAATCTGGAACAAAATTGCAGAAAGGAAAGACAATGTCTTCCTCTGCAAAGACTCAGTGCCATATTACCAGTATATTCTCCATTTTGTGTATAGTTATGAATCCTAAACATACACCAAGATAACTTTTTAATCTGAAAAAGAAAAAAAAAAACAAAGCATGGGCATTAAATGCCGTGTTTTCATCACAAATGAGGATGCAGGACAGGAACCAGAAATCTCCAGGGTCCATCTCGGCTGGAAGATCATGTCATAGAATTCTGTGAACCTGATGTCACTGTCTTTCTGGGCCATCTCTGTGACGTATTCCCTCCCTGCTTTCTCTCCTGCTGGTCACTAGTGGTCAGCATGTTCACTGCTGTCTGTTTGTAGCTCAGCTGGAACAGATCTCTACCATCTGAGTGTGACAGCTGGGTTGCCTTCATGCGAAAAAATGCTGGTTGGATGCACCTACTATTGAAATTTACATAGGGGTTCAGATTTATCTACCTTCCGTTCTTTTTTCTTTTTTTTGATTTTCTGTTTAACTACATTTTTAACAGGCAGATGACATTCAAAATGAACTATTCTGGAAGTGGTTTCATTTTACGAGGAGAGAAGGAGCTTGGTACTATCAAGCAGACATATGGTCTGTGGTTGGACTTATGAATCTGGCAAGCTATTCAAGTATGACTTTTGTCAAGTGAAATAATCAATCTATTATTATTATTATTATACCGTTCTATCCTGTAATCTGTATGTCTGTATCTGTGGCCATAACTAACCCTTTTTTTCTAAATTTTGCTTAATTTTCTGCCCTCAGTCACTTTGTTTTGAAATTGATTATTATTATCATTAACATTTTTATTATTATCATATTATCATCATCATTACTTTTATTATCATCATCATTATTACCACTACTACTATTATTATTACTTTGTGTGTATGAAAAAGGAAATGATAACAAAGTATGTAAATTTACATTGTCTTGTATGTTTTTATTTGATTCAATCTAACAGCTCTTTGTGGAGATTCATGTCATTGAAATTGTATATAACCACTGCTCTGCATGTAAAATTCTATGACTCCTGTCTGAGGAAAGTCGCATCACTCTTACGTGTAGAGGCTTTTACTCCCCCTTGGGTACACTCACAGTACTCCAAAGTGAAGAAATCCTTAATTCCTACTTGTGGAGAAGGACGTCTCTCCTGCTGTGCTGGTGAACTAATAATGTTTGCTGTTATATAATCACCTAGATAAACACAACATTGACACGGTTGCTGTAGGTATGAGTAAAGTATGTTGACTCACAAGTCACACACCAAGTCCTTCAGTAAACCCCCAAAGGCCAAATCATAAAGTACCATGGTACCAATCTTACGCTAACAAGGCAGAGAGAATATAGGATTCAACCTGTTACAGACCTTTCCGCTGGGTACCAAATCAGGCAAACTGTTACATGCACAGACATATTGATACATACACAATCATATATGAAGCAATTTAAGTTGTTTCCTTCCCAAAAGAACAAAATCAAGTTGACACAAAACTGTCCTGACATTGGTGCTGAATAGTGAGGCAGTTTGATTTCTAAACCAAGATAATGTGAACTACATTTGCTGAGTAGGCAGCTGACCATCTCCATAGGCAGAAAGGTGGCAGAGTGGTTAAGACGTTCGCATGCCAATCCAACGTGTGAGAAATGCGTGGGTTCGAGCCCAGCCTTTCTTGCCCTTTCTTTCCCCGTTTGAATGACAAATCGAACTGAACGTCAAGTCCATCGGATGGGGACTATAAGCGAGTCAGACCCGTGTGCCTTCCTGGCCCCCTGCACACGTTAAAGAACCCACGGCAGTTGAAAATTGAAAAGAGCAGGGGAGTTCCCCGCTGCCCTGGCAAAATTGATGCAGCTTGAAGATAGCCACCTGGTGTTTCTTACCAAGCCACAAAAATTGTCACTTACTGTTATCGTTGCCATCATGTACCGGTGGAGGTGGAGGACATGTATAGACATCGCATGCATCCTATGAGAGAAACTGGAGGAATAAATGAGATAAATGAAAATGAGTGACTGATATTTGAATGGTACGGGAAACGACTGAATGAGCGCCAGTAGGCTGCTCTTCGGTCGGCTCTACCTGGGTAGGCAGCCCGTTGAGTGAGTGAGGTAGTGTGTTTATTGTAAAGCGCTTGGAGCTTGGTCTGTGACCGAGGATAGGCGCTATATAAATACCTAATATAATAATCATGTGAAACACCAACACTGATCTGTCCACTCAAAAAGGAGCACTGCTTGGACATTGATCACTTCAGACTTGTATAATAAGACCTTTTTTCATCTTTTCTCGATCAAATCACTTGCACATTTGGGCTGTTTCATGGGACTGTGTCCAAGGTCAAAACACATACATTCCTACAGGATCTGGATATATGCTCTCGAGTTGTATATCGGAAAGGCACCTCTGAGCACTAAACAGGCACAGGATAGATGAAGAAAAAAATGAACAGACACTAGACAAATGAAAAATACATAAAGTTATCAAGAAAAAAAAACTATATTACAAAACAGTATCAAATCAAAAGCTCTCCACAAAAAAAAAAAAAATCCAAGAAACTGGAACACATTGATTTATTCAAAGACAAAGGGCAAGCAGGAGCTCAGCATACAAAATCTCGCTCTTTACAACTAGAGCACAAACCCAGCACACATATAAAAGCCGTCCAGACTCACTGTACATAGCTAACTAGGAAGGCACTCAGATATACAGCTAAACTCTGAGGATAGCCACACAGAGCTAACCAGCTTGACAGAGAAGCTCGCCACAAAAGCTCACAAGACAGAAACTGGTGGTATGATGGCTTTCCAGACTAATCACACAAACTTCAAGGCATATCGCATAAACCTCACCAAAGATTCAATGCGGGATCATCTGAAAAGTAAAAAAAAAAAAAAGAAGAAAATTAAAAGAATGTAGAGTATTCCTCTTCTCTGGAATAAATCAGGTGTTATATTTTGTCCTGTACAGACTTAGTAAGGCTGTGAAAATTAGCATAACTGTTACTAAAGGAGCTAATATCAAGATAATAATGACTATAAAGACAAAATTATTACAGGGTCATATGATCAGCAGTTGTCATAAATTGTTTTCATAGCATTTCCTTTGCAAACAATATTCATTTACAACCTGAGAAAGTCCTGGCAGATGTTTTACTGGCACTGCTTTTTCATAACTGTTGTTCTTTTACCTTCTCTATTGATTCACAGCACAGAAACCCACCACACAGATAAAGGCACATATCTCATTGAGACTATGGTAGGTCAAAGCTAAATGTGGCTATGTATGAGGAAGTCAGGATAAGATAAGATAAGATAATGTTGCTTATAGCCCAGCCGACCGCAAAGGGCCACATCAGGGCTGTCACCACGTTACAATCAACTCACCAGTCATTTAAAAAAAAAAAAAAAAAAAACCCCTTTCACACATCTCGTTAAATGACATCGTCCAGAAACACACCAGAAACCTCGCCAAAAATCTCCCTTCCGCAAAAACCCAAATCAGATGAAAAATGCCAACCTCCCTCAAAAACTCAAGGACCACGCCCGGCGGGACACCCTGAACAGGATCCTCATGGACCCCGCCGCAAAATGCCCGTGTCCCACATTGTGCAAGTCCCAACACTCCAAAAGAACATGTTTCACTGTGAGCGGCGCACTACATGGAATGCACCACGGAGCCTCCCCACCCTCCAAAAGGTAGGAATGGGTAAAATACGAATGGCCGGTGTGCAGCCGGCAGGAAGTCAGGATGATAGATGCGACAGGAATGCTGTTGAGACGCATGGAAGATGGGACAAAAGATAAAAACCTACAAAACATCGCGTCTAGTCCTGTTCTCTGTTTGTCTTTGTCCTTGGTGGTAACTAACCCCCTCTCTTTCCAAATCTGTCCAAACGCAAAAGGAAGCTTCTCACAAAAGCTCATAATGCAGAAGCTCATAACAATGGTTGGTGGACATAACAGAGCTAATCAGGCAGATGCTCATCACAAATTCTCAAAAGGCGGAATCAAGCTCATTAAAAAAAAAAATATATATATAAAACCCAGAAAAGCTCTCTACGCCCATCATAGAAAATCACCCGGGGCATGGCTCCATCTACCTGATGAAAGTTGGGAGCTTGTCTCACAAATATGAACGGATAGAGGCGTGCGATAAGAAAATGCTAAAAACTCCACTCACCAGATGCAGTTCATGACATGGAGAACTCACCTTGCAGTAAAGCAAATCAACATTCAAATCTCTAGCGGAAGTTTTCTCCAGAATGCTCAACAAAGTCATAGGAAAATATCTCTATAGAAGATTATCGTACAGGCTGAAATTCACAATCTTCATGCTTACCAGAGAGTTTAAAACACAGTATATGACAACTCATCGATGTAATGAATGAAAAGAGGACACAAGATAATTCCTATTCAGAAAACTCAACCGCATTACTTAAAAGAAAAAAAATTACATTCCCAAAAATGAAAAGTAATTGTAATATGATATTACTTGGCTACTGCAATTATTTCTTCTCTTCTGCTGCTGAAAGTAACGAATCTGAATTTCAACAAGTAGTGGGGAGGGGGAGGGAGAAAGAAAATGGGAAGGAGGAAGTTATGATGCAATAAACTCTTCATTATCAGCATACAGGAACCATCCAAGTCTGTTTTGAAACCAAAACCCATCATATTGCCTGTCCAGAGTCAAGTTCGCTCCCCTGACATGGACTTATCAGCAGAACCCAGCATATTGTGGTCCACCTTGGAATAGATCAAGATATATCACCTACAGTTCTGTGATATTATCTCCATCAGATGTCCCCAAACAAAATTCAACCACCTCAAAACAAAACAAAACAAAAATGTGAAATGACAAAGTACTGTCTATAAAAGCCAAACTGTCAAAATATCAGCAGCACTTGCCTTGCCTATATTGTACACATAAGTCTATGATTGTGAGCCAGAAGTGTAAGGACAAGAAGGAGAGAGAACAGTTGAAATACCAAACAATACAGAAAAATCTAGCAAAGTCCTATCTCAAAATTCCCCCACCCCGCCTCCATCCCCTTACTTTGTGTTTATGTCATTGTTGTTGTTGTTGTTGTCGTACCCTGGCTAAAAGACTCCAGGGATCATCCAAACAGCCGAAGCACTTGAACACTATGGTACAAATGCATCAGCTGGGGATGAGAACATTACGTGTGTGACCGTTTTTGATTACCCCGCCACGTGGGCAGCCACACTCGGGGATTTTGGAGACTGATAATGTTATGCTAGGAGCTTGTCACAACTGAAGACAATCCCCGCATAACTATGCAGAGCATAACAACATTTTGATGTAGCCTTGGTGTTCTAGCCCATGTCAATTGGCCTGACACAGCTTTAAGCCAAGGCAGGTTTATGTCATTGAATGGTTCTTTCATGAAAAGAATGGCTTCTCTTCAAGAGAGCACAAATCAATAAAACCAATACAGAAGGGTGCCTCCAAACAAGGACATGGCTGAAATCACTCTCAGTGTCCTTCCATCCCCTTTTCTCCCCTCCCTGGGAATACCTTACACTCACATGCTCAAGCAGACATACTTTGCACATATTTTTGTATTTCATTTTGCGTTTGATTTAGAATTATTTCCTTTCTTCCCAACGCTCAAGAAATTATTTTCTTTTTTAAATCAACACTGAATATGTATTTATTTATAATATATTCCCCCATTTTCTTCATCTTCAAAATTTTTTTTTTTTTTTTTTAAAGTTCAAATCTTTGTCAAGTCATTACTATAACGACTGAAGAATTGTTAGCCTGCACTTGTTTTCCCCCACTACTTAATTGTTCAACACTGAATATGTTCCGTGACAGTGACAGACTTGAGCTGATCAATAATTCAGGTGTCACATTTTGGTGTGAAAATACACATGCAAATATGTCCTGGAACATAGGTACCAAACACAACAACCTTGTCTTTCCTTCTTCCGGTTCTGTTACACTTTTCTTTGTCCATCCAGTATACCCCAGACAACAGTCACCCAATTCCATGAGCCAACACCTGGAGCTGTCCTGGGACAGGCACCCTGATGCCATCACCAGAAAGGCCAACAAAGGTGTGGGTTTCCTTAGCTGCAGCTTGCAAGTGTACACCACCAAGGTCAAAGTGGCTACATACACGAGACCATAGTGAGAGTTATACTTTAATATGCATGTACAGTCTGGGACATGATCTGTCATAAAGACATCTTGGTTCTGGAGGAAGTGTGTCACAGAGCAGCCCAATATGTCTGCAATGTACACAGTGTTCGGATCTCAGGCTGTGTGACACATATGCTGAACACATTATGATAGGCATACCTCGCAGACAGAAGACTCTTAAACCAACGCACTATACTATTCAAGATCCATGAAGACGTAGCTGATAATTGATATTGCCAAATCCCTAACTAACTAAAAAAAAAAAAAAAAAAAAAAGATAAAATAAAAAAGGCCATCCACCCTCCGTACCCAGTCAGCTATTGTTTTCCAAATGCTAGACATCAGCGTTTATTGATAAGCATGTCCATTGCCGGAAAGAAGAAGAAGTTTAAGGTTTTCAGGTTTTGTTTTGAACATTGTGTATCATGCTGCTAAGGTAAACAATGCACGTTTTCGCTTTCAGTAAAATGATCCTACCCGGATTTAACTGCCTCAAACACCGACATGGATGCCGTTCCACGCTTTTCATCAGTGTATGCATAAATTTTCTGATAAACACGACTGATCTGCAATCCAGCATTAAAAAAGAAGCACGTCGCTGGATTTGCCTAGTCGCGTGGACCAAGCATGCATGTTTCCACACACGAAGCAGAGTCGCTTTCAAAGATAGTTTCGAGCACAAACAAAGAAACAGAACAACTATTCAGTCAGTTAAGCAATTGAACAGTTTATTTTTTGTTGCCAAATCTTAAAAGTTTTATCATTTCTTAAGGCATATATATTCGAAACTGACCATTGACGTTTTTATAGTTTGTTTTTTTTCTTTGTGACTTTTCTTCAATGACAATTAGGCTAGCTTAGGCCTTACGTCATTTCCGTTCTCATGCGACTCCGCAGGAAACATCAAAATGGCCGCTGCGATGGATGTTGACACAGGTGATGACTATGGAGAGGGATCAAGTGCTTCTTTAGACAAAGGAAAGAAAAGATTTGAAGTAAAGAAGGTAAGAGGCGGGTTTTTTCCATTGAAGATTTGTACCACACTGTGTATTTTTAGATTAATGCGTATTTCAGAAACAAAACAGACATTTGAACGTGAATGAACCGTGTTCGGGAAGGGGGAAGAGGTGGGTTTGAATTACTGATTATTGTGTCAGTGTCTTAAAATAACTTGGCTGAAATACTTCTCTTCTTCTTCTTCTTCCTAAAATACTGGTTCACTCAAAAACGAGTAGGTCACCAGCGCGCATGTTACTCAGGGCATTCTGCTTTGAGTATGTGTGTGTGTGTGTGTGTGTGTGTGTGCAAATTGAAATTGGAAGACACCATAATGTTCCAAGAGAATTGCGTATTTGTTCTAACTGTGAAATTGGAGATGAATTTCATTGCATCATGGAATGTCCAAAATATAATTCATGAACTTCGTGAAAAATTCGTCCCTAAAAAATATCTAAAACCAAAGTCTCTTTTCAACTTTTGTAATTTATTTAAAAAAGGAAGACGCATTTGTTTGAATATTTTGGTAAGTTTCTAAAAAATGGGAAGATTGTTTAACCCTCACAGTGCTCTGTATATCAATTTGAACTTTAAAGAAATGTAGTTAAAATCTAGGACGGGAAACTCGTCACACACCACACTTGAGAATTTGGCTTCTGCATACATACTATTTGCACTAGATATGCAAACCCATACATTTTTAGAAACTAGAGATGTTTTAGAATCTAGTGAAATAACAGAAAATGCTTGGTTCTGACTCCATTCCCCATATAGTCCTTCGAATGAGACTATAAACCGAGGTTCCGTGTGTGAATGCACGCATAATATCTTGCACACACGTAAAATCCCATCACCAACTTTCGGAAGAGAAGGCCAGTTTGGCCGTTGGTATGGATGACACGTGACACATAGCATGCACCTTCCCCGAAGATGGAGTATGGCTGCCTTAATGGCGGGATAAAAAAGGGTCATACACACAAAACTCCACTGCCTGGCTATACAGGGAGTGTCCGCAGGAGTATCAGCCTGCATACGCAGAAAGAAAGAAAGAAAACAGAAAATGCTGTAGGTGGTACCTGCTTGGAGACTGACCTCAAAATATAAGCAGAGAAAATTTTTGAAAAGTTATTTGAAAAGTACGTCAAATGTTAGGAGAGACACAGTTTTTCTTCTGTACTACCTAAATACTTCAGACTGGAGATAAAATGAAGACGAATATGTGCTGGAAAGATGGAAAAGATGATAATTCTCTTGACTTGAGCTATGTATAATGAATTGTGCCTCAAATGATGTACCTATAATTCAGCATCTGGACCATCAAATTTCACTATGTAAGGAAATGCGGTTTGTGCAGGCTTGTCTTGAAGCTAGATAGGTAAAACTATATGTTTTTGTAAACTAGAGATAATGAGGAATCTGAAAAAAATAATTACAAGACAGTACCCTGATGGCAGCTGAAGATATTCTTCATAGTGTAATCCAGAACATTGGGAAAAGGTAATCCAAAACGTCAGTCACATTGTTTGAAACACCACAGTTTTCCTGCTTGAATGTCAAAACACTTGAAACTTGAGAGAAAACAAGAAGATCATGTCCTTGAAAGACACAGAACAAAGTTAGGGCCTTGGTCTTCTGTGGAAGGCTGAAAAGCACTCGGTGCAGAGTCCCACGTCACATCCAGAACATTCCCAGCCAGAGCGCACACGAGAATGATGGCCAGCAGCACAGTTCCTCTTTCTTGACCTCCTTCACTCTCAGCATCACTCTCCTCTGCAGTAGTGCTTCCAGATTCTGGATCACACAAGAAAACATATCCTAAGTCTTCTGTTCATTTTATTGTTTCATAATGGTGCAAGAGTTGTTACAGAGAGCTTGACTCAGTTTCCACTAATTAGTCTGATTTTCAGAAAGAAAAAATATGAACAGCATTACTTATTCATTGTATGAAAAATGAAGTCATGCATAAAATCATAAATAAGAATAAAATCTGAATCACTAGCATATAAGGAAGGGGAAGGGCTATAGCTTTCAGTGGAGACACGCCCACTCGTGACACGCCCACACTGTTTCCAAACTAAAAAAAACAAACAAAAGTTATAAATTGTTCTCTTCAAATCACCACTTTTATTCATCTCTAAAGTGCTTTCAAAACACCTATAATCACGCAGAAACGATCTTCTAGTTTGATCAGGCCAAAGTCTATCACTCTTGTGAGTAACCATGTTACCCTGCCCCCTCCATCCCCTCTTCCTTCATGTGGCGGACCAACAAATGTAAAATAACCAATAACCGCACGCAGCAAGTGTTCCATCACTCAACAAACAAAATAATCAAAGTTTATCAACTCACCTGCTTCGCTTTCATTACTACTGCTTTCGGCAACTGATTCTTCCCTTGTGCCACTTCCACGCAACTCCTGCCCAACTCAGTCGCTGATTCACTCATTATTTCAGTCAAAACGCACGAAAAACTTGAGATAACCGACTGACACGGCTTGCCCGTGCACAATGGATACTAGCAAGTCACATGAACTGATCAATCCGGATGTTTAGCGGCGGTGGTATAACGGTTCTCGTCTGAGCCACGATCGTGGCCCAACGCACTTAAGCGGTAAAGCCACGATCGTGGCCCATCGCACTCACGGGTTAATGAGATCATTACAGTTCACCAGAATTCAGCATTTTGCAACTATGTTCACACATTGTTCTAAGTGAGTTTTGTATTTCTCTTTGTTACATTTGTATCCTCCATGCCCCAACAGGGGTCAAAGGATTAAATTTGAATTGAATTGAATTGTGTGTGTGTGTGTGTGTGTGTGAGAGAGAGAGAGAGAGAGAGAGAGAGAGAGAGAGAGAGAGAGAGAGAGAGAGAGATTTGTGTCTTTCACTATTTAGTGTTTGTGTGTCTTTAGAATAGTGCTAAATATAGATCATATCATTATCAATCAATATGTCCAACACCAGCTGGACACCAAACTGAGAGAGAGTACAGGTGCAAAGCCTATGTATAACCCATGCAGTATACTTGAAGTGGAATAGACTGGACTGTCTGAGACACTTGCTCAGACAAATCATTAACAAAAAATATAGAAAACATGTTGTCACCAGTACCATGCTGATCTCTGGAGGGTGAATCACCACTGTCAAACATCAACCGTGAATCTTCACACAACTCTACAGTATCCTATTTAACTCTGTGGGTGCCCATTGACAGAGATTTCCACCATGATTCTATGTGCAAAAAGGCAGGAGGCCACAAATCATGGTCTGGAACAGCTGTGACATCAGGAGTCTGTAACAGGCGTTTTACTGGATGGAGTGGATGACTGGCAGTGCACAGCAGAGATTCTTGAATAGTAAAACCATCCAGAGATTGTCAGGAAGAATGGCATGATGAGATTTCTTATTGTTCTCAACTTGTGGTCAACAAAACAGTTGATTGTTATCCGGGGGACTAGATTGCTCAAAGGTAGAGCGCCAGACTCGTAATCTTTGGGTTGCAGGTTCAAATCTCTGCTGGGCCATTTCGGCACAGGGGACTTTCCCTCAGAGTTAACATTGGTTCTGACTCCATTTCCCATACAGTCCTTCGAATGAGACTATAAACTGAGGTTCTGTGTGTGAACACACGCATAACATCTTGCACACAGGTAAAATCCCTTCACCAACTTTCGGAAGAGAAGGCCAGTTTGGCCATTGGTATGGATGACATGTTAAACATAGCATGCACCTAATTGCCTGAAGTAGGAGTATGGCTGCGTTAATGGCAGGATAAAAAACGGTCATACTCATACACATGCAAGTGTCAGAATATCCCCAAAGTTGGAGTATGGCTGTGTTAATGGTGGGATAAAAAAAAACGGTCATACACACGCAAGTGTCAGAATAATGAACTTGATGATTGTGGACACCCTATGGAAAAGAAAGAAAAAACTTACTGTGCCATACAAAAGTGGAATGGAGCAAGCTTGTCAATGAAACTGGAAAGAATGCCACTCTAGCTTAGTAGCTAGCAGTTTATAGGGAATCTGGTTTCCAAGCGAAAGTTCCCCATCATAGGACTTGGAGGATTAAGGGAGTTTGTAGGCTCATCAGCCTTTGATCTCTCTGGATTTTGAGTAAGACGAGCACTATAACTGTAAAGGTAGAGGCAGAGGCAACTGAACTGGAAGAGTTCCAGCTGAATCTAGTTGAGGACAAAAATTACGCTTAAATTCCCCAACTTAGGTTAGGTGTCTGGAACTACAGTGGAAGCGATGGGGGCAAGACATCTTTTAAAAAGGTAACACTTTAGTCTACGACACACAGGCATCCAGAAGTAGCTGGTTCAAATCTTGACAGCACCAGGGGGAAAAGTTTTGGTAGCAAGAGGGCATAAAAAAAAATCATGATCTGGATACAGCCTGGCTTCCTTAGCATACAGATAATTCAGGCCTGAAACACTTACAGGTCTGAGGGGGGAGGGGGGGGGGTGTTCTTAGATGTGCTGTCAAGGTGTCGCTGGAGTTTCTCCATTTGCTTTTATCAGCAGGGAGGGTAGTCAATGCTGCCCTGCATGTGTGGGATCAAAGTAGGCTCCACTGAAGTGACTTTGTGGCAGTATAGTGTCCCTTTTGATGTAAAGAAATGTAATGTTGATACAGATTGTTCCTCGAGGACTGCTCTGCTTGGACCACTGCTGGAATGATAGGCATGCAAGTGGTGCCACTGAGGGGACACAGAAGTTGAAATAGAAAATCACATATAAATGCAATGATGGCGTATACTCACTAGCAAATTGCGGCGTATTTTATAGTGAGAGGTCTGTGTGGGGCTGTTTTCTATTACTTTGCCCTGTAGGCAGCCTCATTTTGTCGTCAGAGGATTTATACCTCCTTTTCTGGATAATGAAGATTATTCTGCTAGGACTTTGTATGAGCGTAGACGACACATTTATTACACAGCATTGTATGTTAAACAGTTTAGTGTTGGCCTTAGGTACTACTTGTTGTAAAAACTGACAAAGTTGTTAGACTATAATGGACATATAATTAACTGTATGATTTTTTTTTCCAGTGGAATGCCGTAGCGCGTGGGCATGGGGTAAGTGTTAATAATTTTGTATTGGTCTCTGAAGGCATAATGAAAATCAGTATTGCTTTTTTGATTTTGTCAGTAATATTCTGGTGCATGATTTGAAATGCAAAGATAATGGTAATGTCTCAATGATGTTGTTTTTGTTTTAAAGAGAATTTCAGTTAAATCACAAGTGTTGTTTGCTTCTTTTTAAGCTGATGTCACCGTCTCAAAAATTACAAAGGTAAAGGAAATATACTGAAGAAATTATTTTCTTAAGAAGTGAATTGAGAAAGATGAAACCAAAAGAATAGTAAAAGAAAAAAATCATCCTGACAAAAACTTTTTGACCAATGAAAAAAGAAAAAGAAACAATAAACAATAAATGAATGTGAATTATAGGGAAAATGTGCACACATGGAAAAACATACAATGCAAAATACAATTTTAGCTTAAAGTAATCTGTTTTTACATGTAAACTTAAAGACATTTGAACTATTATATCGAGTCCAAAATGTGTGAAACAATATCAATTGAAATTACAGAACTTGAATAGTTTAAGCCTCCTCAAAGTGCGTTTAAAGTTAAGGGAGAACTCTTTGATGCATAAATTAAGGAGTGCTGTTATATTTAGTACAAAACTGATACCTCATTTTAAACATCCTCCAATATTCCACTGCTGAATGTTTTTAAATTTAATGTACTGGTAAAGTGTTAGTGTTGATTGATAACTTGTGCATGTGCACATTTGTTTCAAAAGAAAAAAGATTGTTCAGTTCCTGAAAATTTTGATAGTTATGCATAATTTGTCATGTGCAGGCATACAGTATACTAATCAAAACAAAAAAGAACATAGGGAAAAACAAATATATATATTGTGTGTGTGTGTGTGTGTGTGTGTGTGCGCGCACATATATGTATGATGTAACTAAAACAAAAGATGTGATCTTTGCATTTTATAATTTTATTCCACAGATATTGTGGTCGACAATTGTGCCATCTGCAGAAACCATATCATGGACCTCTGTAAGTAGACTGAATATTGTGTTTTCTGTACATACCCCATCTCTCTCCCTTTATCTCAACACATACAGTTTAGCACTCAGTGGCACATTACTGATTTTGACAGTTGATATCAAATAATTTAGTAATGTTCATTTTCATGGAATAGTTATTTCTCTCCCATGTGATGACATTGATTTGTGCCTGTTCTGACTCGGCATACCAGACATCATGCCCTAAGGCTTCTGTCAATGACTAACTGTCGCTTAGCCATGGTACTGGATTGACCAAGTGTCTTTTTAGGAGTGGAACCAGAGCACTATTACCAGCCTCTTCTTGTGAAAGCTTATCACTTTTCTGACTCAGACTTCACCACTGGCATGGACATCTAAGGGAAATCGACCCCCCCCCCCCCCCCCCCCCCCCCCCCCCCCTGACTGTCTTGTCTTGGTACATAATGGAGCTGTTCTTGTATCTCAGGTACAGAGGGGGGTGCATTTGGTGTAGTATGGTACTATTTTGTTGACTGTGCCAAGTCGCTACACATTCATTGTGACAAAGTGCTACACCAAAAAACAAACAAATTAAAAGGAAAAGTACTGCTTCATGAATTCAGCTGCAGCTTAAGTGGATCACAGACGTCGTAGATCATAAGAATGTATATATTTTGTGAGAGAGGGCCGAGTTCAGTAAGAAGAGGAAGAAAAAGGAGAGAAAACTGCCTTGAGACGTTCCCGACTTTGCAGCAGTATGGATTGTTTTTGTTGACAGAGATTCAGTCGCTTCAGCTGGTTTTTTTTTTTACAGCAAGTCAGAACCATGTGATAACTTGCGAGGTTTCCATCTTGTTAGTCTGATTACAGCGAGTCAAAACTATGTGATAACTTGCGAGGTTTCCATCTTGTTAGTCTGATAAGTGATGAGTGTGAAGCGAATTGCGACCGAAAGTGTTATTGTTTCAGACTTGTGATACTGCATACGAGTGCTGTGTTTAAATTTGGGATGCTGTACTTAACATGCTACACATTGTGCTTTGGAGGCCTTAGCAGTTCTGCAGGCGCCCTGATATGCAACACTTGCGAAGCAATTTGAAAATCATTACAAAATGCTCAAGACTTTAGGTGGAGTGCCACTAACCATTCCAACCAGAAAGCTGATCTTATAGACTCCAATTAAATGTGATCAGTGTGACCCAGCTGCAGTGCGATTGTATCCTGTTGGATATTGAGGACTCCCACCTCTCATTTTCACCTGTGTTAAACGTTAGTTGCAGATCTATAATGGTTGTCTGATCACAGCTCACCTAAAGCTTACCTGTACTAAGTGGGAGGTACAACATTTAGGGTGTGGGGTGGGAGCCAAGTCTATCAACAGCTTCTTGTTGTGGGCAGTGGACATTTTTGTTGAAATGACGTGAGAAGAGAGGGGTGGATAGGAATTTAGGATAACGCCCATGTAGATAATGTAGATAATTGGTTTACATCAGGTCTGTCTTGACAGGTTGCTGATAGACCTGTTTTTCATTCTCTGGGCTGATCTCAGATGAGAGGAATTGGATAGAAATTGAGCTTCTGCTTTTACATAATGAATACCAAAGGGCAACAAGTCCCCAACAGTCAACTGTTAAAACTGAGGGCATAATAGGACATGTTGACCCACAGATTTTAGTATTGGATACTTTTATATTTTTGTAATGATTCAGATGAAGTCAGCGACTAAGATGCTTTGAATTTCAGTTTAGTTGGAGGGTGTGTGTGTGTGTGTGAGTGTGAGTGAGTAAGAAAGAGAGAGAGAGAGGCAAGACTAATTGGAGACCACATGTCTGAATTATGTGGTGCAGTGATGCCTACTGTCCTGGAAAATCAGTATGTATTATGAAAAAGGTAAAAACTTGATGGTCGTGATAGTTGTAGGTCGCATGTTACTGAAAGAAAAATCCTGAAAACAAATGAGAACAGCTTTTTTTCAGAGACAGGCAAATGTAAAGGCAGAGGGAAGTTGTGAATCAAACACTGCGCGTCATTAGTTCATAACTGAAAAAAATGGTCTGTTGGAATAAACTGATCAGCCTGACATGTTCTAAATGATACTGCCCCCCCCCCCCCCCCCCCAAAAAAAAAACAAACAAAAAAAACAACATTTTGTCATATCAGATGATAGTGTACTGATACTGCTGGTAGAAAGGAAATGTTTTTTGATAATTGACTGACAGAGATACAGAGAACATACATATTCCTTTGCAGATTCAGAGATATGTTAGTGCCTTTTGGAGTATGCCAACTTGAAATAGCCCCAGCTGTAAGGGCGTGGTGGAGTTGGAGAATTTTGAGCCTAAGCCGCTCGTGAATTATGTCTGTGAAAGATAGACAGTTCTGTTTACCTTTTTCCATGTTCTCAGTACAAGATAGAGTTCCGTAAATGTGAACTCCACTGTCATTCTCTTGGTTACTCTTTCTAGCGGTCTTTTTCGTTAAGTGTACAACTGTCCAGTGAATAACAGTGTATGTCATGTGCTTGCGTATTTTGGAAATGTTGACGAAAGTTCTCAGGTTTCACCATCCTCTGATGTGTGTCTCAGGCATTGAATGTCAGGCCAACCAGGCATCAGCCACAAGTGAGGAGTGCACCGTGGCCTGGGGAGTGTGCAATGTAAGTGACAAACGGGCCATCAGCACATCGTGGCCTTCTTCAAAGCTCTGGCAAACACTCCACTGTGTAAAGCGATGTATTGCTTGTTATTTTAGTGTTCCAGACATGATAATTTTTTTCTGCCTTGATTTCGTGTATTTATTGTTTCATTCATGTCATTCTGTAAAGCTGCAAGACATAAGAAATAAGACTGACATTGCTGAGAAGTATCATGATTCGATGCAAGGATGAAATAAGATTTTAAATAACTTTCGGGATCAGGAGCCATGTTCTGAGAATAAGAAGTGTGCAATTGGAAAGGCATATTTGGGATGTTCTAACAATACAAGATGGCTTTAAAGCTAGATTTATAGATGCTCCTTCTCTGGAAGCCTGCTTTAGATGTTCATAATAAAAAAGATCAAAGGTAAAATATAACAAAAGCCTGTGTGTAGACACTTTAATTTTAATTTGTGCAAATTTGTCAGTTCCAGCATCAGTTGGGCTATGTTTAATTGTTCATGTGGATTAGGGCGGGATTCCTTTTCTTTCTTTCTTCTCTCTTTTTTTTTTTTGTTGTGTGTAACAATTCCAGCACTATTTCTCTGGAGGATTTTTTTTTCTTTTCATGTCTGCCATAATCAAAGTCATCAAATTGTAGCCTTGGCACCATCGCAGACACATAACTCTTTCCATTTTGCATGCAGGCTACAAGTATTTCAACCAGGATTCCTTAATCACATTAAAAGATCAATGTCAACCAGACTTACCTTCCCTGCAAACTTTGTGCTTATTGTTGATCGAGTTTGATTTGGGGAAACAACCAAAGAAGCTATCACGTCCAATTTCTAAAAAATAAATTTCTAATAAGGATGGAAACCCTGAAGTTGATAATTGGATGAGAAATGACAGGATGAAAAGCAAAGAGCAAAATAAATTCTGTCAGAAGGATGAAGGTACAATTCAGCCTGAAATGGTCTTGCAGTATGAGGCCCAATAAACCTAATCTGGTGACTTGTATGGAGACTCGACGGTCCATCAATCAAATCATCAATCTGGAAAAAAAAGAATTTTACTGTAATACTATTTCAGCAATACAAGTAACAGCTAAATATTTTTGTTGTGTTGTTATTGGTTGAAAGTAATTAAATTTAATTACATGCAAAAAACAAGGTATGTCTTGGACTGAGAGAATGATTTTCAGGGAGCATGAGAAATGATGTGTATGGATGAAGTTTCAAGTGCATTTTCCTGTTTCTTTACAAGTGTGTAGTTTTTATTGTTATGATGCATACGATACTTTATACAAGGCGAGTACTTGGATCTATGTTGTTGTTATGTGTTGGTGTGCATGTGCCATTGCATGTGTGTATACATGTCAGTCTTTTTTGTATTGTAACATGCATTTTGCATTATATCAGAAGCCATAAAAATCTTTAGGAGGTGGTTTTGGAAACTGTCTCCCCCCTCCCCCCCCCCCTTCCCATAGACCCATTGTGAAAAGTTATTAATTAAAATGCAAAAATGCTTGTCACTGAAAGGCCATAGGCATCATGGGTATGCCCAGAGGATTGAAGGAAGATAACTCTGAAAACTCGCTTGAAAAGTATTTGATCAGTCATGGACATTGGTGCATCATCCCATGAATCGGTACAAACTTACTATTTCACTAAGTTACTTTAGAGTTTTGTCGATCTGGTTAGATTTGGACCTAACCTTTCCATTTGATGCACCTTGTGATCCGGAGACTGACCACATTCAATACCAGAATCCTCTTTGAACCCAGAAAGAACGCTCGGCCATATGTCATTTATGTGCCAAAGGACGTAGAAACCTTTTGTGTAGATTCAAGAACATGATTCCTTGATTGTTATGTTAAAAATTGAAGTGAAATTTACATATGATGTGATTTTGACCGACGTGTGCAGCATGCCTTTCACTTCCACTGCATCACACGCTGGCTGAAGACGCGCCAAGTGTGCCCTCTAGACAACCGGGAATGGGAGTTCCAGAAGTAAGTAGTGCCATCGTCTGTCTGCCCTGTCTAGTGGTACTTACCTCTCTCTCTCTTATATATATATATATATATTTATATAAATAAGTACGTATGTATTGTACATATAGTTTATTTGATTGGTCATAAAAGCACTTGCAAATATTCACAGAAACTTTGACATTAAGCATTGCGAAAGATTGATTGAACGTGGTTTATGTATGCAGGAATGTATTGGACTAGTGTTAGTAAAAGATGTTCAGTCAGAGATCCCTGAGCTTTTTTTTTTATTTTTTTTTTTTATAGAGTTTTCTCCTTTTTACTGAATTCAAAGGTGAGTCATGGCACACTCACATTGCATGTCTGTTTCCCATTCTTTTAGTTCCAAATATTGATTGCCATAAGATATTTTTGTGGTGCAGTCTCTGGATGCTGGCTAGTAATTTTTTCTTTCTTTCTCATTTTGTGGGGTGGATTATTAGATTTGCGTACTTGTTTTAAACAACTGATAACGTACCCTTGTTTATGGTCCAAATTTCTGCTCTTTTGTGAACAATATTAGTTTTACTTGTGATGTCCCTTCCCTTATTAACTTACCTACCCCCTCATTCGTATTCCACCTGGCACCTGATAATGACTGCCTGTGTTCTGTTTACAGGTACGGCCATTGAAGAAAGTTGCTTGTCCCCTTGGAGGCCCACAGCTGTCCCATTCGTATCATCATGTATAAATCAACACCACAACTACACGCACTCCCCCATCCCCAACCTTTTTTTTTTCTTTTCTAACGTTTTCCTTCTGTCTTTGATAGATGTTTTGCAGGCTATACATGACGTTCTTTTTGTCATCTTGAAGGGTTTGGATCAAAATAGATGAGAGAAAAGACATTCTGGAGTCTTTGTGTGTGTGTGTATGTGTGCGCGCACAAGTGGGAAAGTATTGAATGTGGTTTTGAAACTATGCATTCCAGAAAAGATTTTTTGTAAAAAAAAAAAAGGAATATTTTCAGCACTCCATGTGATTCAACACATTGCTCATGGCATCAGGAAAAAGCTGAATCTATTTCTGCTCATCACTCAACAAAGGCATGATAGTTGTTCCGAATACTGTCTATCATTATTTCTTCAACTAGTTCAGGTGATAGTTTTTTTTTTATTTCCTACATACATAGTTGTTCTGCATGCACCAACTTTCACTCGAGATAGTTTTTTTAATCTTCATTGGTATTCCATGACAACCACCTTTCTGCTCAAATTTTTATGTGTGTGTGTTTTCTGAAACCTTGCTGTATCGGCATTTCTTTTCTTTTTTCTTTGGGCATCTTTATTTTTTTTTTTACATCTATAGATGTTTCCCTCTCCTTCTATCCCTAATGGATAATAATGTAAGTGTCTACAGGAAATGGAAACATAGCCCAATTCTTCGGTAATTGGGTTTTGTCTGGCTATTTATAGACATACATATGACAACTGGATGTGACAAGTCACTCCACAGGCGTGCGCAGTATGAAATTTTCAGAGAAAAAAAAAAGGACGGTTTCTGTGCACATTTACATGAACAACAGAATGTTACTTTACCTATGAGCTAAAATGACTTGGTAAATGACCATGAGCAACGCATGTCTGTGCAGTTTTCTTTAGACATGAACGACAGAATGTTACTGTACTGATGACCTGGTAAACGACCATGTATGTGCAGTTTTCTTTAGATGCTTTTTTTTTTTCAATCGGATGAAAGTCTGGATTTTCTTTTTTTTTTCTCCTTCAAGACGTGCATGCAGACCACAGGGTGCACAGCCATGTATTCAAAGGCAGACACACCTATGCACATAAAAACAGCCACAAAACTGAATCAACATTTTATTATTTCTGATTTGGAGATTACCAGCCTTCCCATAATTCATATAACCATGTCAGTGGTAGGGTTATCTCATATCCACTTCTTACCCATCAACAACAAGTGACCAAACTTCAGATTGCAATCGTTAAAATTCTTAAAACAAGAATACTTTCATAGGGAAAAAAATGAATAAAAATTGCACATCACAACTAAAAATGCAAATAACTCGAAAATATAACTCAAAACCAGTATTAAAGTAATGAAGATAATTCCCATAGCCTTACACTGGAAAAATATTAACCAGAAGAAAAAGTAGTAATAATGATAATTCTCCGACACACTCTTTGCTGACAAAGTCTTCACAGGTAAAACTACAATACTTTGTATACGATAATTTTTGTGTATAAAATGTACGTTAATTCAGCTTATCCATGAACACAACAGTCAACGTTTATGAATTTAAACAAAAAAACAAAACAAACAAAAAAGATATTGAAACTGCATAAGAAAATCGGCAGCCATAAAATTTGATTCCTACAGTTCATGAGCATGTTTACGCATATGGCTACGCTATTAAAAACAAAAGGGAAAACCCGTTGGTAATAGTTGGTAAGGGTATCATTGGCCTCAGAAGACGTTCTGACAACACTTGTACATATATCAAACTTTCTTTGTAAACTACATTCATAATGAGGACGTCTCATTTTTCTACTGGGAAATAAAATTCTCACTCATAAATATACTATTTTCTGGTCTCTAATCAAGATAACTAAAAAGTGATGAGATCAATCATTCAGCAAAAACATGACAATAAGATATAGTTATGGTTTTAGCATGAGAGCAAACAGGTTGCCTCAGCCTGAAACCTTGCTTGTTTTTTTAAATAGATCGTATAAACAAAAGCCATTTGAAACATGACAGAATTTGCAATGTCTACGCTAAAAATTTAAAAAGCCCTCTAACCTTTCTTCAAGGTACTGGAAAGGCGAATTTTTTATTCCTAGAATTACTTATTCTTACAGCAACGCATGACAGCAGAAGCTGGCAACATAGTTTCTTTCCGGCTGCGCAAAAAGAAGTATCATACTAAACTACACCATTCAAAAGTCACGTGTATATGTGAGAATTTTGCAACACAAATGAATGTAATCACTTTGTGATAAACTTGATAACAGCTAGTATAAATAGGGCAGCCATACGATGAGATCATGACCTCTTGTTATGTTTCTTGAGAATACCTCAGGAAAACAAATGCATCTGTCAAGGGTAAGCGGATACAAGTCTAAAGGGCGGTGGAATATTTCTTTTTGGTCAAATTTGAGATAAAGAAAGAATTCAGCACATCTCCTCTATATACATATTTGAATATAACATTTAAAAAAGGAAACCCTAACAAAAAACATGTAGAAATATCATCAGAAGAAATATGCATGTCATTGATTTGCAACATATTCAATTGGGCAGTGGATTATTTATCATATTAAAAACAAGAAAACAGGAAACGACACATGCCAAAATGAAAATGAAGAGGAACCTTGCACACAAAAAAGACCAACAGAAGGGAGGTGTATGTTTTTGGAGGAAAGAAGTTCTTGCTGGAGGGAAAATCTAGGGCTGGAACACCCATCTTGTGAACAATTTTACAGGGAGATAAATCAAGTAGATTTTGCAGGGAGGCCAGATCATTCAGATCAAAATGGCACATCTGTATAGCCAAGACAAAAATGAGCTAGAGCAAGTCTTCACACAGGGTTCGTACGCTCCTTGAATTGTGACGGTGAATTTCAAGACCTTGAAAATCAATAAAATGTGGTTCTGTTGACCAAACCTCCTTGAAAACCTTTGAAAATCAAGCCATCAGCTCAAAAAAATTTTAATTTTGGCAAAAAGAAATGGCAGTTTGATTTTTTTCTGCGTTGAGGCAAATGAAAAATTATTTTAAAACAATTTTTTACATTGTCGCGATCCTGGATTGCCGTCTGCTATTACCAAGGGAGGTAATTTGTAACTTCAATTTTGATCAAATTATCTCCCTTGGTATTAACGCTCGCGACGACGTTTGTAAACGTTTTTTTAAACTAGTTTTTTTTTTTAAAAACTTTTTTTCCTCCAACCAGTCTCTTACACACCATGCATAGTCTGTATGTTCTCTTACAAATGGACATATTTTTGCTGATTTTAGTGTTTTGGCATTTAATACAAAGAGTCTGAGTTTGTTAATGTTCTAATGTGTGGTTGTACTGGCACAGTCTGATAAAAACTGAGAAAAAGAAATGGCAGTTTGATTTTTCTGTATTCAGGATGATGAAAAAATTATTTAAAAACAAAGTTTTTTGCTGTTTTCTTTGTACAAAAAAAAATTTTAAATATTTTTTTTTCATCAACCTTAATACAGAAAAATCAAACTGCCATTTCTGTTTTCAATTTTTATGCAAGTATTGTAGCCTTGAAATAGAAAAGGCACTCCTTGAAAACTCGAATTTTGTTCTTGGGAGTCTGTAGGAACCCCGTCACAAGATGGGTGTGCCCGTCCAACTTGCTGTTTCAACATGTAAATGCACGCTTCGACTTCTCAGCAGCAAACCTACAGTAGTGGTGAAAGCACTTACTGAACTAGTGCCAGTAAAGTATATGAGATTACATGACAGCAATAATAATATTAAATATAGTATAAATGATGATAAAGGTAAGATGAACACGCACAGTATCAACCAGCACATTATATACATTAGAATTTAGTACACTCAGTACCTTCCCGATGCATAAATCTGTCCTGCTGTAACTAGCAAATTATGTCAGTCCACCAATAAAGAAAAAACATAAAAAGTTTGTTTTTCACATTACTGTTCTTTGGATGAAAACAAAATGAGACAAATTTTGTGCTTATGAAATCATTAATCAAAGCTCTTGAGATCTGAATAGAATGATTTTCACCAAGTACAATTTAAAATGTCTTGATGACGAACACAAGCCTGATGAAGTTTGTATGGAACAAAACATAATTGTTACCTCCCCAAGTTCACTAACATCCTTTTGTTTGTATGCTTGCAACCATGTCTGCAAAATTGCCTACACAGAAAAAAAACAAACCACTACAGGTCTGATTTTAATGCAACTTGATGGAAAGAAAAACAAACTAATAAACGTTCGATCACAACCTCATCTAGTGTACTGTTAGATTTACACTACAAGCCAACTTGGCCTTGCTGCACATCCTGTGAATGGGAAATTCCGATGAGTCTGGTAAAACAAATGATATGCTAGAGCTAGTTCAGATCTAAACGGCTCTAATCATGTTTCATTTGAACAGAAGTGTGTAAGAAAGACCACTACTAGGTAGAGTTTCATTGCAAGATATGTGAATGCAAGAAGTTTTTAAGTCTGTAAACCTCATCAACAAACGCAGTCAACAGCCATCCCCTGGGTTTCCAGTTCTAGAAATTGGCACAATTATGACCAAAAAACAAGGCTGCACTTGCATTTCACATTAATGTTAACCCAACAGTAGTCACAGGCCAAATATTTCAGCCTGTGAATCCAAACATCAAACCTGCTTGAAAGACATCCCCAAGCTATCACATGCTTGAAAATAGACAATCGCATTTTCATGAACTTTAAACGAAATTGTAATAACTCTAAAAACATGTAATGATGAGCAAACGTTTCAGCTGCACCAATTTGTGATTTGATTGTTAAAAATCTCGCAAGTTTTAACAGAATTGGATCCTATATACCGACCTCTGGGATCTGGGGGGAAAAATTTCTAATTTTAGGCTGAATTGCAAGTGAAATACTGAAGCTACAATCCACCCTGAGGCTACAGATGGCCAGAGAATTGAACGACCGGAGCTAAGAGTTATGTATGAAACCATATGACGATTCTTCACTTCACAATCACTCCATCAGCATACAACTGAGAACACACACAAGTCTGTGACTTTGTCTCAAAGTCTTGATAAACGAAGAAGTGTACGGCTATGTCAAGAAATAACAGGAATATAAACCAGGATACCTTTATGGCACACTCGTACACTTTTTTTGTTTTTTTTAATTAAAGATTTTCATTCCAGCCAACCACACAGCCTTTCTCAGGGCTGCCAATCTGGAGATGAAAATTACTACAAAAACCATGTCTACAACTGAATGGCATGTATACACATGGAAAAAAGTTAAGCAACCCTCACATTTATCGCTAAGGACGAGATATAATACTATTTAAATGAAAGCAACACTCAAGTAAATCAAAATGGTCTTTATTCCATGAAAGTATGACACTGTCCCATTACCGAAACAATAGAAATATGGTTCAGTGTTTGATAATTCAACTGCAAAATGGTGAACCAAGATATGCACCATTTTTGAACAAAAACATGGCATGGTTAAGTTTGGAAATAACAATTTCATCCAGTTGATGCCGAAATTAATTTTGGTAGGAAAACAACAATGAAAGTGTCCAGATTGCATAACAGCAAACAAAAATCAATACCGGGTGTATCCTCCCTGTACATTGATGACTGCCTGAATCCTTCGTCTCATCCCTCCAGTGAGTCGTCTGATCTGCTGAAAGGTGATCTGCTGCCACTCACGATGCAATGTTGCTTCCAGTTCCTGGAGATTTTGCAGAGGAGGGTCCAGTGTCTGTATTCGACGGCCAAGCAAGTCCCATAGATGCTCCAGCGGATTGAGGTCCGGACTCATGGCAGGCCATGGTAATGTTGTCACCGCCTCTTGCTGGAGGTATGCTGTGACTGCTCTTGAACGATGAGGCCGGGCATTGTCATCCATGAACACAGGTCTTGTGGCTAGTGGGTGGTCGTCAAAATGAGGCACAACAGCTGGCTGCAGTGCCTCCCGGATGTAGCGATCTCCGGTCAAGTTGCCACGAATGGTCACCAGGTCCATCTTGCAGTCGTGTGAGATGCATCCCCACACCATGACGGAGCCGCCGCCGAAAGGTACAGTTTGTTTGATGTTCCTTGCAGCATAGGCTGTTTGGGGATGCCTCCATACTCTCGCTCTGCCATCTGTAACATGCAGTATAGAAGCGGCTCTCATCAGACCAGTGGATCTTCCTCCAGTTCCTTAGGTTCCAGTGCTGTCGGTCAAGACACCAGGTCAAACGTAATCTCTTATGATTGTCTGTAAGGTGTGGACGCTTGATGACTCTTCTTGCCCTCAGTCCTATAGCTTGCGAGCGATTTCTAACGGTTTTTGTGGACAGAGGTCGATTTGGCAGCCACTGCCGTTTCAGTGTGGTTGAAGTTGCGAATCGCTGTTGCCGTACCAGTCGTGGAGCGCCCTGTCTTCACGCTGGGTAGTGACACGTGGTCTGCCTGATCGTGGCCGGTCATTCACTGTGTTCGTTTCAGCATGTTTTCTTATCAATCGGCTGATTACTGACGTTTGGTATCCAGTTGACGTCCAATAGCTTTGCTGGTCATACCAGTAGAATGCATGCCAATAATTTGCCAACGTTGTCCTTCTGACATTCTTCTTCGTTCCATCTTGTTGGACAGTGACTGTGCAGTGAGAAACTTACTCAAAAACGCACGTTTCTGTGGAGTGAGCAAACTTCATTTTTGCGAGTGCACGGATGGTGTGATGCTCGTGCACGCCACATGCAGCCAGAGACTCACCGTCACACTTGGCTGGTTTTATCATCTCTATGGAATACCCGTCTTGTCAGAATTACTATTTTGTGCCATGTTAATACTCACAGTTACCTGGGACGGTATGTTTCATTTAGGGTTGCTTAACTTTTTTCCATGTGTATATATACCTATGCACAAGAATTAGCAGTATTTAGCAACACCTATAACACTGCAACGTTCAGGGTAAAATAAATCAAAACTTTTTGTAAACCTCTCTAAATGAACATATCCAATCTTTTGTAAATCTATCTAAATGAACATATCCAATCGCAAACAATTGTCTAAGCATCCGAATGAATGTTCAGAGCTATTCCAACAGACCAATAATCAATTTGACCATCTCCTGTTGGCATTTTTGTTACCAGCGAACTTTTGCTACTTGAAATTTACAATTTGAAAGCAGCTTTAAGCCCATCCTATGACAACCGTCTAACTCAAATACAGCTTCTATCCCATCCTATAGGAAAAGCACACTGAAGGAGGGACTCTCGTCTGAACAGCAATGATATTTTTTTTGCACTAGTTCTTGCATACAATTAATTCATTGATCAGTTCTACCATCTTTCAATCATGCTTTGAAAAGGGAGACAACTCTTGCAGACTTCCATGTGACTTGACCTTGACTTGTTCATGTGCGGGTTGGTATTTTCTGCAAGTCTGGCTCTTTTAAGTCATTCCTCTTGCAACTCCCTATCCCCATCCACAATTCATATGCTGAAACGGTTACTGTTTCACAAATCAGTAGTTCCTAAACTGAATACATGTTGGTAACTAATTAACAAACAAAAAGAAATTATGCGAAAAGTCAAAACCCCCCTTTTTCTTTCAAACTCGATGGAAGATATAATAAAACAAGAATGAACATTAAAGCTTAGAGATAACACACTTGCCTTTTCCTGATCCACAACAATATATAAATTTTCTACACTAATCAGTTAGACTCCTTTAAGAAACCATAAAAAGAAAGAAAAAAATCCCTTTCTGCTCCAAAAAATTTTTCCGAGTATGAATTAATAAGAAGAGTAATGTATATGCAAACATTAGGGACACACAAAATTAATGGAGAAAACAAAATGCAGAAATTCTATCTTTCTATCATGGTTCCAAAGACTAATCAAACACTGTGATGTAATAAAAATGAACCAGAATTGAACAACAACAAAAATGGAAGCATGGGAAAAGTGACATTATTGTTTGCAGACAGAAAAATCTCCTAACCTGTACCAAACCTGTACCAAACCTGTACCAAACCAAGCAGTTGGGGGAAGTCACTGAGTAAAAAATAAAAAAAAAAAAAAATAAAGGATTTAAATTCATAAACATGATCCCACAGGCAATATGGCCAATTACTACTACTATGTTTACTGAAAATACCAGCATAAAATGCAAACGAAAAACTGGAAAAAAAACAACAGAAATGCACAAACACATTTAACAATATATCGAGCTCTAAAAAACTGCATTTTCGGGTGATGACGATAATAACAACAAATATGTATCCTCGTAATACTGTATTTAAAAATATGATGACAGCAGTGTCAAAAGGCCTGTATATAATAAGAAAATACATATCATTTTGAGACATTCCATTCATAATGTGCAAACCAGCTTTTGCATTAAAAACAAATAAAAACACTGAATTAACGATATACTAAAACTCGTTGGTATTAATCTACAACACAAATGTATCAAGCCGTGAGTTTTCAGACAACTCCAGTTAAACTCATTCAGCTTTTCATCAGTTCAAATTTAAGAAAAAATATCATGAAAATGGATAATCAACAAAATGCCACGTCATCAATTGCCCAACTAATTCAAATGCCCATGATGAAAAAAAGATAAACCGTTCATATGAAGGTTTGTTATTATTCAGATCTATCACCTGCTTTCATTTTGGGTACTATCAATGTGTAGCATATATAAAAAGAGCACTTGACTTGTACAGCGAAAACTGGTTGTAAAACTTTGGTTCCTTGAAAAAACATTGTATTTGTGTGTGAAAAGAATCATGGTTAAAATGGAAACTAGGTATACTAAGATGATTTTGTAATCCAGATTTCAATCTAAAGAGAAAAAAAAAGAAAAGAAAAAGAACTTGTGCACCAAGTAGTACCTCTAACTTACGGTTGGAAATAATTATAGTTACTGTATCTGAAAAAACCTTTGATCACATGAAGTCATGTGCTCATACAAAACTCAGCAAATCATGGAGGCTTTCACATGGGGTTTGAAAACCACACAAACGAGAAACAATCTCACATGTTGATGTTTTACAGCAGAATGACAGAAATACATACAAAGTGTTCAGGATTTCCAGTATCTGTTGGCAAAAGGTGGCACTTCTTTGCGTCAAACTAGAAATCTATCTGTATGCTGTCACAAAGAAATCTTTATACAAACCGAACAAACAATGTCTATTCTCTTCTTGTAAACTGTCCTACTGCAGCAGCAGATTTTCAAATTGCAAAGCTTTGATTTCTTGAGCTTTTGAATTAATAAATAATTGTTTGTCAACAGAGGTTGTTTATATATTTGTTAATGGAATTGTACGGTTTTTTCAATCAATTTTTCAAGTCAATAGACTGATGACTGAAATGTTTCTGCATCATATATCTTCAGATCATTTACAGACATCTCACGCCAAAGACAAATCCCAGTACATATATACAGCTAAGAATCTGTAAATTTTTACATCTGAAATGACCTCATACAGAAACATTTTGTTCTTCAGAGTCATTTCTGCCTGCTGCTGATATATCAGTTTTGTATTAACATCCATGACCTGCTGAAAATGATCTGTAATTGCCTGTGGCATCCATATCTGCTGAAAAATGATCTGACCTCACTAACGTTTGCATTGTGCTGACAGCGATTCCACTATCATTCACTGATCTACTGAAGAAATGTCAAACACCCAAGAAATCGATGACTACTGCTCGCATGTCATCACGGATGTAGTGATTTGCTCACTGACCTGTCACTGCTAATGTGACCAGCGCCTGATTTACTGCATTCAGTAGTGTCACCACTCGTGCCCACCTATAAGGCACATGGCTGAACAGTAGGACACCGACTCCCCGTTGTGAGTTCTTCGGATGGACTCGGCCAGGATCATGGAGATGTCCATACACTGGAACAGAAACAACACTTGCAGAGAAAACCTGAACGGTGGTTTGATGCTTGGAGCATTGAGAAAACCCGAACGCTGGTTTGATGCTTGAGCTAGAGAAAACCTGAACGCTGGTTTGATGCTTGGAGCATTGAGAAAACCTGAACTCTGGTTTGATGCTTGGAGCATTGAGAAAACCTGAACGTTGGGTTTTATGCTTGGAGCATTGAGAAAACCTGAACGTTTGGTTTGCTGGTTGATGCATTGAGAAAACCTGAACGTTGGGTTTGCTGGTTGATGCATTGAGAAAACCTGAACATTGGTTTGCTGGTTGATGCATTGAGAAAACCTGAACATTGGTTTGCTGGTTGATGCATTGAGAAAACCTGAACATTGGTTTGCTGGTTGATGCATTGAGAAAACCTGAACATTGGTTTGCTGGTTGATGCATTGAGAAAACCTGAACATTGGTTTGCTGGTTGATGCATTGAGACAGATGCAGTGAATCTTTTCCCTCCACAACTCTTTACCATCAACAGTACACCTCCCCTCCCCTCCCTCCTCCCACCCCATCTGTCCCCTATTTTTGGGTGGGTCTGGATGGGTTTTTAAACCTCTGTCACGAGAGACGGCATTATGTTAATTCAGGCAAACCAATAATGGTTTTGAACACGACTAAGCAAAGAACAGCATTAACCAAATCTGTGCACATTCATCTGCTTTCTGAGAATCAGTTAAGGGGACAACAGTTAAGAAGAAGAAAAAAATATTCAGAAAATATTGAAATGTGATTTAGCAAGCCTTCATCTGAGCATAATTGGCAATAGCTCAGCTTGTTTTGACCCATTTGACTAGTTCATGAATGAAACATGTCGCAATCACTCTGAAGTATGGACCACAAGCCGTAGCACAGACTGATTCCCACTTGTTTCAATGTCAACAGCTTACATCCCTCTCCAACAGACTCACATGCACATACACATAGGCACACATTCACATGCAAGCACACATATTCAAAGTTGTCCAGACACAGGTTGTTGTTTTTTTCATTTTAATTTTATGAAGATAGCACAGGTAATAATAATAACCGCTTTTGAATCGAGCAAACAAGAAATGGATTGAAAAGGAAGAGCTTCACAAATTTCCACATGAATGACATCACTTCATAATAACATGGCAATGCTGGTATCATCAGTCATCACAGACTGGGGTAAGTATCACCGGTCGCAGCACTACTTGCATCAGGGTTGTAAATAGATAAACACTTGCTCCTCACCGTGACGCAACATGGGCAGAATGTTACAACTTGCATCCAGGTTGAACAAAACACGCCCCTGTCTACCCCAGCGTGCATATGGTTAAACCATATGCAGCTGGGTAGACAGTGCCGCCCCTGTTACAACCATTTTAATTTTTTTCATTAGGGCAGGGAATAAAAAGCAGAGAAAGACAGGATAGGCACCACCCTCATAACACAGAAAAGAGGAGGTCTACTGCCTTGCACCCAGTTATATTATGGCAACAACTTGACTCCCGCAGAATTACGATACTAAAATTCCAACAACAGATCCCTCGGAAGATAAGGAGGTGAAAGCTGATCTCAAACTCGTAGATTTGGAAGGTGTGAGAGTTACTGTATTCTGTGCCTGTCTTTTATCAGTACTATCAATCTATAGTTCGTACTCTCAAAATCATATTAGAAATACACCGATTTTCATGCCCAGAGATTTAAAAAAAAAAAAAAAAAAAAATCGCCCCTAACAAAAAGAGGTAAAAAAAAAAAAATAAAAAACGTAAGAGGAATTTGGGTTCAAAGACTTCTTTCCCTCTATTGCACCAAACAAAACAAAAGATTTGACAGCATAAAATTTAGCACATTTATTACGGATGAAATTCGGCTATTCCTTTCAACCTTCCATGCAGGAAATATATCACATTTACAACAACAAATGTAACAACAAAAAGAACTAGGATTTTAACGGATCTGTGAAGTTTTAATTACGTAGACAGTGTTCCTTACTCAATCACCAATCAATCACCACAGCGATGTCTGAAATAATTCAAATATTCTGCCTACAGACTAACACAACAAAGTTTGCAACGTGCACTAATACAGTCCTATCTTCTTTAAGAATCTTCATAACATGAAAAATCCATAAGAAACACAGACTTACAGTCACACTGCAGTGCCTTCAACATCCCATCCATCAAAGGCTCTTAAGGATAAGAGGGAATCAAATACAGTTAAGTTGTTTGTAGCATTACTGACAATGGAGGGCACACCAGAACTGTTCACAAGTCAGTTTTCTCTTTATGTTCATACAATTATCACAACAACAGAGACTGAAACAAGAATACTGACCACATTATTAAATCTCTCACGCAGCAAAGTGTCAAAATTTGAACACAAATCGTGGCATTATTAAGGGGAGGAAAAAAAAAGGGGACAAATTTCAAAATTAAAGTCAATTACAACTGACTCAGAAGAGCACACCTGATTTTTGTGTGTTCTGAATGAGAGATTCCAAATACTGTGTTCTGAATGACAGACTCAAAAGGCCTACCACCAACATCGTTTCTTTCCCCAGAGCCTGTCATAAAGATCTGTGTCACTGGACAGTACGGACCGTTAATTGTAAGTAGCACAATGTGCTTGTTGCCTTTAGAACCATGCTGATGACACATCTGTAAAGGGGAAAAAAAAGAACACTTACTGGACACAGGAAGCTTTTCAAGGGATAAAATTAAATCGCTACCATGAAAAGCAATCAGCATTCATACTGACAAAAAAAAGTTTTCCTACTTATTCTACTAGTGATTCTCAGACTATGCAAGGAGGGTAATCTGTTATACTCGCATTCAGCAAGAGTGACCTTTACCATTTCCATGGGATGGACGCCATCTGTGGGCACACCCAAAGCAATTTTGTTACAATCAGTCAGCTTAAAAGTTCAATCAATGAGGAAAGAATGCCCCAAACAAGTATGTGAAACTGCATGCCTGCAATGCAAACAGTCGATATCCCGATTCACGATCCCACCCTGAGCATTGCATCTAACATTTGACTGTTTAGATCTATTTGCTTGACCCATGAAAAGAAAAGGTAACTCTGTTCATGATGTAAAAACGGCATTATCTTCCCCTGATTTTTTTTCCAGTCTATTTTCAGCAGCCATCCGATGCATCTCATGGCGCTGGCAGCCAGTTCAAGTAAGGGTAGACAGAAGAAAACAGTTTTTTTTAAGCTTTAAAGGGGAAAGCGGGAATGTTTTTAAAAAAACATGAAAACAACTTTTCCTGCTCCATTAGGCTATCCACAAAGCTGGTACACTGAAAAAATATACATGACAATATCCTCTCCTCTGTGCGAGCTGGCAAATTCAAAAACGAAAAAAATTCTCCACAGTGAACGATTCACCCCAACACATGCTCACACACACACTTGACTGCCCCAAACTACCTCACCGAGATGATTAATGACCATACATGTGACTTTCTATTCACCCCATTTGTTCCACATTACGTCATACCACACTGCAAAATACAGATCTGTCGTAAATATAGGTTTGGGAGTGGCAACAGCAGACTTGACTGAATCCCACCAACACAGTATTGACTGATGTATTTGAGGGCATAAGAGGGAGGGAGGAGGGGGGAAAGTAGCACTGTGTCGTAAACTTAGTATAGTACTGTAGTGTACATGTCCAGCAAGAAAACTCAAATCGTCCCTCTGAAGAAATAAATGAATAAAAACAAAAACTGTACAAAACTGTACACAAATGGCCTGGATAATTCAAACTCAAAATCTACAGAACAGTGCATGTTACTGCATCCATTTACAAGGCACAAAGGAAAGCAACGTAAGACAAAGCACGCTAATGTAAACGTTCACAGAAAGCTAAACACATCATCATGTTTGTTCTTGTCCTCGGAAGACTTGATCTGCTGATCTCACAAGTCTTTTGTCACAAGGTGATTTTCATGTGAACGAATAAATCATCTAAAAATCTGTAAACTCGCACCACGCTGTCTACCCAGCTGTAAATGGGTCAATCAACAGGCGGAAACTGAACCGGGATTTCATTCAACCTCTTTCAGGAGCATTGCTACTACACCGCTTACCCTGGCTGCCCAATGAATAACCGCTCCCAGAATTGTCCTGTCACACACAGCCTCACTCCACAGGGAGCAGTCAGTATGATGACGGCGCTATCGCAGGAATCCCTGTGGTCATGTTCAGCAACGCCTGTTCTGACCCAACACACAATGGACACTTACCTCCTTTTCCTCCTAATGACAGTAACCACTTAGCAGAAATGACTGAGAGTTCCCTCTGGACAGAATTGCCACCATGTCCATCCAGTCACAGCCCTCGTGAACTTACCCACACCAGGAACTTCACACACAACCTTCATCAGGGTCATGGATGTCAGCTCATCGTCGAGAACGAGGCACGAAGGGCCACAAGATCTGAGACGCTTTTCATGAGGATCAGTGAGGATAAGGGCAATGCTAGGAAATGCCTTTCTGGTCTATGCCCATCTCTCTTTCAAGAATTCAAAGATCGCATCAGGTGGAACATCTCTGAACAAGATTTTCATGGAATCTGCTGTAAAATGTTTGTGTCTCACAAGTCTCGCAAGTCCCAACAATCTAAAAGAATATGTTTCATTGTGAGTGGTACATGACACAGAATGCACCACAGAGCTTCTTCACTCTATACAAGGTACGAATGAGTAAAATACAATGGCCGGTGTGCAGCAATCCAGAAAACCAAACCGATAAACAGCACTTTACTTTGGTCTTCCATACAAACATTTTTTCCACAACAATTAAAATCAAATCTGATGAAATCCAAGGTGATATAACAAGCACCCACTAGATCTCTCACCCTCTCTCTGAAAGACCCTAATTTGATTTTCACAGTCAATTGTGCTTATAAACAGTACACGTTAAATCTTCAAACACATGCCAATAAACAACTATAAATTCACACATAAACGTAACCATGTGCTCAAACACCAATAACCATGATCAACCAAACATCACAGTAAAAACAAAAGCAATTTCAAAACGCAATCTGACCATATATCAGATGGCACTGTGAAATTTTAAAAAAATTATAGTCGACGGATGATTATTTGAATACAGAAAAGAAAGAAAAAAAATGCAAATAACATTTTCTCTTTCTCTTTTCAAGGATATCACACATTCTACACATTTGTCAGATATGAACCAAACCACGGTTTGTAACCAATGATATGTGTTCGCAATTTTTGTGTCATATGAGTTTTGCCGAGTCATATCTTGCTATTTGTGTGGTTTTCTTACCCTAATTGTCATTTCTTAAATTCAAATTCTGATTCCCCCCCCCCCCCCCCCCCCCCCCCCCCCATTCATCTGTCTAAAAACATTCAGATTGGTTTTTCTTCCTAATTGCTTCTTCTCCAACTTCTTTGTCTTCTGTTCGTCTCCTTCTGTGACTTTGTGCATCAGTGTCTTCTGCAAGCTCTTCTTTTATCATCTTCTTGTGCGTGCATGCATGCGTGCGTGTGTGTGTGTGTGCATAAAATGTGTGCATGCATGTGTGCATGCAGCATATGTATATGTGTTATATGTGTATAAGCATTTGTGTATGCATGTTCAAGTGTGCATGCATACGTGGTGTGTTTGTGCGCGCACGTGTGTGTGTGTGTGGGGTGTGGTGTGTGTGTGTGTGTGTGTGTGTGTGTGTGTGTGCTGTGTGTGTGTGTGTGTGTGTTTGCATGTGCACATGTGTGTGTTTATTTCTACAGCAGTTGTAGTATATCATATTTTCTAACTACCTACAATTTTCAATGGTTGTACACTCTGGGATCACATGCTACACAAAACTCACAAGTAAAGCCACATCAGCCTTCTTTTTTTTTTCTTTTTTTTTTGGTCACTTCGACTCACGCAGCAATACACCAACACTCTGGGATCACATGCTACACAAAACTCACAAGCTAAAGCCACATCAGCCTTTTTTCTTTTTTTTTGTGTGGACACTTTGACACAAAGGCAGCAATAAACCAAACTCAAGGAATACAACCCTGAGAATCATCTGAATTAAAATTTCTTAAATATGTCATTCACTATCAAAGAAGTTGCTTGCCAACAGTGGATAAACTTCACAGTGAAAACCATTCTTAAACTGGATGTTTACTCAAATACAGGCTTTGGAAAGACGACCCTTCTGATCATAGAGAAAATAGACAAAAAAAACCTGAATCACAAGATCAGTTTCAGCCTCTTGGTAGCTGTTTCAGAATCGTATTTCAACCAGGGAAGAGGCAAAATAATAAGATTTTGTAGATGGCAGCATCTGCAGCGATAACCGCAGCTACCAGCTCCTCGACAGCCCTGCTACCAACAAACACCATGAGGTGATTATGTTGGTTATTTTCTGACAGATTGTTGCAAACATTTGTAGCCAAACACCATGAAGTGATTATGTTGGTGATTTTCTGACAGTTGTCGCAAACATTTGTAACCAAACACAATGAGGTGATTATGTTGGTGATTTTCTGACAGACTGTTGCAAAACATTTGTGGCCAAACACCATGAGGTGATTTTCTGACAGATTGTTGCAAACATTGTGACCAAACACCATGAGGTGATTATGTTGGTGATTTTCTGACAGGTTGTCGCAAACATTTGTGACCAAACACCATGAGGTGATTATGTTGGTGATTTTCTGACAGGTTGTCGCAAACATTTGTGACCAAACCCTAAACCTGCTGAGCCCTCACAATGGTCTGGATCAGCCCACAAGATGTATCACGTCCTAGCAAATGGCAACCAGAGAAGGAACATGACACTTCTACGTCCTTTCTTTTTTCTTCGACACTGCTTTGTGTGCAGCAGATTAAGGACCATGAATCTAATCACCTGACAGCAAGGACTCCCAGCAGCATCCAATCAAAACGCATGACACAACAGGTGAAATGTGTCTTCGACTGAAAATTTTTTTCCAACCACCAGGAAATGTAAATATTTAAAAGTGGTGCACTGAAAAACCGCACCACACACATACCCGAGCACATCACACATATCCAAAAAAGTAAAACAAGAGAGAAAAACACACACAACACACACACATATGCCAAACATGAGGTCTGCATTTTGGCAAATTTTGTTTGAAAAGTAAACATGAAGACTGAAAATCCTTGGAAGACATGTTGAACAAGCTCAGATGGGCACATGCGCAAAGAGAAGAGAGACGGATTCTCCATTGTGTGTTCGTCTCACTGCCTCTGCCAAAATCATGGAAATGTCGATGCACTGAAACACACAGACAGAACAGGCATATATTTCATGATCTATTTAAACGAACACCTCCCTCCGCTTCCCCTTCATCTATTTCAATTTCAAAACAACAGCCGAATCCATAACAGGTACAATTGCAGTATCATATCCATAGAAATGTTTGTGCAAATTTTGCTATTTTTTAAAACTGCATATCAATGTGTGTGTGTGTGTCTGTGGTGTGTGTGGTGTGGTGTGGTGCGTGTGTGTGTGTGTGTGTGTGTGTGTGTGTGTGTGTGTGTGTGTGTTCTTTCTGATCTTTTTCCCCCACTGAACCATGCCTACAGCAGTTTGCGAAGTGGGAAGGTGCACTGCATGAATATGCGTACATATGCACAGCATTTATAGAAAGGGTTGGGAAGTAAGACTGGGACACAGAAAGAGTTAAAAAAAAATGTTTCTGGACAGAGGAAGCTGACTATCAAAACCATTCTTATGCCTTGTAAACTATGAGCTATGTATATGTTTGCTTAAATGTTACTTCTCTCTTGCTGAATATGGTGTGGTCCCCTGGCATCTGCACCCTAATGACAAGCAACTAACTGATTGTTCAAGAGCATTTCAGAGACAATTAGATGTATCACCCTTTTTTTCATCATTGTCTTGCCCTGTTGGCAGCCATAGTCCATCTTCAGAAGTCGGTCAGTCTAGACAGTTTAGCAGTCAGTCTGACGCATGCAGCTGGTAGTTATTGATAACAACTGTCAGTGTGTTTCTGTCAGTACAACAGAGCATTTTCATTTCTCAAAAACAGCACAAAATGAATCTTGTTCCTATTTATTTTGACAAAGTACAATTGTGATGACATATGGCATGATTACATAATGCCAGCCTGGCAAAACGCATTAAATTAGTCACAACTGTACATTAAACATCTTGCCACATATAGAAATAAGTCATTTTAACCCTTATGCCGCCGACGTCGCCGTTCAGCAACAATGTGGCTCATCACCGACATACCATTCAGCGACCAACTAGGGTGACCTACCTCCCGATACTCTCACGATCCAAGTCCATGAGATAAAAGCCAGCAATAAACGTCATAGTTGGGGGATGGTCTGGCCCATGCTCACTTGCTTTGTCAGAACACTGTTCAGTTCAGTGTTTTATCACTTTATTCCGATTGTTTTTCCATTCACTATGATGTCACCACCAAGCACTTTCTGTACTCGACCTTGCCGTACATTTACCACACATCAAGTGCTGGGAATATTGAATAGACGGTCAGTTGTTCCTAATACAGATGAAGAAGACCCAGATAGTCACGAGGAAACATGCGATAGTGAGGGCTTGACCGAATTATTGCAACGTGAGGCTTTGGACCATGCCCAAATGGTTAAGAGAGACAGCTGATGAGAGATCAGACTAGATGTCGGCTTACCGGTGTGCCCCAGTGTTTTTGCGTTGAGCAAGCCACCACTGACTGACTGTTGACTGACTATGTGAGGGAGCGAACTAGACTTTAGGCAATGAACTTCACACACACGTTGTGGGCCGACACTTGCGGTCGAGGTTGAAGGGGGCGTGGCCGACTGACACGTGAGAGGGAGCAGCAGAGACGTGTTTGAGTGGGATTTATGATCAGCTGAATGGCTCTCAAGGGATCAGAGACCAACAGGCACATGAATGACTTTGTTTACATAAAAAAAATATTGCTTTCAAAGTGAGAGTGAAAGCAAGTGTGTGTGTGTGTGTGTGTGTGTGTGTGTGTGTGTGTGTGTGTGTGTGTGCTGTGGTGTGTGTGTGTTGTGTGTGTGTGTGTGTGTGTGTGTGTGTGTGTGTGTGTTTCCCTTTTCTTTCTTACATGTGTACCAGTTAGGCATAAAATGTTGTGTGTGTGTGTGTGTGTGTGTGTGTGTGTGTGTGTGTGTGTGTGTGTGTGTGTGTTTCCTGCTATTGGAGTAGTTGGATTTATGGCTGTTTCTTCCATTTTTTGTTGGATATACCATACTTTCTGGTCTTCAATTGTGAGTGGAGTATTTTTCCTCCCTTGTTGAGAGTTTGTTGGCATGCTTTCTTCATTTTTTTACGTTGAGAAGGAACATAACATTCATTTTTTTATTTTGCTTTTTTTTGCACTTGAAATTACTAAAAATTTGAAATTGTTGTTGACTAACCATTACTAACATGTTATAATATAATAAAAGTACAGTGTATCTCCTCCATTTTACAAAAAATAGCATGAGAATTAGTTGTACAGTTCCAGAGATATCCGCGTTTCACATATGCTGGTATAAAATATGAGCTTTTTTTTAAAAAATGGCTGGCAATGGGGATTTATGCAAAATAGAATGTCTGGCGGTGAAAGGGTTAAGTCAAGCATTCAATTCGCTAGAAAATAACAACAACAAAAAATAAAAGAACAAAGAAAGTCAACACAAAACAAATGGAAACAAGGATATATACATCAACAGCCACGTACCTGTGAATACGTAGAGCTTGGGATTCAGCCATTCATATCAAAGCACAAATCACTCTTCATGCGGGTCCTTCACGACAAAGTCGCAATTCTTAATAAACGCGGTCAATAAAAAAAAAAAGTCAAATTCTACTAAAAGCAATGACAAAACGTTAATGCAGTAAAGGCTTTGATCAAAATTCACACACAATAAAAAGATAAGTGAAATACGGCCACATGCATTTCATTAATTCGCTCAAGTATGTTTTCAAACAAGTGTCGTGTGAGAACAAAATTGTAAGTATATACTCTGAAACTTTTCCTTGGCACGGCACCTCTAAATAATGATCTCGCCACTAAGACAATCTCCCTATTAGTATTTGTTTCTTTGGATCGTTTTTCTCTTTGTTCTAGATTTATCTCCTAATTAACTTTCCTTCCTCCCACTGCTGTACACGTCCGTAATGAAGATGTAATGAAGATGATGAAATGAAGTTTCATTTTGTTCCGTCTTGTCCTGAACTACAAGTTGTTAGACAGCAATTAACCCCACTTAAAAGTACCTAAGAAGACCTTGTTACTTCAAACTGATTATGATAATGGCATCATCAATGAAAACACTTACAAAGTTCGCTTTGTATTTGTATAAAGCATTCGGAATGCAAAATGATGGTTAAGGTAACAAACGATGTGGGAAGTTAGTTAAATGAGTTTGCCTTGATGAACTGCACGTTTTGTTATTCGTTTACCCCCTTGTAAAGGGCTATGGCCTTTATGAACCAAGCATTTGCGTCTGCGTCTTCCTCCCACTCTCCGTGTTTAAAACTTTTGCCTGAAGAGCTGACAATCTTGTGTCTGAACCCTTCATAACGTAAGATTTTTTCAGCTTGGAAACTCTCTAGGTCCACTCAGCAGTAGACAGGTACCCGATTCAGATTAGGACACACTTAAAGTAACAGAAGGAGAGAGATGGGTAGGCTCTGCCACGTTACGTTGAGTTAATGTTGCTTATAGCCCAGCCAACCGCAAAGAACCATATCAGGGCTGTCATTGCGTTGAAGTCAACTCACAAGTCATTAAATAAAGAGAAGAAAAAAAAAAACTCCTTCACACAGCCTTTTAAAATACACCTTCTAAAAACACACCAGAGATTTTGTTGAAAAGTTAAGTTAGCGTTGCTTATAGCTCAGCCAACCAAAAAAAAAAAAAAAGAACTCCACACAACCCTATAAAATACACCTTCTTAAAACACATTGGAGATTTTGCTGGAAATCTTTCCTATGTAAAACCCAATATCGGATGAAAAATGCTAATCTCCCTCAGAAAGCCAAAGATCACATCACGCGAGACATCTCTGAACAAGGTTTTCATGGAGTCTGCTGTAAAATGTTTATGTCTCACATCATGCAAGTCCCAACACTCTAGAATAATGTTTCACTGTGATAATGCCATGTCCCCGACACGGTGAACCTCCATCACTCCACTACCCATACAGTCAACAGGCTTTGGGACTTTAATCCTTTTCAAGATCTGATTTGATACATTTTTCCAAGAATGTCTCCAGTTATTAAACAAATTTTATTACATTCAATACCGCCCAAGATAACACATGCCAAAATAAAGCTACAAGATTTAATCAAATAATCTTTACGACACAGGAAATGTTTTAATAATAATCCTCCTGAAATATCTTCCAGGTTTTACACAGGTGTAATTACTGCAGTTTCGTAAATTTAGATTAGTCTTTGCTACCATGCTAACACAGTGCTTTGGGAATCTGTAGGATGAATGCCTATGACCTGAGTTACACATGCATTTCATGGGTTCATGATATTCATGTCTTTGGTTGACCCTGATGTCATTCTTTCTGCATTTCTTTTTCTCTCTCAGATTATCTAAAAACACTTGAGCGCAAACTGTTTACTGAATTTACAGGAAATAATGCTTTTGGTTTTGCACTTTAACTTGAAAGCCAAAATAACATTGTAAGTAACAATACTTTTTTTTAGTTTATCTGTGCATTTTTGTTAATCAAAATTGTTAAAAAGATAAAAAAAATACAAAATAAAAGCAAAATAATCGTCTATAAATCACAAAATGTGTGATAGTGAAGAGCAGAAGACAGCAGTCTGGTACCAGGTATCCATATTATTAACTGACAAAACAGATTAATCCAAACACCACCGTTATATGAATATAACTGCTGTCTCCATCTCTCACTCAGTCACTTACATATGTATGCATGCATGCACTCACACACATTCACACGCCTGTAAATGAAGCACAACACAGCGTTGGGATGACTAACACACAGAACAACTTTAGTACAATGCTATTTATTTTCCATAAAAACCACCAGATGCAAAATGTAAGAAGGTGATATTTCAAAGTCACATCTCAGTGCCACATAAACATCACAAAGTGCGGTTCACTCAATAACACACAGATGGAAAACTGACCGCTCAAGAATCTCTGGAAACTATCTATTTCTCAATGTTGTCCTCATATGTTGACATTACTGAAATTCACATATCAAAAATCATGAAAGATGGTTCTGATAGTAACAAATTCCAGTTTTGACCGGTCTGAACAAGGATCGATTTTTACTGCGTGCCAGTCTATCAGCCATTTCTCCACTGTTAACGAGCTGAGAAAAACTATGCCCTTGAAAGGAAAATGTTGAATGTGCTTAGCCAAACGTTTGTGACCCAACTTTCAAATTTTGTTATGAGCTGGATTTCCTTACTGAGCTCGAAAGTGGCACCCCTTGAGTTGGCAATCCTGGAGGAAATTTTTCCCAGGCCTGTATTAAACAACATAAAAATTCTACTGGGCCTGAAAGGCAATTTTCAGAATCTTTTTACACCCTGGATTTCTAGCCTCAGCCTGAAAAATGGCACCCCTAATATATACAAGCTGATCACTGATCAGCATCAAAAGGGATGTTTTTCCACATTGTTTTGAAAATTCCAACACCATTTGCTGGTGAGGTTTTATACAAGAAGCAAATTCTATTTCCAATGTTCATGTTCTATACATCCCAAAGGTACACACACGCAGTTTCCATGAAAAACCACAATCTCAAAGACAATCGTTTGATTGCAACGTTTATAAGTAGTGTACCTGACCTATACTTCATTGCTGTATAAAGGTGACCCAAGTCTTCGTTAGATTAATTTAATCAGAGGGTTTGAGAGGAATAAACAGAAAGGGGAAAAGCTCAGCTAATCCACATTTACCCTGCAAAAAGAAGATAATCTACTGATAGAAAGCAGCTCTACAAATAACTCGGAGAATTTCATTCCGTCAACAGATCATCTTCTATTGTGGAGGCAAATGTGGATCTAGCCTAATGCTCTGCTTTCACACTGCCTTCTTGTCTTGTCGCAAACAAATCCCATTTTCTCTCGCTCTGCACCCTTCCACACCAACATATTCTATGGGGTTTAATTCTCATCACAAAAGACGCTGTCAGGTATTCGATTAATGTAGCCAAATGGCAGTTGCAAGCAATACCAAAATGTACATCTAATCAACAAATATCAGAAAGACGCTTCTTTCATCCTCCATCTAAGAGTAAGTTTGTCCTCTTTACATTCATTCCTGAATCCTCTGAACCCAGTGGTCCAGAGGAGAAAACTCATGCGCAATTAAATACAAGGCCCAGAGCTAATACCACAGAAACGTGAGACATCATGCCACTGACCTTGATCTTGGGGCGTTCTTCATGTTCTCATCTTGTGGAATAGTGTTGGTGACGACCATGGCTTCAAAGGCCGAGTTGTTGATGCGGGAAATGGCAGGTCCAGACAAAATGCCGTGGGTGCAGACTGCATACACCTTCTTTGCACCTGCTTCCAATAACCTGGAGAGATAAGATAAGATAATGTTGCTTATAGCCCAGCCGACCGCAAAGGGCCACATCAGGGCTGTCACCACGTTAACCTGGAGAGAAAAAAAAAAATTTCCCTAAAATTAAAAAGCACAAAACAAAAAGACGCAATAACAAAGAAATCCATGCATAATGAAATAAATAATCATATAAAATACTCCCCCACCGGAACAAGTGGAACTGACATAATTCTCAGTTGTAATTTTCCTTTGAACTGCCTACTGTTTTTCAACTGAAGGCATCCAGTTGTAAGTCTGTATCCGTTTGTGAGTTAACTTACATCTTGCCAATTCATTACATTTATCTGACTGCCAAATGAAATACATCTCGCCGCCCGGAAATACAACCGCCGTTAAGTCTGAAATCAAATTTGACAGGAGACGAAAAACAATGATTATCATCCGCACAAGCTACATTGCAAGCCAAGTTATGGTATAAGGATTTTGATTACAGCATGTTTATTTTTAAGATAATGTGATTGGGACTTGGCTACATTATGCCTCTTGGCCTGCTCTTATAGTTTACCAAAAATCTCAAAAATGCAAAAAATTCGATCTACAGCAGTTATACTTCCGGGCGGTGATCTCATCTCATATAAACTGAGAGTACCAAAGAAAAAAGTGACACAACAGGTATGCCTTGTGCAGAACACATATGAACAGAAACACATCTGTACAGTCATGCAAGCAAGCAAACACAACACACGCCTAGCAGCAAACAAGCAAAAATAAACACAAGTGCAAGTACATTCGCATTTACACACAAGAGCATCCATGTACACACATGCATACTCATACACACACAACACACACATACACACACACAACACACATACACTCATACACACACACGCACACACACACACACTCATACACACACACACACACAACACACACACTCATACACACACACACATACACATACACTCATACACACACACACATACAACACACACACACACACACACACACACACACACACACACACACACACACTCATACACACACAACACACACGCGCACACACACACCACACACACACACACACACACACACACACACACTGCACTCACTTTTCAGCGGCATGGCAGACAGTCCCACAGGTGTCGGCCATGTCGTCGACGAGGATGGCCACCCGTTCCTTGACATCCCCGACCAGGACCATGGAGGCCACCTCATTGGCTTTCTTCCTCTCCTTGTGGATCAGGGCAAAGTCCACGTTCAGGCGGTCGGCGATTGCCGTCACTCTGACCACACACAGAATGCACACAGATGAAGGGAGTAACAGTTCCCATTGCATTACAGCCCTGCCTTCCACACCAAGAATCTTTCGGGATGCTGATAAAAGGCTAAACAAGAAAAGGAACAGAAAGAAAGACAAAGCGTGGACGGGGCGAGTGGAACTGGGGGGGGAGAGGGGGGGGGGGAGAAGAAGAACTAAAGAGACAACTGTGGGAAAGAAACATAAAGAACTAGAAGGCTAAAAACCAGTTGCCGTTGCTCAGATTTCCTGACCAACACTGCAACAAGAGTCTGAATGTCTCGGGCCTAGCTGATGCCGGGATATATTATGAAAATAAGCATAAAGTAAACAGTCTCAGACGGGAATGGACGTCCGTAACATCATCTTCATCATCCTCATCATCAGCATTAAAAAAAACAAACAAAAAAACTCAATGGCCTTTCATGCCTTGCTCTCATGGTGTCCTCAGTTTTGACTGCCTCTACACATTCATGGTCTCGATTCTGTTGGGGGTCACCGGCTTCAGCAAAATTCATGGGGACATGGTGGCGCCCTCTCACTCACACCAGCCCCATAGCTAAGCAATTAGTGCTGTCAGTAGAGGGATTAGTAGGTGGTGTCCTGTATATGTTGGATCAGGACAGGTACTACCGAGCACCATCAAAGTGACTCGGCAGCAGTGCTGTGTCTTCTCCAGTGGGTTGCCTCTTGACGACCTCACAATGACTGATCCCTGTGGACTGCCAGCGCCGGAGCTGCGGTAGGACGGGCCAGGCTGTGGACTGGGTTGGAGTGACCGGCGTGGACGCCATGACACTGAAGTGGCACAGACAATGGGACCGAAAAAAAAGAAGTAGAAGGAACACAGGAGAGCAGAGACTTCCGCGATGGTCCAGTCCTCGAAGACCCACCCTTTGACCTCGATGCCCAATGAAATTCAATGGACTCGATCTTCAGCTGCATTCCATATGTTCCACCAGTTTCATCACAACACCATCAATTCAATAGTTTTTGTGTAATCTTGTTGACAGACCGACTAACAAACCAACAGACGTACATAAAAACATAACCTCCATGGCAGAGGCAATGAGTCTAAAGAGAACTGAGTTAAATAGAGAAACTGAAAGTGAAAAAACAAATTACAAAACAAAGAAATGAACAAACATTTCTTGATAACAATACAGATGGATGTGCTTTCAAGAGGAATTGCGATGGTTCCCTCAGGCAGCTAGTGAAGGGCTTCTCATATATATAATATATTCCACCCATTTTCTTCATCTTCAATTTTTTTTTTTTTTTTTTTTTTTAAAGTTCAAGTCTTTGCCAGGTCATTACTATAATGACTGAAGAATTGCTAACCTGCACTTGTTTTCCCCCACTACTTAATTGTTCAGCATTCTATTGTTTGGTCAATCAGTGGGAGATTGCATCTCTTAGGAGATCCAAGTAAAGGTTGTTCTGTACAATTCTTAGCCACTCATAATGCTTGGGTTATTGAACAGCAGAGCTGACCACTCAGACTGTTCCATATCTTTTTATCTCCCTTGCATCCTTGAATGGATCCTCAAGCATAGGCTCAAAGATTGTCCCCTATATTTTATATTGTTTGAATAATGCTTTTAGTTTTTCAGCAACTTTTTTCATCTCCACACTTGTGTTTTGTTCCATTTACTACCCTTCGCTGGCTGCTTTGAGGGTGCTGTTGGATTCTTTTTTTGAACCCTCTGTGGTGAGAACACCACAGAATTATGGACTGTGGTGTGTCTCTATTTGACACCAAGAGCACTGACACAATCAGCCATGTCTCCCTGATGAGTCCGATCCAGCGGATGAAAGGCCTAGGAGCAGGCAATACAGATGGATGTGCTTTCAAGAGGAATTGCGATGGTTCCCTCAGGCAGCTAGTGAAGGGCTTCTCATATTTATAATATATTCCACCCATTTTCTTCATCTTCAATTTTTTTTTTTTTTTTTTAAAGTTCAAGTCTTTGCCAGGTCATTACTATAATGACTGAAGAATTGTTAACCTGCACTTGTTTTCCCCCACTACTTAATTGTTCAGCATTTCTTGATAACCAATTACAATCAACCTGCAAAACATTCGAAAAGTTTGATGTTTTTCAAAGCAAGTTTTGTTGTAGTTCTTTTTTTTTTCAAATATGAAACCAAGTAGCTTTGTTACTTTTTTCTTGTTGATCATAATATCTCTATTTCTTATTTTCCAAAAGAGGCAGAGATCTAAGGGAATTTTTTTTGGATAAGAACCGATGATTTCTTATTTTCCAAAAGAGGCAGAGATCTAAGGGAATTTTTTTTGGATAAGAACCGATGAAAATAAACATTAAAAAAACGCAACAATGATGCATGCAGATCCATAGTGATTTGTGACTGTATGACAGGGCTATGCTCTTTCTCTTTGCTTTGATTACAGACTGTTGTCAACTTTTTAGGGCAGGAAATCTGTGAAGCAGCTCACAGCTTGTTTATCATTATTCCTCACTGCCTATACTGACCTGCTTACCTTAAGAATGCTTATGTATACTTTCCACAAATGATGTGGGCAATTCTCACAAGTTGCTGTAAAAGAAAAAACAAACAAGGGAAGTGGGGGGCATGGAAGGCCAAAGGCATGAGGAGGCAGAGCAGGGAAGCGTGTTCATGTTTTCTTAACATTGCTTGGTGCAGAATCATGTTTCTGATCCTGCTAACCACAGTAAGAACAGGTCGTTCCTACACACACTCCTTTCAAACATGGTTCAAAGACATGCTTTGAGACAAATTCCTGCACTCTCGCCATTTTTGTTCCCCCAGTATTTCAGGGCCTGTAGTCCCTGTTCCTACATATCCGCAAGTTGTTGAAGAAGCTGTTTCAGCTTGACGAGATTTTGCGAGCATTTTAGCAAAAGTTGCTCTTTGGTCAAACTTACTCAAAGCACCCAAATTAGCATACCAAAACACCAGACCGCTACTCAAAAACTCTACTTCTAGATTTTTCTTTCACGCACTCTTTTCTTATCCAATCTTTCTGGTTGGGTAGTGTTGCTTGATTCTTTATGATGAACCACCTGGACACTTTGAAACAAAGCGCCTGATGTTTGGTTGACAAGATGAGTGAGACACGGAGAGAGAGAGATAATGTTGCTTATAGCTCAGCTGCGTTGAGCTGGTTTTGTCAGAATGCTAGAGCCAGAAAGAGTGAAAGACTTCTGGTTCTGAATTTTAGCTTCCTGCAGAGGTATCAAAACCTGTTTAAGATTGTGACAAAGCAGCTGTAGCTCCTCAAAATTGGTGAAGAGACCTCGGACGCTCCAATGAAAATTTTTTTACTCCACCGTGGCAAGGAAATGAAGGCTGTGGACTAGCCACTCCATTTCTGCGTCCTCGTTGTCGGACTGGAGAGTCGAAAATTTGTAAGAAGTGCAGTTTCTATTACGGGTAAGTTCCAGCAGACAGACAAGCCAGTGAAGGACAAGAACGGAAACCCACTGACAACAACCGAGGAACAGCTGAAACGATGGGCAGAACACTTCAGGGAGCTGCTGAACCGCCCCGCCCCTGACGCACCACCAGACATCCCACCTGCAGAGACAGACCTGCCCATCAGCTGTGACAAACCCTCAAAGGCAGAGATCAAGAAGGCCATCATGACTCTGAAAAATGGGAAGGCTGCAGGGCCGGACGAGATACCAGCAGAAGCCATCAAAGCAGACATAGAGACAGCTGTCAACATGCTATACAGCCTCTTCAGCAAGATCTGGGAGAAGGAGGAGGTACCGGCTCAGTGGAAAGAAGGAATCGTCATCAAGCTGCCGAAGAAAGGAGACCTCAGGGACTGCAGCAACTACCGAGGGATCATGCTCCTGTCAACGCCAGGCAAGGTTCTCAACAGGGTTCTACTGGAGAGAATGAAAGAGGCCGTCGACCCCAAGCTCCGAGACCAGCAGGCAGGCTTCCGCAGAACAGATCATGTGCCGACCAGATCGCCAGCCTGCGCATCATCTGGAGCAGTCGCTGAAGTGGAACTCCCCCCTTTACATCAACTTCATAGATTATGAGAAGGCTTTCGACAGTGTGGACAGAGAGATGCTGTGGAAGCTGCTGAGGCATTACGGAGTCCCCGAGAAGATCATCTCCCTCATCCGGTGCACCTACCAGGACATGAACTGCAGGATTGCCCACGCCGGCCACCTGTCCGAAAGTTTCAAGGTGAAGACCGGAGTTCGGCAGGGATGCCTGCTGTCGCCGTTCCTCTTCCTCCTGGTCATTGACTGGATCATGAAGACCACTACAACAGGCAGAAACAACGGTATACAGTGGACACTCTGGACGCAGCTCGATGACCTTGACTTTGCTGATGACCTGGCGCTCCTGTCACACAGCCACAGCCAGATGCAGGACAAGACCACTCGCTTGGAGACCACATCAGCCGGGACAGGGCTCAAGATTAACAGGAAGAAGACCGAGCTGATGAAAATCAACACCACTGCCAACACACCAGTCACAGTCGATGGAGAGCCCATCAGGGAGGTGGAGTCTTTCGTCTACCTGGGAAGCGTGGTTGACCAACAGGGAGGCACGGACCGAGACGTCACAGCCAGAATCGGCAAGACAAGAGCAGCTTTCGTCATGCTCAAGAACATCTGGGCATCTGGAGGAATCAGCATAAGAACCAAACTCCGCATCTTCAACTCCAATGTGAAATCAGTTCTGCTCTACGGATGCGAGACGTGGCGAACAACACAGACGATGCAACAAAAGATTCAGACATTCTTCAACACCTGTCTGAGGCGCATCTACAAAATCCGATGGCAGGACAAGGTCCGAAACGAAGATCTGTGGGAGCGTGCGGGACAGGAACCAGTGGCCAAGCAGATACTGCGAAGGAAGTGGGGCTGGATCGGACACACCCTCAGGAAGCCAGCATCCAGCACCACACGCCAAGCCCTGACCTGGAACCCGCAGGGAAAGAGAAAGAGAGGCCGGCCTCGCAACAGCTGGAGACGAGACACTGAGGCGGAGTTGAAACAACAAGGGACCAACTGGACTGGAATGACCAGAACAGCCCAGAACAGAGTGCGATGGCGAAGAGTCGTTGATGGCCTATGCTCCACCGGGAGCGACGGGCAAGAATGCAGTTTCTATTGCAATGCCAAGCATCTCTATCAGCACATTCATATCACTGACTTTCTATGTCTTAGAACAGAAGATCAAGCCATCAGTGCTGAAGTCCTCATGAAGATTGCTGTCTGTTTTGTTGTTGTCCAGCTGTATTTCCAATTGATACCCAGTCCGTGTGTATTTCTGCTTTTCCTCTTTCTTTTGTTCATTCTCTTTCTTTCATATTTCAGAGGACATTCGACACCCCTATCCTCTTTTTTTTCCCATACTCCCCCCCCCCCCCCCCCCCATAGCTTCTTTGGGGCATCATTTGGGGGTCATTTACTCACACCCACCCCCACGGCACCCCACTCTCCCCCCTATTTGAAGGACACTGAATATACGCACACACATATATGCACACATTTGTGAGCATAGGCACACCTGGGTTGACATCACCATGAATCATTTTATTTGTGTGAAATGCCAAGTGCATTTTTCTGTTAAATAAAACATAAGGTATCCCCAAAATGTATGGAAGCACAGCTCTGGTGCTTTTTTATTTACTGACATAAAACCCGTCACATGTGAAAATGTTTATCCTAATACATCAGAAAGGATCAGGCTTCTAAATGACATCCCTTCTTTTTTATTTATTTAAATAAAACTTTGAAGTACATCAAAGTGCACCTCCAACAACAACTTTTTCTGTAGAACATCAAGGAAGATAAATTCAGAGCCTCAACTGATTATACACTGAGTGTGTGTGTGTGTGTGTATGTGTGTGTGTGTGTGTGTGTAAGTGTGTGTGTGTGTGTGGTGTGTGTGTGTGTGTGTGTGGGTGTGTGTGTGTGTGTGTGTGTGTGTGCGCACACGAGCCTGTGTGACGTTCTACATCTGCTAACACAGACAAACAAGCACTTACACCATGTCTACTAGACAGACTCACACCAGTACCAAGCATCACCATACTACCCATCACTAGAAACCGACATATGTCACTCAGCATAGCAGACACAAACTGAAATGCCCCTGTCCTAACCGTTTGTTTAACCTGCGGCTGCTTGACTGATGTATCATGTCACACTTCTCGCCCTGTCAACAGCTGTCAGCGATGCCCTCTGTGGGTCAGTCCCCTCGCCTCATAACATCCCATGGCAGGGGTCAGGTGGGGGTGGAGAGGAAGGGGAGTGAGTGGTGATGACTAAGTCTTGTTGAAAGAGAGCCCCTATGCCAGATGGTCAAACAAACAATACCAGAATAATGTACACACTGCAAAATTTTTTTTTTTTTTTAAAGAAAAAATATGATTTTAACAAACTGGAAAATTAAACAGATATCAAAATGGAATTAGAAGGGGAGAAAGTCCACTTTCTGTATTTGCAGACTTCAGGTCTGAGTTTACTGGTTTAGAATACCCTGTCAGTTTTTATTCACATTCTTTTCACCCCACTGCCTTGGCAGCAGCACTAAGATTTTTTTTCGGGGGGGGGGTGGGGGGGGGGGGGATAGCTGGGGGAAGGGAATTGTCCATGTTCACAATCATATTACTCACAGCATGCTGACCAGCTGAAAAAAGAAACATCTTTCATGTGAGCCAGCAATGTTTCCTACGATGGCTCACCTAGTGATGATCCAATGCTGGTTATGGGGTAGCCAAAACAGGCGGCACACAGATAATGCCTCTAAAACGGCATGGATGATGAAAAAAATATTGTCTTTAAGTTCAAGTACCAAACCTGGCTCCCTCTGACAAAAGTAATTAGCTCATGTAAACTTATGGCAGTCATCTTTGCTTTAAACAGCAAATTAACAGTAAACATTTCACCATGGTGATGTTAAGTGAATGGGTTTATCTAAGAAAAAAAAAAAAGAAAAAAAAAAGAAACCTAGCACTCCCAAGCCTTGTACCTGATTTACTTTGAACTGAAAGGAAAGAGTAGTCTCCCTTGCCTCACAGCTGGAGCAAGCTGTGCTGTTACATAATAAATTAAATACTGTCAAGTGAGTGGAACCTCTCACAAAAGGCATTAAACCCTTAGAGGCAAAGGGATGTTGTACGTAGTATACAAATAGGTAATAGAACCATTAACCAGTGTGCCTTACCCATCGCACACGGTCGAACTGTGTCAAGGACGACGAAGTGGTCAGGTGACAGATGGCACCTAAGGTAGTAAGGAGTTAGGACCTGCCTGATAGCGAAAGGGGGGAGGGATTTAACCACTAGGACCTCGGCGCTCCAAGTGGGCACTAAATACTCTGTCAGCTGAGGTTCTTTTGTAAACAGTCATTGAAGAGCAGGAGTCTTGGACTCGTTCAGATGGTATTGCCGTGGGGCACTGTGTTGGTTCTATTGTCAGGCTGGTTGAATGCGCGTGGACATTGTTGTCGTAGCCCTCTTTAAGATAATTACTGTGTTAAGTGACCCCCGAAGTCGGCGGGAAATTTTCGATGTCCATCTGGTGTCAAGTGTTTGCTAATCAATTAGGTAGGGATGTGTGTAAATGCTGATGTGTGGAAGAATGTAGCAAATGGAGAATTTAGGGTACTTGTGAACAGGGGGTTTGAGAAGCAGCATGGACAAAGGCATGGACCGAAGGGAAATCCTTTGTGTCCCTCCCTACATAAAGTGAGGGAGAACAACGAGAGCGGAGAATAACACCATGAGAGAGAGAGAGAGAAGGCAGAGGAGAGAGAGAGAGGAGAGGAGTGAGCAGGACAGAGAAAGGGTCGAGAGAAACGTCTGGGAGATAAGATAAGATAATGTTGCTTATAGCCCAGCCGACCACAAAGGGCCACATCAGGGCTGGTCTGGGAGATAGAAGAGACAGCTAAGTCTTAGGGTTAAAGACAAGCTGGAAGAGAGGAAAACTAAGTTTGAAGCCCAGAGGTGGGTGAAGACAGACAAACTGAATTTGAACCCAGAGGTGGGTGAAAGTGACGAAGAAGAAGAATTCTACGTCGAGATCCCAGAGACGACCACGAAGACCCAGTCCTGAAGCCTCAAGCCAGTCAACCAAGGGCATCACCATCAAGCAGTGCTGAAGAAGACGTGAAGAGACTTTTTCAAGAACTGTGGTGTGGTGTGAAAGCGTGGTTGTGTGTGTGAAAACCTGGCCAGGTAAGAAGTCATTTTTATTATAACCCGGGATTTGGAAGTATTGATCTTTTATGTGTTGATTTGTTCATTTTGTGTAATTGGATTTTCATGTTTGATTATAAGTAGCATAGAAATTTTATTTCTTGTGCTCAGTCGTGTTAGGAGAGAAACGAATACGTGACATCCCATTCCCAGAGAGAGGTGAATGTTTGGTGGGCGCATGAGTGTGCATATGTGTGTACGAGTGCAAAGATAACCTTGGTGTGTTAAGCCTGACTAATAATACATCAGCTTAGTGCACTTAAGCAATACCATCACGATTTCCCCCGTCCTGGACAAATACCTACCCTGCCCGTCCTGGACAAATACCTACCCTGAACTGTTTATACAGATGCTTACAGTTTGATCTTAAGAAACTATGTGTGGTAGATGGAGACCGGGCAAAGTCGTTATTTCACCCTGAGAAATCACATCCAGTATTAGTCTTTGATCTGATGAATTCAAGAATAAAAGCATGCTTCAAAATCCATCACTGTATCACACCATTAAGCACATCTGTTTGGAAAGAAATTAGAAATATACTCAGAAGAGCGCAGACCTCCACCACGGTAGCAGATCCTGCTTCAGCATTCTGATCTGGATCCGCACCGAAATTTCATGAATTTGACCTTGGGCCACATTCTTTTTGAATAAAAATTCACCTCAGTAATTTTTTCAAAATTTTCATCATCTCACTGAATGGACACTGGATATGTATTCTGAACATGATCTGCATCAAAATTTCATGGTTTTGTCTTTGGTTATTCCATCTTTCCATGAAGTTTCACTAAAACCATTTTCATACTTTTTCTGCCATCTTGCTAAACAGACAAAACAAAAAATTCCACACACACACAAACACACACACAGTGACACACAACAGATTTGGATGGAAACAGCTTTGGCCGAGGTCATGACCCTGGCATCAATGTCCACCTTTTAGCGCCTCCAGCGTCAGGGGAGACAACGCAGCAGTCCCGCCATTCAGGGATGTTTTCCTTGATCCACAGTAAAACGGCCGGCTCTGCATACAAGTTGTCCACAGGAATGTCAAAGAATCCCTGTAGACATGGACCACATGCATGCCGAGGAACAACACCCAGATGTACACACAGCAGTACAGGTTAAGACAATAATGTACGTGCTAGTTCTGCTAGACTAAGGCTGCACTCTTTTGTCATCATGCATAAACAGATCGATGAATTCTGCGTTTGGGTACAGTTTCAGTATTGCTACAGCCCAGCCAAACACACAAGGTCCTTTCACACAGGGCTGTCATTATGTTAAAAACATAAAAGAGGCCACTCCCATCATTAAAAATCAAACAGCAACGAATACACACACTGCATAAAATGGTTCATAACATATTGGTGCAATAATAAATATCTTGAAGCAGATAAAACTTTGGTCGATCTGAATAGATCAACCATTCTAGGCATTTTACTGACACAAGATTTTTTTTTGGAAGTAAAAATCACTGAAGACATTTCAGTCCAATAAAAACTACACAAAACGGCAACCAGTAAAATATACAGCAGAATGCAAAGCTACTTTTCAATCCAGGGGCCAATTTTCACGATGTAGTTGCCAGATTACAAAATTGCAACAAAAAGCATGTAGTGAACTGTAACAAAAGTAAACAGGTAAAGACTTCCTAGCACAAAGACAGGACTACAAAAGCAGAAAACAGTGCAAAAGAAAGATACGAACTTAAAAAAAAGAAAAAAGGCCTTGTCGACATGATAAAAACAATGAAAAGCTGTAGCGCTAGGCAGCGATGATATATCAATATCTCTACGTCTTTGTGGGCCAAGGGTGGTGATTGTTGGGGTCGGAAGGAGGGGGCATTTTGGTACCACAACTGACATTTAAGTGCACATTTCCACAGAAAAAGTAGCTTTCTTGTTTTAGTTTTAAATCCTTAAAATTCACACTATCGGATACACTAATGGATTCGGTACAGTGAAAATACACATAAACACATGCACACCGAATGCATTTCATGCATAAAAATAGCAAAAACAGCTTCCTTCAATGTCACAATCCCTATAATGTAAAGATTTTACCAATAAATGTCAGAATAGCTCAGTGATAGAGCGCAGAACTCATAATCTTGGTGATCCTGGGGTTGTGGGTTCGAATCTCCGCCAGGCTGTTTCTGTACAGGTTTTTTTTTCCTCAGAGTTAACATTGGTTCTGACTCCATTTCCCATACAGTCCTTCGAATGAGACTATAAACCGAAGTTCTGTGTGTGAACGCACAGATTAACATTTTGCACACACGTAAAATCCCATCACCAACTTTCGAAAGAGAAGGCCAGTTTGGCCATTGGTATGGATGACACGTCACACATAGCATGCACCCTGCGTGAGAAATGGAAAGAATGAAGGAAGTAAGGTAACTGAGTGAATGATACTGAATGATATTGACTGGATGACACGGGAAACGACTGAATGAAGCGCCAGCTGGCAGCTCTTCAGTCGGCACAACCCAGATAGGCAGCTCGTTGTGTAAACAAGTGTTGATTGTAAAGTGCTTAGACCTTGGTCTCTAGCCAAGGTATTCATAATGATAATAAGTGTTAAACTAAATATTGTTTACCTGTTGACTGCAACAATCATTCGACATGTTCCTGAAGTATATATAAGTATCAATCAAATTCATTCCTGTTTACTTTCCACATTGCTCCCTCAGAACTCCAATAACCAGCAACATCATAAGATTCTAGCCTACTGGAAAACCATCTGTGGTAGAGAGGGAGGCAGGTGGATGTAAACACTGGAGTTATATTTACACAATGTAACTGATAACTTATAAAGCATTTAATTTCAAAGAAAGCTCTACAAGAGAAACAAAATGAAGCATACACAAAGCATTACACTTCAAGCTATCTGGTCTTGATAATGGCACTGAAGGTTACTGTTGTTTTTTTTAAATGCTGACAGTGCCAGACGTTACCTGTATCTGCGAGGCGTGCAGGTCCATGGTGATGATGTGGTCTGTGCCAGCAACAGACAGCATGTTGGCCACCAGTTTGGCGGAAATGGGAGCCCGGCTCTGGGACAATCATTTCATCATAACAATCCTCACAGTGTCAGACATGTCAATCATGGCTTTGGACAATCATTTCACCATGACAATCCTCACAGTGTCAGACATGTCAATCATGGCTTTGGACAATCATTTCACCATGACAATCCTCACAGTATCAGACATGTCAATCACGGCTCTGGGACAATCATTTTACAATGACAATCCTCACAGTATCAGACATGTCAATCATGGCTTTGGACAATCATTTCACCATGACAATCCTCACTGTATCAGACATGTCAATCACGGCTCTGGGACAATCATTTCACCATGACAATCCTCACAGTATCAGACATGTCAATCATGGCTCTGGACAATCATTTTACCATGACAATCCTCACAGTATCAGACATGTCAATCATGGCTTTGGACAATCATTTTACTATGACAATCCTCAGTGTCAGACATGTCAATCATGGCTCTGGGACAATCATTTCATCATGACAATCCTCACAGTATCAGACATGTCAATCATGGCTTTGGACAATCATTTCACCATGACAATCCTCACAGTATCAGACATGTCAATCATGGCTTTGGATAATCATTTCACCATGACAATCCTCACAGTATCAGACATGTCAATCACGGCTCTGGGACAATCATTTAATCATGACAATCCTCACAGTATCAGACATGTCAATCATGGCTTTGGACAATCATTTCACCATGACAATCCTCACAGTATCAGACATGTCAATCATGGCTTTGGATAATCATTTCACCATGACAATCCTCACAGTATCAGACATGTCAATCATGGCTTTGGATAATCATTTTACCATGACAATCTTCACAGTATCAGACATGTCAATCACAGCTTTGGATAATCATTTTACCATGACAATCTTCACAGTATCAGACATGTCAATCATGGCTTTGGATAATCATTTTACCATGACAATCCCCAGTGTCAGACATGTCAATCATGGCTCTGGGACAATCATTTTATCATGACAATCCTCACAGTATCAGACATGTCAATCATGGTTCTGGGACAATCATTTCACATGACAATCCTCACAGTATGAGACATGTCAATCATGGCTTTGGATAATCATTTTACCATGACAATCTTCACAGTATCAGACATGTCAATCATGGCATTGGATAATCATTTTACCATGACAATCCTCACAGTATCAGACATGTCAATCATGACTTTGGACAATCATTTTACCATGACAATCCTTACAGTATCAGACATGTCAATCATGGCTTTGGACAATCATTTTACCATGACAATCCTTACAGTATCAGACATGTCAATCATGACTTTGGACAATCATTTTACCATGACAATCCTTACAGTATCAGACATGTCAATCATGGCTTTGGATAATCATTTTACCATGACAATCCTCACAGTATCAGACATGTCAATCAAGGCTTTGGATAATCATTTTACCATGACAATCTTCACAGTGTCAGACTGTCAATCATGGCTCTGGACAATCATTTTATCATGACAATCCTCACAGTATCAGACATGTCAATCATGGCTTTGGACAATCATTTTACCATGACAATCCTCAGTGTCAGACATGTCAATCACGGCTCTGGGACAATCATTTCATCATGACAATCCTCACAGTATCAGACATGTCAATCATGGCTTTGGACAATCATTTCATCATGACAATCCTCACAGTATCAGACATGTCAATCATGGCTTTGGACAATCATTTTATCATGACAATCCTCACAGTATCAGACATGTCAATCATGGCTTTGGCTAATCATTTTACCATGACAATCCTCACATTGTCAGACATGTCAATCACGGCTCTGTGACAATCATTTTATCATGACAATCCTCACAGTATCAGACATGTCAATCAGGGCTTTGATAATCATTTTATCTTAACAGTTCTCACAGTATGAGACACACCATTCATGGCTCTGGGAATCATTTCATCATGACAATCCTCACTCGAGACACGCCATTCACAGCTCTGGGACAATCATTTAATCATGACAATCCTCACAGTATCAGAAATGTTGCTCAAGGCTCCAGAACAATCATTTCATCAAGATACTCCTCACAGTATCAGACATGTCAATCATGGTTCTGGGACAATCATTTCATCATAACAATCCTCACAGTATCATACATGTCAATCATGGTTCTGGACAATCATTTTATCATGACAATCCTCACAGTATCAGACATGTCAATCATGGCTCTGTGACAATCATTTTTCATGACAATCCTCACAGTATCAGAGATGTCAATCAGGGCTTTGATAATCATTTTATCATCACAATCCTCACAGTATCAGACACACCATTCATGGCTCTGGGACAATCATTTGACAGTATCAGACACACCATTCATGGCTCTGGAACAATCATTTCATCATGACAATCCTCACTCGAGAGCGCCATTCACAGCTCTGGGACAATCATTTAATGATCATGACAATCCTCACAGTATCAGAAATGCTGCTCAAGGCTCCAGAACAATCATTTCATCATGATACTCCTCACAGTATCAGACATGTCAATCATGGCTTTGGATAATCATTTCTTCTTCTTCTTCTGTGTACACAGGCTGATATTCCTGCGGACACTCCCATCCTCCCAACAAAGGGAGTGGAGTTATGTGTGTATGACCATTTTTTATCCCGCCATTAAGGCAGCCATACTCCAACTTCAGGGAAGGATAATCATTTCATCGTGACAATCCTCATAGATCAGACACACCATTCACAGCTCTGGGACAATCACTTCATCATGACAATCCTCACTCAGACACGCCATTCACAGCTCTGGGACAATCACTTAATCATGACAATCCTCACAGTATCAGACATGCTCATGGCCCCTGGACAATCATTTCATCACTATACTCCTCACAGTATCAGACACACTATTCTATTTATATCACGGGAAATTTCCATTAACCAAAGGTGGTGCAAAGTACATCAGCATAAACTGAGTAGCTGAACAATATACATAAATCATAGTGAAATACAATATACATAAATCATAGTGAAATACAATCATTCCTAGTAGTGTTTACCTTTGGAAAATTTTGCAACAAAAGGCCACACACTTTGGCCTGCAGTTGGAAACATGTGATTTTCATTGCCTAACTTAGGTCAGAAACCACCTTTTCAACTGCTGCACTTTTGCAGACAGCACTGGCACAGACACAGAGTCCTTCATAGAGCACTGTGCAAATGAGAGGCTAGCCAAGGAACTCCCATAAGACTATGTCAGCCAGTGCTGCATTACTTTTTAGTTCAGGCAGGGTTTAGCACTCGCTTATTGTGTCTTTTGCATTGAATCTGTCAGTTTGTACAAATGCGAGAGTCCAGACAGTAAAAGGGAGAGAAAGATGACTGAAAGTTAAAGCTGAGAGGTGGACGGTGATGGTGGTGGGGAGGGGGAGTTGGGCAGGGTGTCATGTCAGTAAAAATGGTCAAATGGGAAGCATTACTTTCGTTAGGTTTGAATGAGAGAGAGAGAGAGAGAGAGAGAGAGAGAGAGAGAGAGAGAGAGAGAGGAGAGAGAGAGAGAGAGGAGAGAAAGAGAGAGACTGGGAACCAGGGCTATGGGAGAATGCAATCAGAGGCATCATCAACTGGTCAAAGCCAGGTTAAAAACACTGATGACTGATGATGATTATGACAGGTGCTCCTGTAATAGGAAGTTTATTGGGTGTTTATCTTATGCAATTACAAACTGAAATATCATCATCTGAAATATGCATGTTTCCATCTCTTCATCCAGTGTACTGACATGCACATGAAGGGTCTCTGATGTGCAGGCCTAACTGGTGTCAGACTTGTGCCTGGGCTAACTTAGAAATTCCGATCGATCTTTTGTGGGCAAAGTTGTTGTCCTAACTGTTCCAGTCAACTATGGTCTTTGGAGAGACTTTTTTGTATTGTTCTGTAATTGAGTGAGGCCCTTGACACGGGCCGTCTCTTCTTATGTAATTGACAAGTTTGTTCTTGTTTTTCTTATGTACTTACGTTGTTTTTCTTATAAGCTGATTTGGCATACTATTTTCTGTGAGGTATTGTTCACTGGGTTTTATGATCATTTGCCAATCTTTTTACTGTTGATGCTGTCCCTGTTGCATGGATGTGAAAGGGCTTGTGGAAAACAAGTTTACTGATGGATCATGTTCCTTGCACACAACAATATTCAGCGCAGCCGGACTGGGTCAATGTTTGCCAACCAAAATAAAGGTTACAAAATCAGGCAAGGGAATGCAATGAGTGTGAACTTATCCCTTCACATTCTTATATGGTCACTGACTGGATCAACAGAGTAGACGTGCTGTTCTTGTTGTTGTGCTTGTTGCATCTTTGTTGTTCTTCTTTATAAATGAAAATGCACATTACGCTTTCACATTCCTTTCACATCCCAATATCCATTTAGATGCAATACTGTCACCTCTCAAATCACCTTCATGCATCGTCATCATTATCAACACTTTAACACAAAAACATCCACCACTATTCTTTTAACTTAGAGTTCTCTGGAAATCTCAAATGAGGCAGGGAACAGTAAATAATAAGCAACAAATAGCAAACAAGTAGGGAGACTCTTGGTCCCATGAATAAAGGAAAATGTGCATTTTCATCATGAAAGCAAGAGTTACCCTACTTGTTTATTATCATAATGTTTGTTTCTCAAGATTTCAAGTCAAAACTGGGTTCAGAAATATTCTGTGTTACCTTATCCTTCTTGTCTTGTCGAGCGTAGGGAAAGCACGGGATGACAGCGGTGACACGACTGGCAGAAGCAGTCTTGCATGCGTTAATCATAATGAGCAGTTCCATCAACATGTCGTTGACTTCGTGCATCCACTCTGGACAATAAATACATCCTCCCCTCGCACTGATTCTCCAATCTCCACCCTGAAAACATCAGATGTAAAAACCAGTCATTTTTCAGTCGCCAGCTCTTATTGTTTCTTATTATTCTCTGTTAACAATTTGGAATTGGATTCAGACCAACTAGACCCATTAGGAATATTTTACACAATATGGTTTCATAAGTAAACCACAGATAATCTGACAGCAACTTTGTGTGTGAGACAGCAACTTTTCTGTGTGTGTGTGTGTGTGTGTGTGTGTGTGTGTGTGTTGTGTGTGTGTTGTGTGTGTGTGTGTGTGACCAAAACAGCAATATTACAGTCTTTTTTTCAAATACTGGAAGCCTTATTCACATGAATACTTTCAGAATAGTGTTTTTATTGGATAATTAACTTCCTGAACAGCTTAAAAAACCATGTTCAGCACCCTACTCGTACATTTTACTCCTTTTATAACTAACAACCCTAACAGTACCCTGAACAGAGTCCAAGCGCGCGCGCGCACAACACACACACACACACACCAACACACACACATAATATATTTACATCATGTATGGTTCACTACACTGCATTCATAATGAGACAGCAATGCAAAGTGTCTTATAACTGCACTTTGAATTTTGTTTTTAAACATGAAGTTTCTTCAATCCCTTCAAACCCCGTTTTCAGAAGTTCTGGCCTTTGAAGAGAATAACTCAAAGGGTAAGGAGAGAAAAGGAGAAGAAAAAAAGAAAAAGAAGAAAAAGCTAAATCATGACAGAATAATCCTCAAGTGTGTGTACCTAAATGTGAGAAAAATGAGTGCACCATCCAGATGTGCATCTGCATGTTTACATGCATTGTAATCAGAGCTTCAGACTGCTGGTGCACTGCAACATTTTGGTGTAAACTTTTCAAATGGTTTTGGAAGATCACATATATTAAAAATCATGCACCAGGATGTTGCACGCCTGTCACCACAGTACTGAGGTGGAAATTGATGAGCACTATCTCTCTCATGAGTCATTTGATCTCCGAGCTTTGAAGTACGTCAACCAATCATCCCTATCCATGCCGACACAGTTCATTCCAAGACATGAATGATGAGTCTTCAATCAATATCAGATCAAAACAGACTACAAAATTAGTCTTAAGGTCTTAAAGCAGAAAAGAATAGCATCCCTCTGCCTCCTTGTGAATTTTGGCTCCATACAAGCTGTGGTCATTGTACTGTGCTACTGGCAGTAAGGAATGCGCTACCAAGCATGAAGAGGTTATTAATTTAATGGTGTAGCAGAACTGCTTAACAGAGCTTGAACAGGAATTTTTAATCTTCAAGTTACATTTAATTTTTTTCCTTTTCATTTTCACACCTTTTTTGTTTTGTTTTGTTCAACTTTTTATTTTCGAAACATGATGACTATAAATCTTCCTTCACATATGCTCATATAAGCTCTCTCTCTCTCTCTCTCCCTCTAGTCACACACACATACAACAGAACACACAAACTCAAGAGGCAATACAGCAAAACTTATGACTTTTCAAAATGGATAGCAGCTCATATGAAAGTAAGTTTTCAGAGCAGTGTGTCTCAGAGGCTGGATGAGGCTCAGGATCTTATCACTAGAACTAGTAGAAGGCCAAAATGGTTTAATGTTACTTGAAACTCAAGCACTTTTAAGTGCATAAGCTTGAAGAAAAATCACATCAAGCAGTTCTTGAGTAGTTTCAACAACCCAAACAAAAACTAAATTTCTTAAAAATTGTACAGGTTTGCACTTTGCGCCCTTTTAATACGCTTTAAAATGCTTGTTTTTCTCTCTTCCCTTTTTTCTGGTTTTTCTTTTCTTTTTTCTTTTTTCTTTCTTTTTCGGTTGGCCCAGTAGGAACAGTAAATTGTCAGAGGTCAACTGTGTCTAAGGCACGGCATGATGGTGGCAGCCCCATCCCTCTCCGGCTACCACCTTTTAATCTTCCTCAAATTGTATCTTACATGTATACCCATTTATTGCTGGGTGAACTGAGACTGAGAGGATTTTCCAGCTGAAAAAAAAATCCACCAACAGGAGTGGTTCGAACTCACTGCCGTCAGCTCTACAGGCAAGCGCTCCAGTTTTCAGTTTCATCGATTAAGTGCCACTGTGTGAGGACCAGTCCATACACGCTGTGCCACATCTTTTAAGTTTCGAGACCACACTGCGCAGGAGTTTACTGCTGCTGGATAAATTAATAATTGACTAAGTTAAAAAAAGAATTAAGACGACAGTCTAATGGATGCTACTTAGAAGATGTTTGAGCTGCGCTTTAGCCCCACGTGCTGGTCAGAACCCAAGTACCTGCCTAACATTGTCTGCGCCACTGAATGTGCAAACGCTCCGAGTTAACCAACTGACAATAAACATTACGCAGATGTCCTTGAATTAAAAATGCCAATGCAATGAAAATGCAGCTGAACTAGTGCAGACTCTTACAATCATTGTAACCCCCCTCCTCCTCAACACTAGGACTAGTGTAAAATGAAAACGTGTGACTATCGACACTGTTACCGTAACAGATCAGATACTTACTGACATTCTCCATTGCTAAACTTTCTGGTCGTCACTTTTCCCACTTCGATCCCCAAACGAGTACATATTTTCTGCGCAAGATCAACATGCGACGTTCCAGCAAAGACTTTGATGTTCGACATTTTTAAAAGTAACTATACTACTTGAAGGCAGACACGTCGATGTAATAATATCTGGAGGACAGCTCACATGGTCTCGAACGATTGTAAGCCAAGTGGCGCAAAAAAAATACAACGAGCCGCAAGTTGACTGTTCACAAGTTTTGTGCCAAATGAGGGCAAACATTATAGGGATAATAATTTTGAATCTTGTGAGCAGGAGGATGGGTAAAATGAAAGGTGTGGGCAAGCAAGGGAAGAAGAGGAATGTCAAGGTGGAAGGGTGTAATGAGTAGGGAAGTGTCTGTATGTGTATGGGGAAGGGACCTGGGGAGAGGGCGGTGGAGGATGTCGGATGGGACTGATACGAGTAGGTGATGAAGAAGAGAATAGGCGCCACTGAAAATGTAGACATTTTTATGCGTTAGAGGAGCAGTTTTAAAAAACAGGTACAAAGAAGAGCAACCAAGATGATTTATAATATAAAAGATTACTCATATCAGGAAAGATTAAAAATATCTGCAACTTCCAACACAAAAAAAGAAAGAGAACAGATCAAATCGTTGAAAGCTGAACTGACCCAAAGAAAGACAAATGCAAAGTATTACATTGGCAAAAGAAACCCTAAATTAAATTACAGTATGAAAATTGGGGATCAAGAAGTTCAAATAACGTGCTGTGAAGAGGAAAAGACTTGGAGTAACATTTGATGAAAATTTACTCTTTGACAGACACATTGCACAGACCGTCAGAAAGCGTGCAGATGATTGTATCATTAAGAGAACTTTTACATGCTTGGACAGAGATACTTTCTTAGATAACAAGGCAATGTGAGATCGATTCTTGAATATGGCAATGTGAATGGTCTCCAAACTTAAAAGGCAGTCAATAGAAATAGAAAGGTGCAGAGAAGAGCAACTAAGTTAATACCGGACATTGCTGATTAATCCATATGAAGACAGATTAAGGTACCTAAGGTTACCACCTCAAAGCTAGAAGGATAAGAGGAGATCTGATCCAAACTTATAAAATTTTTATAACCTAGATGATATTGATCAAGCATGTTTTTTAAACCTGCACTAACCAACATAACCCGTAACAGTTGTGACAAATACAAATACAGCAAGTTAATACTAATATAAGGAAACATTTCTTCAGCCAGAGGATAGCACCAATTTGGATAAACTAACTCCGAACATCAAACTGCACCAAATTAACTCTTTTAAAAATCTTATCGAAAGCATGAAATAATAACAGACATCATGTTCGACTTGATGGTCGAAAATAAAACTGGCTCGCTGTCGACCTGACCATGACGAGCATATAAAGAAGGGGCAATAAAGCCGAGAGGCTATGATGAAACAATCATCGCCCCTAAATCTGAACCTGAACCTGAACCTGAACCTGAGACAAACTTAAAGATTGATTACAAGGCTGGCAAGATTGTGACATTCACACCCAAACAGAACCAAGCTGGTGCTGCTGTCTCAGATCAGTGTCCGGACGAGGTCCAGACCCCTGAGGTGAAACACTGACTGTCAAGCAAACCACAACATGTAAATAGCTGTACAAAGCAAAATCTTTATTCCTCTGAAGTTAATGACAATCTACAAATGTTACATCCAGACTGTGTTAGGGAAAAAATAATTGTAAACCTAAATGTAATGACTCAATGAGAATTTTGTACAGTAATGTAGATAGTCTTCTGAATAAAAAGGATGAGTTTTTAATTCGTATAAATGAGGAGAAGCCAGATATTATTGGCTTAACGGAAGTAAGAGCAAAAAATGTTTATATGCAGCAAAAGATGTTGAATTTGAAATTGCTGGCTTTGATATGTTTCTGAATAAGGAACCTAAAAGGGGTATAGCCATGTATTTTGCTAAGGAGCTAAATGCACAACTTTGCGATGAGTTTGAAAATAACAAATTTCAAGAGCAATTATGGTGTATTATCAGGGGTGGTAACGATGAGACAATATTAGTAGGATGTATATACAGAAGCCCAAACTCAAATGATACAAACAATTATGAGTTATTTAACTTGCTAAAAGCAGAAAAAATGAGTAGATATAGTAAAATATGTATATTTGGTGATTTTAATTTTCCTGATGTAAAATGGGATGGAACTTGGAATAGTGATAAAAGTAATGATGTTATGAAAACTTTAGAGATGCCTTTTTAATACAGAAAGTGACTAGCCAACTCGTGTTCGGGAAGGACAGAAGCCAACAATTGATGACTTAGTTTTAGTTAATGAAGAATCCTTGATCTCTGATATTGAATATAGTGACCCTTTGGGTAAAAGTGATCACTTGATTTTAACATTTGAACTGTATGTTCCCAAAGAAAAGACTAAAGAAAACCCTAAGTACAAATTTGATTTACAGAAAGGAGACTATAATAAAATGAGGAAAATGCTTTCAGAGAGTGTCAACTCTTTGCTTACAAATGATCAGGATGTCGAGGAAATGTGGAATGTCTTAAAATGCGAAGTTTTAAGAAGTATGGACGAATGTATTCCAAAGACTAAGTGTAGCCAAAATAAAATGCTTAAACCACTTTGGATGAATGATAAAGTACTTAAAATGATTAAGAAAAAATATAATCTTTTTCAAAGGTATTTATTGACGAAAGAGGGGAAAGAATACAGTAAATATGCAAGAATGCGAAATAAGAGCAAAAATGAAATCAAATCAACAAGAAAAGCTTATGAACGTAAAATAGCAGAACAATGTAAAAAAACTCCCAAATGTTTTTGGAAATACGTGCTAGAACGTACAAAAGTAAACACAGGGGTAAATACTCTAAATGATGGTAAAGGAGGGCTGGCCGAGTCAGATATGGAGAAAGCTGAAGTTTTAAATGAGTTCTTCGCAAGTGTCTTTGCTAATGAAGATACAAATAACATACCTGATCTTATTGAATGTAGTAAATCTAATGGAATTTCAGTTACAGATATAATAATTACTTCAGATGCAGTAGAGAAGAAGTTGTTTGAATTGAATCAGTCTAAAGCGCAGGGACCTGATTTAATACCACCTAAAGTTCTAAAAGAATTAAGTAAGGAGTTAGCTGTACCGCTCAGTAAGATTTATAATAAATCATTAGAGTCAGGAAAATTACCCCTCGACTGGAAATCGCAGAAGTTACTGCTATTTTTAAAAAGGGTCAAAATCTGAGCCAGGCAACTATCGTCCGTAAGCTTAACCTGCATTGCATGCAAAGTGCTGGAATCCATTATAAGAGATGTCATAGTATCTCACTTCACTGATAATAATTTGTTTGCAGTATGCCAGCATGGCTTTCGTAAAAAAAGGTCTTGCATATCACAACTACTTGAAGTTATGGAAGATTTAGTTAACATGCTAGAGAATAAGTACTCTGTTGATATAATTTACCTTGATTTCCGTAAAGCTTTTGATACGGTTCCGCATGAGAGATTATTGAAAAAAATGGAAGCATACGGTATAGTAGGTAAGTTGCTAAACTGGATTAGAGATTTTTTGTCAAATAGAAAACAAAGAGTAAGAGTGGGTAACTGTATGTCGACAGAGAAAGATGTTATGAGTGGTATTCCCCAAGGGAGCATTTTAGGACCTGTACTGTTTACTATTTTTATAAATGACCTTCCAGATGAGGTAAATAGTTTTTGTAAAATTTTGCTGATGATACAAAAATATATGACAAATCAGATAACTATAATAGTCTGCAAGAAAATTTAAATTGCCTCCAAAACTGGTCAGACAAGTGGAATCTATATTTTAATGTTGAAAAATGTAAAATTTTGCATGTTGGCAAAAACAATCCAGAACATGAATACAACATGAAAATAGATGGTGGAAATAGGCTGGTACAGAAATGTGAGGAAGAAAAGGATCTGGGGGTAATCTTTGATAAAGATTTACTTTTTGATACTCACATTCAAAAATGTATAAATAAAGCAAACCAAATGATTGGATTAATAAAAAGAACGTTTATTTACCTAAATAAAGAAACGTTTTTAAAGTTATATAAAGCTATGGTTAGACCGCATCTTGAATATGGCAATATAATCTGGTACCCACACTTGAAAAGACAGTCAATAGCAATCGAAAGAGTACAGAGAAGAGCTACTAAAATCTTGCAAGAATGTACAAACATGTCTTATACAGATAGATTAAATTACTTAAATTTGCACTCTTTAAAAGGTAGACGTATAAGAGGGGATTTGATTGAAGTGTTCAAAATATTTCACCAGCAAACGGACATACAGTGGGACTATTTTTTTGAGGCTGTTAAAACAGATAGAACAAGAAATTCGGAAGGCAAAATATTTGTTAAGCAGTTTCATACTAATATGGGGAGATTCAAGTTCAGTAACAGAGTTATTACTAACTGGAACAGTTTGCCAACTGCACTTAAATTTGCTAAAAATACTAATGTTTTTAAGAATTTGCTGGATGAAGACTTGAAATTTAAAGTACAGTTTAGAAGCTTTGATGAATAAGAAGGAAAATTTATACTGCATGCATTTTCAACCCTGTCATAAAGTAAAATAACACGAGGGGACAATTGAAAGGCTTAACGGCCTATGTCTTGATTACGTCCCTACACTACTACTACTACTACTAACACTTAAGGCAAGAAGAATAAGAGGAGACTTGATTCAAGCATACAAGATATTTAATGGAATTGATGATGTTGATAAAGCATGCCTTTTTTTGTACTCCGCAGAAGAATGTTACAAGGAACAGTGAAGACAAGATATTTAAACAATATTCTTGAACTAATTTAAGAAAATTTACTTTACTAATAGAGTAACCAATTTTTGGAATAAACTAACACTTAACATCAAACGTGCACCTAGTATTAATGTTTTTAAGAACCTCATAGATAAACATGATTATTAACAAAAATTTGATATGAATTTGATGGATAATAGGTCTGAGCTAGCCTATGACTGGACCAACGGTCCACGAAAAAAAAGGATATACATGTATACATACAGAAGGGGCGTAAAAAGACTAAATAGGCTAAGTTGTATTTGATACAACGCCCCTGATCCTGATCCTGATCCTGAGATGGAATATCCACGCAAGTGTGTGTGTGTGTGTGTGTGTGTGTTGTGTGTGTGTGTGTGGTGTGTGTGTGTGTGTGTGTGTGTGTGTGTGTGTCCGCCCGCGCGTGTGAGAGAGAGAGTCTGGGGGTGGGGGTATGCGGTGCGATTCTCTCTTTTTCCTTTCTTTCTTTCTTTTATTTATTTATCTATTTTTAAGGATATCCAGTCGACGAAGAATCAGCATCGGTGCAGAGAGCAGGCAAAACTGAGGGAGAGGTAGGGGAAGCAGGTGGAGGAAGGATGAAGGTTAAAACAAACAGACAACCCAACAACAGGTGGGTACGTGAGTGTGTATGTGCGTGCGTGCGTGCGTGTGTGTGTGTGTGTGTGTGTGTGTGGGGAGGGGGTCGGAGTGATCGATCTGGAAGGAGCGCCGTATATCAGCTAGCCAGGCAAACCAACAATAATCGTGGAGAGATATTATGCGAGCGGTTACCGAGGAAACGGCCTGCGTTTGCTGCTATTGTCGCCACTATCATTGGATATTGTTATTGTTTTGATAACCATTATCATTGGTTATTGTTATTGTTTTAATCACGATTATCATTGGTTATTGTTACTGTTTTAATCACCATCATTATGGGATGTTGTTATTGATGTTATTTGGGCCGGAATCGCTCAGTCGGTAGAGGGGCCGGAATGGGTCAGTTGGTAGAGCGCCGGACTCATGATCCTGAGGTTACTGGTTCGAATTTCGGTACAGGGGGATTTTTCCCTCGGAGTTAACATTGGTTTTGACTCATACAGTCCTTCGAATGAGACTATAAACCGAGGTTCCGTGTGTGAACGCACGCACATCTTACACACACTCAAAGAAAGAAGATTGATGCTGTCGAGGGAGCGGGTTTGGCAACCCCCTCACTAAAACTGCCTCCTCTCTACACATACACATGAGCGCGTGCATGCGCGCGCGCGCACGCACACACACACACACACACACACACACACACATACACACAAATAATCTGGCGATGCTGGCTGTGGTAATACGATCCCACAGCAATGGAGCTCTTATTAAATGAATTAGAATAGCTATCCCACCATCCCCTTCCCAATTAAACAAAAAAGTATTGTTAATGAATACACATGTGGATATAGACGACAGACGCACGCCCACAACAATGAAACAGTAAAACAGCTGCCAGTGAGTATTAAGCGCGTTAGACGCTCGACCCACACTGGACGACTTCGACCCATTCCTGTGTTATTAGCGCCACATCTGTTCCCACAACGCCTCGGCAGATGAATACCGCCTGATAAATCTTTAGATCGTAGACTTAGCGGGACATTATGAGTGTAGCGGTGATATTGATAGGGTCTGTCAATACAGATTAATGTTTGGCTCGCTGGCGAACCACAGCCGGCGAAGAGAACCAAAGGAGAACCACGCTCACATGAGACCAGTGCAAAAACGCTGAGTTTGGAGAGGAAATACTTTAATTATCATCTCCATAAAGAAAAATTGTGTCAGATGCTACTTTTATCATACAAGCAAAATGGACGGGACATCAGCCAGATTAAAAAAAAACGTGTAAAACTGAGACAGTTCTAAGAAAAAACAATTAAACATTGCGCAGAATTTAACATTTATACACACATTATATAATCATAACACCTCTAGAAAATAGGCCAACAGCTCACTATCTTAAGAACAGAGTTATAGAGGAAAAAAAAAATCAACTGAAATAGAAACATAACAACTCAAACAACACTCACAACCGAGCTGAGCGTGGACATTTGTTTTTCAATTCATTCTGCAAAGAACGTAATTACATTTGCCTGCTTTTCTTATATGTGTGCCAGATCGAAATCGATCTCTGGGGAGAGGAAAGTCCATGGTGAGTCGTCATAAATTAGGACAAATCATACACGACTCAAGGTCGTTGTCTGCACCGTTCAAATGGGAAGGACTATGAACTCCATGGTGGAATGGAACAAGGGTTATCTTCAAATATCTCAGGGAACTCTGGGTCAAAAACACAGTCATACGCAGGGCTTGGGGGTTCAAGGAAGGGATTCAAACAGCAGTTCAGAGTTTCAACTGACGGTTGGAGAAAGATGGTTTTCCTGCCTCTGCAATCAGACTGTATACAGGGATGACACAGTATGCACCTACGCAGAGTCAAAGCCCTTGCTGGTGGACGCGATCTAGACTTTTGAGGTAGGAAGGCCTGGCAGAACAGTATACAACACAGCCGTACTTCACTGTCGACCGAATCAGAGCCCTTTGCAGATGAAGATGAGTTTCCATATCACTGCCTAAGCCTCTATGTCCTACAGCTCCCAGAACGTTCGTTGCTTTCTGACAGGAAGTTTTCTTTTTTTTCTTTTCTTTTTTTTCTCTTTTCTTTCGCGTTCCCGGTCATGCTAGATCCTCAATCCAGTTAGACGAAGTCCACACGCAGTCTGCCCCAGAGACCCCACCGGTCCCCCACAGCTTCTCCTGGACCTCAACTGGACTGGGCCACGTTTGGCGTCTCAAGGCGTGAAAGGGGGGTCAGGACTGTAAGATGTGGGCGAGAGTTTGGAAGCCTGTGTCACAAGGCACTGGCCAGTATGAGACAGTTTGAGACGTGAGAGATGGGAGAGGAGCTGGCAGTGTCCTGTTTGCAGCCTGAAGATGGTAACTTGATCTGCTCTGTCGAATTGGTGGATGCTGTCCTCTTCAGTCCCAATGTCCAGACGCTGGCGCCACGCTCTTCTGAAGTTGTTCCTGAAGTTTTCAACTGCTGGATGTGACTTTTTGGATAGGGAGATAGTTTGGTTGGCTAGAGTCGTCCCTCCCCCCCCCCCCCCCCCTTTTTTTTTCCCCCACCCCCTCCTTTTTTTTCTTTTTGAGGGAGGGCCTAATGTTCTGCTGTATGCGTTGTTTCAGAAAGAAGATGTCCATCAGAAAAAGGATGGTGAAGACCACAGACAGAGATGGACGATGACGCCTTGGAGTCATACGCCATACAGGAACTTTTCCATCACGTGTTTTCTCCTTCTCGTGTTTCTCTTCTTTTTTGTGTTTGTTCATTACGTCATCGGTGTCGTCATGAATATGTCGGCTAGGACGCTGCCTTACGCTCATCTCCTGTGACTTGGTGCATTGTGTGTGCAGGGACCACAGCCCTGGGGCAGAGGGGACAGTGGCCACAGTGATGGTGTGTGCAGCTGGGAGGCCGATGTGGTGTTAAGGGGAATCAATCAGAGTGGCTCGTTTTTCATCATGCAGGCTTTCACACAGTTCTGTCCCCTGACAAAGCTGGTTTATTGTTCTTGTTCCATTGGGTTTTTGTTGTTTGTTTGTTTTTGTTTTGTTTTTATAATAAGGTCATGTTGCTTATAGCCCAGCCGACCGCAAAGGGCCCATATCAGGGCTGTCACCGCGTTGAAGTCAACTCACAAGTTATTATCAAAACAACAACAATAACAACAATAACAAACAAACAATAACAACAACAAACAAACATGCCAACCTCAAAATGCATTCACACAACCTTTTAAAAAGTCACCTTCTAAAAACACACTGGCCATTTTTTTTTTAACGATCTTTCCACCGTCAAATCTCAGATTAGATTAAGGTTACGCGATGAAATCCTTTCCTCGTGTTTCACGTGGTGGTGGTCTGGCTATCATTTTAAGAGAGTCTACAACACACGTGTTACTATTACAAATTCTTTTCCATTTGTGCATGATAGTTTCGAACTTGTTGTCATGTCACTGTCGCTGTCACAATTACACATTAACTTCTGTTTGTTGTACCGCGCCCCTCCAAGCAAAACCAATAGGATGACTGATGCCCTCTTTCACCAACAGTTTCCAGACTTTCTCGCCTATTGCAACGTGAGCAGGGAAAGTCTGTAATCCTAGGGGATTTTAATTTTCATTACGACGTAGAGCAACAGGTGGCCAGGTTGAAAGACATGTTTACACAGTTCGATCTGGTACAGCTTGTGACTGAACCCACACACAGGTCAGGTCATATCATTGACTGGGTTGTTGACAGTCAGTCTGACCCCATTGTTCAGTCGACTAGTGTCTCCCACTACCTCACCTCTGATCACATGTCAGTTGTTTGTGAACTTAATATTAAAAAGCCTGTATTCCCCTCCACAGTAGTTCAGCGCAGGAATATTCGTGCCATTGACAGATCATCGTTTAGGTCTGATCTTGAGAATACTCTGTCCGACACCTGTGACATTACAGTCAGTGATTATAACACACGTCTCAGTGCATTGCTTGATAGACATGCCCCAAGACCCCTAAAACGTGTGCCCACCAACAAGAAAGCTAAACCGTGGTTCACTCCAGTGCTGCATGAAGCCAAGCGTGCTCGTCGATGTGCAGAGCGTGCCTGGCGGAAGACTGGTCTCACAGTACACAAGCAGATTTTCACACATAAGAAGGATGAGGTAAACTGTTTACTTCTTGAAGCAAAACAAGATTTCTATTCGTCCAAAATCAATGAAAGTCAGACTTGTAAAGAACTGTTTGCGATAACCAACTCTCTGCTGGGAAAGATCAATACGTCCCCCCTCCCTAGCAACATTCCTCATACAGAACTGGCCCAATCGTTCAGTGACTTTTTCAACAGCAAAATCCAATTAATCAGACAGAACATTGACAGCATGCAGACTTCTCATGTTCCCACAACCTGTCCTGATGTTGAAACACCCCTTGCTTTCTTTTCACCAGTGTCTGAAGACACAGTGATAAGATCCTGAAAGACATGCCCCACAAAACTTGTGAACTGGATCCGATACCCACGTCACTTCTGTTTGAGAACTCGGATCTCTTCATTCCCCTTCTTACCAGTCTTGTCAATGAGTCTGTTCAGTCTGGTGAGTTTTCCAAAGGAACACAAGCTCGCTCTTGTCAGGCCTTTACTGAAAAAGGCTGGTATGGACCCAAATCAGTTGAAAAACTACCGTCCAGTCTCAAATCTTCCCTTTGTTTCCAAACTCATAGAGAGAGTTGTTCTCTCACAACTCCTATCCCATCTCGAGATTAACTGTCTTCAAAATCCCTTTCAGTCTGCCTATCGTGCCGGTCACAGTACCGAAACTGCTCTTCTTCGCGTTGTAAATGATCTCC